>JARYGA010032648.1:70000-686100 GCA_030545235.1 Helianthus tuberosus
TGATAATTCCATATCATCATCATGTTGGCTCCGTTTGCTATATTCCTCGTCAACGATTTTAATCCGTTCATCTACATGCGTACATGAAAAACCAAAGCGTTATAAATTAAAGAACAATTAGCTAGCATCTTAACTTATTATATATACTTGCACACACTCTGAAAAATAACAAACTAAATCAATCAAAAAAATAATAGTCAAGTGCAATTTGTATTCCTGTGGTTCGGGGCGGAAATCAACCTGAGTCCCTTGATTGCAAATTTGGAAACTTGAGTCCTATGATTTGAAAAAACGCTACATAATGTGTCCCTAGAGCTAACTTTGTTAGTTTTTTTTTATTAAAAAGTTATAGGCATAGGGATAAATATGTCTTTTCACACGCCTTCCAAACCCTCTATCATTTTCACACCCCATAATTCCTCGTTTCTACCTTGCGTCCCCATTGATTTCCAGGTACCCACCTTCATCTTCTCTAGATATCCTCCTCTTCCTCTACACCACTGCCACCATCGTAGACCACCACCCGTCTCACCCTACCACTCGTCTCACTCACCACACGATTGCACACCACCACCACCACCAGAGTTCCCCCTTTTTCTACGATTTAATCCCTCGATTGGACACCATCACCTTCCCCCCATCGTCCCATACCACCACTGGTCCCCGTTCTGCTCCGATTTGAACCACCAATCAGACACCACCACTATTGCTTCACCGTCGCACACTACTATCGTTGCTCCACCATCTTACACCACCACCTTCTCAGATGCCATTTCAAGCTCAAGCAACTATGGATAACCATCGTTTGGTAGGTAATGAACTTAATCAATTTCGATAATTTGATTAATACTGATTGACTAGTTTAGTTAATTTGGTTAACACTGCTGATTAGTTTAGTTAATACTAGTTGATTAGTTTAGTTAATTTGGTTAGTATTGGTTTATTACTTTAGCTAATTTGGTTAATGCATTTGACAAATCTAACTTGATACAACCAATTTGAACAATTGTAGGCAGGATTAGGGTGATCGGTACCCTGAGCCACTTCGTCTTGCACGTGAGGGTGGTTTTCAGGCTCTGGAACAACATGACTTTTGATTGGAGGTACGAGCGGGGAAGCAGGGAAGAAAAAGAAGAAGATAGGATCAAGTGGGTATTTAGATAATCTAACTTTTGATCATGATTATTGTTAATTAATGATTTAGGTGGTTGTAGGATAATCTAACTTTTGATGTAATTATGACATATGATTAATACATTATATATACGTAGAATGTTCATTTTATGAGAATTTACATAATATGTTTTCATAATGGCAAACAATTAACTTAATATGTATTTTAAATAGGATTTTGATACATTATATAACCATAAGGACAACTTTTGATACATATTAGAAACCAAAGAGACGCAGATTGAAAGACTTGTATTTGAATTTGGCAGGTAAAAAAAAACTATTAAGATCAACCACATAAAGAATAACTTGTTATGAAGCATGGGGACACAAACTAATAGGATATAAGGGTAATATAGCCATTTCAATGTAAACAAACAAACATATTTGGCTCCAGGGATGCATGCATTATGTAGCGCTTTCGAAACCATAGGGACTCAAGTTTCTAAAGTTACATTCAGGGAACCCAAGTTTATATGTGTACATGTTCATTATATGCTTAGGGTTAGGATTTTGGTGGGAGGGTGAATTTAGGTTTTTGGAGGGTGAGGGTCGGGGGATTAGGAAATTGGAGGGTATCGGTGGGGGTGGTTTAGGTTTTTTCGTATTAATGCACATGTGCAGTGCAATTTATTTTATTTTTTTTGAAAAAAATTTTATACATAAAATATAGCGATTTTTATTAAAAAAATCAAAAAAAAATATTATGTTTTTAGTCTTTTTTTAGTTAGTTTTTGGTTTTCTTATTTACTTTAGTTTTGGTATGATCCATCTCATATATATATACATAGGGTTAGGATTTATAGAAAACGGGGGAAAGTGTGAGAACAGTGAGAACGATTGTCAAATCAAAACAATCTATGGACTAGATGGCGCGGTGGCGTTTTTCGTAAATAACATAAACTTTTTAAAGTGGGCGCTCTTCAATAAGGGCAAAAAGGTAAATGTTCATCTACAAAACACATCAAACGTGACGGAAACATATATACTTCCCAGAGAAACCTTTCCAAAACCAATGTAAAACGGGAAAACCCTTAAAAAACATGAAACAACAAATACTATGGTGTCGAAAGATCAAACAACATCCAGAGGCAAAAAACATAGTGAGTTAACTTCGATTTACATTGTGCTAGTTTATGTTGCTTTTGGCATTCTAGTTTTAACAATAAATTTGCAGTTTCTATGAGTGTGGAACGAGCAACCAAAGAAGACAACAAGAGAACATGCTACAGAATGTTACTTTTCATGATGTTGTAATACACTTTGATACGTTGTTACCATAACGCCAAAATTCGTATCGTTTGTTTAACAATGTTAAAATGTATGAGAACGAAATTTTACATATATAATTTATGTTCTTAAACACCATGAATCATCTATGATTGTCTTATTGAAAAACATATATCATTCGTGTGTTACTAAACGCCAAAACATGTTTGATCTGTGTTATAAAAAACCATGTATCATATGTTATTGTCTTATTCAACATGTATCATCTGTGATTGACTTATAAAAACATGTATCATTTATGTTATTAAACGTCATAAAATAAAATGCCTTGAAATCATTTTTTATAGGCGAAGAGAGGTTGAGATCGAGAATAATGTGCACACTGGCAAGGCCCAGAACACCAATAAGAGGAAGGCATTAAGTCAGAATATTGAGGTTGAGGAAGAACCATATCATGAGTTCAGTGGGGCTAGGGTTTTGTCAAGAGTAAAACCTACAAACTTGACTGGTTGGTTTATAAATCTAAACCAAAATCAAAGACAGGCAGTAGAGTCAATGGGGTTTGGTGCTACACTAAAGTTGAAAATAGACACTGTACCGACAATGCTTGGGTATTGGTTGGTTGAAAAATACAATAAAAAGACAAACAACCTAAACGTTGGCAACGATACTGTAGATATGAATGAAAAATTGATAAACTCTTTAACGGGTATACCGAATGGAAAGGTGCCTGTGCACATGAAAAAAAGACCAACAACTAAAGACCAGGTGGTGGCTGAGTGGACATCACAGTTCGACAGGTTTGACTAGGTTAACATACCAAGTGTGAGGCTCTACTTTGGTGACATTTTGCCTGTGATGCAGGGCTTCGGGAGAAACTTCTACCTAAATTTCATTGTAGCATTCTTCAATATAATGGGGCATGCAAGTGATAATGAAGTCGTCAACAAACAGTTATTGCACAACGTTAAACCAAACGTTCAAATAAACCAAATGAACTGGTGTGGTTATATCATCCAATGCTTGCAACACACCAAAACCGCATAGTCTCCAACAAAGCATTACACAGGGCCACTGATCATACTTGCGGTAAGAATAAAATTTCCTTATATAACATATATCATTCGTATGTCATTAAAACGCCAAAAACATCTATCATTTGAAAATCTATTTTGTTACAGCTTGCCTTGGTGAACAATGCTTGCAATAGAAAAAAAATGGGACGAAAAGAAGGATACCCAATTGAGTGGGTTACAACAGATACTCTTGACTTGTTTGAGGGTGCAATGGCAAAACGCCTTGTTGGCAATAAAGTAAAAAAGGAGAACAGATAAAAAGGCTAAGGAAGGCACACCCAAAAAAAAAAAACAAAAAAAAATGCAGGTTGTTGTTGATGAAGAAGGTGATGGTGCTGATGTTGAGAATGAAGATGAAGATGAAGATGATGATGACAATGTTGATGACCATGCTGATAAGGATGATGATTAGTTTGATGATGATGATGGTTTTTATCATGATGATCATTATGATTATGTTGGGCTCTACCCTGATGTGCAATGCACATCAATGATGAGAATGAGAATGAGAATCAAGATAATGAGGATGAAGAGGCTTCCCTTCTAAGGATGGCGAATGAGGATAGAGAAAGCCGGGAAATAATGTTTGAAGTTTCTGCATCAAGGAACCATGCTCTGCTCAGAGGAGTAACACAGTATGACAACATTTTTGCTGATGAAGAAGAAGAAAACAATGAAACTGAAGAGGTGTGATCTTCAAATAATAAATTTAATAAAAACTACAAAACGCCATGATTAATAAAATCCCTTTTTTAATTTAATAGGAAATGGCTGATAAATTCGATGGGGCATACAAAGATTGAATATCCAAACAGCCTCCTGGTACACATTAAATACTCACAATGTCTGACATTGTTGGAGAACATCTCAAAATTTGTTGATGAAAACGACAAGGAAGTGCCAGCTGAAAGAGAACAATGTAAAAATGAAGGTGAGGTTGAAAATGAGGTGGTACTAGGAGGTGAAAATGAAGAAGAAGGGGAGAAGGAGATGGCTGGAAGAGAAAACACCATTGAAGTGCAAACAGTTGATGAAAACGCCAATGAAGTTGAAAATGAAGGAGAAGGAGGAGGTGAAAATGATGGAGAAAGGGGGGAAGGAGATGGCTGGAATAGAAAACACCATTGAAGTGGAAACAGTTGATGAAAACGCCAATGAAGTTGAAAATGAAGAGGAAGGAGAAGGAGAATGGGAAGGGGAAGGAAAAGGAAAAGGGGAAGAGGAAGGGGAAGGGGAAGGGGAAGAGGAAGGGGAAGGGGATGGAGAAGGAGAAGGGGATACGGGAGTAGAAAGAGAAAGGAATATGGCCAGATTACAAAACACCGAACCCTCGACTGCTACAACAGCCCCTATATATGATGATAATGAGGATACTATATTATCAGATGAAGATATAAATGAAAACGATATTGAGAGATAGAATTATGATTTCAGGACACTTGAATATCACATTTACAGATACAATGGGGAAAAATAATTAAAAGGAATATTGCTGAGGTTTTGGAGCTGCCTGAACAAGATCTAAAACAAATAATTGATATAAAAGAAGGTCTAGATAATTCAAAGATGGTGGATGAAGTGATTAAAGCAATAAAAAAATATCTGCAACCTGCTGAAGAGACCCTAAAAATGCATGTATTTGATAAGACACCAAACATCCCCCCCAACAGAAACACAATACATTCAGGCGTTCATCACTGAACTAGAAAAAACTGAAGGGAAGATGGTGAACAAAAGTGTTGAGCAACAAGGTGCAGTGTTTGATAAAACGACATGTGAAGAGCCACCATATACAGTTGGGAAGAACTTCATGCAAACTTTTGAAGAGGAAGAGACACCCAAACCCCAAGATGAAAACGCCATCAACACATCACCACCAAAGACGCCAAACAGGTCAGATGTGCAGGAAAAGGGTGATGAGGACAAAACTCCAGACATCACAAAGTTGATGCAAGAAAATACAATTTTAAACCCTGAGGAGCTGCCTGGTGATGAAGAAGTTGATCAAGATGATGAAGAAGATGAAAATATAAACAAAAACACTGTGGGTGAAAATGAGGAGATACAAAAATGAGCAGGACATGTTTGTCACCTTATGTAAGGAGGCAAGTGGTTATACATGAACCAAGGAAGACCCATGAAACCAACGTTGCCACGTACATCTTCACTAGATGCGGTGATTACGAGTATGTACACTTCTCTCAAATAAAACACCAAACTTTCCATTTATCATGTTTACTTGAATATGCATGTAAAAATGCTCAAAATGCCATATCTTATAATAGAATGAGTTTGTATAACTAAAATGCCACATGATGTTTTTTAGGACTGTCGTGTTAAAGATGGGATGACAGTTTACACTCATGAGGGTGATTTGTGAGAGCATGAAACAAGGATTTCATGCACACGTCGGCATGATTCTATGTTGGGCACATATACTGAACTATGAAGAAAGATACAAGGCTCCAGAATCACCCTTAAGGTTATTTTGCACAGAAATAACGTTGGTAACTCTTTTGCTATATTTAATAGATGAAATTATATTAGGACATTGTTTTGTTGTTTAAAATGTGGTACTCAATATTACAGAATAGTCCGGCATACAACGAAACAACGAAAGCAAGTTTACGATACAAAGAATTCAACAGAAACATGGAAACTGTTCTGAAAAATGCTTGTTTCAAAGGAGATCAGAAAGATAAAAGCATCAAAGATTATGAACTAGTCTTCGTGCCAATAATATGGGCAAGACATTTCTATGTTGTCTGCTTCAACATAAAACACGAAAGAGTTGATGTATTGGATAACAACGCTAACAAGGATAAACTCAGCATCGAAAAAAATTATGCTGGATGGGTGGGAAAGTTGGTAAGTATCTTAAAAACTTTGTATATAGGAACTATGTTGACAAAATGCCAAACTAATATATGCAAAAAATGTGAAACTGCAGCACGGTGCTTTTGCTAACTACTTGGGTCTTAAAAAACACCCAAAGCATAAGATCATGAAGTCGGTGGAGATTGTCAGACAAAAGATGGATTGGAGGACAGCGTCTAACGTGGTCGACTATGAGGTTTTTTCAAAGAGGCATATGGAAACATACATGGGGATATAGCTGGTTGGAGAAGTGGTTTGGCAAAAGAAGATGCCCCAAATCAACTACAGCAGAGACAACTAAATGAACTGAGGATGAAATACATTGTAAAAATCCTGCTTCATAGCGAAAATGAAACAACGGACACCAGAATAGAACAAAGGATGGAAGATTATATAGATTAGCTTATACGCCATGGATTGTATAATTTTAATGTTGACTAATGTTTTTTTCTTTTTAGATTATTGCATCTACATGTTTCGTTGTGTGATTTTCGATAATATTTGTGCAAATCAATAAAAACGCCATGATTTGAATAATTAACAAATAGTAATCATTTAAACATAAACAACATTAAAAAGGGTTAAAAAAAAAACTATATTAAAACAAGTAAAAATTACAAAAACACCATATATGTTGGATATCAATAGAACGCCATTCAAACCTAAACGCCATTCGAAAAAAATATTTGTAAAAAAACGTCATGTAAAACTAGCATAACCATGAAAACACCATTTCTATTTATTTTTTTTAACGGAATCATAACGCCATTATTTAGCGGGAGGTGGACAATAACAATCGTACCCCTACATATAATTTAGAGCGCTATACCACGTGGCCGACCAGGATCCGTTCTCACCGTTCTCACAGTTTTCACCGTTTTCTCCTGATCCCATACCTATATATATATATATATACATAGAGAGAGAGAGAGAGAGAGAGAGAGAAAGTAAATCGTACAATATGACTTAACGTACGCTGCGTACGCGATGGCAAATCGCACGTTATGTTACAAAAAATGAAATTCCCATGTACAAAAAAAAACAGGGAAATCACATGTTTATAAAAAAACTACAAATCACATGTATATAAAAAACTACAAATCGCATGTATATAAAAAATGAAAGTCGCATGTCATAAACCAAATTTTTCATGTTGATACTGAATCGCGTACGCAACGTACCTTAAGATCTTTTGTACAATTACCGGCATGTATATATTAATCGCATTAGCAAATCAATAAAAAAATTAAAGTCTTGTATTTTATCTATTTTTGTTTTGATTGCTTCATATATTGTATATTTTTTACATTATATATACACATAAGAATAAGAATAAGAATATAAAGAAACTATAAAATATTTAACTTCATAATAAATTTTAAAAAGTAAACACTTGTTTAATTATAAAATAGTGATAAAAATTGATTAAAAATAGATAATAAATTAAAATTAAAAGAAAAACACATAAACACGTTTAAAAATTAGTTTGGTAATGGTTGGTCTGTTAACGCAGCAGTATGGTTGCGCCAAATTCATAAACGGGTCAAGCTCTAGTTAAACATGTTGGTTTCAGACCCAGAATCGACACTCAATACAAGATTAAACTCACGAATAAAGAAGAACGTTTGCTGAACTTTCTTATTATAAAATTGAGAGTACACCAGAAACCTATTGCTACTACATCCTATTTATATGGAAAAACTAAACATAAAACATATACCAAAATAACCAAGTCCACTAACTCCTTTTATTCAGCTACACTCCAACGTGCATCCCTTAAAACCTGGTCAACTCCTGACCAATTCTTCTGCTGACCCACTCACCTCCATGGACCGTATCTGTTTGACCCGTACTCGACCCGAACCGACCCGAAACATTAAGATTATACCTAACATTCACCCCCTTAATCTTGATGTCGGTTCTTTGCTACTTGCTTGCGTTCTTGCTTGCGCTCGATCTTTCTTTTCTTGCTTTAACCGGAAACGGTTTCTTGTTGGATTCGAATATGTTCTTACTTGCTTGCTTCGAATCATCTATCTTGCGAACTTGCTATTCGAACACTACGTCCGATCTTGCTACTTGCTACGACTCATGTACACATGACTCGATTCTTGCGACTTCTCTTTCTACACGAACCACACGAGTCCGATTTCTTGCTAACTTTTAGTTTTATTTCTTTCTTCGGGTTATCGATTATCTTTCTTCTTTCTTATCGACTCCCGTTCTTTCTTTATTGTGACAGCTCTTTCTTTCTTCTTTCTTGCACCGCCATTACCTTCTCATTCTTTCTTGCTTACTTTCTTTTTCTTTCGTTCTTGCTTTGCTGATTTCAACCAGCTCTCCTTTCTTCTTTCTTATTCGACCGGTGACCTTTCTTCTTTCTCTTCCCGGCGACCTTCCTTCTTCTTTCTCTTTCCAGCAACTTCTTTCACTTTCTCTGTTGCTGCTTTCTTGCTTCATCAAACTCTTCCACACATGAGATTGGATGTGGAATTAACTCAGGTGTATGCTTGTTTCACCTTTTATAATTTATTCCCAGGTGCTTGATTGCTTCACTAATTCCACCATTAATTACTTTCGTAATTTGCTTTATATTTTTTAATGTATGTGAGTTCAAAATTAAAACTTGGATTTGAATTTAAAACACCAAGACTTATCCACTCGTAACCACCATCTTCAATTTTGATTTTTTTCATTCATACTTATTATCACAAACAAACAGGAATGTTTGTTTCTCTTCTTCCTTCTATTCAATTTTCTTGCTGCTTCAATCTGTAATACTTCTTATCGAGATCATACACTGCTACTGCTTCGTCTTCTCAGTTCACACAGAACCTGCAACTTTCTCGTCTCTCAATTTTCTCAGCCCCGCAGTTTAGAGGGCTGCTACCCCTTCTCCGAACACGCCTCTCAAAACGGCGAACACCGTTTCTCGACCCTCCTACTGCTGCGTTTTGCACTGCAGCGAAAAGGGTTGCTCTCGTTCTCGCCACCGACTCTCAAAACGGCCCTCGTTTCTCACCTGCTCTGATACCAAATGTTGGTTTCAGACCCAGAATCGACACTCAATACAAGATTAAACTCACGAATAAAGAAGAACGTTTGCTGAACTTTCTTATTATAAAATTGAGAGTACACCAGAAACCTATTGCTACTACATCCTATTTATATGGAAAAACTAAACATAAAACATATGCCAAGATAACCAAGTCCACTAACTCCTTTTATTCAGCTACACTCCAACGTGCATCCCTTAAAACCTGGTCAACTCCTGACCAATTCTTCTGCTGACCCACTCACCTCCATGGACCGTATCTGTTTGACCCGTACTCGACCCAAACCGACCCGAAACATTAAGATTATACCCAACAAAACAATAGTTTGTAAAACCAAGTAACCTGGTGTTTTCTTCTTATTCCAAGCGTATAATAAAATCAAGATAATCGTAACCAAACATGATGAGATCAACACTGCAGCTATGATTATTCCCCTCTTTTTGTTGGAACTAGGTTTCGAGGTAGATTCGTTGACTGAAACACAAATCATATAGAATTGAAAACAGGTTAAATCAATACATGAATGATGAAACCAAGAAAATAAATAAGAGTAAATTACAAGTTTTGTCCTTTATGTATGTCCAAAATTGCAGGCGCTGCCCTTTGTCTTTAAAATTGATGAGTTTTGTCCTTAATGTATGCAAATCTTGCACGTTATGTCCTTTAGGCCAAACCCAGTTAATTTTTTTGGTTAAATCTGGTCATGTGCAAGGCACATGAGGGTATAATAGTCTTTTTATCTCTATTATTTAAATATAATATATCTTAAAAGAAAAAAATATTATATATTAACTCTATTATTTAACTCTATCTCTCTCTAAAAGCCCTCTGTCTCTCTCTATGCACCAATTCGTTCCACCACCTCCTGGTTGCTCAAATCAGATGACCTCCAAGCTCCACTATCTCTTTAGTCTCTACACATCTAGAAAATCGCCATCTTCATATGTGGGGTTCGATCTTCATTTGTGGTTAAGATCTGAGTTTTTGGGTTTCAATCTTCTCCAATCAGGGCAACTTGAATCTGGGTTTCTTTTTTTTGTTTTTTGTTTTGAGGGATATCGTCACCAATAAGAATGTTTCAGGCGACGGAGATAGCGGCCCGGATTTATAGTTATCACGGTGGTGGTGGTTGTCACAGGCGGCGGCGGGGGGCCAGATCTATAATCCCAAAGAATGTTTCAAACAGATGCAGATGCAGGTGGTTGAGATGGTGAAGGCACGGCGGTGGTGAAGGCACGGCGGTGGTGAAGGCCCGGCGGTGGTGGTGGGTTAGGTGCGGTGGTGAAGGAGAGAGAGAGAGAATCGATGGTGGAGATTCCGGCGATTAGCTCCTCCAGAGATTCCGGCGAATCGGTGGTGGGTGTTAGACGAATCGGTGGCTCCGGTAGCGGTTTAGGTTTTCAATCGGTTTTTTTGGGTGGTTGCAGGTTGGGGTTTTTTTTTTTGGGTGGTTGCGGTTTAGGTTTTCAATCAGTTTAGGTCTTCAATCGGTTTTTCAATCGGTGGTGGGTGTTAGACGAAAAGATATGGCTGAATCTAGATAGGATCCAATCGGTTTTTTTTTTTTTTTGGTTGGGGAGGGGGGCTGATTTGGGTGGTTGCAGGTTCTTGGGGGTGGTGGGTTTAGGAGAGAGAGAGAGAATCGATGGTGGGTGAAGGAGAGAGAGAGAGAATCGATGGTGGTGGGTGGGTTGTGTGGGTGGTTTTGGTGTAGGTACAGATGTGGTAATGGTGGGGTTGCACTATTGAAGCGGTGGAGGTGGGTTATGCGGGATTGTGGTGGTGGTGGTGGCGGCAGGTGGCGGTGAAGGGTGGTGGAGAAAGATACGGTGAAATTACATTCCTACTTATAATAATAATAATAATAATAATAATAAAACAAAAATTATTTTGTTTTATTTTTTAATAATACTAAGTAAACAATGTCAGGTAAAATTACATTCCTACCCTCATGTGCCATGCACATGATCAGTTTTAACCAAAAAATCTAACTGGGTTTGGCCTAAAGGACATAACGTGCAAGATTTGCATACATTAAGGACAAAACTCATCAATTTTAAAGACAAAGGGCAGCGCCTGCAATTTTGGACATACATAAAGGACAAAACTTGTAATTTACTCAATAAATAATTAGATAACCAATATGAAAATAAGCTTACTAGTTATGTCGGATAGAGACATTCTTACGTATAGATCTTGGCCTTCTTCCATTGTTCGAACATCAACTAAATCATCGAACCACAACAAACATCCGCTTCCGCCCCTAGTGATTTCTATATTCGCATACGCTGTACACGAGCAATTGCTCTTGCAAGTGCTCATGCATTCGTCAAGTGTCATACTTCTACTGTACCATGAACGCCGAGTATTATCTGGAAGTTTAATGTTTTTAAACACTCGAAAACCATCCCCCTTTGGGCATTCTAAAGGTGTTCGACGCTGACACCCGCTTGACCAATCAGATGCACTCCATTCAGCTGGTTGTCGTGGTTCAAACCCTTCCATACAACTACAGGACGGTGAGTTGTCCGGGTTGCACCATCCATTTGGACCACATAGCCCAAATCGGCTACATATATTGATATATTGTTGCCAGTATATGAACCACTGATGTGTTCGATCAAGCCAGTTCATATGAAAGAAGTAACCTTCAGGATTCACGTAGGCACGTGCGAGTAATGAATTGTTAGCAACTGTGAACATGTAATACACCTCTTTATCGTCAAAAACAAATTTGAGCTTGATTGGGGAGTTCGGTACATGGTTAGGCAATCCGCAGAACGTATTACCATTCCACGGTCCGTATCGGGTTAGTGGAACAGAACCATGGTCTAGGAACAACTGAGGATACCCATTGGTATCCATGAACCCTACAAACTCACCTGGTGAAGGATCGTCGAGGCTCTTCCACGGCCTCCACCGCCTATCTAGTCCGGAGACTAGGTCCTTCCCGAATTTCATACCGGGAAGGAACGTGTCTCCTGGATAATCAAAACTTTGCCATATGAAACTTTCCTCACCATTTCTCCTCACAACCAGATTCCCGGAATCCAAAAGTTGTGCTACTGGATTTATGGTAGTGGGGGTTTCAGACGACCACACTGTGGTTTTGTTGCTTCCAGCAATAACCAATAACGATCCGTTGGTTGCAACTCTAAACACACCCGACAAATCTGTTATTGGTGTTTCTCTGTTAGCAACCCAGACCACTGTCTGTGGGGATATGTTCTTATACCATATCCCCATAAACCGGTTTGTAGATCTTCCGGGACTAAAAAACCCTAGTTCATATATTTCACTAGCAGAAACAAGGGTATCTCCGTCCCGAATGACTTGATCAACTGTTATGGTGTCCTGTAATGTACAGGTTGCCAAAATGGAAAACAATACACAATAGAGTACAAGATTGTAAAGGGCCTCCATTGATGATGTATTTTTTGTATTGTGCAGCGGTAATTTACTCAGAATTTATAGAATTTTCAAACGAAGATTATGTGGCTGAAGTGGAATAGAAGACTTGATCAACTGTTATGGCTTGAGCTAGCTAGCATTTGTATTTTTGTGTAGAATTTGTAATTCAAAATGTCAAGTGAGGTGTTACGAGAGATCGGGTCGTGCTACTTACGTTGTGTCCATAATTTTCAATGTAGTTTGTTAGCATTATTTTTTTCTTTTCTTTCTTCTCTTGTAAAAACTTATCACCGTCTCGAATAGCTTGATCAACTGTTATGGCGTCCTGTGCTGTACAAGTTGCCAAAACGAAAAATAGAGCACCAAAGACAAAAATTGTGAAGGAACACCACCATTGCTGTTAAGTCTTTAGCGTGTTGTAAATTCATATAAAACTTACTATGCTTTTAAATAGGTTGCGTGGTTAAGGATTGACCTAGGGGTCTTTTCATCTAGGCCCACCTCTTGTGGTCCTGGTGGACTTGAGGTATACGTGGGTTGACGTATTTATTAAATCTCCGATTTTCTAAACATACAAGTCATTGTTATGTATTCGGAATGGTACCCAATTTTCACGCAATAAAGATAACTAGTGATATTCCTCGCGTGTTATGGTACCCAATTTTCACGCAATAAAGATAACTAGTGAAATTCACCCGCGTGTTGCGACATGATTCGATTGGTATCAGTTTGATTTACTACAGTATCGCACTACAAGAAAGGGACACCTTTAGCGGCGACATGTCAAATGTCACCGCTATTGGTCGATCCGCGTCACAGGATCTCAAACCAAACCCCATCCGTTGATCAAAATCATGATCTGACGGTTGGGGATTTATAAGTCATTACCGGCGACAGGGACAGGGTAATAGCGGCGACGGCTAGTCTTCGCTAAAAGTAAATGTCAGAACTTTAATCCTTAGCCACACAAATTTTATCTCTGGTCAACCTCATTAAAGTCATTACCGGCGACAATGGGCAATACCGGCGACACCTTGTCGCCGCTAAAGGTTGAACGAACCAAACCCCTATACAGCGCCAATTTCTCCCTCCTCTTTCACTTTTCCCCCAAAAAAAACTCCGAACACCGCTGGTAAATCGCGAAAATCGTCCAAATCGGTTAGTTTCACTTTGTTTTTGTTAGATTTCTTCTCTACATTTGTTATATACATGTTATAGGCTTTAATTTTTGCTCTTTTTTGTGTATTTTTGTGTTTGTGGAAGAAATATCGGATCACCACCATCTCGAATCCGGTCACCACCATCTCGAATCCGGCACCACTTCGTCTCCTCGGTCTTCATCTCCTTGAAACTTGAAAAATACGGTTAGTTTTTTTTTTTTTTTTTTTTTTTTTTTTTTTTTTTAAGTTTAGAAATTGTATAATTTTTGGTTTAGGTATGTAAATGTATAATTTTTGGTTTAGGTGTATGTAAGCATCTCGAATACGGTTAGGTTTTTTTTTTTTTTTTTTTTTTTTTAAGTTTAGAAATTGTATAATTTTTGGTTTAGGTGTATGTAAGCATGTATGTGTGTATGTAAGTCTATGAAGTAATGTATGTATGTAGGTGTATGTTAGTATGCCAAATGTATAATGTAGGTGTATTTGATAAAAATGTGTATATGAAAATCTATTGATTTGTGTATTTTGGTGTATGTAAGCATGTATGTGTGTATGTAAGTTTATGAATGTATGTATGTAGGTGTATGTTAGTATGTAGGTGTTTATAAATGATGAACAATTGTGCATGTAAATGTTTGTAATTGGTGAAAATGTGTATGTTATTATGTATGTTTGTATAAAATATGCAAATGTGTATGTAAGTAAGTATAAATTTTGTGTTTTTGGTCAAAATGTGTATTTGTAGGTATGTATGTGTACGTATGTAAATGTGTCTTTATAAGTATGTATGTGTGTTGGTAGTATGTTTATGTGTAGGTTTGAAAAAAAAAAGTTTAAGTTTGATAATTAGTATGTTTGTGTTTAGGTTTGAAAACATTTATATTTAACTTTGAAAGATATATATTAGTTAGGAAATACCCTCCTTGAATTAAAATTATCATTTAAAACATAACGAACATAGAAAATACCCGCCAAAATTGAAATCACCATTTAAAACAAAAGGAGCTAACAAAATGAAGAACATTACATATTTAAAAAACTGTGCCTGATATTTAATTCATCATTTCAAACATAACGAGCTAAGAAAACACCCAATCGAAATTGAAATCATGATTTAAAACATAACGTTCCGCCCAAAATTTAAAACAATCATTAAGAAAATAACAAGCTTAAAAAACTGTGCCCGTGTTTGAATTAATCATTTTAAACATAACGAGCTTAGAGATACCCGCCCGAAATTGATTTAGAAATTAATTTCGGGTTGTCCCCGTTTATCTTGGGACTGCTTTTTGAATACTTTATCTCATTTAGGATGTGAATGTGTATTACATGATTGTTTGTTTAAGAAGGATTCGGTTATCATTTTCTCTTTGCTCCTCGGGTATATATATCATTACATATATACTTGGGAGCTAAGAGGAATGCTGCCGAATTTTTCTTAAACAAACAATCATGTAATACACATTCACATATGGGATAAACTGTTCAAAAAGTGGGTTTAGCAGCCTACCCTTGTCTTGTTAATCATAAATTAGATTTTCTTTCAGTTGCATAATGCCTATCGATAAAAGTTGGATTGATTCCCCACTTCATTCACCTCACTACAAGCAAGGACTCAAGTCATTTATCGATATGTGTGAATGAGTGATAAAAAACCACGATGAAGTTAGATGTCCGTGTACCCAATGTAAAAATTTCGGCTTAAAAACTATGCCAGAAATGAAATACCATTTGCGTATTAACAGTTTTTGGAAGGAATACACGAAGTGGACCTATCACAGGGACACGACTCCAATTGCAGAAGTAAACCATGTTGCGCCACAAGACGGTATAGTAAACGTTATTGAAGACATTAGGGGGGAGCGTATGGAAGAAGATACATACCTTAACCAAGAGAACTCGAATGGAGATAGTAGCGGTGTTGTTGATGATTTTGAAGACCTGGTAAAGGAAGTTGAAACAAAATTATATCCTGGTTCTACCAAGTTTTCTTCTATCGACTTTTTAGCAAAGCTTTTGAATATAAAGGATACGTACCATTTGCAAAATGAAGCAGTAGATCGACTCCTCTCGTTGTTGCGAGAGTCAATGCCAGAAGGCAACAAGATTCCCCCTTCGTATTATGTAGCTAAGAAGACATTTAAGAAGATTGGTTTGGCATATGAGATGATAGATGTGTGCACAAATGATTGTGCTCTCTTTTGGAAAGAAAACGAGTCCTTGCAAAATTGTCCCGTTTGTAATGAGAGTCGATGGGTCGATAAAGACACAAAAGGCACGAAGGTGGCTCGTAAGGTGTTACGATACTTTCCTTTGACGCCTAGACTACGACGTTTGTATTGTTCAAGGCACACATCGAAAGATATGATATGGCATAGTACCGGACGATCGGAAGATGGGACTATGCGTCATCCAGTTGATGGATCTGCATGGCAAGACTTTGATAAAAAGTACCCAAACTTCGCGATGGAACCACGAAATGTTCGCTTAGGGCTTGCAGCTGACGGTTTTAATCCCTTTAACAACGGTAGTGGATCCTCGACTCATAGCACGTGGCCGGTTATACTCACCACATATAATCTGCCTCCCTGGCTATGCATGCGAGAGTCCACATTCATGTTGACCTTGTTGATTCCTGGCCCTGAATCACCGGGGAAAGACATGGACGTTTTCCTTAGACCGTTAGTGGATGAGCTTAAGCAATTGTGGCAGACAGGTGTACGTACTAAAGACGCAGCAACAAACACATACGTCACAATGAAGGCGGCGTTGTTATGGACCATAAATGACTTTCCAGCCCGTAGTAGTCTATCAGGTTGGAGCGGACAAGGCTACATGGCATGCCCAACTTGTAACCAAGACACTCCTTCAATACGTGTAACTGGTAAATGTGCTTATGTTGGCCATCGCCGGTTCTTAGATGCCAACCATCCTTGGAGAACAAGTCTCGACTTTAACGGGAGACCCGAGACACGAGACCCTCCGAGACAGTTTAGCCCAGCTGACATAGAAGCTCAACTCGGTCGTTTAATTAATCGTCTACCAGGCAAGCATCCAGATATTGGAGGTGGGAGGATAACCCGGTCAGATTTCGAGTTGAACTGGTCCAAAAGAAGCATATTTTTTGACCTTGAGTATTGGTCTTCTCTGCAGCTGAAACATAACTTAGATGTAATGCATATAGAGAAAAATGTGTGCGACAGCTTGATCGGTACTCTTCTAATGAACGATAAGAGCAAAGACACGCCAAATGCGCGGTCCGACTTGGAAAAACTAAACATTCGGCCGTCACAATGGCTGAAACAATCGGGTGGAAAGTTCTTAAGTCCCCACCCAAAGTACTCATTCAAGTCCGATGATCGAAAACTTTTTTGTCAGTTTATAAAAAATGTTAAATTACCAGATGGGTTTGGATCTAATATCAGTAAGAGGGTGACAGATAACAATGCTAACATTACCGGGTTGAAATCTCATGACTGTCATATCCTCATGCAACGTTTGATACCGATTGGGGTTAGAGGGCTTTTGACTAAAGATACATCTACACCAATAGTAGACCTTTGTATGTTCTTTAAGCAACTTTGCTCTAGAACACTATCGGTGGATGATATGAAGAAAGCAAAGGATGACATTGTTACCATCTTATGCAAGTTAGAGATGATCTATCCACCTGCGTTTTTTGACATTATGGTTCATTTACTTGTGCATTTACCTGATGAAGCGATTGCGGGAGGTCCAGTAGCTTTTAGATGGATGTATCCATTTGAAAGGTACATGAAAAAACTAAAGAACTATGTCAAAAACCCGGCAAGGCCTGAAGGTTGTATAGCTGAAGGTTATGTGTTTGAAGAAGCTCTAACATTTTGTTCAATGTACCTTAAAGATGTTCAGACTAAGTTCAATCGCCCAGATAGAAACGATGATGTCGTTGTTGAAAAAAGAAAGTTATGGGTGTTTGAGTCCAAATGTCGTTATGTTGGCGCACGAAAGGACAAATATCTATCATTCATCGAAAAAAGCAAGATGGAATGGTTTGTCCTCGAAAAATGCGCAGAAGTTAGGGAGTACATGAAGTGAGTGCTTCTATCTTTAACATTTCATAATCTGTTAATTGGTATTTCTCATTCCTTTCTTATATTTGTCATCAATGTAGTGAATTCAAACATACACATCCCCATGATGATCTTAAAACCAAATTTCCGGGATGGTTTCTCCATAAGGTATAATACATATATAACACTCATTACTCTATACTTGCTAGGTAATACATATATAACAAACATTATTACTCTATATTTGTTAGGTCCATTCGATGAAAACACAAAATTCTCCAGAATTCCACCCGGAGTTGTATGCTCTTTCAATTTATGCGAAAATGACTGCTTACACTTACACTGCTTGCATAGTCAACGGTGTTAGGTTTAAGACACTTGAACGTGATGCAAAATGCGCAACGCAAAACTCTGGGGTGGAAGTGGTTGGAGAGAACGGTGTGAAATTTTATGGCCAATTAGAAGAAATTATTGAGTTGCGTTATACAAATGATTATTCCACTGTCCTATTTCGGTGCAAGTGGTTTGATACTCAAAGGGGTGTAAACCATGACAATAATATCACCAGTATAAGCACTGAACATGAATGGGACAAAGACGATCAACTCATATTTGCTTCGCAAGCCAAACAAGTGTTCTTCATCCAAGAAACGTCTCGAAACCAAAAAATAAACATAGGTGGGTAGTCGAAAATGTTAATCATCGAAGAATTTGGGATCGGCCATTAAGTGATGACCGCGTCAATAAGGTTCAAAATGTTGACAAACACTTAGAAGATAGGGACATTGTCGACAACAACTCTTCATCTGACTATCCACTTGTCATTGACTTGACCCAATACTTTCAAATTGGATCTTCTCATGTTACTGCGGGTGAGCCTTCAATTGAAGTTGATCCCCCAACGGCCACCGTCGATGAAGTGTTTGAAGTCGAAACTGATTGTGATGAGGTCGAGGCTGATTATGATGAGGATGATCCCGATTATGTGGAGTCTGACTAAAAGAAAAGTTATTGTAATTTATATTGATTTGTAATTGATAAACACTTGTTTGAAATATTTATTTGAATTTGAGTTACACTTGTTGTACTTTCCCTTAATTTCTATTAGATACACATGCTGTAACATTTGTAACTTTATAGGGATTATGTTTTCTGTATTGTTGATATTCGCTTATCTGATGGCGGATGTGGCCCCCTGGGGACATGGGGGTGACGGCGCTGGTGATCCACCGCTTCCTCCTGGTGGATTTCGTGGCACACACGAGACAGACGGTAAGTCTTTTACTAAATTATTTTGTAGTCCTTATATTTTTTATATTATAAATGTTGTTACTAATTATTTTTGTTTTAATTGCAGCGGTTCCCCCGAAGAGGGTTAGGGGGAAAGCAAAAAACGAGAAACTAAGGCGTCTGGTAAAAGCGGGGGGGCCTGTATCGCTTACGTTTGACAGGAAGGTCACGTATACCCCTGTTGGTAAACCAAGAGATATGTTTTCATAGGAGGCCGGCCTGTATATGTGGCGGTCCATCCCGTTCGATAAAATTGGATGGGATAACGTTGAACAACATTACAAGGATGCCCTCATGAACCACTTACGGGTAAATAAGTTATATGCATAAAATTTGATCAAATATTTAAGCACATGCAAATCTAATTTATATATGATATTTTAACTTTTTTATTTAATTTGTAGGAAAATTTCAATTTTGATGAAGTGGAACGTGATTATGAGGCGAGAAACTTGACGGGTGGCATTAGGGCTATGCTTATGAAGCGGTACTCTGACGACAAGTACCAAGCTAAAAAAATATTTAAGAGCAAGGGAGGTTACAATGATCTTGAGAGTGCAAGGGCATTCCATCCCGCGGATATGCCCTATGATAACTGGTTGAGAACCATCGAAGGTTTCCGGGAAGAAAAATATATTAAAAGAAGCAAGGCCAACACACTAGTACGCGAGAAACAACAATTCCCATACCGTGGGGGGACATCGTCGTACGGTAGCACCGCCTATAAAAATGTAATGTTTTATGTATGTGTGCGTGTGTGTAACCTTTTGTTTATTTAATGTCTAATCTAAGTTTAATGTTAAACATGATATGGATTGGGTACCTACGTATGCTAAAACCCACATGGACAATCAAGGGAATTGGGTTGATCCGGTTGCTGAACAAAATTACGTAAGTATTTCTTTTAAGTATTATTTTCTATAACACATATATATATATATATATACACACACATATATATTTAATCATCTTCGTAAAATACAGCGGAACATACAACAGGCCACAAGTGAATGGAGCGGTGAGGGTCCGCCAATTGCCCCGTATCAGGAAGCGTTGAGTGAGCGGCGAGGATGGTACCGCGGGATGGGGCCTAAACCTTCTTCCAACACGTCCTCGCACTCGTCATCTAACATGTTGTCTTCGCAAGCTCGGACGCAAGAACCCTTTTCCGAGGTAAACTACGCAATTTATAAAATGACAAACGAACGCATGTTTCCTTGTTAAATATATGTTGGTAGCGTTAATTAATATGCTAATATACGTTTTGCTATCTATTATTGTAGGATTTTGTTAATAGCTTGTTCCAAACCCCGTCATTTTTGAACCAACTTAACAACTATATTGCTTCACAAGGAAAAGGAAAAGGAAAGTCAAAAGACTACGATTCTGACAACTTATTCGATAATGAATCCGACGATGAACCCAACGATAACGATGAGTGACTTGTTTTTAATGTATGATTTAGATTTAATTAAACGTTGTAGGATTATAATGTACGACTTAAACGTAGTTTTTAATTATATTACCTTTAGTATATGTTGATTATGTTCATGGCGTATGCTTGCGTTCTTTGAAAATAGGCAGGTTTTGTTTTTTCGGCCGTAAAACTGGCTGGGCAGCTGTATATACAGCTGCTGTATTAAAAAAAAAAACAGACTTTTAGCGGTGACAGATGTCGCCGCTATTGCTTTTCAACCTTTACCGACGAAGATTAATACCGGCGACACTTTTAGCGACGACAGATGTCGTAGCTAAAAGTGGAGGATCAATACCGGCGACAATAGTCTTTAGCGGCGGGAACCGGTCATTAGCGTCCGAGCAATACCGGCGAAGCTTTGCCGGCGACATGTCGCCGCTAAAAGTTAATAGCGGCGACAAAGGTGGTCAATACCGGCGACACTTGTCGCCGCTAAAGGTGCCCTGTTCTTGTAGTGTCGATGTGGAATCTGTTGGGAATTCCGAGTCTGAGCCGAACCGTGGCCTTGTGGGTGAAGGAGCGGCTAGAAGATTAACTTAATTAGTTTATAAGTTATTAATTAAATATATTAATTAATTAGTGGATTGTTATCTAAGCATCCTATACATTTTGGGTTAGGATGTGTATTAGATAAATATCATGTAATTAATTAATAGGCGTCCTAGTTATATTCTAATGCATTTAGGTTAGCTATATATACCAATCTAATTGATAGGTATTGTAATTTTTCAATGTTTTGAGTTAAGTTTCGTTGATAATAAACATAAGGTGTTAGCCAATTACTGTTCATAACTTTCGATTAACTACTAATCTGGTACCAATTCTCTTTAATTGGTATTAGAGCAGAACAACTATATGGAAAAAAAGGGACCTGCGATGGTTAATCAACTAGTGAAACAAGAGGTTGATTGCTTCTACAGTTACCATACCTACGAGCAAAGGGGGTGGTTGACAAGGAAAGACTGAACCTACGATTGAAGGGTGTTCGGTCGGATTTATAGGAAGATCTCACCAGAACTGTGTTTGATCGGAACAGAAATCGGCACTTAAAGAAGTAGCAGATTTAATCGGTTCTGCAGCAGCTCTTACCAGACGTAATCAGGCCGGAGAAACTTGGTTGTGGGCGATTGGGGTACGGTGAAACAGGACTCCGATAGCAAGGAACAACGTGAAAAGGTTTTTTCAAGACAACACTGACAAGGTGCTTAACTTGTCAAAGCAAGGTTAATTGCTTTGTTTTGTCCAATCATCATTAATTCCCTTTAGTTTTACACAGTACCTTGGTTTTTAAAAAGTTATTTTTAGTACCAATTTTTGGTTTTAACTATTGAGTTGAATTTGAAAAAAACCCGATTACAACAGCGTTAAAAGGTTGTATCCGTAAAATTGATTCACCGGAGACTACTAAAACCTATAGCTAACAAAAGAAACGAACGATGGTTGTGGGTGAAGGTTCGAATGCTCCGGTAAAGGAAGCGAATCCCGGTTCGTTTCAGTGTTCGATGTTAACTTCAACAAATTGCACGATCTGGAGCATACGTATAGAAGTTATTTTTGGGATTCATGGAGTTTGGGATGTGATTGATCCGGGTTCTGATGATGCGAAGAAAAATAACGAGGCGAAGGCTCTTTTGTTTCAATCGATACCGGAGAAACAAATTTTACAGATCGGGAATTTGAAGTCAGCAAAGGAGATGTAGAAAGCAATTCAGTCAAGAAATCTCAGTGCGAAACGTGTGAAAGAAGCAAGACTTCAAACCTTAATAACCAAATTCGATGGTTTGAAGATGAGGGATACCGAAGAAATTGATGAGTATGCCTCAAAGTTGTCGTCTATTGCTTCTAAGGCGGCCACACTAGGAGAAAAGATTGAAGAACGAAAAATGGTCAAGAAATTCCTTACTAGTCTACCAAGGCGTTTTATTCCATTGTGGCCTCGCTTGAACAAGTTTTGGACTTGAAAACGGTCGGGTATGAAGATGTGGTTGGTAGACTAAAAGCTTATGAAGAGAGGATAAAAGAAGAAGATAACGCACATGATAATTCAGGTAAGTGAATGTTTTCTAAATCTGAATCTTCTTCTAGCCGTGGACGTGATTCTAGTAGGGGTCGAGGTCGAGGATCTCATTCATCGCGAGGGCGTGGCCGTGGTCGGGATAACACCCAAAAACGCGGTAAAAAAGAAGAATATAAGACCTGAGACAACGAAAAGCAAAAGGATAAAAAGCGTGATTTATCGGGAATAAAGTGTTACCGGTGTGACAAATATGGACACTTTGTTTCAAGATGTCCAGATCGATTCAAAAATAATGAGGCGAACATGGCACAAGCTGAGGAACGAAATAATGAGGTTGATGGAACATTTTTCATGATAAAGACCGATCAAGAAACTATATTTTTAAACGAAGAAAAGGTTTTGCCAAAGAAATTTGAAGCTGATTCTAGCGAAAAAGATGTTTGGTACCTTGATAACGGAGTCAGCAACCACATGACGTCGTTGGTCCTTGTTGCAATTGCTTCAATCCATTTCGACACGTAGTCTACCGCAACCAATATATACAAGAACCCGTTCGAATTTGGAAAATGACCCATGAAATCTATTCCTCTTACATCAAATACCTCAACCACCAAGATTGGTTGTAGAGGCATTTCATCGCGCTTCGAGATGCTTCCCACTTTTTGACAATTGACACAATTTCGGGCAAACTCACAAGCATCTTTAAAAATCGTAGGCCAATAAAACCCAGACGTTAAAACCCGATAACCCGTTTTGTGTCCACTAAAATGACCCCCACATGCCGATGAGTAAGCATGGGTCAAAATCTCCAATACCTCCGTTTCGGGAACACATTTTCTAATCACTTGATCAGGTCCAATCTTGAAGAGATCCGGTTCATCCCATATGTATTGTTTGACTTGTATCAAAAATTGTTGCCTTCGTTTCTTAGTCCAATAACTTGGGATTCTACCCTTGGCCAAATAATTAACATAATGAACATACCAAGGTGCGGTCGAAACGGATAAAAGTTGCTCATCGGGGAACCGTTCATTAATTTCACTCGGATCGTCAATGCCTTCCAACGGGATTCGGGAAAAATCATCCGCTACAACATTCTCACAACCCTTCTTGTACTGAATTTCTAGATCAAATTCTTGCAACAAAAGTACCCAAGGAATCAACCGGGGCTTCGCATCTTTCTTTTCCATCAAGTATCGAACCGCACTATGGTCCGAATAAACCATCACCTTGCTCCCCCATATGTATGATCGAAACTTGTCCAAGGCATACACCACCGCTAATAATTCTTTCTCGGTTGTGGTGTAATTCAGTTGCGCCTCGGAAAATGTTTTGCTTGCATAATAAATGACCACCGGCTTCTTGTCGACTCTTTGACCCAAAACCGCTCCAGTTGTTGTATCGCTAGCATCACATATAATTTCAAATGGCTTTGACCAATCCGGCGGTTGCAAGATAGGAGCTTTCACTAACTGTTCCTTCAAAACATTAAACGCTTGCAAACATTCGTTAGTAAAATCAAAAGGGACATCTTTCAATAATAAATTACATAAAGGTTTGGTGATAACACTAAAACCTTTAATAAATCTTCTATAGAATCCCGCACGCCCCAAAAATGATCTCACCCCCTTTACATTCTTTGGTGGAGGCAAAGATGAGATTACCCGAATTTTTGCTTTATCTACCTCCATCCCCCGTTCCGAAATCACATGACCCAACACAATACCCTCTTGAACCAAAAAGTGACTTTTTTCCCAACTTAGCACGAAGTTTGTCTCAACACACCTTTTTAAAACTTTTTCAAAATCATCAAGACAAGACTCAAAACATGGGCCAAATATGGAAAAATCATCCATAAACACTTCAAGAGACTCCCCGACCATGTCAGAAAAAATGCTCATCATACATCGTTGAAAAGTGGCCGGGGCGTTACACAGACCGAATGGCATTCGCCGAAAAGCAAATGTACCATACGGACATGTAAATGTGGTTTTGTGTTGGTCGTCCGGGTGGATCGCAATTTGATTATATCCCGAGTACCCATCCAAAACAAATAATATTTTTGACCCGAAAGTTTTTCAATAATTTGGTCAATGAAGGGTAACGGAAAATGGTTCTTAGAAGTAGCAGCGTTCAATTTTCTATAATCAATACAAACTCGCCACCTGGTGATCGGCCGGGTGGCGATTTGCTCGCCTTGTTCATCTTTAATTACCTGGATGCCGGCCTTTTTAGGCACTATGTAAGACCCTTACTATTATTTTATGGTTTTCGTACCATTATCGAAAATTAAATGTGTATTTACGTATACACATTCATATAAAATGCGGGTTCATTAAAACTTTTTACAAAAGTTAACAGTACAGTATAGTGTAAATAGGTTCGTCATTTAAAAGTGACGATGAAACAACGTGCGGAAGCTTGTATCTTGATTGTGTTCGGTTCTTTGTTGAGCTTGATCGTCATTCGGCATTCCAAGAAAACCTGACATTTCATAAAACATGAAATGTTTTAGTCATACGAGGTTTAAAACATGTTCAAACAAGTCCGTGAATAAAAACAAATTAAATAAACAACAATTTCCAGCTCTGAAGTCTGTCGCGGGCCGCGACAGACTTGACTGAAGTTCTCGCGGGGCGCGAGGTCCTCTCGTGGGCTGCGACCGAGTTTCTAAATACCGTCGCGGGGCGTGAGAGACTTATTTCCATAGAATGTTTGTAGCTGATGCTGTACATTTTCATCATAACCAAATTTTTCCAAAACGAACATAACTTACTCATTTTTATCCGTTTTACGTCACGTTTCTTTCTACGTGATCGTTATTTGATTCTCAATCTCATGGAGTTAAAATCCGACATCCGAATTTACAAAATTTTAGATTTCAAGCTCTCGGCTTGAAATTCACTTATAACACTTTTTGACCCGTTCATGATTTTATCAAACGAACTTGTTTGTCGCCTTCGGTTTTTCGTGAACAGATTATTATAATTATTTTCTATTATACAAGTTTCAAATCACGAGTTTATACGCATTCTTAACCCGTTTTTGCTTATGCTCTTATCTTGACCCGTTAAGGGTATTTATGCACTTTTAAGCTTAAATTACGCTCATTCCTTGTATGCATCATAATTCCAACCATCCATATTGATTAGTCTTCCACCACAACTATGATTGTGGTGGATTTAATGTAATGGACTATTTATTCTGAGTTCTATCCCTCGGATATGTCATTTTACGGCAAGACGTGTTTTAAGGCCTTTAACCCTTGAAAGTTTATGCGTACAACTTTTATACACATCTAAGGGTTACATAGTCATAATATAAATTTTTAAACAACCTCTAAGGGTCGTTTGCCCGGTTTACCCATCAAGGGTTTTTTGGTAAATTTTAGTCCTCCATTTTGCGATGAATGACTTTCACTAAATATTTGACCAACATTGCACTTTTAACTATAAGCCTATATATGTGTACCTGGCCTGGGTCAACAAATATACCCGATTTATACCTTGCTTTAATTACCTAATATTCTTTGGCGACGCAATTATCCAAATTGCTATTCGCTCCTGTTAACATAAGATTTGACAACAACATTAGTCGATATTGTCAAATGGTGTTATCACCACCATTTTACCCGTTTGGCCTATATGACCAAACGTTCCATAAATTAAAAATATGGTTTTTGATTTCCAAATCATACATCCGATTCATTTCGGATTTTACCAAAAATTCCTTTTTCTTACCTATGTAACCCATTTCGGCTTACGCCATGCGTATCCTTTTATCTTCAATATACATTAGTCGACACTTGAACACATTTTACCCTTTTTTCTCATTATTAGATTACACTGTTAGGCAATCAAACATAATCAGGAACTCAACATCAATGAAACATTCATTATATAATCATGAAGATTCAACATAAAAAATACTAAAGATTCATACAAACAAGATTACAACATAAAGATTATTCAAGAAACAAGTTCAGTACTACTATTACACAATATTACGTAAACATAACATAGAACATCAGCTCAATACTTTCAAAATAATCAGAATACATGTATAAGAACAATGAATCGAACCATAAACAAGCAAGGAATTGATGGGTTGGATCGGTTATGCTTCCATTCGGTCTTGAAGCTTCAAAGTGGTCTGATCAGGACTGCTTCGGAACCCAGAAATCGCCCAGAAACATGGAGAAAAACCCAACATTTGAACCAATAATAAATGGCTCTATTTGTAGGAGGTTTTGTGATCGGCACGGTTGTGCCGATGGCTCGCACGGTCGTGCAGAAGGTGTTGCCGGGTGACGTCAATTTCTCTGATTCGAGGTCAGCCAAGTGGACTAATGGACAAGTTGTCTGAGTCAGCAGATCGGCACGGTAATGCCCTTTGGTCGCACGGTAGTGCGGGGTCATTAGAATGGTGATCAAAAACCTTGGTCTGGTTTTGGCACGGTCATGCGGTTGGTCGCACGGTAGTGCGGCCCAAGAAAAAGTTGGCACTAGCAGTTGCACTGGCAGTGCTTTCGAGATCGCACAATCCGCACGGTAGTGCCGTCAGATGGCATGGTCGTGCCACACCTGGCAGTCATCAGAATTTTGTTCGTTTTATCAGAAATGCATCAGAATTTTTTTGTTTTCATTAGATTTTTCTTTTGTGCTCTGTTTAAGACCTGAAAATATAAAAGTACCGAATTTGGTACCTAAACGTTGCGGTTTCGGTCAAAAACGCTTAAAACGGAAGTGTTTTGGGGAATAAAAACATGTATAATTTTACGTATATCAAACATCCCCATACTTGAACTTTGCTTGTCCTCGAGCAAACTTAAAATAAAACAAGGAATCAAATCTGAATATTTACAAAGTTTACTAATTTGTTTGGTGGTTAAATTGGTTTTCAAAAAGTCATCATCAAAGATTTTAAAACAAACAAGTTTTGTTGGATGTATGAAAGGATAACTATAAAGCAATGATTCTACGTTCGATTGACTTAGCATGCAAATCTTTATATTACTCACAATATTCACACACACTCGGTTAAATTTCTGAATCATACATATAATGTGTATGTAAAACACTCGATGCCTAGTCAATGAATCATGCAATATCATAAGCTTGTCAAAAGATCTAGTCCCCACCAATTAATATGTGAAAAAACATAAATCAAGAGGTCTTTGATGGGTTGTAACGTTAGGCTATGGTTAAGGGTATGGAAGGGATATTTGAAGGTGGCAAGAAAGGTTAAAACTTGGCGATTTATTTTTCTAGGATTCTGGACACGTTGCTAAGCTATTTGTGTATGTGTTCAGAGTTTATTCTTTCTACACTACCACTCTCTATTTTCTTCTTAATGATTTTTCTATAGTCTTTATAGAGAGTTTTGACCAATGTTTTTTTTTCAACATGAATTTTTTTTATCAATATTAGATAGCTACGGCTGAATTTTAACGAAAAGGGGTAAATGTGAAAAGGTTAAATTTGGTTAAGTAGGCTTTAATATTTGGGTAAAGTTAAGAAAAATACAGAAAAATAGGCTCAACATGGCGAACTAATGGATGGTGTTGGGTGCGGGATATAAACAAAGAAAAAGGCTGACAAAAGGGTGTCCTAAGTACCTCTATCATTTCTATGTAATTTCACATATTCATGATTTTGAAAAGTATACAAATGACAAGTTCTAAATTACATAAGACATCCGGCTCACTCATTTTTTCGCAAAAACAAAGAAGCATTTGACAAGAAAGCTGTAAAGGCTCAAAAATATGCTCACATAATCAGAAGGAATGGGTGTAAATATAAAGATAAACATGCAAGTATTTCTTCTTGTTTTATCACGCTTTTCAGTTATCTTTTTCAAAAATCAATTTGGCTTGTCTATTTTTTTTAATCAAATTTGATGCTTTCTAAAGAACACAAATTGACCATATTTGTTTTATTTTTCGAAAATATGTACAGAAATGAGAATAATTTAGGACAAACAAAGTTTAAAACCTTTTAAACGCTCCCCACACTTGAACTTCACATTGTCCCCAATGTGAAATACATATTAGTTAAGCAATTATGAAGAGCTAAACTAATAATGTTAAAAGGGAAAGAGGTACTCCCTCAAAGTTGATTTTAACTCGTTTGAGTAGACTTTGATTGAAGTTGTCTCAACTCTGTGTGCATTCTTTACAAATCTGCCAAGTATGTTACTTGCTAAAACAGTCAATATCACCATTGATCAAAATGTTAGATAACCAAACCAAATCCATTATTCAAACAAAGCAAACACACTACTTAAACATTTAAAAACAGACATAAAGTTTTAAAAATCCTAAACAAATTAAAGTACTAAATAGAAATAAGATAAAACATCTGTTTCTGAATCTTCCGCTCTACCTCCTCCTACTCCTCATCATCATCATCATGGGTTTCCAAACGGAAACTATGGAGGGTCTCCGAAGTGGCTAGGATAGACGCTTTGTAGCCCTCCAAAGATGTAGGAAAAACCTACATACATTTCTCCCCTCATGGTGTCTTGAGTTGCCTGCATAGTCTCCTGGGTGGCTCTCATAGTGTCCTGAGTAACATGCATATGCTGAAACTGCTGGTACAACTCGGGATAGGAAGGTATACCTGGCGGATATTGATACTGGTGTTGGTGCTGCTCTTCGTGCTGTGGCTGATCGTGTGGCGGCTGGTTGTGTGGTGGCTGCTCTAGTACCTGATGCCCCTCCATGTTAACGTCTTCGTCCTGTGCTGGTAGCGGATTCCATATCTCTCCATTTATACCCCTCAGTCTCGGGCCATTGTCTGTATCCACTACCAGACCCATTGCTCAGAAAGACCTCATGTCTACATCTCCTCCTGCATGAACCATTGTGTGACCACTGACTACATCATCTGTCATAATACCCAAGTTGTATGCCAACTGAGTCACATATTCACCACCATGGATTTCACTGCTTGTAGTCCTCCCCGCGCTGTTCACGAAAAATTCAGCCATTCTAGCTGCGAGGTTGACGTGCACTCCATTCACGATTGAATATAAGAAAAGAAGATCTGGAGTGGGATAGTTTCCTGCACTGTCCATGCGTCCACAAATGGTGTGACTCATGACCTGATGAATAACCCTATGTAGCCGGTCTCGTAGTCTTGATGCTTTAGCCTTTCTAGCCACATAGAGTGGTCCAACTGCCACTTGTTCCCAAAAGTTAGCCCGTTGCTGCTCATTATCAAACTTGTAGATATTGGAGAATAGTTCTGAATCAATGTCTTCAGCTGAGTATATTCCTAGTCTTCTCCCCAGTCGAGCAACTGACCATTTATGCCATTTCTAACCCAATCTGAACTGTATCGTCTCCATGTTCTTAAAGTCTGGATTTTCGCTTCTTGGTTTGTCATGAGTGTATGAAGCGAAAAATTCCAATGTAAGCTCGAGATACATGGGTCGTTCAATGTTTAACAACCTTGACATTAGGTACGAAATCATATTAGATAGCCTCTCTTCTTGGTTTAGGGTTGTTAGGGTGACCCAATTGATCCTCATCGGTTCACCAATTTGTCCCCATCGATTCCATAAGGCTTCTAATCTGGCTATACAGGGACGTTCTTTTGTTTTGTTTTCGCTGAACTGGAGGAATCTGTGGTTCATCTACATACAGGAATACAACAAAATCAGAGCAGAATCTAAAATTTTAAGTGCAGCCACCGGAACAGGCTGTTTACGACATTCTGTTGTCATTTCAGCAACCGCACGGTCGTGCGACTGGTCGCAATGCCATGCCAATTCGAGATCGTTGTCAGGTTTGTTTCCGGTAATTGGTCCTTCACTGCTGTGTGGCTCGGTATCGCAGTTCTGTTTTTACTTATCTGGTTTTGATTTTGGGTCGGCACTGCCATGCTGTTTCAATTGCATGCCCGTGCAAACGGGATTTTTATCAGAAAACAGCTTTATTCACAGATTTAAACATTTATAATCCAAATTTTAACTTATAATCAGTGAATAAACTTAAAATCAAGGATCAGAACTACCGATCTAGCACTAAACACTCAAGAACAAGGGGTTATTTGACTTTTATGAAGAAAACCCCCAAATTTCTTGATTCAAACCTCAGATCTACATCAGAAACTAAGTTAAATCTGCAAAACTAGCAGGAAACATACCTGGGAAGATGATTGGAGTGAAATCTAAGCAAAAATTGGTTGATTTTTAGGTGTAGGCGACCTGGAACTCCCGTGCGGCTGTTAGGGTTTCGAAAAAGTGATAGGTTTTTACTGAAAATTCGCTTTTATACCCTGTTTTTACTGTTGAGAATTTTACTCGCACGGTCGTGCGGCTGGCCGCACGGTCGTGCCGATTTGGATCGCACTACTTGTTTTCCTGATCGTGCAGCGTTGCACTGTAGTGCAATATGTCGCACGGTAGTGCCGATCGATGACCGTCCTGTGCACGAGTTCTGGCCTGGTCTGAATATGGATCGCATGATCGTGCCGATGACCGCACGGTCGTGCGTCACCTACGCATTTCCTGGTCATTTTTCACAGCAAGCGTTTAACTCCGTATTTTCACCTAATTTTTCCATTTTTGCACTATTTCGTATATTTTAACAGTCAATCAACATCAAATTTCCAAAATTTATGTATCAAGCTTGTATGTACCTACATTTAAACTGAAAAATTAAAGAACTAGGAAATAAATATGACAAAGTAATATGTACAAAATTACCCTTAGCGTGTGAAAACACGCTCGTTAAATTTGTCAGCGAGTCGATAGCTAGACTCATTCTCTCCACACTTGTTTCAAGCGGGCGAGACGTGGAGTTTGAGAATTTCCTCCACCGAGTCAACTGGTCCGTTGATGTAGATTTATAAACGATGACCGTTGACTTTGAAACTTGCCCCGTTCGGATCCTCGATAGTTACGGCCCCGTACGGGAATATTTCTTTAACTGTGTACGGACCCATCCATTGGGATTTTAGCTTCCCGGGGAATAAACGCAGTCTTGAGTTATATAACAAGACAAGATCTCCTACACGGAGATCCTTATGGTCTCTTAACCTCTTGTCATGAAATCTCTTGGCTCGTTCCTTGTATCTGCTAGAACTCTCGTAGGTATGGCTTCTTAGCTCCTCAAGCTCGTGGATTTGCAGAAAACGGGCTTCACCTCCGCTTTTTAAATCCATGTTTGCCGTTTTGAAGGCCCAGAATGCCTTGTGTTCTAGTTCAACAGATAGATGACAGTCTTTTCCAAAAACCAATCTAAAGGGAGTGGTCCCAATAGGTGTTTTGAATGCCGTTCTAAAAGCCCACAAAGTGTCATCTAACTTTTCTGACTAATCATTGTGGTTATTATTAATGGACCGCTCAAGGATTCTTTTCAAACCCCGATTCGTGACCTCTACTTGCCCGCTCGTTTGAGGGTGGTACGACATAGCCAATCTATGATGAACACCATAACGGGACAAGGCTCGTTCTAACTGCGCATTACAAAAATGCGTTCCCCGGTCAATGATAAGTGCTTTGGAGCACCAAATCGGGCAAATAAACTTTTTAAGAACCTCACAATCACCCTAGCATCATTGTGGGTAAAGCTTGAGCTTCGGCCCATTTCGAGACATAGTCTACAGCAACTAGGATGTACTTGTTACCTCGTGAGGCTGGAAATGGACCCATGAAGTCGATACCCCATATATCAAAGACTTCACAGACTTGCATTGGATTTTGAGGCATTTCATTACGAGCGGAGATATTTGTTTCCCTCTAGCAGGCATCACACGCTCTAACCCATTCATGCGCGTCTCGAAAGATTGTGGGCCAGTAAAACCCTGAGTCTATAACTTTGTTTGCAGTGTAGTTTGCTCCATGATGACCTCCGGTTGGCCCTTCATGACAGTGGCGCAGAATGCTAACTGCCTCCTCTCCAAATATACATCTTCGGATCACCTGATCGGCTCCGACTCTAAACAAGTATGGTTCGTCCCAAATATAATATTTTAAGTATGCAAAGAACTTCCTCTTTTGCTGATATGACAATCCTTTGATAAGGATTCCACATGCGAGGTAGTTTGCAAAGTTGGCGAACCATGGTGACTCGTCATTCATCTCGATACTTAAAAGGAATTCGTGGGGGAAATTGTCGTTTATTGGTTCCTCCATCGAATTTTCAGAATTACCATGCTCAAGTATCGAGAGATGGTCGGCTGCAACATTTGTAGCTCCCTTTTTGTCTTGGATCTCAATGTCAAATTCTTGTAGTAACAAGATCCATCTGATAAGACGCTCTTTGCGTCCTGTTTGCTAAAAAGGTATTTGATTGCTGCATGATCTGTATACACAATTGTTTTGGACAACACAAGGTACGACCTAAATTTGTCGAAAGCATATACTACTACCAAAAGCTTTCTCTGTAGCCGTGTAATTTTCTTGAGCATCATGTAGAGTTTTACTGACATAGTAAATAGGATGAAAATGCTTCTCCCTTCGTTGTCCTACGACTGCTCCTATTGCGTAATCACTGGCATCGCACATTATCTCAAATGGTAACGCCCAATCTGGTGCAACTAAAGTAGGGGCTTTGATAAGCCTTTGTTTAAGCTACTTGAACGCTTTCATTCATTCGTTTGAAAACACAAATGGGGCATCTTTTTCTAACAAACGTGTCATAGGTCTTGCGATTTTTGAAAAGTCTTTTATGAATCGCCTATAGAACCCTGCATGACCCAGGAAACTTCTAATCGCTCTGACCGAGGTAGGGGGATGAAGTTTAGAAATGATATCCACTTTTGCTGGATCGACTTCCAACCTGGCTTCAGAGATTTTGTGTCCGAGAACTACCACTTCTTTCACCATGAAGTGGCATTTCTCCCAGTTTAGCACAAGATTAGTTTCATCACATCTCATTAACATTCTTTTCAGATTTCCAAGACATTGATTGAAAGAACTCTCAAAAACAGAGAAATCATCCATGAATACTTCCATGGAGTCCTTAATCATGTCATGAAAAATGGCTACCATGCAACGCTGAAATGAGTGTCAAAAATATGTTAATCAAATTAATTTGTAAAAACAGTTTCAGGATACGGCTCAGGATATAGAGCTGTATCTATGATCAAACAATGAGCAAAAGTAAGTAAACGACACGGGATGTACGAGGAAAGCCCTTGATCAATCTAGATCGCCGGCATAAAACCTCGGGAGCTGACAATCGCAGCTGCCTAGTTCTTCTATTGCTTCAAAAATCAGGATACAGTGCAAGATGTGGTACGTTTCGACTAAGTGTTACAACGAAACTTGAATACAACTGTGGTGTTTGCGATGAGCTAGAGAGTGTAAGTGTGTGAGTGTGTTAGTGAAAAATCGTGTGTTCTAAGCTGATCCGCCCCCATCTATTTATAGTAAAGATAAAATAACAAACTACCCTAAACTTGCAGGATCCACCGAATATTCCTTCTGCGAACGTTGTAGACCTAGTCTTTCGGGCTCAACGTCTCTTCCTCAACAAATTCGTCCGAGTCTTGAGGAGAAGAAGTCTTCTTGACCGTTAGCAAGTCTCAGCCTTCAACCTGCACGTGGTTAATTCAACAAGGCTCAGGATATCGCCCAAGATGTTAGCAATATCCTCTTCCAGCATCCTGGTCACAGATAAACAAACAAAGGCAGGATATTGATCAGGATACGTATGTTAAGAAAATGACCCCTAACAATTGTCCCCAAATATATCGGTTGGGGTACCAATCCAACGGATATATTTCAAAAATTTTAACTCATGACTTAAGGTAATTAATACGACTAGACCCTTGAAATGACAGCGGTACAACTTCCAAGGTATTATTTACTTTTTACCCCCCTATATTCATCCTATATTAACCGAGGGGCTCCTTGTCTCGGTTATCCTTATCTGCAAGCAAACATCAGGTATCTTCTTTTTCTATTCTCCTTTCTTGAATTTCTCTTAATTTGCTCAATACTCTTCATGGCACCACGAACGAAATCCCGATCAGATCGACCAGCCTTAACCCTCATAAGTCAAAACCTCATCACCGATCCAGCAAAGGAGATTTGCTGCTTTAATAATGCTGACATTGCTGCTCTCAAAGATTTCGGTGCCTTTCCTACCGGAACGGTCTTTCGCCCCTTCGACCAGGAAGCTCGATCGGACGCATCATCCGACGAGTGGGTTTGTTTTTTCGCTTATCCTTTCTCTCTTGGACTCCGGTACCCATTTCCACCCTTTATCTCTAGCTTTTTCGACCTCACCAGCCTTAGCTATGCTCAAGTTATGCCAATGGTCTGGCGAGTCTTGATAGTGTTGGATCAAATCAAATCTCGTCATTTTCCTAACCTACTTGTTGAGGACCTTCCCGTAGCATACCGGTTGAGATCCCATGGCAATCACCGTTATCTTCTGTTTTCCATCAAGAACCCTTTGGTCCTTAAAGCCACCAAGAATGAGGATCGATGGCGACGAAAATTCTTTTTCGTAAAAAGAGACTCTATTGATAAGGGTTTTGATCTACCGGTTAAATGGTTAACCAAGGGTAGGATTTAGGGTTTTAGGAATATCCCCAATTATATCTTCAAACTGTATCCCGAACTTATACTCTGATGTTTTTATGCAGCGAATTTCAGAGATTTAGTGCCTCCCAGTGCAGAATCTGAATCCAAGATCAAGGAAATCTACCGTCTTCCTGCCAGTGAAAGAACTTTTTCCCTGTCTCTTACAGGTTCTCATAAAAAATCAAGCTCAGAAATGTCTGGTAAGCACATTCTTATATATATTAATTATTTTTCAAAAATATGATGAGTCTAAGAATATCTTCCCTTATGTAGTACCAGTCGTCAACCTTGAAGGTTTTGAACTTGACGAATTGGATTGCTATTCCAGCCTTGAACCCGCCAAACAAGAATCCAAACCAAAGTCGTCTGCTACACCAAAGCCTACCTCCTCGAAAACTGTTTCTGCTCCCAAAGGCCCTCCGGCATCCAGGACCCGGGCATCCAGCTCCCGGAAGAGAAAGGAGACTGACTCCCCAGCTGTTTCTGAAACGTTCTCTCTTGAGAATCATGGGTTCAATGATGCCACCTCATTCCTCAAACAGGTAGAATTTTCTTTTCGATATCCTGTACAAGTATGTTAGGCTTTATCCTGCTTATTTTTCACATTAATACCTGTGTCTTTATCGATAGGATCTGGATCGTCTTATGCACTTATACGAAGACGCTTGCGGGCTTAACAAGATGTTGCAGATTCAGGTGGAGAAAGCTCAAGCCACCATAGCTGATCAAGGAACCATTGCGGCTGCCAAATCCCAGCACTATGAAGACAAATACAAGGCAATGACCCAGGAACATCAAGCTGCCCTCCACAAAGCTAATGAGGACGCTCAAGCCAAGCTAGATGCCGCCCTTCTTCAATATCAGCAGAATATGAGCTCATACCGGGATAGCCTTAAAGCATCCGTGGTCGTCTCCCTTCTCCAAGCCAGGATAAAGATGGCTTATGAGGCCATGGATTTGGGTTTTGAATGCCCCTCCTGGAACGTAAAGACTTGGGAGGCGAAACTAAAGGATCTTGGAGGTCATCCCGTTGCTCATTCTGCAAAACATGCTGGTGAAGAGCCCTCGAAGGTGGCAGAGGAGGTGGCCAATGCTGATGGTGATACCGAGAAGAATCCTGAGGCTGATGCTGGGGCGAATGCTGGCAAGAAGGTTGCTGTTCAAGAGGATGCTGCCCCTTAGGCAGCGGAGTGGGCGATGATGGATGTACGTGCCAAGGCCGGAGCCCACTTTTTAATTTCATGGTTGTGGTTGCATAAACAATTTACTTTTCCTGTCTTTGAACAATTTACTTTTCCTGCACTAGAACAATGTGATGACCAAAGGTGGATGGGTCCTAGGTTTTAGGTGAAACCAAAAGCACAATTTTTGACCTGTTAATAATATAACTATCTTTTGACTTATTTTCTGTTACCTTGCATTACTTTGCATTACTTAGTGTAAGTCTTATCTTTGTAAAGATTTTGTATTGTTATCTTAGAAAATATCCTGATCAGTATACTCAGAAACATACTGCAAAAGCCTTTTATTAAATAGAAATTCCAAATGTTCTTTCAAGTTTGTAAAAATTTCTTTAGAAAGTAAAAAATAGTTTACCTTTTCAAAACCAAGTTTTGATATTTAAATGATCAAAGTTCCAAACTAATACTGGTTTCAAACACCCTAATCACATATCCTTAAAAGGACTTCGAGGATACATATCAGGATATTCAACATAATGTCACTAAAAACTTAAATGAGGCTTACAAAGGAAAGATCATACCAGAAATAGGGTATAAACCTATTACCAAACTTCAATCCTTTTGCAACTCTTCCAATGAAGATGTCCCCTGTGCAAGGTACTTAGTGCATTAATTGCAAACTTCATCCTTTTAGCTTTACACCACCACCTTGGTGGGAATGTCCCCTGTATACAATGTCTTCAAGTATCTTAGAAATCTAATTAACGTCAGTTTCCATTGCATAAGCAATTTTTTACGTCCCAAGGGTAAAATCCAAGGATGTACTGGAGATAAATCCCTTGTATCCTGGGGAAAATCCCAACTTTTCATGCGCTACAGGCGGGAGTGTATAAACTCCAAGACTTAGAAAGGTGAAAACATTTAAACCTTAGAGAGTATGAAAATACCCTTTCGTGAGAGAGGGTGATCAATCCTCATATACCTTTAGGATTCAGGATATAGCCAACAGTAACGAAATTGTCAGCCACTTTTACATGGACTGGTCCCGCCACCTTGAACTATCCCTGAATAACTTGCGCTCCAGGCGGGGTGTTTAAACCCAATTCCGAAGAAAGGTGAATACCTTTAAACCTGTGAAGGGATCAGTATCCCTTAAACGTAAGAGAGGGGGCCAATCCTCTAATCTTCTGAGTTATCCTGAGTGCATATCCTGAAACATATCTTGCAAAACAATTGTAAACTAAGGTGGTTGTTAGCTTGGCTAACACCCCTCCGATGCTTAAGTCAGTATTGAGTTTCAAAAAATAAATTAAACCAAAACGTATTTAAAAAAGATTGAATTCATACCATTCTGAGTTAGAAATTGAATTCTAAACTCACTTGAAATAGAGCTTAAGGTGTATAGCATTCCAAGATCTCGGTAGCATATCCCCCTCCATATTCTTGAGTCTGTATGCTCCTTTCCCTGCTTCTGATTCAACCTCATATGGTCCTTCCCATTTTGGAGCTAACTTGCCATCGGCAGGATTAGTAGTATTTTGAAAAGCCTTTCTTAACACCCAATCTCCAACCTTAAATCTTCTGGTTCTAATATTCTTGTTATATGCCCTGGATATTCTCTGTTGATATGCTGCCATCCTTAGCCTTGCCGCATCTCTCTTTTCATCTATAGTGTCCAAATCCTGACTCAAGGCTTCAGGATTCTTCTCAGGATCACTTAAGACAGATCTTGCAGTAGGTATCGTCATTTCCGTTGGAATCATTGCTTCTGCTCCAAACACCAAGGAAAATGGGGTTTGGCCTGTTGCATTCTTTACCGTTGTCCTATCAGCCCATAAAACAAAGGGTAATTCTTCTGCCCATCTTCCTTTTTTGGCTCCAAGCCTTTTCTTTAAGTTATTGACAATTATCTTGTTTGAGGATTCTGCTTGTCCATTTGCTTGAGGATGTACCAGAGTAGATGTGATCATTTTGATTCCCCAACTCTTGCAAAAGTCAGTAGTCCTCTTACTTATGAACTGAGAACCATTGTCACAGATTATCTCAGCTGGTACTCCGAATCTGGTCAGGATATTCCTCTTTATGAAGGATACTACTTCTTGGTCTCTAACTTGAACAAATGCTTCGGCTTCAACCCACTTAGAGAAATAATCCGTCATTGCTAGCATGAAGACTTTTCCTCCCGGAGCTTTCGGTAGCTTTCCCACTATATCCATACCCCACTTCATAAATGGCCAAGGGGAAACAATAGGATACAATGGTTCAGCAGGTTGATGCAGTATGTTACTATGTCTTTGACATGAGTCACATCTTCGAGCATATTCTGCGGCATCTTTTCTCATTGTTGGCCAATAATATCCTGTTCTTAATACTTTTGAGAATAACGACCTGCCCCCAGCATGGTTACCACAATCCCCTTCATGTATATCCTGAAGTACTTCCTTGGCTTTAGGATCCTCCAAGCACCTCAAATACGGTCCTGCAAGAGATTTTTTGTATAAAATATTATCTATAATAGTGAATCGTGATACATTCATCCTAAATGCCTTAGGATTTTCATTTCCAGGGATGTGTCCTTCTTTGAGATATTTCATGATTGGAGCCGTCCAGGATTTAGGATCCTCTTCAAGATGTTCTACTCCAGGATCCTGAATACCAGCTACTTCTTTATCCTGAGGATTCGTTGCAGGATATAGGACACGTAATATTGGTATTTGCGTCCCTTCAGGTATCTTGATCGATGATCCCAAATTTGCTAAGGCATCCGCTTCAGCATTATCCTCCCTTGGTACCTGTTTAAGTACAAAAGCATCGAAATATCCTGCTAATTTTTTGAGAATATCGAGATATTCGATTAATTTCTCACCCTTAACTGCATAGGATCCATTAAAATGGTTAGTAATTAACAAAGAGTCAACATATACTTGCAAATTTTTGATACTCATGCTCTTAGCCAATTCTAATCCTGCAATTAAAGCCTCATACTCTGCTTCGTTATTAGTAGCAGGAAATTCACACCTAATAGCCTGGGGTAATATGTCCCCCTGTGGCGATTTTAGTAGTATTCCTAATCCTACTCCTCTTACATTAGATGCACCGTCAGTATATAATGTCCAGGATCCTGAGGATTCTCCTAGCTGTTGAACTTCTAGATTTACCTCGTCCTGAATGTCACTACTAAAATCAGCCACAAAGTCAGCTAAAGCCTGAGACTTTATGGCATTCCTAGGTTCATATACTAAATCATAAGCACTCAACTTTACTGACCACTTGGCCATCCTGCCTGACATCTCTGGTTTCCTAAGCACATTTTTGATAGGATAATTTGTTTTAACATGTATCCTATGTGTCTCGAAATAATGCCTAAGTTTCGTTGATGCCATAATTAATGCTAGTATCAATTTTTCTAAATGAGAATACCTAGTTTTAGCATCTAACAAACTTTTACTAACATAATAAACAGGATACTGCTGACCTTCATGGTCTTTTATAAGAACGGCACTTACAGCATTCCCTGATACAGCAAGGTACAGGGATAGTGGTTCACCATTTTCCGGCTTCATCAATAGAGGTGCGGTTGAGAGATACCGTTTCAAATCCTGCAGGGCTGCTTCATGCTTTTCCCCCCATTCGGATCTTTTGTTCTTCTTTAGGATATCATAGAAGTCTTTGCATTTCTCTGAGGATCTTGAGATAAATCTGTTTAGAGCTGCTACTCGGCCTGTTAATCTTTGTACGTCCTTCATATTCGAGGGTGATTTTATATCCAGGATAGCTTTAATCTGCTCTGGGCTTGCCTCTATCCCCCTTTTCGTCACCATATACCCAAGAAACTTTCCTGCCCCCACTCCGAAATGGCATTTAGCAGAATTCAGCTTCATATTGTATTGATCCAGGATATCAAATGCTCCCTTGATATCCTGGAGGTGATCCTCAGCCTTTTTAGATTTCACCCCCATATCATCGATATATACCTCCATGGTGTCCCCCAGTTTGTCTTTGAACATCATGTTTACCAATCTTTGGTATGTTGCACCTGCATTCTTCAAACCAAAAGGCATAGCTGTATAACAATAAATACCTGTTGGTGTCATGAAGGCAGTATCCTCCTGGTCAGAAGGCTCCATTTGGATCTGTTGAAACCCTGAAGATGCGTCCATGAAGGTCAGCATTTCATGCCCGGCAGTGGCATCTATCATTGCATCAATGTGTGGAAGAGGAAATGGGTCTTTAGGGCAAGCTTTGTTCAAATCTGTGTAGTCCACACAAACTCTCCATTTCCCATTTTTCTTCTGTACTACAACCACGTTTGCTAGCCACCTTGGGAATTTAACCTCCCTGATCATTCTGGATTTTAATAATCTCTCTACTTCCTCCTGGATAATTGTGTTCCGCTCAGGAGCAAATTTCCTTCTTTTTTGTTGCACAGACTTGAATGATTTATCAATTCCAAGCTTGTGAGTGATAATATCTTTGGATATGCCTGTCATATCCTCATGCTTCCATGCAAACATAGACATCCTGCATTTCAAGAAGTTAATTAATTGTTCTTCAATATCCTGAGGGATATTGGTCCCTACGAGCACCGAAATATCGGGATTATCCTGGTCCAGGATAATTTTCTTCACATCCTGCTCCGGATCCTCCACGATATCCTGGACCCGTGTCTTTAATTGCTATGCTGCACTAGGTTTGGTTGAGGATTTCATTGAGGATGAGTAGCATTCTTTCGCCTCCTGCTGATCACTATCAACTTTGACCACTCCCCAAGGGGTAGGTATCTTGATGCATTGGTGATATGTTGATGGTACGGCCTTCATATCGTGAATCCACGGTCTTCCCAGTATGATGTTATAGCAGGATAGAGAATCCATCACACAGAAACGTTGTATCGAATTGACTCCTTCAACGTATACTGGCAACTTTATCTCTCCCACTGTGTTTCTAGCCTCCCCACTGAATCCAACAAGCACGGTAGACTTTGAAGTGATATCCATTGGAGATACGTTCATTCTCTTCAGAGTTTCTAGTTGGATTATGTTGACGGAGCTGCCATTATCAACCAGTATCCTGCGTACAAAATGGTTAGCCACATATAACGTTATTACCTGAGCATCATGGTGAGGATCTTGGACAGTATCCCTGTCATCAGCATCAAAAGTGATCACTTTATCAGTTGTGAGGGTAGTCATCCTGACAGGCTTGTCTCCCCTTTCGGCCTTGGATTCCTTTGCATGTCTCTTTGCCGCCGAATACGATGTTCCACAAATGTCGGATCCTCCCGAAATGAAGTTGATTATCTTGGCATCCGCGGGAGGTGATGCTGCTCGTTCAGGATCCTTCTCAGTATCCTGAGCCTTATTCTTCTTTCTTCCTAAGAGATCTTTCAGATATCCCTTGCTTAGAAGATAGCTTATTTCTTTCCTTAGAGCAATGCAATCCTCAGTCATATGTCCGAAATCTTCGTGGAAAGCACACCATTTTGACTTATCTTTCCAGTCAGCCTTTTGTTGATTCTTTCGAGGCCACCTAGCCTTGTCTCCTAGACCCTGCATAGCATACATCAATTCAGGAATATTAACAGAAAAGCAGTATTCGGACAACTCAGGATACTCTTCAGGATCCTCATCTTCAACAGCGTTCACTCTTTTGTTTTCATTTCTAATATACGGCTTAGGCCGATATGACTTGAACGAGGATTCTGACTTCCTATTAGTTGACTCATAAGTGTTGGATGAGTTCATCCTTTCTTGCACCTTTCTGTCATCTTCCAGACGGATATATCTCAAAGCCCTGTTACGAGCTTCGTCGAGATTCCTGCAGGGATTCATTACAAGATCCTGATAAAACTGAGAATCCTTTTGTAATCCCATCTTGAAAGCTTGCACAGCTGTTGCAACATCAAGATGTGGGATATCCAAGGATTCTCGACTGAATTTGTTCACATAATCCCTCAAGGATTCCTGAGGCCCTTGAGTTATCCTATAAAGATCACTGGTTAGTTTCTCAAAACTTCGACTACAAGAAAATTAACTGTTAAATAAATTAACCAAATGAGCAAATGAAGTAATTGAGTGAGGAGGAACGTTTAATAGCCATTTTAAGGCCGATCCTATTAGAGTAGAACCAAATCCCTTGCACAAGCACGCTTCCTTGAGCTCTGGAGGGATAGGGTTGATCTCCATTCTTTCCCTATACTGAGCAATATGCTCCTCAGGATCCGTACTCCCATCATAAAGCTTCATGTTGGGAGTTTGGAATCTCTTTGGGATCTCAGCATCACAGATAGGATATGCAAAACGAGATATCTTGTGGCTGTCTTGAGATACTTCCGGGATCGGCTGGACCACCCCAGGTACACTAGATATCATGTCCTTCAACTTCTGAAGTTCCCTGGTAAGTGCTGATGTTACACCTGTATCCTGCAAAGATCCACCACTGTTAGTAGCATGAGTATTGTTATTATTCGACACGTTACCCGTTGGAGGATTTTGCCCATATCCTGAAGCATATCCTGAACTCCTCATGGTTGACATCCTAATCGAGGAGGGTATTTCAGGAGTATGATTCTGAGGAAGACTGGGCACGATATTCCCCCTATTATCCTCAGTATATACAGCTGAACTAAAGTTCAACGCTCTGGGGTGTAACGGAGTGACATTGTCCTCAGCAGATCTGCTCGAGCCAGCCTTCAGGAGTTGTATTTCCCTCAAAAGCATTTGGTTTGTTTCCTGTTGCTGCCTCATTTGTTCCTGCACACTTCCAAATAAGGTTAAAATTTCATCATTAGAAGCTAAAACGGGAGCAGATCCCTGGACACTCCGAGTTGGGATAACATCTTGAGATTGTGTAGAGGCTGGCATCCTTGGAGGAGGTGGTGGAAGCACCGAACCGGTAGTAGCAGAAGTCATAGCAGACACAGTAGAGGAACTCATGTTTGATCTTGAGGCCATTATGGACAATGTGGCAAAAAGTTTTGAAAATAGAAAACCGATTAGCGATTTGACAAAAAGTTTTAGTAAAGAGAGCACCACTTGCCCCACGGTGGGCGCCAAATTGTTTTGGTCAAAAATTACCAAAGTAATTAAGTGATCAAATTAGTTAAGTGAGGTAGTGTGCTAGAAATGAGTGTAAAAAATATGTTAATCAAATTAATTTGTAAAAACAGTTTCAGGATACGGCTCAGGATATAGAGCTGTATCTATGATCAAACAATGAGCAAAAGTAAAGTAAACGACACGGGATGTACGAGGAAAGCCCTTGATCAATCTAGATCGCCGGCATAAAACCTTGGGAGCTGACAATCGCAGCTGCCTAGTTCTTCTATTGCTTCAAAAATCAGGATACAGTGCAAGATGTGGTACGGATCGACTAAGTGTTACAACGAAACTTGAATACAAGTGTGGTGTTTGCGATGAGCTAGAGAGTGTAAGTGTATGAGAGTGTTAGTGAAAAATCGTGTGTTCTAAGCTGATCCGCCCCCATCTATTTATAGTAAAGATAAAATAACAAACTACCCTAAACTTGCGGGATCCACCGAATATTCCTTCTGCGAACGTTGTAGACCTAGTCTTTCGGGCTCAACGTCTCTTCCTCAACAAATTCGTCCGAGTCTTGAGGAGAAGAAGTCTTCTTGACCGTTAGCAAGTCTCAGCCTTCAACCTGCACGTGGTTAATTCAACAAGGCTCAGGATATCGCCCAAGATGTTAGCAATATCCTCTTCCAGCATCCTGGTCACAGATAAACAAACAAAGGCAGGATATTGATCAGGATACGTATGTTAAGAAAATGACCCCTAACAATTACATAGTCCAAAAGGCATACGCCGGTAGGAAAATGTTTCAAAAGGACATGTGAAAGTAGTCTTTTCCTGGTCCTCAGGAGCGATAGGAATTTGAAAATACCCTGAAAATCCATCCAGAAAACAGAAAAATGACTTCCCCGACAGACGTTCCAACGTCTGGTCGATTAATGGAAGCGGGAAGCGGTCCTGACGGGTGGCATCGTTGAGTTTGCGGTAATCGATGCAAACTCGCCATCCGGTGACAGTACGAGTAGGAATAAGTTCATTCCTATCGTTTGGAACTACAGTAATACCACCTTTCTTGGGTACTACCTACACTGGACTTACCCAAACAGAATCAAATATATGATAAATCAGCCCTGCATCTAACAACTTAATTACCTCTTTCTTCACCACGTCTTGCATATTCGGAATCAAGCGCCTTTGATATTGTGCACTAGGCTTGTAATCGTCTTCCATTAGAATCTTATGAGTACAAAAAGAAGGATTAATGCCTTTGATATCCATAATCTTCCACGCCATGGCTTTCTTATGAAGCTTTAGAACCTCGAGAAGTTGTCTCTTTTCCTCTTTTGCTAAAGATGCTGAAATGATAACCGGCAAGTGACACTCCTCGTCTAGAAATGCATATTCGAGATGCGGTGGGAGTTCTTTTAACTCCAAAGACGGAGGATCTTCAACCAACGGTTTTGACTTTTCTTCAACTTCACGGTCAATCTCCACAAATTGATCTGGGCTTTGGGAACTATCATCACCGATTTGGCAAACCGGCTGCTCAACTTTGTGGCCCTCCTACGAAATGCCATTTCAGTTCTCACACAAAAGATGTGTGTCCATATCAATTTCTTCAATCGTGCCTTGGAAATGAGAGCTTACACAAGTGTCGATAATGTCGACATAATACAGCATGTCATCATGACTTTGCGGAAGTTGCATTGATCTTTTAACATCAAAAGTCACGTGCTCGTCATTTACTCGGAGCGTGATTTGGCCAGCTGCCACATCAATAATCGTCCTCGTAGTATTGAGGAACGGGCATCCAAGTATTAATGGCACTTTTGAATCTTCGTCCATGTCAAGAATAACAAAATCCATGGGAAAAACAAATTTATCGATTTTAACAATCATGTTTTCAACGAAACCACGCGGATACTTGATTGAACGATCTGCAAGCCGAATGCTCATTCTAGTGGGTAAAGGTTCACCCAGATCTAATTTAGCAAAGACCTTATACGGCATAAGGTTTGTGCTAGCTCCCAAATCAGCTAATGCGTGACTGACAGACATGCTGCCAATGAGACAAGGAAGAGTAAAACTGCCCGGATCTCCCATCTTTTCAGGTAGACGGTTTTGGAGAAGGGATGAATAGTTTTCATTCATCAACACACAAGACAAGCTGTCGAGTTTCTGCTTGTTTGTGAGGATGTCTTTTACGAACTTTGCGTATTTAGGCATTTGAGCCAATGCCTCAACAAATGGTATGTTTATGTGTAGTTGTTTAAACATTTCTAGAAACTTACCATGTTGTTCCTCGTTCTTCTGCTTCTTCAGTCTGCTCGAATATGGAACTGGGGGAATGTTAGTCTGTAACTGGCTCCTGGTGCTGTGCTGTACTTACTGGGACTCGCCTAGCGTGCACCTCGTCCGAAGCATCAGCTTGGACCGTCTCAGTGATCGGTGGTGAGTCCGATTTGTCGGGTCCAGTGGTTTTGCCACTCCTCGTTGTTACTACATTTACGTGCCCTCTCGGGTTTGGTTCAGTGTTATCTGGAAGACTACATTGGGGTCTTTCAGACAACATCTTGGCCAATTGGCCGACTTGATTCTCAATGGTTTGTATTGAAGCCTTCTGGCTCCTCATTTTCCCTTCTTGCGCCATGAAACACTCCTCATGCTGCTGGTATCGCTTTTCAGATATTTGATTGGCATTGTTGGAGTTGTTTAACAGCTGCGCCATCATCTCCTCTAATTTTAAGTTGTTTTGAGAGGCTAGCGGCTGGGAAGTGCTTCCTGAACCTAAATTATTATAACGTCGTTTAAAGGTTTGCCCTAATGGCTAAAAAGATTGTCCCTGGGGCTGAAAGGATGGCCCCTGAGGTTGTTGTGGGGCAGGAGCGTTTTGAGCATATCCTAGTGGGTTTTGGTTATTGGAATTAAATTTCCACCCAAAGTTTGGATGATTTCTCCATCCCGGATTGTACGTGTTGCTATAGGGGTTATTTTGGAGCCTAATTTAATTGCCCAAATAGTCCACCTCTTCGTGGCCTGTAAACATAACACCCTGCTCACATGTACCTGGCTTGTCTGACACTCTACACTGCTCACATGATGATTGTACCTGCGAAACATTCTGAGCTTGATCAAACCTTGCTGCCAAAGCTCCAATCTATGCTGCAACAGCCATATACGTATCCACTTGATGAACTCCAGGAATTGATAAAGTTTTACTTCGTACCCACTTTGACGAGAACTCAACTTCAAGGTAGCTTTCTCTATAATTGCGTGGGCTTCATTGGGTGTTTTTGTTCCAAGATCGCCACCTTCATATACATCTAAACATTCTTATGAGTCGTAGTTGAGTCCTTCGTAGAAGTTCAACACAAGCTGCCTTTTGGACAACCCATGCTGCGTGTAGAGATTCTCCTTCATCCTGTTTGAATGTCATAATACGGTTCTTCAGCTTAGCCGTCTTTTCCGGCGGGAAGTATTTTTCATAAAAGGATCTTCCATCTCGTTCCAAGTCGTGATGGACCCTGCTGGAAGTGACAAAAGCCAAGCTCGAGCTTTATCTCGCAAAGAAAATGGAAAGAGTCGCAAACAGATTGCGTCTTCAGAAATGTCTCTAATTTTGAAAGTCGAGCACACCTCAAGAAATGATGCGATGTGCCGACCTGGATCTTCGTGATCCTTCCCATCAAACTGCACAGAATTTTGTAAAATGTTAATTATACTAGATTTAATTTCAAAACTCGGTGCTTCTATTGTAGGTCGGGCGATGCTCAGTAGCAAGCCCTCTCCTCCTGGACGGCCGGTCTCATTCAAAGGCTGGTCGTCTTCTGCCATAATGCTTCCTCCGTCTTCCTCTGAACTTTCGCTATTTGAAAGTATCACTGGTTCGTCGATTGCGGCTGCAATTCTTTGTGCAACAACAAGCGATCTTTCGCAAAGCCGCCTACTTCTTCTTAAGTTATTTTCTGGTTCGTTGGCTAGCTCAGCATCAGCGGGTGCAGGGGGTGTGGACATTAGCCTGGAAGTAAAAAGGAAGCCATTATACAGAAAAAATAACATAATAATAATATAAGAAATAAGTATAAATAATAATACTATAATATAATATACATATATATACACGTTATTAAACACATCTAATTACCATATTTACCCGTTTACTTACTTATTTACATCCGTAAATTGTGTTTGTATTTGTTTTTTTTATATCAGAAAATCTGATAAGATCTGATAAAAATCTGATGAAAATTTTCTTTTCATCCGAATTTCTGATAAATCCATTAGAATTTACCAGAAAATCTGGTAAATTCATCAGAAATGAAAATTATGTTATTAGAAAATCTAATGGGTTTATCAGAATCCATTAGAAAATCTTGTAAATTCATCAGAAACTTTGATGATTTTATCAAAAAGTTGTATTTTATTTTCGTGGAGTAATAAATAAACAAATGAGTACAATAAATGAATGAATAAGCGGTTAATTCAAATAAATAAATGGACAGAAATGAATAAATGAACGTAGATAAATAAATGTAAATAAATGCAGAAATGAAATAAATATAAATAAGCGGTTCGATTCCGAACACAGGCATAAATATAAATATAAATATAAACAGGAAAGAATGACTGAATTGAAATAAATGAAATAACTGAATTGAAATAAATGAACAAATAAATGAAAATGTTAGTCGAACAATAAATAAAAGCTTAGTATGTTAGTAAGGTTAGCGGTTAGTCAGTTAGTTGGTTAGATGGTTAGGGTTGGTTAGTAAAACGGAAAAAGAAAAGTTAGTCAAAATTTAGTCCCCCGGGCGTGCCAGGTTAAATATTCACAAGTCAGTAAAAGAAAATAAATAAATAAATACAAAAATGTATAAGTATTAATAAGTATTCACAGTTTGTACACCGGTAAAATAATGACTCGGATTGTTCCATACATTTCGCCGCGGTCCCCGGTAACGGCGCCAAAAACTTGACGTAGGCGCGACTATACACATTTATTTAAAGTATTTACAATCGCACCCGACGTAACTTGGTGTTTTAAATTTATAAAATTGGTTTATACCTTAACATTGAAAAACACACACAACAAAGGACAAGTGTATCCCGTCATATATGTAGCAAAGTATTGCTAAGAGCCAGATATCGATCCATAGACCACGGGCGTTATTAAGTACTAAATCTTTGTCATTAGATCACCAGATAAAAGGATAAGTGAATGGTTGTTTAACTAAGATTATCTAAAACTATATTTAAAACATATTATACTCCAAATATGAAAAATAAATATTATCTTGTTTCACAAACAACCTAAACATGTTATCTAAATATGTCACGAAAGCACTTAATCAATTTTCCAATTGCAAGACAGCTAGTTACCGGGTCTGGATTTCTAGCATTATGATTCTTCAGAAAGTTAACGCGATGGCCACACGTTAACCACCTAAAATCATTCATTAGCGAGCTATTGATATTTATTCACGCGAACCTTTAAAGATAGGTTATTTACCGGGTCTAGATTCCTAACCTCACTTATCAAAGAAAGCAATACCGATGGTCACAATACAGCCACGGGGATAAGCAATTAAGTAGATAATATAACAAGCTATTTCACCTTTACAAGTCTTGAACACAAATCTACCATGTCAACAATTTCAGACCAAAACTACTAAACAAGGATCAAAAACCGCATTCAAGAACATGTAATCAACACCACATAATTCGTCAGAACCCTTACGTGCAAGAAAGCATTCCTAATCAAAATAAGATATATCTTGTATAAAACCAATACCCTGGTCTGGTTTCATGGTGTAAACAAAGTCTACAAATAAGTGATTAATCAAGAAATAGTTACCAACCCACTAACCACAGATTCATTATCCAAGATAATCAAACATAATCAGGAACTCAACATCAATGAAACATTCATTATATAATCATGAAGATTCAACATAAAAAGTACTAAAGATTCATACAAACAAGATTACAACATAAAGATTATTCAAGAACCAAGTTCATTACTACTATTACACAATATTACATAAACATAACATAGAACATCAACTCAATACTTGCAAAATGATCAGAATACTTGTATAAGAACAAGGAATCAAACCATAAACAAGCAAGGAATTGATGGGTTGGATCGGTTATGCTTCCATTCGGTCTTAAAGCTTCAAAGTGGTCTGATCAGGACTGCTTCGGAACCCAGAAATAGCCCAGAAACATGAAGAAAAACCCAACATTTGAATCAGTAGCGAATGGCTCTATTTATAGGAGGTTTTGTGATCGGCACGGTCGTGATAATGGCTCGCACGGTCGTGCGGCAGGTGTTGTCAGGTGACGTCAGTTTCTCTGATTCGAGGTCAGCCAAGTGGACGAGTGGACAAGTTGTTTGAGTCATCAGATCAGAAGTGTGGCCCGAGAAAAAGTTGGCACGGTCATGCTGTTGGTCGCACGGTCATGCGGTTGGTCGCACGGTAGTGCGGCCCGAGAAAAAGTTGGCATTGGCAGTTGCACTAGCAGTGCTTCCGAGATCGCAAAATCCGAACGGTAGTGCCGACTGATGGCACGGTCGTGCCACACCTGACAGTCATCAGAATTTTGTTCGTTTTATCATAATTGTATCAGAATTTGTCCGTTTTCATCAGATTTTTTTTTGTGCTCTGTTTAAGACCTGAAAATATAAAAGTACCGAATTTGGTACCTAAACGTTGCGGTTTCGGTCAAAAACGCTTAAAACGGAAGTGTTTTGGGGTATAAAAACATGTATAATTTTACGTATATCAGTAATCTACAAAAGGAGTGTAAGTTTCACTTACCTCACATCCGAACTATGCTTTTCCTTTCCTTCTTGATTCGTTTGACCCGTTTTCTCGTCAAGCATCCACCTAGCTTGTTTGGCATCAAACTATCACCATCATTCATAAGGTGGTTAGATTAATCATAATTTAATACGATTATTCCACCTTACGCATTTTATATCAAAAAATATCATTCATCGTATTATAGGTCGGTTTGACTTTTTAAAGTCAACGACCTGCTAACATAAGTAATTACACGATGTAGCTCGACTACTCGTTTAACTACTTGGTCAATTACCTAGTAGCATCATTCTTAGGCTACCGTTTATCCACTTTATTAACCAAGTTTTATAACCATAATCCATTGAACTAACACAACATTAATCTTTCTTAACACATGATGATATCAAACATCATTTTTAACACGAATTTATCATCATTTCATCTTATTATTCAAAACCCATTTCATGGTAAATATGATTTATGTACTCAAACACCTAAATCGTTCAAGTACTTTGTCTTTACTAACTAATATGATGATTCTAATCACAAGTTTGACACTAACATTATCATATCATAAAAACCCATCTCAATTATGTATGAACAAGTACTCAATCATTAATTTGTTCAAGTACCTTGTTTCTACTATCAAATATGATGATTTTAAACACATACTTATCATCATCTTCACTATTAAATCAAAACCCACTTAGCACATACAAGGGTCATCATCAAATCCCTCGTTTCTAATACTAATTCATCAAGTTTTCATCTAGGGTTTGTTTTTAACATGAATTTCATCACATATTTCTCATACATTCAACATCTATTCATGAATTTTGATTATGAGTATTCATCATAGATTCCCAAACCTCACCAAATTATAAAATTTGACATACCTTACGATCCCCTTGACTTGGTGATCGTTTGTACGTGATCATGCATTTGATTTGAGCAAGTTTTGACCTTCAATTTGGTGAATTAGCTTGAGTTAGGGTTTTGGCTTCTCCTTGTTTCCCCTGATCTTTTTAACGTACACACACACACACACTAGTGTGTGTGTAGTGTTTTAATTTTAATAAATATCAAGTTTTAATCTTCCTCTTTTGGCCCCTCTAGTTTGTAACTTTATAAAAAGGGTTATTGACCAAGTTTTTCTTCATTATTTTAAGGCACATATTTAACTAGGTTGATATTCCTAGTTACTTGGTGGGTTCGGGTAAATTATAACCCGTTTTATTTTAAGTCCCGTTAACTTGGGCCTTTTATCCATTTTATTTTATTGAAAGCTATTATTCGCTTTTTAATTAATATTAGGGTTATTTATTTAAATCCTAATATTTACCGGGTTACTTTTACCACTAACGATACTTTTACCCGTCTTTTAGTATTAACGGGGTTTGATTACCAAACCGTTTTCGGGGTGTTACACACTACCTGTGTCGGACTTACCCATGCACTGTCCGAAATGGGATAAATGATCCCCGCATCTAACCACTTTATTACCTCCTTTTTCACTACTTCTCTCAAGTTCGGGTTCAACCTTCTTTGTGTTTCGTGGGTAGGCTTTGCATTTTCATTGGTGATAATTTTGTGCATGACAATGGATGAACTAATACCTTTCAAGTCGGCTATCGTCCATCCAATGGCCGCCTTATAAGCCCTTAACACCCGCAACAAGCACTCTTCTTGAGCCACCTCCAAATTAGAGGCAATGATCACCGGTAAAGTGTCATTGTCCCCAAAAAATGCATACTTCAAATGCTTTGGTAGGTCCTTCAACTCCACTTGTGGTGGATACTCTAATGAAGGCCTTGTACCCGAATCGATCTCCACCGGTAAACACTCAATTTGGTGGGTCCGTGGTGGTCTTCCTTCCTTGACCGCTAGAGCTTCTTGCTCTTTTTCTTCCATCCTCAATGCACACACATGTACCTGCAAAGAACAATCACAAACACACGGCTCGAACACATCTTCCTCATATTCATGCGGGTCGCATCCAACAATGATATCTGTTAAGAAACACTCATCACCACTAAAAAGAATTAGATACGTTAGTGAAAACATTTAATCTCATCATTCTATTACCAAATGTCATGTCGACCGTACCATATCAACAATCAATTACGGCATGAGCGGTGTTAAAAAAATGGTTGACCCAAAATAACTTTTTGTTTTTGAATTGGGTCCGTTGATGAGTAGTCCAACACAAGAAAATCAACGGGATAATAAAACTTATCCACTTTCACTATAACATCCCGCACAATACACCGGGGGAGCTTATGTGACAAATCGGCTAAAACAACTGTTGTCTCAACCCGCTTCAATGGACCAAAATCGTATTGGTCATATAAGCCCCCAGATAAAATACTTACTCTGGCTCCAAGATCAAGTAACGCCCTCGCCATTTGAAAATTTCCAACTTGAATATTAATAAGAGGCGTTCCCGGATCTTGAATCTTGGAGGAAGATCTCCCTTTAGAACTGCACTTACCCGCTCAGTCAAATCAACCTGTTTAGGCACTTTTTGTTGCCTCTTTTGGGTGCAAAATTCTTTCAAAAATTTTGCATAAACGGGTACTTGCTTAATTGATACATGTAATGGAAGGTTTATTTTAACTTGTTTAAACACCTCCCACGTTTCTTCTTTTTGAGGACCCCGTTTTGAAATGAAGTACTTTTTACCCGGATCTAATAAAGCCGAAGGAAATGGAACTTGACTAGACCCCCCTTCCTCATTTTTATCTTTTGTCTTTTCATTCATTACGGGTCTTTCAAAATTGGGTTTTTTAGAAGAAATTTTAGATGCTTGGTTTTCATTATCACTTTCTTGACCCGTTATGTCCTCAACCACCCCATCAACCAAATTCGGTGAAAGATTGGTTTTATACTCTTTCCCACTTCTCAAAACACTCACATGAATAATTTTAATATTATCACACCCTGACTTTTGCGAAAGCGTGATTATGGTGTGACTTTCTTAATACCATTGCATTCAATCATAACAACAACTACATGTTAAAAACCATAGATGGTCATCCATTAATTAAGTTAAAAACTGACAACATTGTCTTAAAATATAGAAATTCAAATACGAGTACAAACCATGCAACTTGTTTAAGAGTTCACAAAGACTCGTCAAAAGACATTAAATAACACCAGGATTTGGGAGACGTGTCTCGTCCAGGAGTAAGACACACTGACCAAAACCTAAGATCATGGATGACATCTTTTATTCTTAAACCAACTTGAAACATCCAACGCCCGCCAGATCCACTTTTAATTCCATGAAATACATGTATTTTGAAAACATCAACAAAAGTTGAGCGAGTTCATGAGTTTGTTTGTGTGTATGAATAAAACCTTTGATAACATTGTATGTATGTAAGTTTTGTAAAATCCTGGTATGAAAGCAAATCAAGGAAACAGATCGATTAATGATTTGCAAGGCCATTAACATGCGTGCAACGGTGTAGGAAGGCTCAAACCTAGCAGATTTTGCACCGGGCCTCCGGCTGTAAGACATAGTCACCTCATGGGCCACCATGGTCCACACGGGTGTGGTCTCGCTACACCAAAATAGATCTATCACTCATGCTCGTCGGTCCTAACACGAGGATTAATGATCTTAGGAGTGCGCCTACCCATTCACATGATCTACTGTACTTTCCAAAGCTAACCATACCATTTGTAATTGTTTGTGAACATTTAGTAACATGTACTTCACCGCCGAAGTTATGAAACCAAAACAGTTTAAAGAAAAAGGGGGAACATGAAGTCACAGTCTTGCGTCTCCAACAATCGTAACTTAAGCTCCTTCTGCGATCGCGACTACCTACAATGTACTATTCTATTAGACGAACGGGTCGTGCCTTGACTTAGTATTATTGTCTTTGAGTTACAATTCTTTTGTGTCTACGTTATTATTCCAAGTTATATAATTATTTGTTAGAATAATTAATATTTCAACTAAATTTATATTTATAAATTTTGGAATAATATATTTCTGACTTGATACTCTTCGGGTGTTTATACATGTGTTTCCTTCATAAGTTTCAAAAATTATATATTTTCATGTCCAACATAGAAAATATATATAAACTCACTTTTCTTCCAAAAATGATATGTTTCATATTCATTTGAGAAAATATATTTTTCTCCAAAAATATTGTATTTCATGTTTGTGTAAGAAAATATATATTTCATACTTGTCAAAAATAATTTATTTTTCCTTGTCAAAAATATGATATGTTTTTGTAGAAAATTTTCTTTTGTAAAAAAAATTTCTAAGTGTTTATATTTTTAGAAAATTTTTCCATAGTTTCCCCTAAAAATGGAGGTTTCCATGCTTTCAAGCATATCATTTTCTTTTGTAAAAAAAAATCAATACAATCAATTCATAATCATCAATAAACAACCTTTACTTACCGATTTGCCAAAAACAAGTAATAATCTACTATCTCATGAACTTGAATATTTGTAAAATTTGTAGGAACTTACTATTGTTATTAGTAAGCCTTGTTATCCTTTAAAATGTGATTAGTTCTTTAAAAGCTTCATTTTTAAAGAAGTTAGATGTTTACAACTTCTTGTCACATTTTCTAAAAATGTTTCCTTATGAAATCTTCTTGTTACACAAGTGTTTCTACACTTGTTTAACCACCAAAAATAGGGTTTGTTTATGTAAGAACCAAGATTTAATAAAACTCATATTCTTAACTTGGTTCCTTTGAAAAACCATTCATAAATATTTAGATCTATATGATTAATAACTTACTTCGGTCATTATTTTTCAAGAAATCAAAGTATTCTTTCAAGTTCATGATTCATGTGTGGATGATCTATCGTCATACCACATTTCTACTTTCTCATCTTGCTAGATTATGTTTTTAACCATGATCTAGCAAGATCTTATGATGATCAACATCATCTCTACAAACAATCAATGATCAACAAGCATAACAACTCATATTCATCAAGATTACTTCATTAAACAAGCTTATGTTCATGTTTACTTCTTATGTTCTTTAGTGTTCTTCAAGTTTTTGATTATGATTATTCTTTAACCACTAACAATGGAAGTAAAATAGAGTGTACAGGTTCTTACCACTAGCTCAAGGCTTGGGATGATTCAAGTGTAGAAATGAGATGCATAAAAGCAAACAAGAGAGGTACTTCAAGCTTCAAGGACACCAAGCTCCTTAGTCTTGCTTCTAGCACCTTTGTATCACTTGGGAATGGAAGATATTGAAGTGAAGATGATGATGATGATGATGATGATGGTGGTGGTGGTTGTGGCTCACGGCCGAGAACAAGGAGAGGGAAGGGAGGGTAAGTGTGTGTTCTAATGTGTGTTAAATGAAATCAAGAACCTCATGTGCTTTCTTATAACCCATTCTCACATTTTAACTCTTGGATACAATGTTTAGTAAAGTATAAACATATATCTATTTAAATAATGAAATAAAATCTATTTTGTGGGGGCCATGTTGGCCGTGAACTAGGTGAGGGGGGGGGGGTAGTAGATTAGGTGTTAACTTGTTTAGTTACAATCTAGATTAAATTCAAGTATTAGTTACATGTTCTAGTTATTAGATATTTTTAGGAGGTGTTATGATGTTCGGGAATCATAACTAGCTTGGAAATGTTAAAATAGTGCTTCTAGTGTAAATTTGGTGTTTCGGGTAGTGTTCGGTTGTTTGGTTGGTTACTAGTTCGTTAAAGTGCTAAACTATGCAGTTTAGTGTGCTTTATGTATCTTTTTGTGACACTTTTGATTCCTGACACTTAGGAAAGCATTCAGGACCATTAAATCATATTTCTGCATAATATTAGTGTGTTAAAATGCTGATGTTAGCTGAATTTTGCTGAATTCAGCACTTTGGGTGAGTTTTAGGCACTTTCCGGCACTCAAACTATCCCTAGAAAGACAGTTTTGTGATCCTTACTTTCCTACACACTATACTAGTGTCATACTTAGTTTCAGGCTCATTCTGTGTCTTAATACACTGTCTGTCTATGTGCTGAGTTCTGTCAACATTTTCCTGATTTATCAGATAACTGTGTTAACTGTACTTAATGCATCATTTAAGGCAATACAGCTTTCATGCAATATGGGTATGACATTAAACTATGTATGATGCACATGTATGTATAAGACAGTAATCAGAAAGCAGTTAATTGCAAATTTAGCACAGTCATTAAGCACTAATCATGATTAATTAATTGTGCGAATACCTGGATTTTTAACAGTTGTCACATTCTCCCCCTGTTAAGAAAATTTCATCCCGAAATTTTAAGCTTTTCTACTAGCTGCAGGGGTGTTAGGGAATAAATGCGGATATTTTGATTTCATGCTGTCCTCATGCTCCCAAGTAAACTCTAGGCCGTGTCACGCATTCCAGCGAACCTTAACAAGCTTAACACTACTCCTCCGAGTCTTGTTAACTTTCTAATTAGTAACCTTAACAGGTTCTTCGGTAAAGTGGAGTGTGTCATCAATGTGAACTTCGTCAGCAGGTATGATCACTGTTTCCTGTGTTGGACTCTTCTTCTGGTTGGATACATGGAATGTACCATGAACACCGTTAAGTTCCGCAGGTAGTTCCAACTTATAGGCTACAAGACCAATCCTTTCCATGAATTTTCAACTGGCGTGAAACATAAGCAATAACCTTCTGTCGCTGCATCAGCACACAACCCAATCCCTGACGCGAGGCGTCACAGTATACCACAAAGTCGTCGGTGCCTTCGGGCAGGGATAATATAGGTGCATCGCAAAGCTTATTCTTGAGCAACTGAAAAGCTTCCTCTTGTTTGTCTCCCCATTCGTACTCCTTATCCTTTTGAGTAAGGGAGGTCAGCGGTTGAGCGATTTTAGAAAAATCCTCAATGAATCGGCGGTAACACCCAGCTAAACCTAGAAACTGACGGATCTCGGTTGGCATCTTCGGAGTTTCCCAATTCTTAATCGCCTCGACCTTGGTGGGGTCCACATGGATTCCATCTTCATTCACTACATGACCGAGGAATTGTACTTCACGCAACCAAAACTCACACTTTGAGAACTTAGCGTACAGTTTCTCCTTCTTGCTCATGCTCTTCCTTTGTTCTTGAATAAATCAAAATATCATCGATAAACACAATCAAGAATTTATCGAGATATGGCTTGCAAACTCGGTTCATCAGGTCCATGAATACTGCTGGCGTGTTTTTCAGACCAAACGACATCACTAGGAACTCGTAGTGTCCATAACGAGTCCTGAAGGCAGTCTTTGGTATACTCTCTTCTAGAATCCACAGCTGGTGATAACCTGATCGAAGGTCGATCTTGGAGTAATAACTCGAACCTTGAAGTTGATCGAAGAGATCATCAATCCTCGGCAAGGGGTACCGATTCTTGATGGTCAACTTGTTCAGTTCTCGGTAGTCAATGCACATGCAAAAACTACCGTCCTTCTTCTTGACAAACAGTACTTGTTAGACCCAGTACAGGCTCAAAACAACTTCTTTTCACGTAATATGGCAAGTGATTTTAGTAGATGTGAAAAAGATGTGCGGAAATGGAAATCAGACTTTCAAGAAACAAGACCTATAGAATTATCAAGTTTATATCACTTTGAAACAAAAATGGTTTACAAGGTGATTGTAAGATTATTATCTAATACAAACGAATCTTGAATTCTGTGGGGGAGAGAGCAATGGAGTTTAGATGTATGTGTGAATGCTAAGCTTCAAACTCACTTTGCTTCTCCTGGTTGAGCCTTCGATTTATAGACGGCTTGTATGAATAAACAATAGTTTATTCATACAATAATTCCTGCAAAAAGTAGGCAATTGACATATTCATTGATTCCAACGTTCAAGTTGCCTTTTTCATCATGATTTCATTTAATGTCAACTTGCTTCGGTAAGTGTGGCAGGACAGAGCCAATTTCAGACAAGTGGGTTATTTCATCAGAAATTCTGATAAACCACTTCATCAGAAATTCTGATGAACAAATCATCAGAAAATCCTTGATGATCAGAATCGTCAGATACTGATGACATTTCATCAGAAATATCATCAGATCCATCAGAAATGACCTTTTCTGATAATCCAATTCAGCTCTTGATCAACTTGTGATTCTTTAAAGTAGATGCTATGTATTCCGGTTGTCCCATCTGATCTTCTTTTTCTAGTTCGTGATCTTCAGGACTGTGATCTCTTCATAGATCCAGTTGATTGTGTTTTTCTTCAATACTTACAAATAAAGTTTCCTAACAGTTTCCCCCTAAGTATTGTAAGAAAATGAACTACCTCATAAACAGAAAAATTTCCAAACAGTGGAAATATAATACTTGAAAATATAAACCGGTTACTGAAGTTAAAACGAATTACATAAAAGATGAGAAGTTAAATAAAATAGTTCTTTCAGTTAAGTTTCACTCTCTTATACGTATCTCCTGTCTTTAGCTTCTTTTTGTAGGAGATATATTTGTTGCAGCTGACATACATGTCTTTATACCATTCTCTTGCTTGAATCCATTCTTGAATCATCTGCTCAATTTCTTTTCTGCGTCCCTCCATGTTCTTTTCTATCTTCTGAAGATGTTCTTGTCTTTTGTTCATGGTTTTCAAGATATACCTCAGAGTTTGATTTGAGTACTTGCAGATGTCAACACCTCTGAACATAGCTTTGTTATCATCCTGATCTCTGAAGATTACACCATAATCTTGTTCTTTATTTGCGTTTGTCAGCATGATGATGTCTCCAGATCTTGCATCTTCTACTATGTCTGAAGGAACTTTTGTCTTTGGTGATCTGACATATACCTTTTTGTTGTGTATATGCTCAAAATTTATGCATAGATCAAAGTCTGAAAAAGCTATTCTTTCAAACAGCAGTATTCCAGCCTTTGATATGCCATCTAATGCTCTTCTGACTTCTTGATTATTTTTCATTTCCTTTTCATAATGATCCTTCATAAACAGAATGTCTAAAGGATGCAGCTGGTCAGCTATTTCTTCATCAGTCACCTTCTGTTCTTCTCCATTCTCCCTCTGAAGTGTGTATCTGTTTTGCACATGAGTTCCTCCAATATCATCAATTGCACTCTTTACTTCACTCACATTTAGAATTCTTTTTACTGGATTCCAATTATGTTTGTGAATGCTGCTTGGCCCTCTTTTTATTCTTTCTTCTCTTAAGTCCAGTCTGGTAGGAGATAGTGATCTTGGTGCTTTATCTTCTTTTGTTAGATAGTAACTCACCAGATTGGTCTCAGGAAATATCATTACATCTCATGCAATCTCTTTAACCATGATAGACTTGGTTTCAGAGATCTTTCTCTTAACAGTCTTTGATTTTGTTGCTGACTCTCCTTCTTGTTCCCATTCATTCATTATTTGTTTATTCATATACTTACTTATTGCTGAGTCATCAGATATTGTTGGATTTGGGACAGATGCTAGCAATTTCAGATTTGTAATAACTTGAGGTTTTACAGTTGCTAAGCTTTTCAGTATTTCGTCTTTTGGAACATTTGGAGGAGGACCCATCACTGTGATTCCAGCTTTTGTGATTGGTGAGATTGATGATTGTTGAGTAGTTGACTTTGGAGCTTCTTGATGTGAGCTTTCAGCATGAATTTCTTTCATGAGTTCTTGTGGATTCACTTTGGCTAGTTTTGCAATATTGAATTGCATCTTCTCTACCAGTTGTTGCACTTCTTTTACCTGTTTTGAGTTGCTGTGTATGTTTTTCTGAATATTTGTGAATTCAGTTTGAGCTTTTGTTTGAATTTCAGCCCATTCTTTTGACAGCTTCTTAAGGGCATCTGTGATACTATTATTACTTGCCCTTAGTATGGTAACTTCTTCCAAAACTCTGTTTGTACTACTTGACTGCCTTGATTCAATCACTTTTGCAACTTATGCTTTGATTTTTTCTATTTCTGTGAGAATCATTTGGATTTCTGATGCAGAGATGTTAGATTCTAGTGCCTTTTCTTTCATCTTTTGAAGAGACTTTAGTGCTTCAGTGTTTTCTTCAGTTTGTTTCTTCATTTCCTTCACTGACTCTGACAAAGTCTTCATATCAGCCTTTTGACCTTGTATTTCTGACAGCAACATATCAAGTTTTTCATCTACTAGATTTCTTTTGCACACTTTGTAAACATTTTCCAGTATTGCTTCTATATTTTCTTGGTTCATGGGTTTTTCAGGGATAATTGGAACAACAGATGTTCCTTCTAACATTCCAGCTGCAAACACATTTGCTGCTGTTTTAGAGATGATAGGGTCATTCTTGGCCAACACACTTGGTGCAGCTTCGAATTTACCAGAATTATCTCCACCAGTGATGAAAAACTCATTTTCATTTTGGGTTTCCTTATTTCCTTGAATCATATCAATATATGATCCTCCATAAGTTTTTGAGGTAAACAAATTACCTTTAGCCAGATTTCCTTGATCAGTTTCCTGATCTCCATCTGTTGGGATCTCATCCTCTTCCTCATTTTCTGATTCAGAGTTGAGATTTATGGAACTAGTAACCTCTTGATCAACATTCGTTGTTCTGTATTCTATTTTGTAAGAAACGTTAACAGAACTTTCTGATTTTGTTTCTTTTCTGTGAGTATCTACTGGAACAGTGTTTAAAAGGGATGTACCAGCAATGTGAGATTTAACATGATAAATGACTTCAGTGGCTTCAATTTCAACATCGTGTGTTTCTCCAGCAATGTGTGATCCTGCATCATGTGTTTGATGGATTCCAAATTCATGATGAATTCCTGCTTCATGAATCTGTTGACTTTCAGCATGCTTTTCTTCGTTTTCTGGTGATTTGGCTATCTCCAAGTTAGCTTTTTCCAGAATTCTTCTTTCTTCTACACCCTCATTTTCTGATGGTGAGGACTTCTCATTTTCTCCTTTTTCTGTTGATGAAGAACAGTTCACAATTTCTCTACTTGGTTCTTCTGTGGGAGAGGTTAATTTTGTTAGAAGTTTTTCATGTTGTATTCTGTATTGTGAGTCTGGTGCAATGAAGCATAACATGCTTTCTGGTAACACAGGGATATCTTTGTCTGATTCCCATCCATGATTTGAACTCCAGGCCTTCATTGTTTTTGATCTCCAGATGTCTTCTAAGATTGGAATCTCCATGTTTCTTTCAATGAATGCTTCAGAAATGAAAATTGAGATTAACCTTGGATATGGCAGATGAGATGTTATTCTTCCATTTCTGGTGATTATTGATCTTTTGAGAAGGTTAAAGATTTCTGACCCATAATCAATCTTGAACCCATTTATGAGTCCAAACATGATCGTCAGAATAGCTTGATTAATTTGATCAGTTCCTCCTATCTTTGAAGTGAGACATTTGTTTAACACTTCCATCATCACTTGCCAGATGGCTGGCAATTCACTTCTTCTTATTGCTCCAATTTTGTTGACATCTCTTTTCTTGTATCCAAGCCCAATGACGAAGTCTAATAAATCTTCTTTGCTTGGGGCTTCAGTGTAACTGCCAAGAATAGGCAATCCAAGCCATTCTCTTACTCTTGCTGGAGTTAATGTAACATAGACACTTCCCTATACATGAGCAGACACCCGATTTTCTTCCACTTCTTTAAAAGTGTAAACAAATTGCTATAGCATCCTTTCTGGTATTTCTCTTTCTTTTGTCAGTGCTCCTGAGATTGGGCATTTTGTAAGATATTCTACCAGAACTTGACATCTTTTATCATACTCTGAATGCTCTGTATTCATCAGCAGATAGTTTTCTTTCATTGGTAGAAATTCAGCTTCCTCGACAAAAGGAACTTCATGTTGAATAATTGGAATATTGAGGTTAACTTCTGCCATTTTTGAGTCTCTGTGAGTTAGGGTTTGAAATTTAGGGATTTTTGATTTGAAAAAAAAACAGGGGTTTTTAGGATATGAGAAAATTGAGAGTATTGTAGGTGTATGAAGTAGAAGGAGTTGAAGGCGTATAAATCGTGGTATGAGATAGTGATAAAGAGATCATTAATTGTCTTTATAACCGTTAGATCGTGTATGCTGAGTTTTTGGTTCAAAAAATAACCGTTGGATCGTGGGTGTTAAGACATTAATGAAATTGCTTATCATGGAATCGTGGTTATACCCTTTCAACTTGACTCTTCAATTTGTAGTTCCTTCAGTCATTTCTTGAAAGTGTTGCCCTGATTTTTTATTGGAGAAAACTATCGGTTCTATGACACCTTTTCTTCTTTGTGGACCCCATTTTATAAAAGGTCCAATTATCTTCCTTCATATGTACCCTCTTTTCTTTATAAGTCAGAAAGTCCCATTCTGATAAGATCATCAGAAATTCTGTTGACCATATGTATTCTTTTGTTTTGACTTCTGTTGACTTTTTGAGATGTAGTTAACAGAAATAATCAGTCCTTTCATCAGAATTTCTGTGATTTCCCCCTAAACTTATGAGTGCCCTTTTTTGTTTTTTGATGAGAGGGAATAAGGAAAGATCAGAAGACGTACATTTGTTTTTCTGGTAGCATCCAAATTTCTTTGACTTTTCTGATATTTTCTGAAAACATTTTGTTATCATTGAAGTTTTATCAGAAAATATTGAATAACCAGATTTTGTCCCATTTTATCAGAAAATTTTGAGTTTGATTTATGATTATCATTTTATCTTTACCTATTTCCCAAAATCATAAACCAGAAGATTAGTAAGCAAACATATTAACAAAAAAAACTTGTACAAACAAAACAAATAAAACCTAATCAATATCTACTCCTTCACCATGTTCCATTTCCAAAAGTAACAATAGATCAGTTATCATCCCAGAGTTGTTGTTAGTGGGTACAAGCACACTGAGACCCATGTTTTCTTGAAGTCTCATGTCAGCCCTTGGATAACTTGCAGGAATGCCTGCAAAGTCTAGCTGACTCGTAATTATCTTTGTTAGAAAACGAGGATACATCAAGAATGGCTTAGCAACCCACATGTTGCTTACAAAATCACTCATCAGATAATGAGAGAAGTTGTAAGGTACCTTAAGTACCAGTGCAAGTATAGGCTCCATCAATTTCAGAGATATTTCATGATGATTGATGACCTTCTTTGAAAAACATGCACCCATCTGGGTGACCAGATATTGCCATGGCTTTTTAAAGCCATTTTTGTTGATTGCCCGTTGTTGGTTTGGTGTATGATAACCCATTTCCCTCAAGACATTTTCCTTCTGGTTCCTTGTGAACATCAGAACATCATTATCATCATTTAGTTGAAGAGCAGTCCTGATGGTGGCTTCATTTAACAGAATTTGCTGATTTAGCACCTCACTCTTGATGGTCATCTGCTTCCTGTTTTTATACTCAGATAGTGTTGCATTTTTTCAGAAGATTTGAAGAATCTCTGGATGAACACATATGTGAGCAGTGAGGGCATAGCTCAAGTTGCTATTCATGAGCATCTTGAATACAACTTGACACCCTTCCCACTGAGGACCTTCCAGATTTGTCCTCAATCTTAGGTTATGATATGGATAAAGAACAAGTGGAAAACACTCATCTTTGATGGAGTTCATTTTGTGAGTGTGTGTGAATATGTGATGAAGAAGAGAAGTGAAGATGACAGATTTTAACTCAAAGTGGTGAATATTTATAGTAAATTTAATATTTGCTATAAATGAAAGCTACCAACTTATGAATTTTCCTCACCGCAATCTTTGTTATTTTAATGATTATCAGAGAACAGAAAAAAATAACAGAGATATGTTCCTTCTCCACTACATTTGCATTGATTCATCTAGGTGGCTAATTTCTGGTAATGTATCATTGTAGCCTACCAATATGTCACTTCAACCTTCTTAAGCATGATGGGGTGTAATAAATGAAGGAGAGAGAAATATCTATTTTAACGAGTTCCCAGAAATTTTCTGTTTGGATGACGTTATCAGCACTAACATGGGAAAAAAATTTAAAAAAAATAAACAAGAAATATGAACGTGGATGTTGACATGCAGTACTTTGTTTTAATGAACTATAATATTTCTGATTATCAACATTTTTACTTATGGTTCACCAAAATTCTGATAACTTATCAGAAATTCTGATGAAGTTGTCAGAATTTGACAGATTTTCTGGTGATTTATCAGACCAAAGCAAATTATGTGATAAACCTTTTGACAAAGACTATTCTCTTTTATGGTTAGACATTCGTATTTTATGCAACCATATCCCATGATCCTCCGTTTTACTCCATTTCCAAAATTTACCATTCTACCCAGCTTTGAAACAAAGTTGCTGACTAAGCTCCTGTCCCCAGTCATGTGCTTGGAGCTTCCTGAGTCGCAGTACCAGATCTGCTGCACATGATGGTCCTGAAATGAAATGATTAGAGGGTTTTTGGTACCCAGGCATGCTTGGGTACTGTTTCTGATGAAATTTGAAACATTTTATTTTTATTTCTTCTTGGTTTTGCATCAGAAACTCTGTTATATGCTGAGCCATTAACAGATTTTACATTTTTCTTTTGAAGATGGTGTTGGACAAGCTTCAGTATGTCAACACACATACAAGAGTTATCAGAATTTTCTGATAGTTCCTCTTGTGATGGAATGTTTGGATAATTTTGAAAAGATGAGTGAACTGCTTCTGGAGTTTTTACAGATTCTTGACTGCATTCACTCTTGTTTGTTTTGAAGTTTGGTTTGTCAAAAGAATATTCAGAACAGATTGATTTGCAAGATTCAGATTCAGATTCTGATACTAAATTATCAGAAATCTGATGAGTTGCTTTTACAAAGATAGTGGGTTTATTTCTATTTGATCTTATAGTACTTGTATAGCCTAAACCCTCTCCTTTGTTCTTTGGTGTGGACTCAATAAAATTTATGAATTCTTTAGCCTGTTGAAAACCTCTTACGTTGATTTCTTTGTCATTAATTTTCTTGTAAAGATCTTTTCTTTCATTTTCATAAAACTCAATTTTTGCTCTTTGATCTAAACTGTCCTCTATAAGATGTTGATTTTCAATAATGATTTTATTCAAAGTCCTTTGTAACTCATCAGATTTTCTAATATCTGATTGATGTTTTTCTTGCAGATTTAGAAAATCTGACATGAGCTTGTTTAGTTTGTTTTCAAGGTCAAGATTGTCTAAATTTACCTTTAGTTCTGAAGTTTCTGGTAGTCCTTCAGAGAGTGCCATGAGGCAAAAATTTGCCAACTCTTCTTCTTCATCATCAGAAGAATCATCAGATAACCATGTATCTGTTCCAGCAATTAAGCTTACTTGTTGCTGCTTCTTTGCTTCTTCAAGCTTTTTCTCATAATAGACAACATCCTTCAGCTTTTTGGTCTTGCATTCTGATGCATAATGACCTCTTTGCTTGCACTTGTAACACACAACTTCAGCCTTCCCTTTATCCTTAGATCTAAACTCTTCTTTAGATCTTCCATCCATCCTTCCTTTGTCACTCCTCTGGTATCTCTGGTTACCTCCCCTCAACCTCTGCTCAAATGTTTTGGTGAGCAGTGCTGTTGCTTCAGCAAAAGCTGAAAAGTCTGATGATGGATCAGAAGTTTCAAGATTTTGACTGTTTGAAGGTTGTGGATCATTTGTTGTTGTTGATCTTTGTGAGTTGGAGATTAGAGCTAAAGATCCCCCTCTTTGAATGATTTCTTCAAATATTTCTTCCTCTCTGGGGATCAAGATGCTGTATAAGTCATGAAGACTCATGTTTCCTAGTTCTAAGGTTGATGATAAAGTCATGGTTAGACTTCTCCATTCTCTAGGAAGGGCATCAAGAAATTTTATGTTTCTTTCATCGTTTGATTTTGTTATACCAAATTTCTTTAGCTCGTTTAAAAGTTTTGTAAATCTTTGATATGTATCGTTTAACCTTTCATTTGGCAAACTTTTAAACCTTTCATAAGATGATACATTATTTGTTCTCTTGTTTCTTCTCATCCTTTCTCCTCCTTCACAAAGGTTTTCCAACTGATCCCATATTTCCTTAGCTGATGCACATGCATCAACTTGTGAAAATATGTCATTGGGGATGGCCATAATTAAAAGTGACTTAGCCCTTTCATCCCCAGCCACCAGTTCCTTGTCTTCCGCACTCCAGTTTATTTCACTTTTAGGAGCGCGGGAAGCAGGGATTGCTGGTGATTGGTCAGTTGCTGGAATAGCAGGTATATCAGTCATTGGTGTATGTGGACCCCTTTCAATGGATTGAAACAGAGCTCGGTCATGACCATTAAGGAAGTTGACCATCCTGATTTTCCACTGGGGGTATTCTTCTCTGACCAGAGTCGGAGGTTTAGACATAGAACCAATGTTAAAAGCATTATTCCAGGATTGAAAGCTGGCCATATTTAGAGAAAAGAAGATGAGCGATTGATCGTTTGAAAATAGTTTATTCAATCTGCTCTGATACCAATTGTTAGACCCAGTACAGGCTCAAAACAACTTCTTTTCACGTAATATGGCAAGTGATTTCAGTAGATGTGAAAAAGATGTGCGGAAATGGAAATCAGACTTTCAAGAAACAAGACCTACAGAATTATCAAGTTTATATCACTTTGAAACAAAAATGGTTTACAAGGTGATTGTAAGATTATTATCTAATACAAACGAATCTTGAATTATGTGGGGGAGAGAGCAATGGAGTATAGATGTATGTGTGAATGCTAAGCTTCAAACTCACTTTGCTTCTCCTGGTTGAGCCTTCTATTTATAGATGGCTTGTATGAATAAACAATAGTTTATTCATACAATAATTCCTGCAAAAAGTAGCCAATTGACATATTCATTGATTCCAACGTCCAAGTTGCCTTTTTCATCATGATTTCATTTAATGTCAACTTGCTTCGGTAAGTGTGGCAGGACAGAGCCAATTTCAGACAAGTGGGTTATTTCATCAGAAATTCTGATAAACCACTTCATCAGAAATTCTGATGAACAAATCATCAGAAAATCCTTGATGATCAGAATCGTCAGATACTGATGATATTTCATCAGAAATATCATCAGATCCATCAGAAATGACCTTTTCTGATAATCCAATTCAGCTCTTGATCAACTTGTGATTCTTTGAAGTAGATGCTATGTATTCCGGTTGTCCCATCCGATCTTCTTTTTCTAGTTCGTGATCTTCAGGACTGTGATCTCTTCATAGATCCAGTTGATTGTGTTTTTCTTCAATACTTACAAATAAAGTTTCCTAACAGTACTAGAGCTCCCCAAGGCGAGAAGCTTGGTCTAATAAATCCCTTGTCCAAAAGCTCCTGGAGTTGTGTCGACAACTCTTGCATCTCAGAAGGCGCAGGTCGATAAGGTGCCTTGGCTACAGGCGCGGTACCTGGAACCAAGTCAATATGGAACTTGACTTGTCGTTGAGGCGGCAATCCTGGCAAGTCTTCGGGGAAGACTTCCGGATATTCCCTCACCACCGGGATATTTTCCAGCTTCAGCTCTTTAGCTTCCTTGTCAACAATGTGAGCCAAGAAGGCAACACATCCTTTCTGCAAAAACTTTCGGGCCTTCAAACAGATGATAATCCTTAGAGGAGTATTGTGTTTCTCTCCATGCACTACAATCGTCTCTCCATTCGCCAGCGGGATGCAAATAATCTTCTCGTGGCATACGATTTCAGCTCGGTTGCTTGACAACCAATCCATTCCAACTACCACTTCAAAGCTTCCCAACTCGACTGGCAGAAGATCAAGCGTAAACTCATGCTCTATTACACAACCTCTAATTACTTCCTTGGCCTCTACTAGCTTTCCATTAGCTAGTTCTATCGAGTATGGAATATCTAGCTTATTGGCTACTAACCCAAGTATATTCTTAAATTCTAGGGATATGAAGCTATAGTCAGCACCAGTATCACATAGTACAGATGAAAAGTGTTGGTTGATAGGGAACGTACCCGTGACTACGTTCGGATCCTGGCGAGCTTCCCTAGCTCCAACGTTGAAGACTCTTCCTTGGGCTTGATTGTTCTTTGGGCAATCTCGCTTGAAATGCCCAACATCTCCACAACCAAAGCATCCTTGCTTGTTTCCAGTACCACCCTGGTTGTTGTTTTGGTTGCAGTTTCCATTACCAGCCTGGTTTCAAGAACCACCATGATTTGCATTACCGCTATTTCCTCCTTGGTTGCGGTTTCCATAACCGTTTCCACCACAGTTTCCACTGCCATTTCCGTTACCACTACCTCTCTGACCACCATTATTCCCATGACCGAATCCATACCAACATGTCTCTTTGGTATGGCTAACTTTTCCGCACGTTTCACATTTTCCAACTCTGCATCGACCAGTGAGATGAAACTGACACACATCACATTTGGGCAGGGCGCCCATATACCCTTTTCCTCTATTCTCAGCATGAGAAGTAGCAGTACCAGTCTTAACCTCGGTTGGTGGGTTCACATCTCTCTTCTTGTTACCACTGTTGTTTCCCTGAGTACTCTTCTTGAAATTGGAGAACTTCCTCTTGTTCTCTCCTGATGACTCGACATGAGTCTCCTTCTTCCTCCCACCAGAAATCAAAAACTTGTTCAGCCTAATCGCTTCTTCAGTCAGTGCTACGATCAAAAACTTGCGCATCACCTCTTTCATCTCATCCCAAGTCATAGCGTATGCAGCCTCTTCTCCTAGAGTCTGAACCTGAAGGTTCCACCAGGATAGAGCTCCGTCTAGGAAAAGTCCAGAAATGTAGTTGACCTGGTGCTCTGGCGCAAACTTGCTCATCCGCAGCACATAATCGGTTTTCTCTACCCATCTAACAAAGGCTACAACACCTCCAGTGCCATCAAAATTAAGAGGCTTGCAATCAAGGAACTGCTTGTAAGTACAACTTGTACAAGCAACATCATTCACAGAAAGCATTAGCAAACGCACATAGAATGTCCAAACGTATCGTAATGTGTCTTAAGTGACTTAAACATTACCGTGAGGTGGGTTATTTCCTGAGGTACCTCCGCTGTGTTCAGAGCGTAAGGCCTTATGTTGTGCGATTGCTAGTAAAATCCGTTCTTGCAGTTCTGCCTCTGTTGTGGGCAACTGGAGGCATCTTCTAAGAGAAGATTGTATAGGTCAGGTCTTATGTATATAGTAAGTATTACGTATATAATAGCATTTGCTATAACAAGTAAGCAGGAAATCATAGCATAAACAAATAAGTTAACAATGTATTTAATGAGAACATTACGATTGAGCTTTCATTAATCATCGACCACAAATACAGTTACATGTTTTACATAAATATCTTATCAAAAGGGAACACAGGGTCACACTACCCTTGTCCAAAATGTCTATCAATCTACCATAAGTCATACAGTCAAAAGGTGGTCTCCAATAGGCTTTACTAGCTGGGCTCAATAGTGGTGCTCTCATCAAAAGTAAGCTACCTACATAAAACCAAAAACCGTCTATTCTGATGGTGGTGGAGGAGGAGGTGGAGGAACAAAAAGTAAGCTACGCACATGCGCTAGCTCCTCCTCAAGCTCATTAACATGACGCAACAGATAACTGAACTGCTACTCAACAGCGAGAAAGCGAGTATCAAACTCAGGAAATGGAGTAAGCGGTGCAGGAGGATGCGAAAACAGGGACGGTGATGAACGAGGGGGAACAAAAGATGGCTGACACGGACATGGCAAAGGTCGCGGTGTCATCTCAAGCTCTAAGATCCTTCGACTCATGATCTCAAATTGAAGCTGCAATGATAGAAGTAACAAATCCCGGGTATAACCAGTAAAATGCGGGGGATGGTAGGGATCAGAAATTGGCATGGTGTAAGGTGGGAACCATCTAAGTGGCTCATCTAGTGGTGAAGAAGTAAAATGAGTAGTAGGTGTATACTGAGGCATGTGAGGAAGTGCGGCTGAAACATGAGGATCACGGTCAGGCTGCTGGCTAGAAGGGCCTTCCCCTGGACGGGGTGGGGGGATATCCTGCAAGAAGGTGACAGGTAAGTCAGTGCGGTGAATATCGGACTCGATCGGGTGAAAAGGGGCAACATCAATAGGTGCAGGTGCATGTGGGGGAGTAACTAACTCAATAACAGGAGGGTCAATGGGTGCAAGAACTGAATCTGGTATAAGTGGTGCAATGTCAGGTATGCCAAATGGAACAGGATCATGGTCAGGTAAAGGCTCACGTGCTGGCATCGGCTCAGGATCAGCGGGTGCATTAACAGGCTGATCATCAGGAACAAAATTAGGCTCAAGTCTAGGCTCAATATCATGTGGGGGTAACGATGCAGCTGACATAGCTGTATCGTCATCAGAATCTGTAGCGTATCGTCGCAAGCCAACTTCCTGTAAGGCGGATGATGAAACAGACTCAAAGGAATCGGGGACAGAATGTAGATTAGAGTCCGAAGAAATCTCGATAACGGGAATCCCCAGAAGTGGAATATCAACAACGTCCTCATCGAGCTTTCCATCATCCTGAGCATCATCGGGAGGACCATCAACAAAAAGATCAAAATCATCGTCAAAAAGATCGTCAAAAGGCCAATTCTCAGGGGGAATGACCATGAGAGAAACGGGAGCGAGGGTCGGTGCTACGACATGCTCACCATCGGGGTGACCGATGATAAGGTTACCGTGAACAGGAATAGGAATAACAAAAGGATCCTCGTCTGGGATACCATCAGCAATCGGTAAATCATCTCTGAAATCGGGCAGCGCAAAGGGCTGAAAGTCATCCTCATCATCGGACATCATCTCCGGGTCACTCTCGGTGTCGGAAGTAAAGATCTCTGGCTCATGGGCAATCTCATCATCTAAGACTACAGCATAGGGTCATCGGTATCGGACAAACCACTCTCGAAAGATGACATAGTGTCTGTAACAAAACAATCACAACATATGCACATATATCAACATTTAACATTAAACATGCAATCAATAACAATGGAATAACGTATCCTTCTTAGTCTCCCAGACTAAGCCACCTAGTCTCTCAGACTAAACTACCTAGTCTCCCAGACTAACCCACACAGTCTCCCAGACTGAACTACCTAGCCTCCCAGACTAGACCTCCCAGTCTCTCAGACTGAACCACCGAGTCTCCCAGACTGAACCATAAACATAAACCTTGAAATGTGTTTCGTGTCTTTTGCTTGTAAAAATGTTTGTTTTCCTGGATCTGGGCGTTTCGTGTATGCAATGAAAACATGTTGTAAAATAATTTTCGTGAGAGCCCTAATGATTGTAGTCTAGACTCGAGAAGGAATCCTAGTTCGCTACAATCGAAGCTCTGATACCAAGCTGTCACACCCTGACTTTTAGAGAAGCGTGATTTTGGTGTGACTATCTTAATACCATTGCATTCAATCATAACAACAACTACATGTTAAAAACCATAGATGGTCATCCATTAATTAAGTTAAAAACATGACAACATTGTCTTAAAATATAGAAATTCAAATACGATTACAAACCATGCAACTTGTTTAAGAGTTCACAAAGACTCGTTAAAAGACATTAAATAACACCAGGATTTGGGAGACGTGTCTCGTCCAGGAGTAAGACACACTGACCAAAACCAAAGATCATGGATGACATCTTTTTTTCTTAAACCAACTTGAAACATCCAACGCCCGCCAGATCCACTTTTAAATCCATAAAAGACATGTATTTTGAAAACATCAACAAAAGTTGAGCGAGTTCATGAGTTTGTTTGTATGTATGAATAAAACCTTTGATAACATTGTATGTATGTAAGTTTTGTAAAATCTCTGTATGAAAGCAAAACAAGGAAACAGATCAATTAATGGTTTGCAAGGCCATTAACATGCATGCAACGGTGTAAGAAGGCTCAAACATAGCAGATTTTGCACCTGGCCTCCGGCTGTAAGACATAGTCACCTCATGGGCCACCCTGGTCCACACGGGTGTGGGCTCGCTACACCGAAATAGATCTATCACTCATGCCCCTAAGTCCTAACACGAGGATTAATGGTCTTAGGAGTGCGCCTACCCATTCACATGATCTACTGTACTTTCCAAAGCTATCCATACCATTTGTAATTGTTTGTAAACATTTAGTAACATGTACTTCACCCCCAAAGTTATAAAACCAAACAGTTTAAAGAAAAAGGGGGAACATGAATTCACAGTCTTGCGTCTTCAACAATCGTAACTCAAGCTCCTTCGGCGATCACGACTACCTACAACGTACTATTCTATTAGACGAACGGGTCGTGCCTTGACTTAGTATTATTATCTTTGAGTAACATTTCTTTTGAGTCTTCGATATTATTCCAAGTTATATAATTATTTGTTAGAATAATTAATATTTCAAATTAATTTATATTTATAAATTTTGGAATAATATATTTCTGACTTGATACTCTTCGGGTGTTTATACATGTGTTTCCTTCATAAGTTTCAAAAATTATATATTTTCATGTCCAAAATAGAAAATATATATAAACTCATTTTTCTTCCAAAAATGATATGTTTCATATTCATTTGAGAAAATATATTTTTCTCCCAAAATATTGTATTTCATGTTTGTATAAGAAAATATATATTTCCTAAAAATAATACATCTTCTAAAATTTCAAGAAAAATATATATTTCATACTTGTCAAAAATAATATATTTTTCCTAGTAAAAAATATGATATGTTTTTGTAGTAATTGTAAAATCATATTTTTGTTTCCTTGGTATCCAAAATATTATTTAACAAAATATACTGTGTGAATAAATTCCGGAATATTTTTGTAAGTCTTATTCCTTAGTTCGGTTTTTTCAATATTTTTGTGTAAATGTGTATATTTATTCTTTGGAATTTTGGTATTTTTGTGAGTTATATTATTTCAAGTCCTAAAATAATATAACTAACACACAAAGTATACAAATAATCACACACATGGTGTCTTCTAAATATATATTTCCTAAATACATATTTCGTCATTTTTATTTATGAAAATCACCTCCAATATTTATATATTTGTAACAAAAATTATGGCAAAGTTTTTGTAGGAAACTCATGGTTTAAAATACACTTGTATGTATTTGTTTAAAAATATTTTTCTAAGTGTATATATTTTTAGAAAATTTTGCCATAGTTTCCTCTAAAAATGGAGGTTTCCATGCTTTCAAGCATATCATTTTCTTTTATAAAAAAATAAACACAATCAATTCATAATCATCAACAAATAACCTTTACTTACCGATTTGCCAAAAACAAGTAATAATCTACCATCTCATGAACTTGAATATTTGTAAAATTTGTAGGAACTTACTATTGTTATTAGTTAGCCTTGTTATACTTTAAAATGTGATTAGTTCTTTAAAAACTTCATTTTTAAAGAAGTTAGATGTTTACAACTTCTTGTCACATTTTCTAAAAATGTTTCCTTATGAAATCTTCTTGTTACACAAGTGTTTCTACACTTGTTTAACCACCAAAAATAGGGTTTGTTTATGTAAGAACCAAGATTTAATAAAACTCATATTCTTAACTTGGTTCCTTTGAAAAACCATTCATAAATCTTTAGATCTATATGATTAATAACTTACATTGGTCATTATTTTTCATGAAATCAAAGTATTCTTTCAAGTTCATGATTCATGTGTGGATGATCTATCATCCTACAACATTTCTACTTTTTCATCTTGCTAGATTATGTTTTTAACCATGATCTAGCAAGATCTTATGATGATCAACATCATCTCTACAAACAATCAATGATCAACAAGCATAACAACTCATATTCATCAAGATTACTTCATTAAACACGCCTATGTTCATGTTTACTTCTTATGTTCTTTAGTGTTCTTCAAGTTTTTGATTATGATTCTTCTTTAACCACTAACAATGGAAGTATAATGGAGTGTACATGTTCTTACCACTAGCTCAAGGCTAGGGATGATTCAAGTGTAGAAATGAGAAGGATAAAAGCAAACAAGAGAGGTCCTTCAAGCTTCAAGGCCATCCAAGCTCCTTAGTCTTGCTTCTAGCACCTTTGTATCACTTGGGAATGGAAGATATTGAAGTGAAGATGATGATGATGATGGTGGTTGTGGTTGTGGCTCACGGCCAAGAACAAGGAGAGGGAAGGGAGGGTAAGTGTGTGCTCTAATGTGTGTTAAATGAAATCAAGAACCTCATGTGCTTTCTTATAACCCATTCTCACATTTTAACTCTTGGATACAATGTTTAGTAAAGTATAAACATATCTATTTAAATAATGAAATAAAATCTATTTGGTGGGGGCCATGTTGGCCGTGAACTAGGTAGGGGGGGGGTAGTAGATTAGGTGTTAACTAGTTTAGTTACAATCTAGATTAAATTCAAGTATTAGTTACATGTTCTAGTTATTAGATATTTTTAGGAGTTGTTATGATGTTCGGTAATCATAACTAGCTTGGAAATATTAAAACAGTACTTCTAGTGTAAATTAGGTGTTTCGGGTAGTGTTCGGTTGTTTGGTAGATTACTAGTTCGTTAAAGTGCTAAACTATGCAGTTTAGTGTGCTTTATGTATCTTTTTGTGACACTTTTAATTCCTGACACTTAGGAAAGCATTCAGGACCATTAAATCATATTTCTGCACAATATTAGTGTGTTAAAATGCTGATTTTAGCTGAATTTTGCTGAATTGAGCACTTTGGGTGAGTTTTAGGCACTTTCAGGCACTTAAACTATCACTAGAAAGGCAGTTTTGCGATCCTTACTTTCCTACACACTATACTAGTGTCATACTTAGTTTTAGGCTCATTTTGTGTCTTAATACACTGTCTGTCTATGTGCTGAGTTCTGTCAGCATTTTCCTGATTTATCAGATAACTGTGCTAACTGTATTTAATGCATCATTTAAGGCAATACAGCTTTCATGCAATATGGGTATGACAATAAACAATGGATGATGCACATGTATGTATAAGACGGTAATCAGAAAGCAGTTAATTGCAAATTTGGCACAGTCATTAAGCACTAATCATGATTAATTAATTGTACGGATACCTGGATTTTTTACAGTTGTCACATTCTCCCCCTGTTAAGAAAATTTCGTCCCAAAATTTTTAGCTTTTCTACTAGCTGCAGGGGTGTTAGGGATTAAATGCGGATATTTTGATTTCATGCTGTCCTCATGCTCCCAAGTAAACTCTGGGCCGTGTCACGCATTCCAGCAAACCTTAACAAGCTTAACACTACTCCTCCGAGTCTTGTTAACTTTCCAATCAGTAACCTTAACAGGTTCTTCGGTAAAGTGGAGTGTGTCATAAATGTGAACTTCGTCAGCATGTATGATCACTGTTTCCTGTGTTGGACTCTTCTTCAGGTTGGATACATGGAATGTATCATGAACACCGTTAACTTCCGCAGGTAGTTCCAACTTATAGGCTACAAGACCAATCCTTTCCAGGATTTTGAACGGTCCAATGAATAGTGGGTTTAACTTACCACGCTTCCCAAAGCGTACCACACCTTTCCAAGATGAGACTTTCAATAAAACCATATCTCCCACTTCAAACTCCAAAGGTTTCCTTCTTTGTTCTGCATAGCTCTTTTGTCGATCGCGAGCCGCCTTGATGCTTTCTCGGATCTGCATGATCTTGTCTGTCGTCTCTTGGACCAATTCGGGACCAACAAGCTGTCTATCGCCTGCATCTGCCCAGCATAACGGCGATCGAAACTTACGTCCGTAGAGAGCTTCAAACGGTGCGACTTGAATGCTTGTATGGTAGCTGTTGTTATAGGAGAACTTAACCAAAGGTAGGTGAGTGTCCCAACTGCCACCCAAGTCCATTACGCAAGCTCGTAACATATTTTCTAATGTCTGAATCGTTCTCTCACTTTGGCCGTCCGTCTGTGGATGAAAAGTCGTACTCAGATTCAACTGAGAACCAAACGCTTCTTGAAAAGATTGCCAAATCCTTGACACAAATCTCCCATCTCTATCAGATATAATCGAGATAGGCACTCCATGACGTGCAACTATCTCTCTCAGGTACAGCTCAACTAGCTTACCAGTGTTATCCTTTTCCCTAATCGGCAAAAATTGAGTAAATTTTGTCAGACGGTCTACGATTGCCCAAATCGTATCATGACCTCTAGGCGTGTTTGGCAACTTGGTTATGAAGTCCATTGAGATCTGTTCCCACTTCCACATGGGTTTCTTGGGTTGTTGTAGGAGACCTGAAGGCTTCTGATACTCGGCCTTTACTTTGGCACAAGTCAAGCACCTCCAGACGTAAGTTGCAACATCACCTTTCAATCTTGGCCACCAGTAGAAGTCTTTCAAATCTTGGTACATCTTATCCGATCCTGGGTGGATCGAGTACCTTGATTTATGAGCTTTATCAAAGATCACGTCTCTAAGACCTCCAAAAAGCGGAACCCAAATTCGTTCCATAAAACACAAGGTTCCTTCCTTGTTGGGTACCAACTTTTTATCCGTCCCACGGAGGTATTCATCCTTAAGATTCTCCTTCTTAAGAGCTTCTCTCTGCACAGCACGAATGCGCAATGAGAGGTCTGTTTGAATTATCATTTCCAAAGCCCTAACCCTTATGGGCTTAATCCTCTCTTCTCGAATCAAGGCGTCTGCCACCACATTCGCCTTTCCTGGGTGATATTTGATTTCACAATCATAATCGTTTAACAACTCAACCCATCGTCGTTGTCTCATGTTAAGCTCTTTCTGATCGAATATGTGCTGGAGGCTCTTGTAATCTATAAAGATCGTGCATCAGGTGCTATACAAATAATGTCGCCAAATCTTCAAAGCAAACACCACTGCGCCTAATTCCAAATCATGCGTGGTGTAGTTCTTCTCATGAACTTTCAACTAGCGTGAAACATAAGCGATAACCTTCTGTTGCTGCATCAGCACACAGCCCAATCCCTGACGCGAGGCATCACAGTATACCACGAAGTCGTCGGTGCCTTCAGGTAGGGATAATATAGATGCATCGCAAAGCTTATTCTTGAGCAACTGAAAAGCTTCCTCTTGTTTGTCTCCCCATTCGTACTTCTTATCCTTTTAAGTAAGGGAGGTCAGCGGTTGAGCGATTTTAAAAAATCCTCAATGAATCGGCGGTAATACCCAGCTAAACCTAGAAACTGACGGATCTCGGTTGGCATCTTCGGAGTTTCCCAATTCTTAATCACCTTGACCTTGGTGGGGTCCACATGGATTCCATCTTCATTCACTACATGACCGAGGAATTGTACTTCACGCAACCAGAACTCACACTTTGAGAACTTAGCATACAGTTTCTCCTTCTTGAGCAGCTCTAAAATGGCTTTAAGGTGTTGCTCATGCTCTTCCTTCGTTCTTGAATAAATCAAAATATCATCGATAAACACAATCACGAATTTATCGAGATATGGCTTGCAAACTCGGTTCATCAGGTCCATGAATACTGCTGGTGCGTTTGTCAGACCAAACGGCATCACTAGGAACTCGTAGTGTCCATAACGAGTCCTGAAGGCAGTCTTTGGTATACTCTCTTCTTGAATCCGCAGCTGGTGATAACCTGATCGAAGGTCGATCTTGGAGTAATAACTCGAACCTTGAAGTTGATCGAAGACATCATCAATCCTCGGCAAGTGGTACCGATTCTTGATGGTCAACTTGTTCAGTTCTCGGTAGTCAATGCACATGCAAAAACTACCGTCCTTCTTCAAGAAAAAAAGTACTAGAACTCCCCAAGGCGAGAAGCTTGGTCTAATAAAACCCTTGTCCAAAAGCTCCTGGAGTTGCATCGACAACTCTTGCATCTCAGAAGGCACAGGTCGATAAGGTGCCTTGGCTACAGGCGGGGCGCCGGGAACCAAGTCAATATGGAACTCGACTTGTCGTTGAGGCGGCAATCCTGGCAAGTCTTCGGGGAAGACTTCCGGATATTCCCTCACCACCGGGATATTTTACAGCTTCGGCTCTTCAGCTTCGTTGTCAACAATGTGAGCCAAGAAGGCAACACATCCTTTCTACAAAAACTTTCTGGCCTTCAAACAGCTGATAATCCTTAGAGGATATTGTGTTTCTCTCCATGCACTACAATCGTCTATCCATTCGCCAGCGAGATGCGAATAATCTTCTCGTGGCATACGATTTCAGCTCGGTTGCTTGACAACCAATCCATTCCAACTACCACGTCAAAGCTTCCCAACTCGACTGGCAGAAGATCAAGCGTAAACTCATGCTCTCCGAGCTCTATTACACAACCTCTAATTACTTCCTTGGCCTCTACTAGCTTTCCATTAGCTAGTTCTATCGCGTATGGAATATCTAGCTTACTGGCTACTAACCCAAGTATATTCTTAAATTCTAGGGATATGAAGCTATAGTCGGCACCAGTATCACATAGTACAGATGAAAAGTGTTGGTTGATAGGGAACGTACCCGTGACTACGTTCGGATCCTGGCGAGCTTCCCTGGCTCCAATGTTGAAGACTCTTCCTTGGGCTTGATTGTTCTTTGGGCAATCTCTCTTGAAATGCCCAACATCCCCACAACTAAAGCATCCTTGCTTGTTTCCAGTACCACCCTGGTTGTTGTTTTGGTTGCGGTTTCCATTACCAGCCTGGTTTCCAGAACCACCACGATTTGCATTACAGTTATTTCCTCCTTGGTTACGGTTTCCATAACCGTTTCCACCACGGTTTCCACTGCCATTTCCGTTACCACTACCTCTCTGACCACCATTATTCCCATGACCGGCTCCATGCCAGCATGTCTCTTTGGTATGGCCAACTTTTCCACAGGTTTCTCATTTTCCAACTCTGCATCGACCAGTGTGATGAAACTGACACACATCACATTTGGGCAGGGTGCCCATATACCCTTTTCCTCTATTCTCAGCATGAGAAGTAGCAGTACCAGTCTTAACCTCGGTTGGTGGGTTCACATCTCTCTTCTTGTTACCACTGTTGTTTCCCTGAGTACTCTTCTTGAAATTGGAGAACTTCCTCTTGTTCTCTCCTGATGACTCGACATTAGTCTCCTTCTTCTTCCCACCAGAGATCGAAAACTTGTTCAGCCTAATCGCTTCTTCAGTCAGTGCTACGCTCAAATCAATGGCCTTAGTGATCGTTGGAGGCTTTGAAGTAGTCACCGTGCTCATGATTTGGGTTGCCAATCCCCAAATGAAACGTTCGATTCGCTTGAACTCCGGTTCTACCATGTAGGGGACAACGCGAGACAGGTCATGGAATCTCTGCACATACTCAGCAATCTTTGGACCATCCATCTTCAGATTCCAGAACTCGGTTTCCAGCTTCTGAATCTCAGCTCTCGAGCAGTACTTCTTGTGCATCACCTCTTTCATCTCATCCCAAGTCATAGCGTATGCAGCCTCTTCTCCTAGAGTCTGAACCTGAAGGTTCCACCAAGATAGAGCTCCGTCTAGGAAAAGTCCAGAAATGTAGGTGACCTGGTGCTCTGGCGCACACTTGCTCATCCGCAGCACAGAATCGGTTTTCTTTGCCCATCTAACGAAGGCTACATCACCTCCAGTGCCATCAAAATTCAGAGGCTTGCAATCAAGGAACTGCTTGTAAGTACAACCTGTACAAGCAACATCATTCACAGAAAGCATTAGCAAACGCACATAGAATGTCCAAACGTATCGTAATGTGTCTTAAGTGACTTAAACATTACCATGAGGTGGGTTATTTCCAGAGGTACCTCCGCTGTGTTCAGAGCGTAAGGCCTCATGTTGTGCGATTTCTTGTGAAATCCGTTCTTGCAGTTCTGCCTCTGTTGTGGGCAACTGGAGGCATCTTCTAAGAGAAGATTGTTTAGGTCAGCTCTTATGTATATAGTAAGTATGACGTATATAATAGCATTTGCTATAACAAGTAAGCAGGAAATCATAGCATAAACAAATAAGTTAACAATGTATTTAATGAGAACATTACGATTGAGCTTTCATTAATCATCGACCACAAATACAATTACATGTTTTACATAAATATCGTATCAAAAGGGAACACAGGGTCACACTACCCTTGTCCAAAATGTCTATCAATCTACCATAAGTCATACAGTCAAAAGGTGGTCTCCAATAGGCTTTACTAGCTGGGCTCAATAGCGGTGCTCTCATCAAAAGTAAGCTACCTACATAAAACCAAAAACTGTCTATGATGATGGTGGTGGAGGAACAAAAAGTAAGTTGCGCACATGCGCTAGCTCCTCCTCAAGCTCATAAACATGACGCAACAGATAACTGATCTACTACTCAAACTCGGGAAATGGAGTAAGCGGTGCAGGATGATGCAAAAACGGGGACGGTGATGAACGAGGGGGAACAAAAGATGGCTAACACGGACATGGCAAAGGTCGCGGTGTCATCTCAAGCTCTAAGATCCTGCGACTCATGATCTCAAACTGAAGCTGCAATGATAGTAGTAACTCATCCCGGGTATAACCAGTAAAATGCGGGGGGATAGTAGGGATCAGAAATCGGCATGGTGTAAGGTGGGAACCATCTAAGTGGCTCATCTAGTGGTGAATAAGTAAAATGAGTAGTAGGTGTATATTGAGGCATGTGAGGAAGTGCGGCTGAAATATGAGGATCACGGTCAGGCTGCTGGCCAGAAGGGCCTTCCCCTGGATGGGGTGGGGGGATGTCCTGCAAGAAGGTGACAGGTAAGTCAGTGCGGTGAACATCGGACTCGATCGGGTGAAAAAGGGCAACATCAATAGGTGCAGGTGCATGTGGGGGAGTAACTGACTCTATAACAGGAGGGTCAATGGGTGCAAGAACTGAATCTGTTATAAGTGGTGCAATGTCAGGTATGCCAAATGGAACAGGATCATGGTCAGGTAAAGGCTCACGTGCTGGCATCGGCTCAGGATCAGCGGGTGCATCAACTGGCTGATCATCGGGAACAAAATCAAGCTCAAGTCTAGGCTCAATATCATGTGTGGGTAACGGTGCAGCTGACATAGCTGTATCGTCATCAGAATCAGTAGCGTATCGTCGCAAACCAACTGCCTGTAAGGCAGATGATGAAACAGACTCAAAGGAATCGGGGACAGAATGTAGACTAGAGTCAGAAGAAATATCGATAACGGGAATCCCCAGAAGTGGAATAGCAACAACGTCCTCATCGAGCTCTCCATCACCCTGAGCATCATCGGGAGGACCATCAACAAAAAGATCAAAATCATCATAAAAAAGATCGTCAAAAGGCCAATCCTCAGGGGGAATGACCATGAAAGGAACGGGAGCGAGGGTCGGTGCTACGACATGCTCACCATCAAGGTGACCGATGATAAGGTGATCGTGAACAGGAATAGGAATAACAAAAGGATCCTCGTCTGGGATACCATCAGCAATTGGTAAATCATCTCCGAAATCGGGCAGCGCAAAGGGCTGAAACTCGTCCTCATCATCAGACATCATCTCCGGGTCACTCTCGGTGTCGGAAGTAAAGATCTCTGGCTCATGGGCAATCTCATCATCTAAGACTACAGCCATGGGGTCATCGGTATCGGACAAACCACTCTCGGAAGATGACATAGTGTCTGTAACAAAACAATCACAACATATGCACATATATCAACATCTAACATTAAACATGCAATCAATAAAAATGGAATCACATATCCTTCTTAGTCTCCTAGACTAAGCCACCTAGTCTCTCAGACTAAACTACCTAGTCTCCCAGACTAACCCACACAGTCTCCCAGACTGAACTACCTAGCCTCCCAGACTAGACCTCCCAGTCTCTCAGACTGAACCACCGAGTCTCCCACACTGAACCATAAACATAAACCTTGAAATGTGTTTTGTGTCTTTTGTTTGTAAAAATGTTTCTTTTCCTGGATCTGGGCGTTTCGTGTATGCAATGAAAACATGTTGTAAATAATTTTCGTGAGAGCCCTAATGATTGTAGTCTAGACTCGAGAAGGAATCCTAGTTCGCTACAATCGAAGCTCTGATACCAAGCTGTCACACCCTGACTTTTGCGGAAGCGTGATTATGGTGTGACTTTCTTAATACCATTGCATTCAATCATAACAACAACTACATGTTAAAAACCATAGATGGTCATCCATTAATTAAGTTAAAAACATGACAACATTGTCTTAAAATATAGAAATTCAAATACGAGTACAAACCATGCAACTTGTTTAAGAGTTCACAAAGACTCATTAAAAGAAATTAAATAACACCAGGATTTGGGAGACATGTCTCGTCCAGGAGTAAGACACACTGACCAAAACCTAAGATCATGGATGACATCTTTTATTCTTAAACCAACTTGAAACATCCAACGCCCGCCAGATCCACTTTTAAATCCATGAAATACATGTATTTTGAAAACATCAACAAAAGTTGAGCGAGTTCATGAGTTTGTTTATATGTATGAATAAAACCTTTGATAACATTGTATGTATGTAAGTTTTGTAAAATCCCGGTATGAAAGCAAAACAAGGAAATATATCAATTAATGGTTTACAAGGCCATTAACATGCATGCAACGGCGTAAGAAGGCTCAAACATAGCAGATTTTGCACCTGGCCTCCGGCTGTAAGACATAGTCACCTCATGGGCCATCATGGTCCACACGGGTGTGGGCTCGCTACACCCAAATAGATCTATCACTCATGCCCCTCGGTCCTAACACGAGGATTAATGGTCTTAGGAGTGCGCCTACCCATTCACATGATCTACTGTACTTTTCAAAGCTAACCATACCATTTGTAATTGTTTGTAAACATTTAGTAACATGTACTACACCCCCGAAGTTATAAAACCAAAATAGTTTAAAGAAAAAGGGGGAACATGAACTCACAGTCTTGCATCTTCAACAATCGTAACTCAAGCTCCTTCGGCGATCACGACTGCCTACAACGTACTATTCTATTAGACGAACGGGTCGTGCCTTGACTTAGTATTATTGTCTTTGAGTTACATTTCTTTTGTGTCTTCGATATTATTCCAAGTTATATAATTATTTGTTAGAATAATTAATATTTCAAATTAATTTATATTTATAAATTTTGGAATAATATATTTCTGACTTGATACTCTTCGGGTGTTTATACATGTGTTTCCTTCATAAGTTTCAAAAATTATATATTTTCATGCCCAAAATAGAAAATATATATAAACTCATTTTTCTTCCAAAAATGATATGTTTCATATTCATTTGAGAAATATATTTTTCTTCCAAAATATTGTATTTCATATTTGTGTAAGAAAATATATATTTCCTAAAAATAATATATCTTCTAAAATTTCAAGAAAAATATATATTTCATACTTGTCAAAAATAATATATTTTTCATTGTCAAAAATATGATATGTTTTTGTAGTAATTGTAAAATCATATTTTTGTTTCCTTGTTATCCAAAATATTATTTAACAAAATATACTTTGTGAATAAATTCCGGAATATTTTTGTAAGTCTTATTCCTTAGATCGGTTTCTTCAATATTTTTGTGTAAATGTGTATATTTATTATTTGGAATTTTTTTATTTTTGTGATTTATATTATTCCAAGTCCTAAAATAATATAACTAATACACAAAGTACACACAAATAATCACACACATAGTGTCTTCTAAATATATATTTCCTAAATACATATTTAGTCATTTTTATTTATGAAAATCAACCTCCAATATTTATATTTTTTTAACAAAAATTATGGCAAAGTTTTTGTAGGAAACTCATGGTTTAAAATACACTTGTATGTGTAGGATCGAGATTCGACCTAAACGAGTCGATCAGAAGAGTTCTAATCCAAACCAAAGGCGGAATTCAATGATTCAGACATGATTACAGCTTGATTCACACTAGGATTCACTTTAACTGTCTTGTATATTGAATTGAAAGCTTTACAGACCACTTGACACTTCGGCAGCACCTCTGCTCTGGAATCAGCAATGTTACAAATGAAACACATGAGCTTCCTATTTATAGAGTTGCCAGTCCCCATGAAACTGCACATGCCACTTCGTACGAAGTGGTCAATTCATATGAACTGGCTTTGCCAGTTCGTGTGAACTGGTCCAACCTCTCTAAAACCCTATTTTCTTGACTATCTAGCTCTGTTTCATCCTATCTAGACACAAGACTCGATACAAGACGAAGTCGACAGACATATGCACCAACAGACTCCCCCTTGGATGTTGACGAAGTCTTCGGTGTTGAGTCTTCAGTATGACGAGTCTTCAGTCTTGATCAGTCGTCTTACTCTCTCCAAAGTATCTGACACTGTAAGCACCCTTCAAATCTCTATCTTTCTTCTATCTCTTACTTATCAGCTTTAGCAGCTTCTATCTTGAACACAGTTCCAGGATTAGAAACTGGCTCTAACATCTTCAGATTCCCCTTTTGCTAGCAGACTCCCCCTTAAGTTGTTATGGGATCGTAATCTGACATAGCACTTTCACAGGTTTATAACGTCTCTTGGCTCTCCGTAGCAACAGGATCAGGAACCTAGTATCCTGCACAAACCTCAGGAGTCGAAACCTGGCTATCCTGCACATCCTCTACCCAAAACATAAGTTTCACAATTATTAAGATTTAACAATTTTAATTTCTGCTAGCCACTTGTATTCGAAACATTCAAATTTGGTTTCAAATTAATGAACCATTTAATCTTTTCAAAATCATTCTCATTTCAAACAAACTTTCCCAACCCAGTTCATCATGTTCAGCACTTGGAATTTTGAAAATCAGCTTTCCAACATCAGTTGTCGAAAATAAGATGAAATAAAATCCTTTTGATTTTTCAAAATTTTATACTAAAACACATTAATGAGAAGCAGTAAAGAAAATATATATAGACAATATTTTTGTGAGTTTGTGAAAGAGGATCATATCAGTTTATGACAAATCACTAGCACCGTTGAGCTATAAACACTTTAAGTTCTAAACGATTCACTTAGATTGTCAGTATACTGATCCACTTAAATTTTCACTCAAAGTTAAATTGTTTCGAGATACGAGAATTAGTGTTTTAATGGACTTAAACTTATTCGCGTGTCCCACCTCAGAATATACTCCCGTATCCAGACTCCTATATTCAGTCTTACAGGTGAAGGTACACTAATGATATCTGTAAGGGGTTAAATACGAGGCCATGAGAGCTCAGGCTATTGCTTCCGCTAAATCAGAGAGATAATGGCTCGACTTTCGGTGTGTCCCGTTTGGGGATCTTTTCTTCAACAGCACATGAATAGCATTTTTCAATGTTTCATCATTTTTTATGCTGAGGGTGGGCTTTAAGATTAAAACAATGCAAAGTATTATACGAGGACTAGGCTATTGCTCCCGCAAAATCAGAAGTCCAGGTATAATACCCCAGATATCATCACGCACAAAGACCTAGTATGTCAGAAATAGAAAGCCCTTCGAACAAGATTTCGGGGGTTACCCATATATCCGAGAGATGTTCCCCACGAAATAAGTAAGTAATGATATTTAGGTTTATATCTCGAAAACAATCTACTAAGCGCGCGAAAACCTACTGGCATATCATCAGGGAGACCCTTTATCACATTTTAACTTTCCAATTCTTTAGCGTATTGTGACTGTCTACTGATGTACTATCATTTCCTCTTTTAAAAAACAAAAACTCATTTTGATTTTAGCATGTTTTTTGGCTTTTTCAAATTTTCAATGTTTTTGGATTTTCTGAAATTTCTTACTCCCCCTAAAATTCAAAACCAATTAAAGAAAATTTGACAAACCGATGTGAATTGCTTTAAATCGCCATCCTCTTGGCATAAACAATCAGAACTCCCCCTGACAACAAACTATTTTCCCATTATGATTTCAAAACACTTAAGTTTGTTTTAATCAAATGGTTTTTTTCAGAAAATTAGTTTTGTTGGGGTTTCATCACATTGTTCTGTCAACGACTTGCAAAAATCTAACACTTGTATTTTTTTCACAACAAAAACATTTTTCAAGAATGATGCCGATTCCTGCTCCACGATTACCAACTTGGGAGCTCCGGCAAGTCAGGACTTTTAAGCAGAGAACACTGTCACCCAAGCCTGACTGTTCTTGGGTGCATCCAAGTTATTTTCACTCGGTGGGTAACTCCACCTCTGTGATTCATAAAAATCTTTCACTCCCTTTACCTTCCCGTCGACCATCTTACCAAAGATATATTTAACTTTCCAATTGAAAGCCTTTTCGACATCAATTTCTTTCTTTTCAGAATAAAATTGATTCGAAATCTCTACCTTTCCAACCTTTTGTTTAAAATTTTCGGCCCGCAATGGTGGAAAGTTGACATCATCCATTGGCGGAACGGAATTCTCATCACTTTTCACAACATGTGGCTTCTCTGACTTTGACGAGTCAGATTCATCGCCAGAACTAACATCTGATTTAACAATCCATTTTTGTTTGTTTAAATTTGCTCTTCTTTTGTAAAAATGATTCGAACTTTCACCAACTTCGAAAGTCGAATTTTTGAACTCTTTGAATTTTTCTATTGGTTGTTCTGTTTTATCAACACTCTTTTCTTTCATTTTAGAGTTAGAAGAAACTCCCTGTTTTGTGTTGGTGGACTTTGGACAATTCCAAGCAATGTGTCCAATCTCTTGACATTTGAAACGGGTTCTTCGTTCAACTCTTGGTTCAGATTTCATCATCATATTCTTTTTCCTTTCAGCGAGAAACTCTTTGTTTGATTGTCTCCAGAATGGTTTCTCATTCTCTTCTTCCGAACTTCCTCCTGAAACAAATTTAGTTTTTGGTTTATAATTTTTCTCATTTTTGAGATTTTCTGGTGTAATAAAACCTAAACCTTTCTTTTTGAAATTACTGTTATGGTTTGGTTTCTTTTGAAAGCCAGAACCAGAACTGTAACCTTTTTTCTTGTTCAATCTTTGTTGAACTCTTGAAGTGTGTTTTTTAGGTTTTTCAGTAAAACTTACATCTTTTATTTCAGAAATATTAATTTCTGTTAGTTTGAAAACCTTGTTGATCATTTCAGTTTTAACACTTCTTATAGGAAATTCTTCATCAGAAAATAATTTTTCAGAATCATTCAAGGTATATGCAACTTTGAATGTTTCGTCATTCAAATTATTCTTTGACATTAGAAAATCTTTATTATAAATCATTTTAACCGGTGAACTCGGACTGTTGTCTGATGAACTCGACATTTCAGATTTAGACTCCGACTTTGACTCTTCATCTTTATCCAACACCCGATCGACCACTTTCTTAATTAACACTCATGATCAGTGTCAGACGCTGAAAATGTGACGTCAATGTTGTCAGGTAATTCATCAGTTGTTTCAGACTTTAACTTTATATTGACTGCCTTTTTGAATTGTTCTGAATCTTGTGTTCTGGGAGAATAACCTTCCCAGATCGGAGGCGGACACTTGGTATACTTGACACTTTGTTTCTTACTAGTATCCGTATCTTCCGACTTCTTATCTTGAAATGCTTCAAGACCTGCAACAGTAGGATAAACTCTATCAATCAAATAATCAGAACTTGAATAACTCAGCAGCAATCGTCTGATTCTTTCATTCTCAATCTTTTCAGCCTCTAATTTTTGCTTCATCTTTGCACACTCATCAATATAATGATTGATGGCTTTCTACTTAGTCATTAATGTTGAACTCATCATCATCGAAGCAGCTTCTACTTCTAAGTTTGTCTTATTCAAACTATTAACCGTTCTGTTCAGCACATCATACGATTCTTTTACGTACTTAACATCGAACAACAGTTTTTCCTTCAACTTGTCTAGTTCACTATACTTCTTGTCTTTTTCTTCACAATGTTTGCATGGTTCCAAACATTTCAGACAAGGTTTCGTAACCTCTACAGTCTTTTCAACTTCGATAATCTTCTCAACTTCGATAATCTTTTCAACTTCGACTATCTTTTCAACTTCGACTATCTTTTCAACTTCGACTATTTTTTCAACTATCTTTTCAGTCACCATCGGTACTTCATCAAATACTATCTTTACTTCATTCTTTTCAACCTCAATCTTCTCTGTCAATTTTTCTTCAACTTTTTCTTTTTCAGCTTTCATTGTTGCCTTTTCTTCAGCAACCCTTTTTTATTCCAATTCTTTCTTCAGTCTAGCCGCCTTTTTCTCATTTAACATCTCGATCTTATCTGCAAAAAATAAATTAAACTATAAGGATCCAATTCTAACCTAGAGTTATTAATATACTCTTCCTCATCATCAGTGTCTTCATCACTTTCTGATGACTTGAAAATCTTCTTTCTTTTTGGCTTAGATTTGACTGATTCTTCTTCCAAGATTCGAGCAACAAAGGCTTTATTCTTTAAGTAATTTTTATCCGGAATATATTTATCCCAGCTAAATCCCTCTGGTAATCTTTCATCTTCTTGGTCTATCAAACCACCATTCGGAGGCCTTTCATTCTTTTGTTCTAACAGACCATAACAAGCTCCCTCCTTTGATTTTTCAGCAACCTGATGATAAATTGCTTTTCTATGATAATCGTTGTTTCCGAACGGATCTTGTCTTCCGGTGGCTTATCTATTTGTACACTCTCGTTTAAAATGCCCTTTTTATCGACAACGAAAAAAAGTAACCTTTGATTTGTCAAAACCTAGTCGAGATGTAGCAGCATCACGAAGATCATTTCTTCCGGTGATTTGTTTGAATTTTTCTGCTCTTCTCAAAACACTAACTAAACACCACTTGATGTCCATCAACTCAAGTTCTTCAGAATCAATTTGGTCATAATCCTCTTTGGTGAGCATCGGATTTCCGATTCGTCCAGCAACCAAACTTTCATACGACTCTAACACAGTAGCAAGTGATGCCATGTGTTGTTTTGCAATTTCTGGAGACAAATTTTGACCATTTTGAATGTTCAATGTAACCTTGCATTGAAAATTTGTTGAACTCTGTCGTTGAGAACTTGGTGTTGAGAAATTTGGTTCAAAACTTGAATAAGTTGAAGAATATCCACCACTCTGAGTTGTAGTGCTAGCATTTCTTCCAGAAGTACCATCAGCACTGAAAGCAGTCTGAATCTTCGGACTTGGTGTAGTCTCAACTTTGCTTTCTCTATAGTATAAACTAATATCTTGTTGAGCACTTGGTTATTCATGATAGCAGTTTTCTGAACATCCAATTCATGTTCTTCAAGCTTCTGAATGAATTTACTCAAATTCACATCTTCATGTTTTCGGGTATGCTTTAAAATCAACAGAAATGTTCCCCATTTATCTTGTGGTAATGCATCAGCTAGCTTATCAACCCATTCATCATCTTCTTTTTTATGTCCAATCTTTTCATTTCCTGAACAAGATGACAATATCTATCGATAGTCTTCTTAGTCGTCTCACCTTTACAAGCTGTAAACATATCAAAAGATTTCTTTAGTAATGCACGTTTATTTTTTATCATACCAGCACTTCCCTTAAACTTGTTAAGCAACGCTAACCAAATTGATCTAGCAGTTTCTTCATGTTGAAGCAAAACAAAAATATCTTCTTTTACCGCTTATTGGAGAATGCTAATCATCATTTTTTCACTGGTGTATTTTAATTTCTCATTCGCTGAATATTCACTTAAAGGTTTTTCATTTCCACGTTCATCTGTCGGTTTAATGTAATCTTTATCTAACGAAACCCATGCATCAAACTTATAAGCTCGTACCCAATTTTCAAAACGGTTTTGCCATCCTTTAAAATCCTCAATGTACATAAGCTTCGGCGGTTTTTGGAAAGTTCCTGTTTCATTCGCACTATTAACAGTTTCAGCAATGGTAGCTGGAATGACCTGTTCAGTAGCAAAAGCATTGTAAACTTCTTCTTCCATGTTTCGGTGTAGAAAATTCACAAATACTGATTATTCAAATGGACTAATCAAAATTTCAAACGATCTGATTTGGTGCGAACTGGACTTTAGTGCGAATAGGATTTTTGGTACGAATTGAACTTTTGGTGCGAATTGAACTTTGGTACGAATTGATTGAAATTCTAAACGACCTGAACCCTTTCAAGCGAACTGAACAACTTAGGATTCAATACGTACGAATTGATGATCTTTCAAATGAATTGGGGCCACTTCGTGTGAAGTGATGATCCTTCAAGCGAACTGATTCAAGTTTGGTGCGACCTGGATTAAACCATGCGAAGTGGACACTTTGATGCGATCTGGAAGTCCAATTCGTGCGGATTGGGACACTATTCACACGACCTGGTCACTTTGATGTGAACTGGGAGTTATATTCACACGATTTGACCCATTTCATACGAAGTGGAGGTCAATTTCATAGGACTTGAGCCTATTCCATACGAACTGTTGCTGATGTCACACGATCGGGTATGTTTTTGACAAAATTGATCAAGATTTAGGTCGAATTAGGGTCTGATTCTTTCAAGGATTGATTAAAACTATGTTTCGCGTATTATATCAAGAAATCAGTTCATTTTAACCGTAAAATCTCAGTTAATTTTGAAAAATGTGAACAAGAATGAGTAGAAGTCAGAAATTTCGGTGAAAACAAGCTGAAATGGTAAGAACTCTTCCTCCTGAGCTCTGATACCACTTGTAGGATCGAGATTCGACCAAAACGAGTCGATCAGAAGAGTTCTAATCCAAACCAAAGGCGGAATTCAATGATTCGGACAAGATTACTGCTTGATTCACACTAGGATTCACTTTAACTGTCTTGTATATTGATTTGAAAGCTTTACAGACCACTTGACACTTCGGCAGCACCTCTGCCCCGGAATCAGCAATGTTACAAATGAAACACATGAGCTCCCTATTTATAGAGTTGTCAGTCCCCATGGAACTGCACATGCCACTTCGTACGAAGTGGTCAATTCGTATGAACTGGCTTTGCCAGTTCGTGTGCACTGGTCCAACATCTCTAAAACCCTATTTTCTTGACTATCTAGCTCTGTTTCATCCTATATAGAGACAAGACTCGATACAAGACGAAGTCGACAGACATATGCACCAACAGTATGTATGTGTTTAATAATATTTTTCAAAGTGTTTATATTTTTAGAAAATTTTGCCATAGTTTCCCCTAAAAATGGAGGTTTCCATGCTTTCAAGCATATCATTTTCTTTTATAAAAAAAATCAACACAATCAATTCATAATCATCAACAAAAAACATTTACTTACCGATTTGCCAAAAACAAGTAATAATCTACCATCTCATGAACTTGAATATTTGTAAAATTTGTAGGAACTTACTATTGTTATTAGTAAGCCTTGTTATCCTTTGAAATGTGATTAGTTCTTTAAAAACTTCATTTTTAAAGAAGTTAGATGTTTACAACTTCTTCACATTTTCTAAAAATGTTTCCTTATGAAATCTTGTTGTTACTCAAGTGTTTTTACACTTGTTTAACCACCAAAAATAGGATTTGTTTATGTAAGAACCAAGATTTAATAAAAAATAATATTTTTAACTTGGTTCCTTTGAAAAACCATTCATAAATCTTTAGATCTATATGATTAATAACTTACTTCGGTCATTATTTTTCAAGAAATCAAAGTATTCTTTCAAGTTCATGATTCATGTGTGGATGATCTATCATCCTACAACATTTCTACTTCTCATCTTGCTAGATTATGTTTTTAACCATGATCTAGCAAGATCTTATGATGATCAACATCATATCTACAAACAATCAATGATCAACAAGCATAACAACTCATATTCATCAAGATTACTTCATTAAACAAGCCTATGTTCATGTTTAGTTCTTATGTTATTTAGTGTTCTTCAAGGTTTTGATTGTGGTTCTTCTTTAACCACTAACAATGGAAGTAAAATGGAGTGTACAAGGTTCTTACCACTAGCTCAAGGCTAGGGATGATTCAAGTGTAGAAATGAGATGGATAAAAGCAAACAAGAGAGGTCCATCAAGCTTCAAGGCCACCAAGCTCCTTAGTCTTGCTTCTAGCACCTTTGTATCACTTGGGAATGGAAGATATTGAAGTGAAGATGATGATGATGGTGGTTGTGGCTCACGGCCGAGAACAAGGAGAGGGAAGGGAGGTTAAGTGTGTGTTCTAATGTGTGTTAAATGAATTCAAGAACCTCATGTGCTTTCTTATAACCCATTCTCACATTTAACTCTTGGATACAATGTTTAGTAAAGTATAAACATATCTATTTAAATAATGAAATAAAATCTATTTGGTGGGGGCCATGTTGGCTGTGAACTAGGTTGGGGGGGGGGGGTAGTAGATTAGGTGTTAACTAGTTTAGTTACAATCTAGTTTAAATTCAAGTATTAGTTACATGTTCTAGTTATTAGATTTTTTTTGGAGGTGTTATGATGTTCGGGAATCATAACTAGCTTGGAAAAATTAAAACAGTGCTTCTAGTGTAAATTTGGTGTTTTGGGTAGTGTTCGGTTGTTCGGTTGGTTACTGGTTTGTTAAAGTGCTAAACTATACAGTTTAGTGTGCTTTATGTATCTTTTTTTGACACTTTTGATTCCTGACACTTAGGAAAGCATTCAGGACCATTTAATCATATTTCTGCATAATATTAGTGTGTTAAAATGCTGATTTTTCTGAATTTTGCTGAATTCAGCACTTTGGGTGAGTTTTAGGCACTTTCCGGCACTTAAACTATCACTAGAAAGACAGTTTTGTGATCCTTACTTTCCTACACACTATACTAGTGTGATACTTAGTTTCAGGCTCATTCTATGTCTTAATACACTATCTGTCTATGTGCTGAGTTCTGTCAGCATTTTCCTGATTTATCAGATAACTGTGCTAACTGTACTAAATGCATCATTTAAGGCAATACAGCTTTCATGCAATATGGGTATGACATTAAACAATGTATGATGCACATGTATGTATAAGACAGTAATCAGAATGCAGTTAATTGCAAATTTATCACAATCATTATGCACTAATCATGATTAATTAATTGTACGGATACCTGGATTTTTGACAGTTGTCACAAATATTATTACGAGATGAATTATGAGAAGGGTTTACCTTAGTGTCGCTTGGTAATTGACCTTTACCTTTTTTTCAAATCCGCCACTTCGGTTGCGAGTTGACCCATTTGGGTGGTCAAAGATTGAATTGCTTTGTCACGGATCTCATCCTTTTGAATGCGAGCATCATCCATTTGATTTCTCTTTTGCATCTCTGTTTGCGTCGCCTTTAACATCTCCATCACCTCATTTCCACCCGAAGACCCACCATGCTCTTGACCCGTTTGGTATTGTCTTTAATATCCTTGATTGTTCCCGCCTCGATATCCACCTTGATTATTGAATGGTTGGTGTGGAACAAAGTTACCTTGGCTTCCTTGAAAATTCGGGTTGGCTTAGTTTGATGGATTCCTATATCGAAAATTCGGGTGGTTTCGTAACTCAGGGTGGTAAGTATTTGAATTCATGTTGTAATTTCTACCACCCCCACCTTGACCTTGTAATGCATTTACTTCCTCATATTGCCCTTCCACTCCTTGGCAATTTTCAGCCGTATGCCCCAATTCATTGCAAAGTGCACAAACATCATAGATTTGATTTGTGGTTTGTACATTTGCATCTTCCGCCACTTGTACTTGAGTTCGGGTAATGGCCGGTCATGCTCTCCTTGACGATTGAGCTTTCCTTTTTGATGTAACCACCATTTGTTCCAAAAACATCCAATCATCTTGCTCATAGTTGGTACCGAATGTACCATTCGTGATAGACATCAAATCACAAGCATCCTCGGAACATAAACCCTCGTGGAACGCATTCAACAACTCCCATAGCTCTATCCCATGATGAGGACAATTCTTTATCATCAAATTAAACCATTCAAATGCCTCATGGAACATCTCACCTTGTTGTTGGTGGAAGCTTCTCAAGCTTCTCCTTGCATCATTTGTCTTTTGGGCGGTAAAGAATTCTTCTATAAAGATTTGTTTCATTTATGCCCATGTGTAGATAGATGCCAAAGGTAAGGTGTAGAACCATTTTTTCACCTTGTCTTCTAGCAAAAATTGAAATAGTACCAAATTCACTTCATCCGATTGAAACCCTTGACCACCAATCGTGTTACATATTGAATCATAAGCTTCCAAGTGAAAATAAGGTTCCTCCATTGCTAGACCCTTATACTTCGGCAAACTTTGTAACGAATTTGTTCTAACTTCAAAAGTCAATTACTTGATTATTTTGAGTAATGACTATTAGTGACGGGTTGTTAGTGATCACCGGTCTAAAATGTGCCTCTATACCTCTCACTGGCTCTCGAATATGTCTTCGTGGTACACCCAAACGAACTCTTGGACGTACAGGACCCATTAGTCTTTGAACTTGCAGTCGAGGTGGCCCAAATTGTTGTAGAGATGGTTGGATTGTTGGCCCCACATGTTGTTGTTGATGAACTTGCCTTTCAACCGGTGGACCTTATGGTGGCAACTGTTAAGGTATAATTTGCTTAACCACTTGTTGTTGATGAACTCTACCGGAACCTTGCATCCTTTGACTTCCACCTTAACCTTCCACATATGTGTACTCTCCTTGCTCTCCATCTCCTCCATACATGTACCCCTCTTCGTCATATCCCCCGAACTCTTCATCATAACCATCATCAAAACCATCTTGTCTTACTCCCGAAGTTTGTAGAAACCGTGGATGTTGATATTGTACTCCTGGTTGCAAAGGTGGTTGAAATGAAGTAGAATGAATTATAGATGGACCGGGTTGAAATAAATTGGGTGGTGGTATTTGTTGTGATGATGATAGTTGACCGGATGTTGGGAAAAATGATGAAAAAGGTGGAATGGCTGATGATGTAGGAGTATAGGTAAAAGAATATTCGGTTTGGGTACTTTCGGGTAATGTGGTGTTAGTATTGGTCGGTTTAATTTCGGGTGTGGATGTAGGAATGGTAGTATTTGGTGACGGTGTGGATGACGTAGGTATAAAGGATGGTGTAGGTTGTCCCGTAGTGGGTGGTAGTTGTGATTGATCCATTCTCTGATCGGTGTAACCGGTGTTGTAGGTGTTGTTGGTGAACCAATGATTTTTTTCTCTCAATAATACTCGATTTCTTCTCAAAGTTCGCTCAATCTCCGGATCAAACGCTAGTGGTGATAGCTTGTGAGAGCCTCTTGTATGCAAGCACCTATAAATACCTGCACACTAACACACCCATCGTAAACCAGAAAAATAACAAACTTAAAATATCAAAGATAACACACGTTGCGCACTACTCCCCGGCAACGGCGCCTAAATTTGTCGTGATGTCGAAGACTCAATCAAATTTAAACCAAATACAACTATTTGATAGCGGTAAGTGGGTATCGAACACAGGGAGTTTGTGGAATGTATGTTATCTAAATGTATGTCTAAATAAACTAAGATTAAACTAATTGCAAGAAAAGTAAATTCAATGATTTAGATTGTTTGATTTTAAAGACTAAGATTGCTAATTAAATTACAAATTAAGAATCGGTTTTCTAAACAATTTAGAGACAAATGACCATCCTAAGTTTCCGGTTTTGCTTTGACATTCATGTTAACATTCAACTGGAAAGAACCACATAGACATGGTTCATGTGTTATTACTTGTCGTGATGAAAGGGAAATAAATACTCGGATTAGAAGCATGCGAGGTTGTTACCCGATGACCAATTAATCAATACCCAATCATAATTCCGCCCATGATATCTTAGTAGTGAACGTCACCAAGAACATATGGTTTAAACTAAGATTAACATACAAATTAACAAATTATGAACAATCATTCAAACACCATAATGAACTAAACAACACATGCAAAGTCTATTATTCCAGAAATTAAAGAACAAAACGTAATTGTCACAAGTAAACCTTACATTCGGGATGATCACCAAGCAAACCTAGCCGCTCATAGTGTGGTGAATCATCATCATAATTAAACCTTTGTTCATTCAAATCGAAAACAAAGTCCTAATTTTTAGACCACTCAAGAACACTCGAAAGCACCCAAAATTCGCCTCTAAATGCTATGGAAACGGTTAGGAATGATTGGATTTGAAGAGACACAATAAAACATCCTAAAATAGGGCAGTTACACATTTCTCGCTGGCCTCCACCGTAAGCTACTGTGGCCATCGTAGCTTACGGTGGCTTGGAATGGACTACGGTGGGTTTAAACTGTCATACGGTGACAATTTTTGTCAGGGTCCACCGTAAGCTACGCCCTCCAGCGTAGGCTACGGTGGGCTTTAGCATGAAATTTTGTTTTCAGCATAACTTTTTGGTTTCAACTCCGTTTTCTTCGTCGTTTTCGCCCACATTCTCCTAATTTCATCCTCTATCATGTCATCATCTTAATTCTTCAATTCCAATAAATTATTGTCTTCATTTATGCTCCATATTTCAATCTCCAATCCAGTCGCGCCTATTCGAAACTTCATTTCCACACTTTTAAAGCCCCGAACACACCTGGAACATGAGCAACCATAGTTATCTAATTCAAGATAAATACATGGATAAATGCGAGATTAAATTATCTTTTATAACATTTAAGGGTTGTCCTACGGACTACCCGTCACATCCCCACACTTAATCGTTGCTTGCCCCCAAGCAACTCGCCCAAAACCAACTCGTAACTCCTCAAGCAATCAACATGAATTAAGCAAACAAATGTCCTAATTTTACTAACTTTTCTTAAACCCCGCATAACACACCCCTCATAATGACTCTCCTCTCGGTGACAAACAATACTAGCAAGGATGAGTTAGAACACACTCAAGGCAAATGGGTGGTTGCACAATAATAAATTGTACTTAAATCGGTCCTTCGGCTAAAGAATTTCCTAAAACATGCACGTGAATCAAAGGGACTTAAAAGTTGTAACGGGGCTAGGCAAGTGGGTAAGAAATGGAAATATATATGAATAGAAGCTAATGATTCAACCCGATCTTTTTATTCTATCTAAGCAAACATAAGCAACTATATACAATACATCCCAACATTTTTCATTTCTTTTTCATTGCTTTTTCTCTGTTTTTTTTCTTTTTCTTTTCTTCTATTTTTTTATTTTTTTATTGCAAACATTTAACCATAACAAACAAACATACTGATATGATATGCTAACACTACTAGACCGGTTCGAAAACAGGTGAATTTTTTAGGAACTAGGCACAGGTTAACAAACGATCTGCTTTAAGCTCAAATGGGCTACCAAAGTCCAAACCCCCGCCCCTCTCACTACCAAGCTCATTGTCACACCCTGACTTTTGCGGAAGTGTGGGTTATTTGGTGTGACTTCTTAATACCATAACAATCAATCATAACAATGCTATATGATAAAACCAAAAGATTTGCATTCATTAATAAAGTTTAGAAAATACCACAATACCATTGTCTTGAAAATATAGACGCCAATTAGTTACAAACCATAATACGTTCAAATGAGTTCCCAAGGACTCAACAAAAGACTTTAAACAATCCTGAGCTTAGAAACATGTATCCCGTCCAGGAATAGGATACATCTTTTAAACTCTATGACCACGAATGACATCCTTTATTTAACACGCAGCTTGTAGACACATGCATACACCTGCCAGATCCGTTTAGTTCCCTGAAATACATGTAGTTTGAAAAATCAACAAAAGTTGAGCGAGTTCATGTGTAAGTTAGTATGTATAAACCTTTGTAATGTGTCTGTATGTATGAAAATCCCTGGTATGTAGCGATTAAGGAAAAAGAGACCACCATTGGGTTGCAAAGCCAATGATATATGTGAAATGATGCAGGAAGACTCAAACCTAGCGGATTTGTGCGTCGGGCACTTAGTCACCTCATGGTCCACTCAGCGGACTCAGGAGTGGGGCTCGCTACACCCAAATAGATCTATCACTAATGTCCCTCGGTCCTACAACGAGGATTAATGGCCTTAAGTGTCATGCCCACCACTCACATGATCGCGTAATAAAAACCCTCTTTAAGCTAACCATACCATATGAATAAATGTCTGTAAATGTCTGTAATAATTGTAACATGTGTTTCACCCCCAAAGTATAAAACTGAAAACAGTTAAGAGAAAAGGGGGACATGAACTCACAGTATTGCGTCTTCGGTATTCGTAACCCAAATCTCCTCAGCAAACACGACTACCTACATTGGTCTAACGGCTATTAGACGAACGGGTCGTGCCTGGTCTTAGTATTGATTAGTGCCTTTGAGTTACGTTTTGAAGTGTCTTCAATATTTTAGTAATAATACTTCTCATACTTGTGTATTCGTATTTCCTTCCCAAGGATGGGATATTTTACATATGCCTGTTCGTATTGGAATTATATTTTTAAGTCCCATTTTAGAGAATACATATCTAACCATATTCCTGTATAAAACCAACCTCCGATACTCCGTATTTCGTTATAAAAATTATGGCGAGTTTTATGTTTGAAAACATAGTCTTAAATATGCTAGTAACCACTTGTCTAGAAAATATTTATTAAGTGTTAGGATTTTTGGAAAATTTCGCCATAGTTTCATTTGTAAATAGAGGTGCCCATGCTTAAAAGCATATCATTTTCTTTTACATATATCCCGTAGATTGTTCTCACATAGCCAACCCGACAATCATATATGCAATATACCACTTATATCATTTCAGCTTTATTAATCAAAACTGGACTGTTATGCGCATTTTAATAAAATAGTTAACCTTCTCTCAAAATTCCCAAATTTTTACAGAATGTCATATACGTTCCAATTTTTATTGTGTAAAAATATCGGGGTCCAGTTCATTACCAATATTTTATAGAAATTCATTTACCGGGCTGCAATCAGATTTGTCATTTTCTGACTGCAGTCTACGGAATAATTCACTAAAAATTAATCGTAAGTCCGATTGACGAAATTCCAGTGGGAGAATTACGGTGACAACAGTGACCATCTACAGTAAAAATTCCATGAGCTAATTCTACCCAGGTTTCAAGTTATGACTCCGAATACAACACACTTTTTCTGCAGTAAAAACACAGCTTGAGCTGCTGTCCAAAAACAGTCCTTTAAAAATAGTAAACGACCTCGAAAAATTACGATTCCAGCGCCATTTGTTCGGTTTTTCAAAAATACATAATTTAGGCTTCAGAAAATCCGTTTTTTGATTTATAAAGATCCAGTTACAGCCTGTTGAAGTTGGTTGAAAATACCAATCAGCATGCTCTTTAGAGTGTATATGTTACTAAAACGCATCACCAAGTGTCCTAACAACGGTTTATCAATAAATCAGTGATCAAACAACATGCATGCTCATACCAACATAATCCAACCAGATTTTATCATTATATAAGTTCATGTTTAGGTTCCTTGTTCATTTTCTCTTTGTGTCCTTATTTTAAACTTTAAACAATAATGTTTCGAACAATCAACGTATAAGTGATTCAAGAGTTAAATCGAAGACTTACAACTAGCACAAGGGCTAGGGATGAACTTGTGAACAAGAGATGATGAATAAAAAGATGGTGAGAAAGACTTGAACAAAGCTCCTTTGAAAGCCCTTCAAGTTGCAACTTTTATGAATGAACTTCAAGGCTTGGAATGGGACTTGTTAGTGAAGAAGATGAAGATGTTTGAGGGGATGGTGGTGGGTTTGGTTATGGGGAGCTGAAATAGGGAGAGAGAGAGCAAGTGAGAGAGTGTAGGATTTGTAATGATGAGAGATCTTGAGTGGCCATACATATATAGATGCTCTTACACATCTTGGTTATCTCAACAAGCAAAGATCTCATAAAATAATGGATTAAATCAATTTGGAGATTTGAAGCATGTGGGTGGGTCCCTTGGGGGCTGATTTCGGTTAGGGGGGGGGGGGGGTTAATGTAAAAAATTTGTTAGTTAGTAGGTAAATCATTTGGAGGTTAAGGGTATATTTCTAGAATAGTGAGTGTATGTCATGTTCCTATAGTGTGTGGGGATTTTTATGACCATGATTATTTAAGAATAATAAAATAATGTTTCTGACAAAATTTTGGTATCCCAGGTAATGTCCGGTTGTTTGGTTAAGTATCATCCCGTTAAAGTGTTAAATTGTACCGTATAGTGTCTTTTATGCATCTTTTTGTAACGAAATCATTCCTGGCACTTAGGAAAGTATACAGGACCACTCTGCCTATTTGTGTATCCTACTAGTATAATACAATGCTGAATTTTATAAAAGAATGCAGAATTCTGCTTTTAAAGTAGGTTTTTGGCACTTCCCGGCACTATAACTATCACTTAGTAACACAGTTTTATGGTCCTCACTCCCCTACACTCCATACTAGTGTAGTACCTTATGCCTGGCTCATACTGGCCATAATAACACTGTCTGTCTAAGTGCTGGTATTGTCAGCATAAATTCTGAATCAATTGTTCAGTGTGTTACCTGTGCTGAGTGCATCAGGTATGTCACTAATGTTTGTGTGTAATGAATGGAGTGACTGTATAAAATATGATGCCCATGTATATGTATGGTATAAGATCTTAGAGCAGTTTAAATTGTCAGTTGTAATCAAGCACAGTCATTAAGCACGTAATTAAAATTAATTACTTGTACAGTACCTGAAATTTTGAGGGTTGTCACATTTTCCCCCCGTTAGGAAAATTTCGTCCTCGAAATTTGTACTACCTTACCTCCTTAGGGTTTCATTATGCATGTATGTATATGAATAATACCAAGGTAGATAATCGCCAAACCGAATCAAACCTTACTCACCTCAGGTGAGTTCAAGAATATATAATAACACGAATCCAATGGTTAAAAGGGTATGTGCTTTTAGCATTTGGTGTCGAAGGTACAAGGCGTATCGACGTATAGTCTAGTGTAATCCAGTTAACAGGGGTTCCACAAAAGAGGAGTTTGTCCAATAGGATTCTCAAACAGTTGGTCTCAGTATGCCAACGAGTCTTCACAACCATAGCATCTGCTATATGAACTCAAAATCAACAACTCAAAAGTAATGGTAAAGTGGTCTGTCAATCTCCCGAGTAAATGAACGGCAAGAATTTGTGTGTTGTCATTTTTGAATTGTGAAAATACACCGAATGGAATACAAGCGAATCTGGTGTATCGTTGTCTTGATTCGTAGTTGCATCAGAAATGTTTAAATGACAAGTCAAACAAAAGTATATGTAGTTTTGGGTGAAACAGTTGACCATGATTAGCACAAGATAATGACACCACAGGGTGTCGTAATGATGAGATTCAATAATAGTGGTGACTAAACAAGTTTACCGTGCCTGAAATCAAATGAAAGTGTACAAAGACAACCCGAAGGTTTGATTTACACAATGTCGTAAAGTTTCCAGTTGAACAAAGAATATCAAAGAGCCACTGTTTTTGATCGAAGGTGAAAAAGTATTAAATGCCGCAAGGTATTCGATAGACAATGAAAGAATCGTTAAGAGGTATATTGTGCTATGGAATGAATCTATGTACCACTGCCTTAACACACAACTGTGTTGAGACCGCTTTAATCGTGATAAACGAGACGGATTTAGAGCAATTAAATAATTCAAATCCGTGTATGAAATGAGTAACCAACTTAGCGCAAGCTCAATTCTGTGAAAATATCACCGCAAGGTATTGAAATCAATCAAACGATTTAGTGGAGTCGTAGACCAACCGAATCTACTACGACTCGTAATAAAAGAACCTTTGCAAAAATATTTGAATATGATGCTCCCAATACATCATATAGCGTCTCAAATCAAACATGTGAAATGGATAAGTTCAAGCAATTGAACTTAGTTTCAGTGTAACCCGACAATAAACGTATGTATCAACAAAGGAAATCTCGGCATGGTAACCAAAAATAAACCATGAATGTAATTTGAGATCAAAGAAGTTTCAAAAGAGTGTGTTGACTTGATAGCAAAGAGTCAACAATTACAATAATGTAGGTCACTCAAATTACGGACCAGTAATTAGATTTAACAACAAAATATTTGAACTTCAATGAAGCGTTTGAAATGAAACCGCATGCGTAGCAGATGGTGCATGCGTAACATGTGAGTTTTCAAGTAATGGAGCAATGAGTGATTGAAAAAATGGAGAAACGACCAAGTATTCGAAGCAAATGGGTGTTCGCTCTCAGCGAAGAAAATCAATGCGATGCAACTACCGTTAAGGGGATTAGAGATGCAAATATCTACTCGCTAGAAGCAAAAGTGAGGATTTCGACAAGAAAAGTTTAAGTACTTTCTGTTTGGGGTTAACTGAAATAGTATGTATGTCAGGTTAATGGTGTTTGCTTGGGTTAACAAGTGTGGTCCCTAGGTAACAACTTTTATGAGTTTGGACCTAGGTTCCCAAAGGTCCTAAGCATAAGCTTTCTAAATCCCCAAGGTTTCGTATTCTGTGTAACTCTGTTTGTGCATAGTGTAGGAAACACCATTTGTGTGTGCGTTTAAAAACAAGGTATTGTCCCACAATCCCCGGGTATGCTTTCTTCCTGAATTCACAGCTAATGACTCTCGATCGTCGATCAGTCGTGCAATAGTAGTCGGATCCTCACAGTTAGTTAAATAAGAAATTCGTTAATTCTCAGCAAGAGTTACTGACTCTTGTGGGTTAGCTCGTTCGGCTCCTGATAGTTGATGCCTATTTGAAAATTTACGTCCTCCTTCTTGACGAGCAGAATGGGGGTTGCCCAAAAGGGAATTTTGGTCTGTTATCTTCCTTCTCCATCCACCTCTGAGGTTACACTGCCAATCCTTGCACCCCCGAAGGTGTAAGTCGCTAAGGTGCAGCGACTACAGGCGCAGTGCCTGGAATAAGATCGATGCGAGATTCGACTAATTGTTGAGGAGATAATTCTGGTAAGTCTTCGGGAAGAACTTTTAGGATATTCCTTATCACAGGAATATCTTCGAGTTTTGGTTCTTCGGCTCCCTTGTCCCCGACATGAGCCAAGAAAACAACTCATCCTTTATGCAACAGCTTTCATGCCCTCCAGCAATTTGTAATTTGTAGGGGCGTATCCTGTTTCGTGAGTCACGATCGTTCCTTTATTCACCATCGGGGTGCGGACATCAATCTCCGCTTGATCACTTGGAAATTAATCCATCCCAATTACCTCGTTGAAGCCTCCTAACCCAATTAGTAGTAGAGTAACCGTAAACTTATGCCCTCCGGGTTCTATCTTGTCGTCTCTAGTTACTGCGTTGGCTTCCACTAGCTTCCCATTAGTTAGTTCTTTCGAGTGCGGATTATCTACTCACTTACTACTAAACCATGTACACTTTCGAACTCTGAAGCTAAATTTGTAATAATAACAAGTAGCACAGATGCATCATGTTGACTATTATGGGACGTACCGATATCCACGCATGGATTCCTGGTGTGCTCCCCTAGCTCTGCTACTGTGCTTTTAACCTCGTGCCTAATTCTTCTTAGGGCAGTATCTTCGGAAATGCTTTTTGCTTCCACAGTTAAGGCAACCTTGAGCACGTTTTTGTTTGTCACTCATCCTTCCTTGATAGTTGTCGTTGTTTTCTCCGTGATTCTCACTACCATCTTGGCCCCCATTTCTACTTTCAGTACCTTGCCTACAAGTTTCTTTGGGATGCCCCCTCTTGCCACAGTTATCACATTTTCCGTACTTACATCGCCCGACATGATAACGTAAACAATTGTCGCACTTAGGTAGGATACCCTTGTAATCCTTTCCCTTTTTGGCCGTCTTCTCGTTTCTTACCAGAGTAAGCTTCTTGAAATTCATGAGTTTTCTCTTCTTATCCCCAGATGACTCAACAGGAGCCTCGTTTTTCTCTTCCGGAGTGAAAATTTTTCCTTGTCTAATCGCTTCTTCAGTGAGCACCATGCTCATGTCGATTGCTTCGATAATTGTTGAAGGCTTAGATGTTGTTATCAGGCTTAGAATCTGAGGTGCTAGTCCCCCGATGAAACGTTCGATCTTCCTAGATTCTGGTTCCACCAAACGCGATGCAACTTGTGATAACTCGCCAAATCTCTGCACATATTCAGCTATCTTTGGACCTTCCATTCTCAAGCTCCACAATTCAGTTTCCAACTTCTGGACTTCCGCCCTAGAGCAATATCTTTTGCGCATTAGTTCCTTCAGTTCGTCCCACGTCATAGCATACGCAGTGGTCTCGCCCATTGCCTGAATTTGAAGGTTCCACCATGACAGAGCCCCATCTATAAATAGCCCCGCTATGTACGTAACCTGATGTTCTGGGGCGCATTTGCTCAATCGTAAGACAGAATTCGTCTTCTCCACCCAACACACAAATGCTAAGGCACCCCCAGTGCTGTCGAATTCTCGAGGTTTGTGGTCCAAGAACTGCTTGTAGGTGAAGCCTTCGCTGTATTCGGAACGAAGGGCCTCGAGCTGTGCAATAGCCTGTGAGATGCGCTCTTGTAGTTCTGCCGCTGTTGTTGGCGGAGGGTTGTTGGTAGCGATGTTCCCTTGTATCGACATCTTCTAAGAAGAAGATTGGTTAGGTAAGGTCTTATTGTTCAGGAAGTGCATTTAGTTGTTTAGTGGTCATACGTACATACACATGATAGGTCATTATACCGACCAGCCAAGTAATAGCATAATCATAGCATAACCAAGTAATTTGGTAATTTTGTTTAATGAGAGCATAGCAAGTAAGCACGCAACGTTATAATTATAGCACACACATATAGATCAATAACGTGCTTAACGAAGACATAGCGACTGAGCTTTTGTTGGTCATTGGTTACAAGGTATTGTCGCATGTCTGATGATGATTGGGCCCTCATTATTCTCTGACCACAATTGTATTGCCTTCCAAAATGTATCACATCAATAGGGACACAGGGTCACCCTACCCTTGTCCATTAAATGTATTAGTGTATCAAAATCACATAGTCTGAAGTGGTTTTAAAAAGTCTCCACAAACCCGGCTTATCATTAGTGTCTTTACTTGAAAGCAATGTAATCCGCATAATCGAGAAATCACTATACCAGTGTCTGAGGTGGAGGAGGAAAGAAAAGTAAACTTGTTAACATGTGTGGACTTCCTCCTTGGGCTTGTGTACACGTCGAAGTAATTATCTGCTCTGCCGCTCGGTAGTAAAGAAATGAGCATCAGAATCCTGGGAACGGTGTAATAGTAACGGTTGAGAGCGCAAAAAGGAACCTTGATAAATGTGGAGGATCAAAGTATGCTGGTAATAAACAGGGTGGAGGACTTGGTGTCTTACATAAATTTTTCAGACAATATGTTGTCTTGTGATGTAAATACTTACATCATGTTTTCAGTTATGTAATGTTTGGCATTTGAAGTTACTGGATGTGGTGTTAGCTCAAGCTCCAACACTCTATGACTCATATCCTCAAACTGTAGCTCATGTTACAGGAGCAACTCATCTCGTGTGTGGCCTCCATTATGTGAGGATCTAACATTAGCGTAGTGTATGATAAGAACCATCAAAATGGCTCATCCAGTGCCGTAGGGGTGAAAGTAGTAAATGGTGCGGTCTGTGAGGTCGTAGAAAATGTTACTGTAGCCGATGGGGTTGTTACGCGGGTGCTGATCTGGAGTACCTTCTCGGGGTGCGGGTATATCTTGAAGGAAAGCGTTAGGCATCTTGGCGCAATGGATGTCGGTCTTCACAAGAGCAACATTAGCGGCTGAAGGTGCAGGAACAAACGTCTCGACCGATAAGGAGACCATCAGTCACAGGTACTGGGTCAGATATAAGGGGTGTAAGGTCCGGTATACCAAAGAAACAGGATCATAATCAAACAAGGGTGCAGGATCAGCAGGTGCAACATCAAGCGGACCCAAAAGGTGCAGGAGCTAACGCAGGTGTAGGCTCTGGGTCGTGTAACAGTGTGGTGCCTCGAGCAAGTGCTAGTGCAGCGGTCATAACGGCGTTGTCGTCTATGTCAGTAGTAGAAAGTTGTAATCCAGCCATCTATAAGGCTGTAAATGTCACAGACTCAAAGGAGTCTGAAATCGAGTGTATTCTAGGCGCAGAGGGTAGCCTGAGAACAGAGGTCTCAGATGTGAAATTTGTATTAACGTTCTTGTCTAACTTTCCGTCACCATGGATGTCGTCAGGAGGACCATCAATAGTCATGTCCACGTCATCAACTATTCGTCGAGTAGCCACCCTTTGGAAGGAAGGGTCCACATGAGGCGTATTGTCAAGGACCGGAGCCATGGTGTGTTAACTATCGGAATGTCCAGTGATGAAGTTGTCATGGGCTGAATCATGAATGATAGAGGGATCTTCGTCAAGAAGGCCATCAACAAGGGTAATTCATCGCCAAAGTCTGGCAGCGAAGATGGTTGGAAGTCGTCCTCGTCCTTGGTCAGCATGTTAGGGCACAGTCTCATCATTTGTGGCGGTGGCCGAGGGGTCGTTATCAACTGCCTATTTGTTCCATGAGGAAAGTGATGTGTGTGCCGGTATATAGTAGTCATAGCATGCATATTTACAGTAATCTTTAACACTTTGTCTAGTGCAAATAAAGACAATTCATAATGTAATCATGTATCCACATATTCGTCCTTGTCTTCCCAGACTATCCCACCCAGTCTCTCAGACTAAACTCCCTGGTCTCTCAGACTAACTCCCTGGTCTCTAAGACCAACTTTCCTAGCCTCTCAGACTAAATTCCCGATCTCTAAGACCAACCTCCCAGTCTCTAAGACTAAATATCCCCAGCCTCTAAGGCTGATCCTCCCTCAGCCTCTAAGGCTGAACCTCCCTCAGTCTCTAAGACTGAACCTCCCTCAGTCTCTAAGACTGAACCTCCCTCAGTCTCTAAGACTGAACTATAAATATAAATTTGAAATGTGTATTTGTGCCTTTTGTTTGTAAAAATGTTTGTTTCCTGGATCTGGACGTTTTGTGTATGCAATGTAAAAATGTTTGAAAATGTTTTCGTGAGAGCCCTGATGATCATAGTCTAGACTCGAGAAGGAATCCTAGTTCGCTATGATCGAGGCTCTGATACCAAGCTGTCATACCCTGACTTTTGCTGAAGCGTGGGTTATTTGGTGTGACTTCTTAATACCATAACAATCAATCCTAACAATGCTATATGATAAAACCAAAAGATTTGCATTCATTAATAAAGTTTAGAAAATACCACAATACCATTGTCTTGAAAATATAGACGCCAATTAGTTACAAACCATAATACGTTCAAATGAGTTCCCAAGGACTCAACAAAAGACTTTAAACAATCCTGAGCTTAGAAACATGTATCCCGTCCAGGAATAGGATACATCTTTTAAACTCTATGACCACGAATGACATCCTTTATTTAACACGCAGCTTGTAGACACATGCATACACCTGCCAGATCCGTTTAGTTCCCTGAAATACATGTAGTTTGAAAAATCAACAAAAGTTGAGCGAGTTCATGTGTAAGTGAGTATGTATAAACCTTTGTAATGTGTCTGTATGTATGAAAATCCCTGGTATGTAGCGATTAAGGAAAAAGAGACCACCATTGGGTTGCAAAGCCAATGATATATGTGAAATGATGCAGGAAGACTCAAACCTAGCGGATTTGTGCGTCGGGCACTTAGTCACCTCATGGTCCACTCAGCGGACTCAGGAGTGGGGCTCGCTACACCCAAATAGATCTATCACTAATGTCCCTCGGTCCTACAACGAGGATTAATGGCCTTAAGTGTCATGCCCACCACTCACATGATCGCGTAATAAAAACCCTCCTTAAGCTAACCATACCATATAAATAAATGTCTGTAATAATTGTAACATGTGTTTCACCCCCGAAGTATAAAACTGAAAACAGTTAAGAGAAAAGGGGGACATGAACTCACAGTATTGCGTCTTCGGTATTCGTAACCCAAATCTCCTCAGCAAACACGACTACCTACATTGGTCTAACGGCTATTAGACGAACGGGTCGTGCCTAGTCTTAGTATTGATTAGTGCCTTTGAGTTACGTTTTGAAGTGTCTTCAATATTTTAGTAATAATACTTCTCATACTTGTGTATTCGTATTTCCTTCCCAAGGATGGGATATTTTACATATGCCTGTTCGTATTGGAATTATATTTTTAAGTCCCATTTTAGAGAATACATATCTAACCATATTCCTGTATAAAACCAACCTCCGATACTCCGTATTTCGTTATAAAAAATTATGGCGAGTTTTATGTTTGAAAACATAGTCTAAAATATGCTAGTAACCACTTGTCTAGAAAATATTTATTAAGTGTTAGGATTTTTGGAAAATTTCGCCATAGTTTCATTTGTAAATAGAGGTGCCCATGCTTAAAAGCATATCATTTTCTTTTACATATATCCCGTAGATTGTTCTCACATAGCCAACCCGACAATCATACATGCAATATACCACTTATATCATTTCAGCTTTATTAATCAAAACTGGACTGTTTTTGCGCATTTTAATAAAATAGTTAACCTTCTCCAAAAATTCCCAAATTTTTACAGAATGTCATATACGTTCCAAATTTTATTGTATAAAAATATCGGGGTCCAGTTCGTTACCAATATTTTATAGAAATTCATTTACCGGGCTGCAATCAGATTTGTCATTTTCTGACTGCAGTCTACGGAATAATTCACTAAAAATTAATCGTAAGTCCGATTGACGAAATTCCAGTGGGAGAATTACGGTGACAACAGTGAACATCTACAGTAAAAATTCCATGAGCTAATTCTACTCAGGTTTCAAGTTATGACTCCGAATACAACACACTTTTTCTGCAGTAAAAACACAGCTTGAGCTGCTGTCCAAAAACATTCCTTTAAAAATAGTAAACGACCTCGAAAAATTACGATTCTAGTGCCATTTGTTCGGTTTTTCAAAAATACATAATTTAGGCTTCAGAAAATCCGTTTTTCGATTTATAAAGATCCAGTTACAGCCTGTTGAAGTTGGCTGAAAATACCAATCAGCATGCTTTTTAGAGTGTATATGTTACTAAAACGCATCACCAAGTGTCCTAACAACGGTTTATCAATAAATCAGTGATCAAACAACATGCATGCTCATACCAACATAATCCAACCAGATTTTATCATTATATAAGTTCATGTTTAGGTTCCTTGTTTATTTTCTCTTTGTGTCCTTATTTTAAACTTTAAACAATAATGTTTCGAACAATCAACGTAGAAGTGATTCAAGAGTTAAATCGAAGACTTACAACTAGCACAAGGGCTAGGGATGAACTTGTGAACAAGAGATGATGATGAAAAATGTAGGTCCCCTATTCGTATGGATCTTCAACAGAATTGTCTTTCCAATCAAAAGTGCGGAATCCTCTTGATCAGAATATCACAGAAACAAGTAGAAGAACAGAAACAGCAAGACACTTTCAAACCGGATCTTTATTGATTATCTATCAAAGTGATTACAATCAATCAAGATCCCTAACCAACTCTAATTTCGTCCAAGCACTATGTCTCTCACGAAATTCCTCTCTCACAATGTTCTGGCTGATTAACTGATTAACCTTAACCCTAAAGCCTAACCTTGTTTATATAACACAAGGTTTGCTACTTGGGCTTAGTTAAACATCATGGACTGCGAATTGGACAGGCCCAATTCGCCTCCACACACCCATAAGTATGGGTTTGGTTAGCCCAAACATTACAACTAACTATTACAAAGCTAAACCCGCTAACTGTTTATTGTTTACCTAATTACAAGATATCCAAAGACCAAATCTAAGCTGTTGTCACAAACATGCACCAACAAACTCCCCCTTGACAATAGCTTCATAAAATAACTTTGTCTTCAGTCTTCTTGCAATCTTCATGTAATCTTGCACTGTCTTTGGTCTTTGGATAGCTTCAGCTTTAATAGCTTCTGTCAGCAACAGACTCCCCCTAAGCTGATGCATCCAATCACCAAATCTTCAAAAACTTTAGCGTTTGAGTAAACTCCAGTTCAGCATTTGTATAGCAATCTTCAAACTCTTCAATCTTTGTCTGCAATATAGAAAGGAGGTTCTACCATGCATCCAATCAAACTCTCATCTTCACAGCAACTCAGCACTTTAACTTCGCAGCAACACAGCAACTTCTCAGCAACATACTGCTTCAATCTGTATACTATAAAACAAACATCTCGAGAAACCATAAGAATTTTTCAACATAAGTTAAACAAATTATTATTATTCAAGAGACAGTTAAATTGTATCACAGATTAAGCATTTTCAACTTCATCACCAACACGCAAAACTTTTTAATCACACACTCTATAACCCGCATGATTTAAAATTTTTGAACTCACTTTCCAACACTGTCTCCCCCTATCAGTAACAATTCCTCCAAGAATAACAGTTTTCCGTACGTTAAGAATTTTAAACAGAAAAAGACACTATTTTTGGATTTTTATATTTTCTGAAAGCAAGTAAATACAAAAGCAATAAACACTCTGTTTTTGTGAGAATCACTGGTAAGAAGATCATATCAGCACAATCAAACTGTCTCACACTATTAGATAATTCTTTATTTAATTTTTCATGAAAAGCAGTCCAAGACGATTACCAGTATGTTTGTCCTCTTAAACAAAATGCATGAACATTTCAAGTACCATTACCATATGATACGTTAAGGTAATTTTATTTACTGATATACTAGTGTGTCCCACTTCAGGATATACCCCCACGATCAAGGTATGCACAAAGATTCATCGTAGTAGGTGAGTATACTGATGTCATCCTTTAAGATATCCTGACAGTGTCTAGATCTGCATATAATCTGTTTTATCATGTTTTGATTGATTAACAATGAACACCCAAATAAATACAAATCAAATCCTGGAAATATAAACAACACACTCTATCATGCAAGTATCTTCCCTACCACATATTTCACAAGTCCAATCCAGATTTCTGAAATCTTAACTGGGAATAGGTTGAGAAGAGAACAGAATAGATCTTTAGGAGAGATGGTATAATATACAGATCAAATGAGTTTTCTCAGTTTGATATAGATTTATTGGGTTTCATTTGGGCACTAGAGGGCCTCTTTCAGGTGTATTAGATCTATAGCGCGACAACGTACAGCTAGGTCAGCATGTATCTGGATGCAGCAGAAGCTGTCGTTGCCTAGCACCTCCAGGTCAGCATATATCTGGATGCAGCAGAGGAGATACACGACTTTTTTCAGAGAAGATTTCAGAATCAGACCAAAATTGTGTGTATCGGGACAACATACAGACATTCAAATAGAAATGTGCTAATTCCAAGTGACTTTCTTTCCTGGGGTCATGTACAATTTTAGTTCCGAACAGAAAGACAGTCAAGATATCCCCAGATGAAATAACAGTATAAAGACCCAAAACTTTAGATTTTGGCAATCTATCAACGCAAGATTTAAGGTCATTAAACCATACACCACTGATGTGTTCCCCACTCATATTCATTTCATTTAAGTTTATATCACATTGGTAAGTTGATTATTTCATGCTTTTTGCCTACTGGTACATCGTATAATGAAGCTGCTATCACACTTAAGCAATTTAATTCAGTTTCAGTGTGACATTCTAACTTGCTGATGTACTATCATTTCTTCTTTTTCACACAGTGATAACTCATTTTTGATTTTCTATTTATTTTTTTATGTTTTTGATTTTTCAATTTTTTTTTTTATTTTTGATTTTTAAGAAAAGCAGTAAACTATTTACAAAAATTCTTATGAAAAACCAGTTATTCAGGATTCCTCATCCCGTTGAGTTCGACTAAGTGTTCAAAGCGAGCCCTGTCAAATGCTTTAGTATAAAGATCTGCCAGGTTATCTTCTGTGTCAACTCGATGTAATTCAATTAGTCGTTTTTCAGCACAATCCCGTATAAAATGATGACGTATGTCAATATGTTTTGTGCGACTGTGTTTCACGGGATTATTAGTTATTGAAATCGTGGCATTATTGTCTATCATAATAGGAGTACGAGTGAAATCCAAACCGTAATCGCGCATCTGCTGTTGTATCCAGAGAACCTGAGAGCAGCAGCTACCCGCAGCAATATATTCAGCTTCACACGTAGATGTAGACACACAGGATTGCTTCTTGCATTGCCAAGACACGATCCTGCCTCCTAAGAACTGACAACCACCTGTTGTAGACTTTCTGTTCGACTTGCATCCTCCAAAGTCTGAGTCAGTGTAAGCGACAAAATTCAGATCACTATCAGCTGGATACCACAACCCAAGTTTAGGTTTCCCCTTCAAGTAACGAAGAATACGCTTCACCGCCTTCATGTGTGACTCCTTGGGATTAGCCTGATATCTGGCACACAAGCATACTGCAAACATAATGTCAGGTCTTGAAGCAGTCAAGTACATAAGAGAACCAATCATTGCCCTGTATTGAGTAGGATCAACGTCTTCAGTACTTTCATGATCTGGGCCAAGATTGTGATTTTCACATATGGGTGTGTTGAAAGTAGAGCAATCATTCATTTTGAACCGACTCAAAATGTCATACACATACTTTGTTTGATGAATAAACATCCCATCCTCCTTCTGTTCAACTTGTAATCCCAGAAAGTAAGACAGCTCACCCATAGCGCTCATTTCGAATTTACTCTTCATCACCTGCTCAAACTCTTTACACATGCTCTCATCTGATGACCCAAAGATGATGTCATCCACGTACACCTGTACTAGCAGAAAATCTTCCTTCTGCCTCTTGATGAACAGTGTACTGTCAATCTGACCTCTTTCAAACCCATTCTTGATCAGATGTGTAGACAGTGTCTCGTACCACGCCCTGGGAGCTTGATGTAACCCATACAAAGCCTTATCAAGTTTGTACACTCGATCTGGATAGTCTGGATCAACGAACCCATCTGGTTGTGAGACATACACCACTTCTTGGACTTGCCCGTAAAGAAACGCACTCTTCACGTCTAGTTGGTAAACTTTGAAGCCCTTGAATGTTGCGAAGGCTAAAAACAAACGAATTGCCTCCAACCTTGCCACTGGTGCAAACACTTCATTGTAATCTATCCCTTCTTGCTGATTGAAACCTTTTACCACCAATCGAGCCTTGTTTCGCGTCACTATCCCTCTGTCATCCTTCTTGCACTTAAACACCCATTTAGTGCCTATCTCTCTTTCACCTTTAGGAAGGTCCACTAACTCCCAAACCTTCAACTTTGCAAACTGTGCCAATTCCTCTTGCATAGCCTCAACCCATGAATTGTCTTTAAGAGCCATATGAATGTTCTTCGGCTCCTCTTGGGAAATAAAGCAACTATACAAGCACTCGTTCACAATCCCAGTCTTCTCAATCGAAACAAATAAACCAGAATTCGCTGCTATGCTTCTTCTCGTCTGAACACCTGCATTAGGATCCCCAAGTATCATGTCAACTGGATGATCTCTATTTGCTCGTGTAGAAGCAACAGTATCCACTTCTAAATTATCACCCAGGTTTGATCCAACCTCCCCCTGAATGTTCTGATCTGCAAATGGATTAATGAACTCCTCCCCCTCAATGGGTTCAGAGTCACTATCGCTTGAGTCAGGATCAGCGGCACCATGGGAAGTTTCCGCAGCATCTGTCATATCAACATTCGATCTAGGCATGAACTCGCCTTCATCGTCTCCACCAATCGTTGTTTGAATCAACTGAGAATCATCTGCATTTGGAAACTCAGGAATATTAAATGATTTAAAAGTGCTTTCATAATCATATAATATAGCAGGACCACTCGTTGATTGTTGAGGTTTGTATGAAGTAATTTCCACATTAAAGACAACCTCAATTTTACCAGTTTTTAGATTAAAAACCCTTTTATTCGGTGCGCCAGGTACGTAACCTAGAAAGTAGCCTTCGTCAGCCACCTCACCGAATTTTTGTTTATCTTTATTACGCACAATGGTGCAGGGTAATCCAAATGGTTCAAAGCCTTCTACGTTTGGTTTCTTGTTAAACATTAATTCATGACATGTTTTGTTAAAACGTTTAACAGTAAAAACTTTGTTTAGGACATAGCAAGCTGTATTCACAGCCTCTCCCCAGAAAAGAACTGGTAGCTTTGAATCTGAAAGCATCGTCCTAGCGGCTTCAATCAACGTCCTGTTTTTCCTCTCAGCAACTCCATTTTGTTGAGGTGTATAAGGAGCAGAATATTGATGTTCAATTCCCTTTCGAAGACAGTAGAGATCCAGAACTCGATTCTTGAACTCCGTGCCATTATCACTCCTTATCCTCTTTATCCTTGCATCATGGACGTTTTCCAATTTCGTAAAAAGATCTATCAGCATCTCCGCCGTCTCATCTTTTGTACCTAAAAAGAAAACCCATGAATATCGTGAGTAATCATCAGTGACAACTAAACAATAGTACTTTCCACCTATGCTCCTCACGTTCACTGGACCGAATAAATCCATGTGAAGTAATTCATAAGGGGCATCTATGGAATTTACTGTTTTAGATTTGTGAGGTTTCTTATGTTGTTTTCCCTTTTGACATGGAAGACATTTATCTTCCACGTGAAACCTCTGCATTGGAACCCCTTTCACTAGCTCATTTTTAACAAGGTAATTCATTTTTCGATAGTGAATATGGGCCATGCGTCTGTGCCACAACATCGATTCAGCTTCAGATGATTTTGATAGTAAACACGCCACCACAGCAGTTGGATCCTTAGCACCCATGTCCATGACATAAGTGTCATTTCTCCTTGGCGCTCGCATCACTATCCAATCGTCTGGAATCTTCAAACCTGGTTTCAACACTAATGCTTCATTCTTGGTAAAATGGACCGAGTGACCCTTGTCGCAGACTTGTGACACGCTCATCAGATTGTGTTTAAGCTGCTCCACATAGTTCACTTTGTCCAGTGTGATCTTCCCATTGGTCACCTTTCCTCGTCCTGTAATTCTACCACCTTTAGCACCCGCAAAATTCACCTTTCCACCATCATAATCTTCAAATTCAGTTAACAATCTCATATCCCCCGTCATGTGCCTGGAGCAGCCACTATCAACATACCATAAGTTGATAATCCTCCTTAGCAGCTCCTGCACACACCAATCAAAAGATTAGTTAGATTGGGGGACCCAAGCCTTAATGGTCTTGGGTCTTCCAAATTCACCAACTACTTGAACATCCATCCAGCATCCATTTCTCCTAACTGGAGTCTTGGATCTTTGGCCTGTTGATGGAAATGGGGCATGATTTCCATAAGGTCTCTGGTCCTGAGGGTACCTATTTGTGTTTGGACTATGTGACCTTTGAAAACTTTGATTTTGATATCTTAAATTTTGATTCCAAGAAGCTTGATTGTTATAATTTCTAAAGTCATTGTTATAAAAATTTCGACAACCATTATTTTGATATCGATTTTGATATTGACCTTGACTTCTGAAATTATTTGCATTATAGGTGTTCACTCTTGGTGAACTGCTTCTAGGTCTGTCAAATCTGCCTGGTGGAGATCTAGGCTGAAATCTTTGTTGATTTCTTTGAAAACGAGGAACTTGTGGAGTTCCTTTTTCAGCCTTATCTACACCAACAGCAACATCCGATTGTTGCTTTGGAGCAGATTTCTTTGGAGAATTTGAGACTTTCTCCTCATTATTACCTTGCTTCTCAGGTGATTTCCCTCTTTGTTTCTCACCAACTTGTGCTTCACTCTTTTTGTTAGGACAGCAACTAGCTACATGTCCCTTGGTGTGACATTTGAAGCACGATTTCTGTTTCGAAGACTTCTTTTCTGAAGCCTTTGAACTAGATTCGGGTTTTTCTTCTGATGATGCCTTAGAAGGATTTGGTTCAGTTTGCTTAGTTTCAGAATTTTCTTTGTTCTTATTTTAGCAAACTCTATATTAGATTCATTTTCAATAACAGCGGTTTCGTTTTTCATGTCACTTCCTTGAACAAAATTAACCTTTTTAACAAAAGTTGGATTGTTATTTTTAGGATGTGATGTATTCTTTTTCAAAACAGGTTTGCTGTTATTATCCTTCTTAGCATCAGCATTCTCAAACACATTTCCTTGACGTGACGTGGAAGTACTTGGCAATGTTGACCCAAAGTCCATGAGCTCATCTTCATTAGGCAAGAAAGAATAGTCATGACTAACAGGAGGTGGAACTTCATTGAAACCATGAAATCCCACACTGGTTTTGTCATTACTTTTCTTCAAGCCACCCATCATGTGTTTCATTACAAAAGTAGAGTCCCTGAATTGACCTAATTTCTTTTCAAGTTCAACAATTCTTAGTTGTGCATCTGACAACTCTTTGCATTTATCAGAAATCTCTTTTGTTTTCTCAGCCATCATGTCATGAGCTAAGTTTATGACTTGAAGTTTTTCATTTAGTTTACAGGTTACAGCTTCAATTTTAGTTTCATAACCTTTTATTTTCTTCAAGTATGACGATTCGTTTCTTTTAGCAAAAAAGTTTGCTTCTTTTATGGTAGACATCTCGCCCACCAGACTTTGGTTTTGTGTGGACAACCTGTCAACTTCACCCTGTAGTTCACGACATTTTAAACACACAGAATTAGACTTTACCTCTCCTGTTTGTTTATCAAGGTTGGCCATGAGGGCTGCAAGCTGAGCTTTCACTCTGTTGTATTCAGCTTCCTTCTCTTCAGCTTCCTTTTCATGGACAGACTTTTGCTTATCCTCTTCAGCATCTTTTGTCGGATCAGCCTTCTTTTCATCAACTTTATTCTCTATCTTCACCTCAGCCTCAGCATCCACTTTTACTTCAGCATCTCCCACAGTAGCTTCACCATCATCAACTGGAGTTATCTCTGCCATGAATGCCTGTGTGACATTGTCATCTTTTTCCAAGTGAATACTCCAGTCATATGAACCTTCTCTAGCAGTAGAGATCAGCGCTCTTGAGTTAGAGTTGTTTGATGCATTCCTATTGTTTGAACTCTGACTCGAAGTCTCCTGCTTTTGTTTTTGACATTCCCTAGCAAAATGTCCATAACTTTGACAGTTAAAGCACCTCACTTTGGTCTTGTCGAAACCAACCGTCTTTCCTATAAACTTCTTGCCTGTTCGGTTCATAAATCTCTTCACTCTTCTGGTAATCATGGCCATTTGCCACTGCAAATCCATATCTTCAAGATCATCAGGGTCAATCTGATCATAATCTTCATCCAAAGTGGCAGGATCAGATATCTTCCCCTGAATGTAGTTTTCATATGAAGCAACAAATGAAGCAAGTAGAGCAAGATGCTCTTCAGCAGACTTCACACTCATTGGCATCGACTTAACACCACTACTCTGCTTAGAACCAGATGTTCTGTTAGCTCCTGTTGATCCACCTGAAGCAGCTACAAAACACACATCACCATCATCATTTACTGTGACCTGCTCATTTTCATTCGAAAGAAAAGCAGTGGCTGAGTCGCTAGAAGCATCATGAGATGAAGAAGATGTAAGCCCATTGTAGATCCCTGGATCTTGAACCTGATCATATCCAGTGTCCTTCTTCTTCATGTTGAGCTCATAAGCTCTTAGCTTTCCAACCACTTCTTCTAGCTCCTTTGTGTCATAATCTGCTTCTCCTTTTATCATGAGAGTGTAGATATCCCATTTAGCAGGTAGAGCATCCAGCAGCTTGTCATTTTTCTCTATGTCAGTATAGCAATCTATGTCATAATTGTCCAATTCTGACATCAAATGATAGTATCGAGTGATGACGTCCTCAAGAGACTCGTTTTTCATGTACTTAAACACAGCGAACTGCTTCTTCAGTAAATCAACTTTGTTCTTCTTGACATCAGGATTTCCTTCATATCTCTTTTCTAGCGCATCCCACATTGCCTTTGAAGTAGTGTACTTCTTAAAGGTATGCTTGATGCCATCAGGTAAAGACATTTTAATGGCTGCCAAGGCTCTCTTTTCAGCCTCATACATTTTCTTCTGTTCAGCATCCATATCAACATAAGCAGTTACACGTTGTCTTCCCTCAAAGTCATGAGTTGGGTTCGCATACCCATCCTCTATACACATCCACATACGAGTGTCCTGGTACTCAACAAAGGATTGAAACCGATCCTTCCATGTCAAGTAGTTCTCCACCTTCATCATCTTAGGTGGTTTGTTCGTTGTGCCTACCTCATGTTCCATTCTTAATAGTTCGTTCAATTTAGACATGTTCGACATTTTAACGTAACAGACTGTTAAAACCGTACAAAATTTTTCCGAAAACAGTGGTTACCAAATTACACCGTTAGAATCGTCTCGAAAAGACGAATCCAATGATATCTAATGTCGAAAACCGAAATCGGGATTTTCCAGAGGCCTTTTTTTTTTTTTTTTTTTTTTTTTTTTACCCTAAAAATCCAAGGAATTCAACGGTCCAAACGGTTCTGTCTAACGAGCTACGGATCAATTTCTATTTGCAAAACACTGAAATTTTTCTTACGCTTGCCAACTGAAATTCCACCACTTTAAATTTGCTGGTCCTTAAATTTGCTGATAACTTCGCTGGGAAGCTGTTAATTTCGCTGGTCAGAAGATCAAATTCGCTGGTCTATTTCGCTTGAAAGTTCAAGTTCGCAGATCAAGTTCGCTGGTCAAATTCGCTATGTATTTTCGCTATTACGACGACTAGTGAAGTCGCTGAAACCGTGATGATTTCGCTGTGGACAATCACACGGTTACCAAAGTCGCCTTTGGATTTAACTTCGCCGGTCACCGAGATATCAAGTCGCTGATCAGTCAGCGAATCTGTTAAAATCGCCTAGAGTCAAATTCGTTGGTCCAGTTAACTTTGGAAACTTAATCTTTTCAGAATTCTGCAGATTTCTTATCAATTTCCTGCAAAATCGAACAAGCAAATCAGCAAACTTTTGACAAATTTCTGATGAACTTAATGAAGAACACGAAAACAGTTTTTGAATCTTCAAGAAATTCAGCCAAAAACTCTTCCAGAAACTCTTCCAGAATCAACCAAAACTTTCCAGAAATCCTGCAAAACACCAAACAAACAAACAGAAGATCAAAACAGCCAACAAATTCGAAAAACTTTAACAAAAATTTCGAAAATTTCAAAACCCTAATTTTTCAGGTTTTCAAAATTTCGAAAATCTCTTCCTGTTTCTCCAAGCACAATTCTGAACCAAGCCTTCAAGAGCCTAATGCTCTGATACCAATTGTAGGTCCCCTATTCGTATGGATCTTCAACAGAATTGTCTTTCCAATCAAAAGTGCGGAATCCTCTTGATCAGAATATCACAGAAACAAGTAGAAGAACAGAAACAGCAAGACACTTTCAAACCGGATCTTTATTGATTATCTATCAAAGTGATTACAATCAATCAAGATCCCTAACCAACTCTAATTTCGTCCAAGCACTATGTCTCTCACGAAATTCCTCTCTCACAATGTTCTGGCTGATTAACTGATTAACCTTAACCCTAAAGCCTAACCTTGTTTATATAACACAAGGTTTGCTACTTGGGCTTAGTTAAACATCATGGACTGCGAATTGGACAGGCCCAATTCGCCTCCACACACCCATAAGTATGGGTTTGGTTAGCCCAAACATTACAACTAACTATTACAAAGCTAAACCCGCTAACTGTTTATTGTTTACCTAATTACAAGATATCCAAAGACCAAATCTAAGCTGTTGTCACAAACATGCACCAACAAAAAAGATGGTGAGAAAGACTTGAACAAAGCTCCTTTGAAAGCCCTTCAAGTTGCAACTTCTATGAATGAACTTCAAGGCTTGGAAGGGGACTTGTTAGTGAAGAAGATGAAGATGTTTGAGGGGATGGTGGTGGGTTCGGTTATGGGGAGCTGAAATAGGGAGAGAGAGAGCAAGTGAGAGAGTGTAGGATTTGTAATGATGAGAGATCTTGAGTGGCCATACATATATAGATGCTCTTACACATCTTGGTTATCTCAACAAGCAAAGATCTCATAAAATAATGGATTAAATCAATTTGGAGATTTGAAGCATGTGGGTGGGTCCCTTGGGGGCTGATTTCGGTTGGGGGGGGGGGGTTAATGTAAAAAATTTGATAGTTAGTAGGTAAATAATTTGGAGGTTAAGGGTGTTTTTCTAGAATAGTGAGTGTATGTCATGTTCCTATAGTGTGTGGGGATTTTTATGACCATGATTATTTAAGAATAATAAAATAATGTTTCTGAGAAATTTTGGTGTCCCGGGTAATGTCCAGTTGTTTGGTTAAGTATCGTCCCGTTAAAGTGTTAAATTGTACCGTATAGTGTCTTTTATGCATCTTTTTGTAACGAAATCATTCCTGGCACTTAGGAAAGTATACAGGACCACTCTGCCTATTTGTGTATCCTACTAGTATAATACAATGCTGAATTTTATAAAAGAATGCAGAATTCTGCTTATAAAGTAGGTTTTTGGCACTTCCCGGCACTATAACTATCACCTAGTGACGCAGTTTTATGGTCCTCACTCCCCTACACTCCATACTAGTGTAGTACCTTATCCCTGGCTCATACTGGCCATAATAACACTGTCTGTCTAAGTGCTGGTATTGTCAGCATAAATTCTGAATCAACTGTTCAGTGTGTTAACTGTGCTGAGTGCATCAGGTATGTCACTAATGTTTGTGTGTAATGAATGGAGTGACTGTATAAAATATGATGCACATGTATATGTATGGTATAAGATCATAGAGCAGTTTAAATTGTCAGTTGTAATCAAGCACAGTCATTAAGCACGCAATTAAAATTAATTACTTGTACAGTACCTGAAATTTTGAGGGTTGTCACACTCATATATATAACTTATGAGCTCCAAACCCCCAAATCCCACACTCGCACACACCATGACGAGGCTACCTAAATGTCCTTATCCTTTTCACATACATATCAAGCTAAGGCCTCAAACCGAATTCAAGCACAAGTTCTAATGCACCCCCACCCATTGCCACTCTCATTAAAGAAAATATTTCTAACAATTCAAATAAGTGGCTCAAACTCTCACCAAGAAAAGGGGTATACGGGTTGCCGGTGTGTCATTCGGTTTAGTACTTAAGTGCTTAAATTTAGACTATTTTTCGCTTGATTTCAGAATTTTTCAAAAGTGTCAAGAATTTCCTCCATCCCCACACTTGACATTGTCCCCAATGTATGGCTTTGAAAGGAAATTCGCTAAATCAACACAACATCAATTTTTTTTTTCCACTCAAACCCCAAATTTCTTTTTTTTTTAATTCAAATTACTAACAACACTACCAACTTTCACAACCCGTTAAACTCAACACATCAAAACACCACCCAACCGCCCAACCATAAACATAAAATGCAAATATATACAAAAATGTACAAAATGGAGCAAAATACGACCTATTCAGTAAATTAGTAGTGTCGGTAGTGATGCAGCTGAGGTGATCAGATAGGGACGTAAACATCTATTGGATTCGCTGGTATCTCTTCGGGGATGTTGCCAAACATCCCCACACTTGAATCATTACATCCCCGGGAATTGAAACGTAGTAACCTGCCAAAACAGAACACAGACCAAAACAAAACAAAACAAAACAAAACACAAATACAATACTCTACATCCTCGGGCTGCCTCTCGAGAGCGCAAAGTTTAAAGGTCTTCAGCCAGACCATACCTGATATGCGTTACGGTGGTCTCAGTGCACACTTACATAGTGTATTTCCAATGAATGCCCGGAAATTTACATGACATCTCCATAAGCTCGTCGGCATAATTGGCATGTTTAGACAGCACCTGCGGATTTCGCTAATCCACTTCACAAGATATACCCTGACGTCTTGTAGCTTCGCCCTTTTCATCTTCTTCCTCGAACCTTCTTCCCCACACTTGTTAATTTGAATGATTGATATGGGAAGATATTCGATACACACATTCATCTCATCAGACTGTTCTGCCTCATCATCTGCACACACCATCTGATCCACCAGTGACTCTTCATCATATAAAGGACTCATTGGTGTGGTATTGTCCTCCATAACCTCCTCTATCATGTGAGAATAATCTCTAATATCATCAGGTAATGGTAAGAGACGTTGTTCTATTTATATCTTCATTTTTAACTTCTGACACTTAGAAACTAAACAGCTGATTCGATCTTCATCGAAAAGGTTGGGTGCTGATAAATACTGCTCGTGTTTGGACAAAGTCACTTCCAACATAGTGAGCTCTTTCTCCTCCTCGGTCTGATAAGTATAGACACCCTCGGGCTCAGAATATACCTCGGGATGATATTATCGATATCCCTGATACGGTCTTAAGGTGTACACATCCATCATTTTTTCATTCCAATACTTTGGATTTTCCAAATACACCGTGCACACATCATAATCATAAGTATGATCACGACCGCAATAGAAACATCGTCCATCCATCCTTATCTCATAATAAGCATCCTCGTCCCGATCATATCCATTCGAGTAATAATAATCCTCCATCTCTGATTCATAATCATCAACGTGTGATAGAGGTGGATGCTCTGAAACATAAGACACCGGTTTTGGATGTGCCCTCCTATATTGGGCCTCGTGGCAACCAATACACGGATGACGTGGACCTCCGCACAATCTACACGTAGAAAAGCTGAAATCTATGTAATGCTCTGTCATCCTGCACAACACAACTCAACTACCAAGTGTAAATCACGAACATAAAAGAAAATCTTTTTTTTTGGGTTTTTAATTATTATTATATTTTTTTTTATTATTTTCAAAACTAATACACAAGATAACACACGTTACGCACTACTCCCCGGCAACGGCGCCAAAATTTGACGTGGTGTCGAAGACTCAAACAAATTTAAACCAAATACAACTATTAGATAGCGGTAAGTGGGTATCGAACACAGGGAGTTTGTGGAATGTATATTATCTAAATGTATGTCTAAATAAACTAAAATTAAACTAATTGCAAGAAAAGTAAATTCAATGATTTGGATTGTTTGATTTTAAAGACTTAGATTACTAATTAAATTGCAAATTAAGAATTGGTTTTGTAAACAATTTAGAGACAAATGACCATCCTAAGTTTTCGGTTTGCTTTGACATTCATGTTAACATTCAACTAGAAAGAACCACATAGACATGGTTCATGTGTTATTACTTGTCGTGATGAAAGGGAGCTAAGTACTCGGATTAGAAGCATGCGAGATTGTTACCCGATGACCAATTAATCAATACCCAATCCTAATTCCGCCCATGATATCTCAGTTGCCAACGACACCAAGAACGTATGGTTTAAACTAAGATTAACATACAAATTAACAAATTACGAACAAGCAAACAACACACCATAATAAACAAAACATATTAGCAAGTCTATTATTCTAGAAATACGAATCAAAGCATAAATGTCGCAGACAAACCTTCAACCTAAGATGATCACCATAAGTTTAGCCACACATGGCTTGGACAATCATCTTCACAATAAGTTAAATGTTCATATGGATTCAAAACACTAACAATATGATTAGAAATTGTCTTCAAGCACCAAGAACACTCCAAATCCCCCTAGAACTCTTGGTAACCGAATGGTAATGATAGGGCTTCAAGAGAAAACTTAAAACCGCCATTTAATGAGGCAGTTACACATTCACAATGGACGGCGCCACAAGCTACGGCCCTTGCCGTAAGCTACGGCGCCCAGTACATATGATGGCAAGCAGGTCGGCACCGTAACCTACGGCAAGGGCCGTAGCTTACGACACCAAGCAAAATCCTACGGCAGCGTGGGACTGGACTACGGTGAACAATTGGCACAACTGAGTGCCATAACCTACGGCTAGGGCCGTAGGCTACAACGATGGCTGGGATTTTTTCCTTGATTTCCTTTTGCAGTTCTTTACCACTCTACTTTGTTTCTTCCAAGGTCAACTCCCATCCAAGCATTGTAAATCCATTCTTTTATGCCCTTTATCAACTGCAAAGCCAATTACCTCGTAGTTACCAAGTTCCAATAATTAACCACTTCAAGCATGCGATGTGCACATGTTTATATCGTTTAAGGGTTGTCCTACGGACCACCCACCACCAATGAAAGTGAAGGTGATGACGTGGATGAAGGTCTAGATGAAGACTCCAAGGAAGAAGACGACGGAAGTGATGGATAATTCTCGGATAAAATACCTTCTGACGAGGAGTTTTAATATTTTTTTTTTGTTTGTTTTCTTCTGTGTAATCTTTTTTTTTTCCTTAAGATAATTAAATGCTATATTTCTCTATTTAGTTGCAAAACGCCAAAAAAATATTAGAATATACATATATTTAGGAATATATTGTGTGGTCGATTAGGAGAGGATCACAATTGTATTTACTGATTTCCTTTCCTTGTATTGTGTATCTCTTCTCACCCTATTTACAGGGTTGTTAATCAATGACAGAGGGCAAGCATTATACCATAATTCATAAATCAATATGGTATCAGAGCATTTACTCTGATAACCCTAGCTGCCGACAACCTTCTTCTTTTCTTTTCTTTTTCTGTTTGCTACTATTTCGACAGCCATGTCTGACAAAGACAGCCCACCATCACCCAAGACTACCACATCAAAATCTGCTACCTCTGTTTACCCGGCCTATACGGTCACCAATATTCAAAATAAGATACGCAATCTCGACGGTACCAAAGTGACATACTCGTCTTGGGTTAAATTATTCAAGTTACAAAATTTTGGATCACATCGATGGTACGGAACCTCCAAAAGAATCATATGACTCCCATGATGACTGGTACGAAATCGATGCACTCATCCTTCAATGGATCTATGCTACTTTGTCCGATGATTTGATGGTACGTGTTCTTGAATTGGATGCCACCGCTCATTCTACCTGGCTTAAACTTGAACATATCTTTCTAAACAATAAAGGATCCCGTGCCACGACCCTCGAACATGATTTCACCAACTTAACTCTCGATGCTTGTTCCTCGCTTGATGATTACTGTCAAAAATTAAAGGAGATTGCTGATCAACTCGGTGATGTTGGGTTTCGTGTGAACGAGGCGAGACTCGTGATGCAATTGGTCTGTGGTCTCCCCTCCGAGTATGATGTCACTGCTGCTATAATAAATCAAAACTCGCCTTCGTAGGATGAAGCACGAACCAGCCTGCAGTGGGAACAACAACGTCAGCAAGCCTGACAACATCAATCCCAATCGGTATTGGTCTCTACTCCGCACCCACCAACTTCGACTCCTGAACCCACCCCTCATACTAATACCACAGCCCATACTCAAATCGACCAAACCCGCTACAACAGTTATGATCGGAACCGAACCCGGGGTCGTGGTCGTGTTTACCGGGGTGGTCGCGGTCGACGCCGGTCTCGGTCACAATCCTGCTACTCTTGGTGGCAAACCCAACCTCAGCCGAACAATTATGGCCCCCTGATACCTCCCACTCAAAATGGTAATTGGCAACTCCCACCCACTCCCTATCCTTCTCAAGCTTGGACTTCATCACAACAACCCAGCCCGCTAGCCCAAGCCCAATAAAACCAGGCCCATATGGCTTATCAACAAGCCCAATTGCCCCCTTATCCACAGGCTCCACCCGTCCATATACAGGCCCAAAATACCCAGCTTCAGTTCATGGACCCGAATGCGTTCAATGCTCTCAAACCCACCGATCTTGTAACAACTTTATCTATGATGCAAGTGAATAATTTTGTGGACTCCGCTTGGAACATGGATACTGGGGCTTCATCTCACATCACGGCACACTCCGGTAAGCTTACTACTTCCTTATCTATTTCCTCGACTACTATACCACAACAAGTTTTGTCATGTGCCTAGAGTTAACTCCATTCATTTCCGTTTCTGAGGAAGCACCCGTTGAAAATGACTCCGTTTGTTCATTTTCGTTTCTGAAGATTGTCCGTTGAGGAAATGAATATCCGTTTGATTATCCTTTTCATTTCCGTTTCTGAGGAAGCACCCGTTGAAAATGACTACGTTTGTTCATTTTCGTTTCTGAAGATTGTCCGTTGAGGAAATGAATATCCGTTTGATTATCCTTTTCATTTCCGTTTCTGAGGAAGCACCCGTTGAAAATGACTCCGTTTGTTCATTTTCGTTTCTGAAGATTGTCCGTTGAGGAAATGAATATCCGTTTGATTATCCTTTTTCATTTCCATTTCTGATGAAGCAACCGTTGAAAATGACTTCGTTTGTTCATTTTCTTTTCTGAAGATTGTCCATTGAGGAAATGAATCCCCGTTTGTTTAAATCTTTCATTTCAGCATCTGAAGAATACTCGTTGAGGAAAATGACTCCGTCTATTCATTTTTGTTTCTGAAGAATGTCCGTTAAGGAAATGACAGGATTATGCCTTACATATCTCTGGTGGTTATTTGACACAAAGTCACAGATAGACTCCTACGAATAAATTTCGGGACGAAATTTCCTAAAGTAGGGGAGACTATGACACCTGAGTCACTACGACCATCAAACAAATACCAAACCAATGAAATATTGTATTTCATACTTGGGATCTGTATAAATATGTGTATCTTTTGCATATATCAAATTTTGTTCGATTTCAAGCTTTAAATCACTTTCTGGAAGGTTATACGCGCACTGATGCGTAAATATAACCAGTTTAATGCAACGAACACTCCGGAGTAGTGAAATAGGCTTAACATACCTTAAATAACCTTTACATAACTTAGAAATGAGTTTCGAAGGCTTTGGTATGGCAAAATCAAGTTAAATCGCTTACAGGGACTAAAGTTGACCAACTGCGAAAGTATGCCAATTTGAACTGTAACAGACATTCCGGAACATGACCATAAGTTAAACATACCATAAATATCCTTTACATAGCTTAGAAATAGGCTTTGAGGGGTTCGGTGTGCTAAAATAAACTTCTGGCTCATTCAGGGACTAAAAGTGTCAAAAAGTGCATAAGTTTGCACTTTCGCGCATATCTTACATTCTGAATACATCCGGACCTCCAAAAAAAATTTATGTAAGCATTATAATATTATGCTTTAGTGTTTGGCTTGTCAAAAATCCATTCGTCGCTTAATTTGGATCGTTTTTGCGTTCGTTACGACTCCCGTCGTAATTAACCGAACATCGCAACCGTACGGCCAAACAAACCGACATCCGAGATGTTTTCAAGCATATTTCTTGTTCCCTATGTCTTAACATCATTGTGGAGCTTCAAATTGGGAATGACGGGTGTTAGAAGTGCCGTTACGCAACGAAACAAGGCGCAGGGACTGAAACTGTAATTCTGCCAAAGTTAATGGCTTACAGACCGGAAGCCATCACCCTTACGGTCCGTAAGGGATACCCAGACAGCATAATATGCAGAAACTTGGAACTTGGCCTTTCCACCTTTTGCACTTGCCTCTTCATGATGATGAGGGGCCAATTGTGTTGTTCCACAGAAATTTCAACAAATGTAGGGTTGAGATCAAAGCACGTTATTCGATAAACGATCCTAACGGTCTTGCAAATCCTATAAATACCCACCAACATCACAACTCAAAACCCACTTGAATTCTGATTTCTTCTCTAAGTTGGGGTGTTCTATCACTTCATACCTGAGAAATATTTGGAAATCAAAGCTTTCGGGGACCCTTTGTAAGTGTTCCTTCGTTCTCTTTATTCGTTTAGCGTTAAAAGTCATACTTTGTTTGACTTTCTGCGTTGACCAGTTTATGGTCAATGCGAAATTCGTTTGAACTTCATAACGTGAGCGTAATCACGATGGTTATAGTCCCTAGAAACTATACCTACTGATTACCACGTTATCAAGACTCAGTGACGAGTCGTAGTTTCGACCAAATTGCGTATGCTTGCGTATTTTGTAATCAAACTACTCTTAGGTATCAAAACCATTTGTTTTTATACCAAACCTGTTTTCTAAACTTAGGTAAGCATGTTTTAACATGCTTAGCTCGTCACTTTTAGTTTAGTGCTTATATAGAGTCGTAAGGTAAGCGATCTAAAGAATCGCTTATACTTTCGAACCCGACCCGTTTGGTCGATCATTAGGATCCGACCAAACACATTAAGTGACCATAGTTGTATAGGGAATAACCTTCCAAGGTTATACCTTATGGTCACGACGTTTAGTTAGTTGTATGATAGGTAGTTTATATACCTTAGGTAAATTACCAAAATGCCCTTTTTACGCCAAAATTCATTTAAAGCATATGTAACATAACGTTTGGTATCTAAACTGATTTGGTAGCAATATTAGACATGTTAAGGCATATTTTACTTATCGTAGGACAAGTTAGGCATTCCGAACGCGTTTCACGCGAACGACGCGTTAAAGTAGCATAAGCTACCTAAACTGGTCGTAATGGGTCGTAAGCACTTAGGTTAGGTTTCATTTTAGTATGTAGGCTTTGTTAAACCATATTACACGAGTCTCCATACTCGTTTGGTCTACGAACCCTCATTCTATCCGATCCTCCGATTTAGGTCCGGTTTATTAACATAGTTACCTATATTAGGTGCCGTTTGATATCCGTGATCTCTAGCATTGTTTGGTTGTTACTCAAGGACTACTAAGCAATCTCAAGTGTGTACATAGACCCCTCTTTTACCGTTTTCAAACTGTTTTGGGGTGAAACATATGTGCCTACTTGTTACTTTCATGCTTTCCATGTTTTCACATCATATACTTGCTATGTTCATTAGTACATTTATAGTACATGATTTCATTACATTTTATGCTATGTATGTCCATTGTGTGCATACTTAGTACATCGTTTTACATTACATTTCATGCTATGCATGTCCATTGCTATGACACCTGTGTCACTCCAACCATCAAACAAATGCAAAACCAATGAAATATTGTATTTCATACTTGGGATTTGTAAAAATATGTGTATCGTTTGCACATATCAACTCTTGTTCGATTTTAAGCTTTAAATCGCTTTCTGGAGGGTTATACGCGCTCTGATGCGTAAATATAGCCAGTTTAATCCAACGAACACTCCGGAATAGTGAAATAGGCTTAACATACCTTAAATAACCTTTACATAACTTAGAAATAAGTTTTGAAGGCTTTGGTATGGCAAAAACAAGTTAATTCGCATACAGGGACTAAACTTGACAAACTGCGAAAGTATGCCAATTTGAATTGTAACAAACATTCCGGAACATGACCATAAGTTAAACATACCAAAAATATCCTTCGCATAGCTTAGAAATAGGCTTTGAGGGGTTCGGTGTGCTAAAATAAACTTTTGGGTCATTCAGGGACTAAAAGCGTCAAAAAGTGCACAAGTTTGCATTTTCGCGCATAACTTACGTTCTGAATACATCCGGACATCCAAAAATTTATGTAAGCACTAAAATATTTTATTTTAGTGTTTGGCATAAGAAAAATCCATTCGTCGCGTCATTTGGATCGTTTTTCGCGCTTATGCGCATTCCGTCGTAATTAAGCGAACATCACGATCGTACGACCAAAAGAACCAACATCCGACATATTTTTGAGCATGTTTCATGTCCACAATGTTTAGGCATCATTTTAGGGCCTTAACGTTGGCTTAACGGGCCTTAAACGTGTCGGAAATGGCTTTAAAACACAACAGGGACTAAAACTGTCATTTCGGAAACTTATTTCTGATCAGACAAGGCCATGCGGCCCGCCTGAGTTTTTGTGTATCCTGACGCGGGCCGCGTCAGCCTCCCAGATCAGATAAGATCGATTAGTCAGCAGATTGCAGCTGATTAACTCACAACCACACACTCACACTTGCCCTTTCAGCTCATAAGAGGTCATTTTTAGTTACCACAACTTTCCAACAAGTGTACGCACGAGATTCGATCACATTTTCCAAGAAACGATCCTAACGGTTCGGGAAATCCTATAAATTCCCACATCCCCCAACTTTAGAACCCACAAGAATCTGATCTTAGAAGCTCTAAGTTGAAACCTTTGAAACCTTCGTAAGTATTCCTTCGTTCTTTTATTTCTTTTCGAGTTCGAAAGTCAAACTTTGTTTGACTTTCTGCGTTGACCAGTTTATGGTCAATGCGAAGTTCGTTTGAACTTCGCAACGTGATTGTAATCACGATGGTTATAGTCCCTTGTGACTATGCCTACTGATTACCACGTTGTCTAGGGTCGTAAGGGTAAGCGATCTGATAAATCGCTTATACCTTCGAACCCGACCCAGTTGGTCGATCATTAGGATCCGACCAAATACATTAGGTGACCATAGCATATAGGGAATAACCTTCCGAGGTTATACCCTATGGTCACATCGTTTGAGTAGTTGTATGATAGGTAGTTTATATGCCTTAGGTAAATTACCAGAATACCCTTTTCATGTATAATTGGTAATTAAGCATATGTAACCTAAACTTTTGTCACATAACTGATTATGTAACATGTTTAGGCATATAACACTTGTCATAGGGCTAGTTAGACGTCTCGAGTGTGCTTTTGCGCGCACGACACGTTAACGTAGCATAAGCTACCTTAATGGGTCGCGATGGGTCGAAAGCACTTAGGCTAGGTTTCATTTAGTATGTAGGCTTTGTTAAACCATACTACATGAGTTCCCATACTCATTTGGTTTACGAGCCCTCATTCTATCCGATCCTCCGATATAGGTCCGGTTTATTAACATAGTTACCGATATTAGGTGCCGTTTGATTTCCGTGATCTCTAGCTTTGCTTGGTGGTTATCTTAGGACTTCTGAGCAAATCTCAGGTGAGTACATAGTTCCCCTCTTTTACCGTTTTCAAACTGTTTTGGGGTGAAGCATGTGTACCTATCTGTTATTTTCATAATTTCAAAAGTATAATTGATTATACATGTTAGTACTTATCTGTTGACAAACTGAATGACTATCTATGGTTTAAACACTGATTTCTCAAAGAACATAAAATAAAAATGTTGAATTGTACTTATTTTATGTTCACCAGACCGATTGTTAGTATGATATAGCGCTATAGGACTAGACACCCCATTCCTGTTGTCATGGAATGTCTGAAACCAATTTGTTTCTCCATCCAAATAGGGATTGCCTTTGTGGTATCCTTATAGTCTCAAAGGTGTAGTTTGATGCACTAGGTCTGAATGAATTCTTAAATCACACATTTAAAGTATATTTTGATATACTCCCATAAGTATAGTTTGATATACTCTCATGTGTGGTATTGTACAAAACCAACATATATTTTGTTAATCATCCAAAGCATATTTTGATATGTTATTTACAAAACAAAACATAGTTTAATATGTTATTTATCACATCCAAAGCATATTTTGATATGTTATTTATGAAACCAAAACATAGTTTAATATGTTACTTACAAATCCAAAGTATACTTTTGAAATGCTACTATAAGGTTATTCGTTTAACCTTACATTATTTTACAGAGCATAACTTTTGATTTATTCAACCACTTTGTTTTGTACATTTTTACTTATGGTTTAAGTAGTCTCATTTTACTTACCATACATAACTTTTGTTTACACATTACATGGTTTACATTTAGCTTGGGTTATACAATAATATTGGACTATTGGTTTAAACATGAACATTCTATATTGGTGTTTTGGTTTGAGTAAGTGACTTGAGTAACGTGGCGTATGTAATATGATACAAACATGGTGGATACGCCGCTGGTACTTCCTATATATAAGTGTTTGTATGGTATTACATATCATAGCGTTATTTGAATCATTCAATTTGGACTTATTGATTTTACACAAGTAACACGATTCTCTTACAAGACTTTGGTTTACAAACAATTTACTTTATACAACTCATTTTACTTGGTTATACATTTAACCATACATTATTCTCTTATTTATACATATCATCTGAACTTATTGTTTTTCAAGCGATTTACAAAACAAATCAAATTACAAGGATCATGACTGACTTTTGTTAAACAACATTTTCTAAACTTACATGTCATGAATCCTATTTTCACAAAACCTATGTATCTCACAGGCATTTTTATGCTGACGTACCTATTTTTACACATGTTTCAGGTACTGCTTTGCAATGATTGTTGATACATGCTACATTTAGGATGGACTCGTGCCTTAGCAACTTTAAAACTTGGAAGATCATAGTTGTACTGATTTGATTGTATTAAAACAATGAGTTCAATAATTCAATAAAACAGAATTTATTTATTCCATGGTTATGAAACAATGATTCTGTTACAACACTCCCCGACGTTTCCGCCACGTCTTGTTGCTTTACGTGGTCGGGGTGTGACAGAAAAGTTGGTATCAGAGCCAATGGTTATAGAGAATTAGGTTATTAGTAATGCTTTGACCTAGACTATAACCTTCCTAGGACCCTAACACAAGTTCTCTTGTGTTTAGTTTTAAAACAATACCGTCACTTATTCTTAGGTGACAACCACAATAAGAACATAAACTTCTATTCCGCTTTGAAAACTAATCATCTATTCTAGGATGATTTATTATATGGTTTTGAACCCTTTAAGTTTTCAAAATCCCGTCAAAGTTGGTCTAAATAATGTGAACACGTGCAAACTGGAAGGGTGGGTGCCTGTACCCTGAGTTTTCTGTCTAAGGCTAGAGTGTTCGTACAAATCCACATAATCGGACCAGTCACTCTTACCTGGGAACTCTTGGGGTGAGTGTCCACTTATAGGCGAGCATGTCTTCGCGATACATTATTTTTGACCTATTTACTTTGATTAATCACCGGGGTCGTTTGTTGCTTTGTAGTAACAAACAAATGACCACTATTCTTGCTTTCATCAGATTTGTTTCATCTCATTCTTTTCGTCTAATTCTCTCACTCGTTTCCTTTCATGTTCCTCTTTTAGAATGCCTCCTCGACGCGACAATCAGATGGCGAATGCCGAACTGGCGGAAATCATCGCGCAGCAAATGGCTGCTGCCTTCCCAAATCTTTATGCTCAAATGATGCAAGCCATCAACAACAACAATGCTCCATGCAATTTCAAGAATTTTAACTCGGCTAAACCGCTCAAGTTTAGTGGTTCTGTGGGAGCAACTGGGCTTCTTCAATGGTTCGAGAGCATTGAGAATACTTTCCGTCACGTTCAGTGTCCTGAAAATCGCAAGGTCGAGTTTTCTTCAAGTGTGTTTCAGAAGAGGGCTCTTACGTGGTGGAACAGGGTTATGATAGACCGCGGTGCTGAGGTTGCATTAGCACAGACTTGGGCTGAGCTTAGGGCTCTTATGATGAAGGAATTCTGTCCTCGTCATGAGCTAAGGGCTCTAGAAAGGGAATTTGATGATTTGAAGCAAGACAGTGGGGAACATCAAGCCTATACTGACCGCTATGAGGAATTGAGCTTGCTATGCCCTACAATGGTTACGCCTTTGGATAGGGCGATTGAGAAATACATTGTTGGTCTTCCTGACGTAATTCAGGATATCGTTACTGGCAGCAACCCTACTACTGTCAGACAAGCCATTGAATTGTCTGCCACTCTAACTGAATCCCATATCAGGAAGCATAAGCTATTTCGGAAGGGCGACTCAAGACCATCTGACAAGACTGCTCAAGCGGAGCCAAAGGAAAAACAGGATGAGGTATCCAAGAAGAAGAAGTGCAAAGAGTCTTAAAACTACGCTGTAACTGCTCAAGACAAACAGGTTGCACCAAACCAGCCAGCACAACCTCGCAAAAGGCAAAACTATGTTGGTACCGCACCTTTGTGCAACAAGTGCAACCGTCATCATCTAGAGCAAGAGCAGTGTCACAAATGTACCCACTGTGGGCGGTTGGGACATTTGATCAATGTTTGTCGTTATGCAAATCAAGCTGCTGCAAACCCTGCTGCTGTTCAAGCACGGTTCCCTCCGGGGTCATGTTATAACTGTGGTGACCTTACTCACTACAGGAACAATTGCCCAAGACTTGTTAACGCACCTCCAGCGCGTGGACGAGTGTTCAACATCAATGAGGCAAACGGGAACAATGATGCAGCAGTGAACAATTAGTGTTTTGTAATTCCTTGGTTGTTGTCTTTTAACACTTCAAGACAATTTGGTTGTTACATAAATAAAGATTTGTTGTTTTTATTTTTGTAAAAGTTATGCGTTTATGTGAATGTTTGATGCAACCTTATGATGTCAACCCAAAGACAAACTACTCGTATGGTTCTGTCATTTTATGATCACTTGTGATCTCCCCAAGAACCTTAAACATTCGTTTCTTTTAAGAAACAAGGCCAAACTCTTATTGAAAATCCTTCTATCTTTATAGATGGATCCTTGAAAATGATTAAAGTGCCAAATGAAATCCATGGATTGGATTTCTAGTGTGCTTTAAATATCCATACCTAAAGATAACAAATTAAAGAATCAAGTTAACTAATTTTGTGCTTATGTGTTTTCTTACATGTTTTGTGGTTGTATGTGATCCATCCAAATCCTCATAGAATCTTTCATATCTCATACGAGAGATTCATAATAGGATATCCAAAGTTACTATCTTAAATCCTTAATGGACTTCTACGTTGTAGTCAAGTCCCTTGGGTTTTAAAGTACTATTCTAAAAATTGGACCCCTTGAGTGGTCTAGATAAACAGATTGATTTGAAAATCTGATTAGAAATATCATGTGATGATATAATAAAAAAGATCCCTTAAGTGGTCTATTTAAGGAGATCGTACGACGGTCTAGTTAAGAAGATCATGTGTTGATCTAATTAAAAAGATTGTTCGTTGATCTAGTTGAAAAGATCCTTTGGTGGTCTAGTCAGGTCGCTTCATGTTTATTCAATTGATTTTCCTCTACGCATTATGAAATGAACCGTGCGGACTGTGCAAGGGATTACGTAATTATGGAGGCCTACATAATTATGGAATTCAGTGCACAGAAACCACAAGAAGTTTTGTCATGTGTTAAGACCAATGGTGACGAGAATAATGATACGGGAGAAGTCTTGGACCTTAACCGATGTCATTTTATCTTACACTCTCAAATTCTGATTTCTAGCACACACAAGTTTCCTATGAAAAGTCTTCATAAGAAACGTTCTTATGTCCGTAGTTCAAAAATTCCATGTTTTACTTCCACAATGAATTCACTTTGAGGGTTAACAAATTCACTAAGAGTCCTAACATGGCCCAGAGTATTACTTAAGGGTTCCATGGATCTATTAGAAGGCGAAATCGTCACAGCTGTCTTCACAAGTTTCCTCTATAATTAAATTTCGGGACGAAATTTCCTAAAGTAGGGGAGACTGTGACACCTGTGTCACTCCAACCATCAAAAAAATGCAAAACCAATGAAATATTGTATTTCATACTTGGTATTTGTAAAAATATGTGTATCGTTTGCACATATCAACTCTTGTTCGATTTTAAGCTTTAAATCGCTTTCTGGAGGGTTATACGCGCTCTGATGCGTAAATATAGCCAGTTTAATCCAACGAACACTCCGGAATAGTGAAATAGGCTTAACATACCTTAAATAACCTTTACATAACTTAGAAATAAGTTTTGAAGGCTTTGGTATGGCAAAAACAAGTTAATTCGCTTACAGGGACTAAACTTGACAAACTGCGAAAGTATGCCAAATTGAACTGTAACAAACATTCCGGAACATGACCATAAGTTAAACATACCAAAAATATCCTTCACATAGCTTAGAAATAGGCTTTGAGGGGTTCGGTGTGCTAAAATAAACTTTTGGGTCATTCAGGGACTAAAAGCGTCAAAAAGTGCACAAGTTTGCATTTTCGCGCATAACTTACGTTCTGAATACATCCGGACATCCAAAAATTTATGTAAGCACTAAAATATTTTATTTTAGTGTTTGGCATAAGAAAAATCCATTCGTCGCGTCATTTAGATCGTTTTTCGCGCTTATGCGCATTCCGTCGTAATTAAGCGAACATCACGATCGTACAACCAAACGAACCAACATCCGACATATTTTTGAGCATGTTTCATGTCCACAATGTTTAGGCATCATTTTAGGGCCTTAACGTTGGCTTAACGGGCCTTAAACGTGTCGGAAATGGCTTTAAAACACAACAGGGACTAAAACTGTCATTTCGGAAACTTATTTCTGATCAGACAAGGCCATGCGGCCCGCCTGAGTTTTTGTGTATCCTGACGCGGGCTGCGTCAGCCTCCCAGATCAGATAAGATCGATTAGTCAGCAGATTGCAGCTGATTAACTCACAACCACATACTCACACTTGCCCTTTCAGCTCATAAGAGGTCATTTTTAGTTACCACAACTTTCCAACAAGTGTACGCACGAGATTCGATCACATTTTCCAAGAAACGATCCTAACGGTTCGGGAAATCCTATAAATACCCACATCCCCCAACTTTAGAACCCACAAGAATCTGATCTTAGAAGCTCTAAGTTGAAACCTTTGTTTCATACCTGAGCTATTTTGATCTAGATTAGCATTCGGGGACCCTTCGTAAGTATTCCTTCGTTCTTTTATTTCTTTTCGAGTTCGAAAGTCAAACTTTGTTTGACTTTTTGCGTTGACCAGTTTATGGTCAATGCGAAGTTCGTTTGAACTTCGCAACGTGATTGTAATCACGATGGTTATAGTCCCTTGTGACTATGCCTACTGATTACCACGTTGTCTAGGGTCGTAAGGGTAAGCGATCTGATAAATCGCTTATACCTTCGAACCCGACCCAGTTGGTCGATCATTAGGATCCGACCAAATACATTAGGTGACCATAGCATATAGGGAATAACCTTCCGAGGTTATACCCTATGGTCACATCGTTTGAGTAGTTGTATGATAGGTAGTTTATATGCCTTAGGTAAATTACCAGAATACCCTTTTCATGTATAATTGGTAATTAAGCATATGTAACCTAAACTTTTGTCACATAACTGATTATGTAACATGTTTAGGCATATAACACTTGTCATAGGGCTAGTTAGACGTCTCGAGTGTGCTTTTGCGCGCACGACACGTTAACGTAGCATAAGCTACCTTAATGGGTCGTGATGGGTCGAAAGCACTTAGGCTAGGTTTCATTTAGTATGTAGGCTTTCTTAAACCATACTACATGAGTTCCCATACTCATTTGATTTACGAGCCCTCATTCTATCCGATCCTCCGATATAGGTCCGGTTTATTAACATAGTTACCGATATTAGGTGCCGTTTGATTTCCGTGATCTCTAGCTTTGCTTGGTGGTTATCTTAGGACTTCTGAGCCAATCTCAGGTGAGTACATAGTTCCCCTCTTTTACCGTTTTCAAACTGTTTTGGGGTGAAGCATGTGTACCTATCTGTTATTTTCATAATTTCAAAAGTATAATTGATTATACATGTTAGTACTTATCTGTTGACAAACTGAATGACTATCTATGGTTTAAACACTGATTTCTCAAAGAACATAAAATAAAAATGTTGAATTGTACTTATTTTATGTTCACCAGACCGATTGTTAGTATGATATAGCGCTATAGGACTAGACACCCCATTCCTGTTGTCATGGAATGTCTGAAACCAATTTGTTTCTCCATCCAAATAAGGATTGCCTTTGTGGTATCCTTATAGTCTCAAAGGTGTAGTTTGATGCACTAGGTCTGAATGAATTCTTAAATCACACATTTAAAGTATATTTTGATATACTCCCATAAGTATAGTTTGATATACTCTCATGTGTGGTATTGTACAAAACCAACATATATTTTGTTAATCATCCAAAGCATATTTTGATATGTTATTTACAAAACCAAAACATAGTTTAATATGTTATTTATCACATCCAAAGCATATTTTAATATGTTATTTATGAAACCAAAACATAGTTTAATATGTTACTTACAATTCCAAAGTATACTTTTGATATGCTACTATAAGGTTATTCGTTTAACCTTACATTATTTTACAGAGCATAACTTTTGATTTATTCAACCACTTTGTTTTGTACATTTTTACTTATGGTTTAAGTAGTCTCATTTTACTTACCATACATAACTTTTGTTTACACATTACATGGTTTACATTTAGCTTGGGTTATACAATAATATTGGACTATTGGTTTAAACATGAACATTCTATATTGGTGTTTTGGTTTGAGTAAGTGACTTGAGTAACGTGGCGTATGTAATATGATACAAACATGGTGGATACGCCGCTGGTACTTCCTATATATAAGTGTTTGTATGGTATTACATATCGTAGCGTTATTTGAATCATTCAATTTGGACTTATTGATTTTACACAAGTAACACGATTCTCTTACAAGACTTTGGTTTACAAACAATTTACTTTATACAACTCATTTTACTTGGTTATACATTTAACCATACATTATTCTCTTATTTATACATATCATCTGAACTTATTGTTTTTCAAGTGATTTACAAAACAAATCAAATTACAAGGATCATGACTGACTTTTGTTAAACAACATTTTCTAAACTTACAAGTCATGAATCCTATTTTCACAAAACCTATGTATCTCACAGGCATTTTTATGCTGACGTACCTATTTTTACACATGTTTCAGGTACTGCTTTGCAATGATTGTTGATACATGCTACATTTAGGATGGACTCGTGCCTTAGCAACTTTAAAACTTGGAAGATCATAGTTGTACTGATTTAATTGTATTAAAACAATGAGTTCAATAATTCAATAAAACAGAATTTATTTATTCCATGGTTATGAAACAATGATTCTGTTACAACACTCCCCGACATTTCCGCCACGTCTTGTTGCTTTACGTGGTCGGGGTGTGACAATTGTGTGCATACTTAGTACATCGTTTTACATTACATTTTATGCTATGTATGTCCATTGTGTGCATACTTAGTACATTGTTTTACATTACATTTTATGTTATGTATGTCCATTGTGTGCATACTTAGTACATTACTTTACATTTCTGCTATGTATGTTTACTTAGCACACTAGACATTGTTTTACATTGCATTTCTGTTGCATATGCTCATCCAGCATATGTACACATTATATTACATTTTGAACCGTAGTAACCATTTGACTATGTGAACTGTCGTAACCATTTAATTATATGAATTGTTTGTAACTGTTGAACCGTGTGAACCTTTTGTATCTGTTGACATGATTTACATTTGACAATAGACATTAGACTATACATAAACAATTCTACAATTGTTAAACATTACATCTTGGTGGTTTGGTTTGAGTAAGGGGCTGTTTGGTAGCCTCTGAATGGTCATTAAGAGGCTACCACTTAATGGAACCATTAAGAATTTTACCAATGAGAAGGTAGAAAAATGTGACATGTGGTGATTTACCATTCAGAGGTTATCTCTTAACTGAGGTTACCTCTTATTCATTCAGAGGTTTTAAACCATTAAGAGGTAGCATCTGAATGGTCATTAAGAGGCTACCAAACAGCCCCTAAGTGACTTAGGTAACGAGGCGTGTGTAATATGATACAAGCATGGTGGATACGCCGCTGGTACTTCCTATATATAAGTGCTTGTATGGTATTACATATCGTAGCGTTATTTGAATCATTTCAATTTAAGACATATAACATTTTATACAAATAATATACTTTTCACAAGACATTGTTTTACAAACAAACTCATCTTACATGGTTATTCATTTAACCTTACATTTATTTATACATATCATCTGATCTTATTGTTTTTCAAACGATTTACAAAAACAAATCAATTTACAAGGTTCATGACTAAACTTTATTAAACATTTTCTTAAACTTACAAGTCATGAATCCTATTTTCACAAAACCTATGTATCTCACAGGCATTTTTATGCTGACGTACCTATTTTCACATGTGTTTTCAGGAGTTGATGCATAGGACTTATCGAGACATACTTAGGCGGACCTGTGCCTTAGTGACTTAAAACGAGACAAGAACTAGTTAATTTTTGTTATGTACTCTTTGTTTCTTGTTTAAAACAATGTAACTCTCTTGTTTGTATAATAAAACGAAACTTTAATTGCCATGGATTTGAAACAATTAATTCTGTTACAACACTCCCCGACGTTTCCGCCACGTTTCGTTGTCTCACGTGGTCGGGGTGTGACAGAAAAGTTGGTATCAGAGCCAATGGTTATAGGGAATTAGGTTATTAGTAATGCTTTGACCTAGACTATAACCTTTCTAGGACCCCAACGCAAGTTATCTTGTGTTTAGATCTTAAAACATGCACGTCACCTATCTTTAGGTGATAACCACGACGAGAACATCAATTCCGAATCCGCTTTGAAAATTAATCATCTGTTTTTGGATGATTGATTACTAGGTTTTGAACCCTCTATTGCAAGGTTTTGAACCCTCTGTTATAAGGTTTTGAACCCCTTTGGGTATTCAAAATCTCGTCAAAGTTTTGGGTCCTAAATAGTGTGAACACGTGCAAACTGGAAGAGTGAATGCCTGTACCCTGAGTTTTCTGTCTAAGGCTAGAGTGTTCGTACAAATCCACATAATCAGACCAGTCACTCTTACCTGGGAACTCTTGGGGTGAGTGTCCACTTATAGGCGAGCATGTCTTCGCGATACATTATAAGGATCTATTTGCTTTGATTCAGCCTTTGTGTGTCATTTGTTTGCTTCGTAGTTCAAACAAATGACCATCACCCATGATTTTGGTCGGTAATTGTAACATCCTATTCTTACCCAATGCCATTTCATTTGTTTTCTCTCTTGTTTCCCCTTTTAGAATGCCTCCTCGACGCAAAAAATCCGGTATCTATTGAAGAGCTGGCAGCTGTCATTACACAGCAAATGACTGCTGCAATCCCGAACATCGTTGCTCAATGTAACCAAGCCCTCAACAACAATAATGCCCCCTGCAACTTCAAGACGTTCAACTCGGCTAAGCCATCAAAGTTTTCTGGGTCTCAAGGAGCGACTACACTTCTACAATGGTTCGAGAGTTTAGAGAGCACCTTCAGACATGTTCAATGTCCAAATGAGCGAAAGGTAGATTTCGCATCTAGTGTCTTTGAGAAACGAGCTTTGACATGGTGGAACAGTGTGATGAGAGATAGGGGTGCCGAAGTGGCACTGGCTCAAACATGGGAAGAACTTCGAGCACTGATGATGAAGGAATTCTATCCTCATCACGAGATCAGGGCCTTGGAAAGGGAATTCGACGATCTTAAGCAAGACAGCGGTGAACATCGAGCATACACTGATCGATATGAGGAGCTGAGCCTGTTGTGTCCTACCGTGGTTACGCCGTTGGATAAGGCGATCGAAAAATACATTGATGGTCTCCCTGACTCAGTTCAGGACATTGTTACTGGTAGTAACCCCACTACAGTTAGACAGGCCATTGAGCTATCTGCAACCTTGACTGAATCTCAAATCAGGAAAGGTAAACTTTTTCGAAAAAGTGACAAGAAACCAATTGAGGAATCAAAGACCATGGATGAACAGACTGGATCCCCTAAGAAGTCAAAGAAGCGAAAGGCTTCTCAGAACTTCGCCATAGTTACTCACAATGATCAAGCCGTCCCCAATCAACCAGCTCAACCCCCTGCTAGGAAGCCATACAATGGAACTGCACCCTTATGCAACCAATGTAGCCTCCATCATCATGCCAATGTAAAGTTCCGCAAATGCCAAACTTGTGGACTTATAGGCCATACAGCAAGAGTCTGCCCAGCTGCAGCTGCACCAAACCAAGCTTGCAACGATCCCGCTCAAGGTCGTTTTCTACCAGGTTCTTGTTTCAACTGTGGCGAGATAGGTCATTTCCGAAGAAATTGCCCAAAGCTTGCTAATGCAAATCCAGCACAGGGATGAGCATCTGACCGACCAGAAGACAACATCGTTTAGAAATAATCACGTCTTATGTATTATTTTCTTTTGTTGTCAAGGTCCATGAAACAGTTGTTATCATTGTTTATAAATAAATCTTTTATTTACATTGCAATGTATTTATGTGGTTGTATGTATAAAGAACATATCCCCTACAATACCGACAAACAAGGAATCGTATTCCTTGAAAAGCAAACTATCCCCAAATTTTTTCCCATTTTACGATATCTTGAGTTTCCATGAAATTCCTAAGTACCCGTTCCTTCTAAGGAAAAACGAAGTACAAGGCGCAAGTTACAACAATGGATGAATACCCAAAGTACCACTATAAATCCTTAATAAGGGTACCTAAGGGTATTTCTGTAAATCCTAAAATTGTTGTGTTCCTTAATTCGAATATTACGTTTCCTTGAAAACAAAATCGAATTTTTGGGAGATCATCCTATCTTTTCAGATAGATCCCAGAGGACATTGAGGTCCAGCGACTGGTTTCCTGGTGTACCTTGAATATCCATATTCAATCACTAACAAGTTAATAACAAATTAATAACCGAGTTAAACAACTATGTGATTATGTGCTTATGTGTTCCCTTTTATGTTTTTGGTGTAATCCAAGTTTTTGTTATCCAAATCCTCGTAGAATCTTCCATATCATTCGTATAAGGGATTCATAGTAGGATACCCAAAGGTACTATCTAAAATCCTTAATGGACTTCTACGTTGTAGTTAAGTCCCTTGGATTATAAAGTACTACTCCATAATTAGACCCCTTGAGTGGTCTAGTTAAACAGATTGATCCAAAAATCTGGTTAGGAACATCATGTGATGAAATAGCTGAAAGGACTCCTTGGTGGCCTAATTAAAAAGATCATCTGTCGATCTAATTAAAAGGACCCTAGGGTAGTCTAGTCACCCTCATCACAGGTTTGACTTTCTTCCCCTAAACATTACAAGACAAACTGTGCAAGAAATTACGTAATTATGGATGCATACATAATTATGGAATTTAGTGCACAGAAACCACAACAAGTTTTGTCATGTGCCTAGAGTTAACTCTATTCATTTCCGTTTCTGAGGAAGCACCCGTTGAAAATGACTCCGTTTGTTCATTTTCGTTTCTGAAGATTGTCCGTTGAGGAAATGAATATCCGTTTGATTATCCTTTTCATTTCCGTTTCTGAGGAAGCACCCGTTGAAAATGACTCCGTTTGTTCATTTTCGTTTCTGAAGATTGTCCGTTGAGGAAATGAATATCCGTTTGATTATCCTTTTCATTTCCGTTTCTGAGGAAGCACCCGTTGAAAATGACTCCGTTTGTTCATTTTCGTTTCTGAAGATTGTCCATTGAGGAAATGAATATCCGTGTGATTATCCTTTTTCATTTCCATTTCTGATGAAGCAACCGTTGAAAATGACTCCGTTTGTTCATTTTCTTTTCTGAAGATTGTCCGTTGAGGAAATGAATCCCCGTTTGTTTAAATCTTTCATTTTCGCATCTGAAGAATACTCGTTGAGGAAAATGACTCCGTCTGTTCATTTTCGTTTCTGAAGAATGTCCGTTAAGGAAATGACAGGATTATGCCTTACATATCTCTGGTGGTTATTTGACACAAAGTCACAGATAGACTTCTACGAATAAATTTCGGGACGAAATTTCCTAAAGTAGGGGAGATTGTGACACCTGGGTCACTACGACCATCAAACAAATACCAAACCAATGAAATATTGTATTTCATACTTGGTATCTGTATAAATATGTGTATCTTTTGCACATATCAAATTTTGTTCGATTTCAAGCTTTAAATCACTTTCTGGAAGGCTATACGCGCACTGATGCGTAAATATAACCAGTTTAATGCAACGAACACTCCGGAATAGTGAAATAGGCTTAACATACCTTAAATAACCTTTACATAACTTAGAAATAAGTTTCAAAGGCTTTGGTATGGCAAAATCAAGTTAAATCGCTTACAGGGCCTAAGTTGACCAACTGCGAAAGTATGCCAATTTGAACTGTAACAGACATTCTGGAACATGACCATAAGTTAAACATACCATAAATATCCTTTACATAGCTTAGAAATAGGCTTTGAGGGGTTCGGTGTGCTAAAATAAACTTTTGGCTCATTCAGGGACTAAAAGTGTCAAAAAGTGCATAAGTTTGCACTTTCGCGCATATCTTACGTTCTGAATACATCCGGACCTCCAAAAAAATTTATGTAAGCATTATAATATTATGCTTTAGTGTTTGGCTTGTAAAAATCCATTCGTCTCTTAATTTGGATCGTTTTTGCGTTCGTTACGACTCCCGTCGTAATTAACCGAACATCGCAACCGTACGGCCAAACAAACCGACATCCGAGATGTTTTCAAGCATATTTCATGTTCCCTATGTCTTAACATCATTGTGGAGCTTGAAATTGGGATTGACGGGTGTTAGAGGTGCCGTTACGCAACGAAACAAGGCGCAGAGACTGAAACTGTAATTCTGCCAAAGTTAATGGCTTACGGACCGTAAGCCATCACCCTTACGGTCCGTAAGGGATCCCCAGACAGCAGAATATGCAGAAACTTGGAACTTGGCCTTTCCACCTTTTGCACTTGCCTCTTCATGATAATGAGGGGCCAATTGTGTTGTTCCACAGAAATTTCAACAAATGTAGGGTTGAGATCAAAGCACGTTATTCGATAAACGATCCTAACGGTCTTGCAAATCCTATAAATACCCACCAACATCACAACTCAAAACCCATTTGAATTCTGATTTCTTCTCTAAGTTGGGGTGTTCTATCACTTCATACCTGAGAAATATTTGGAAATCAAAGCTTTCGGGGACCCTTTGTAAGTGTTCCTTCGTTCTCTTTATTCGTTTAGCGTTAAAAGTCAAACTTTGTTTGACTTTCTGCGTTGACCAGTTTATGGTCAATGCGAAATTCGTTTGAACTTCATAACGTGAGCGTAATCACGATGGTTATAGTCCCTAGAAACTATACCTACTGATTACCACGTTATCAAGACTCAGTGACGAGTCGTAATTTCGGACAAAATGCGTATTCTTGCATATTTTGTAACCAAACTACTCTTAGGTATCAAAACCGTTTGTTTTGATACCAAACCTGTTTTCTAAACTTAGTTAAGCATGTTTTAACATGCTTAGCTCGTCACTTTTAGTTTAGTGCTTATATAGGGTCGTAAGGTAAGCGATCTAAACAATCGCTTATACTTTCGAACCCGACCCGTTTGGTCGATCATTAGGATCCGACCAAACAAATTAAGTGACCATAGTTGTATAGGGAATAACCTTCCAAGGTTATACCTTATGGTCACGACGTTTAGTTAGTTGTATGTTAGGTAGTTTATATGCCTTAGGTAAATTACCAAAATGCCCTTTTTACGCCAAAATTCATTTAAAGCATATGTAACATAACGTTTGGTATCTAAACTGATTTGGTAACAATATTAGACATGTTAAGGAATATTTTACTTATTGTAGGACTAGTTAGGCATTCCGACCGCGTTTCACGCGAACGACGCGTTAAAGTAGCATAAGCTACCTAAACGGGTCGTAATGGGTCGTAAGCACTTAGGTTAGGTTTCATTTTAGTATGTAGGCTTTGTTAAACCATATTACACGAGTCTCCATACACGTTTGGTCTACGAACCCTCATTCTATCCGATCCTCCGATTTAGGTCCGGTTTATTAACATAGTTACCTATATTAGGTGCCGTTTGATATCCGTGATCTCTAGCATTGTTTGGTTGTTACTCAAGGACTACTAAGCAATCTCAAGTGAGTACATAGACCCCTCTTTTACCGTTTTCAAACTGTTTTGGGGTGAAACACATGTGCCTACTTGTTACTTTCATGCTTTCCATGTTTTCACATCATATACTTGCTATGTTCATTAGTACATTTATAGTACATGATTTCATTATATTTTATGCTATGTATGTCCATTGTGTGCATACTTAGTACATTGTTTTACATTACATTTCATGCTATGTATGTCCATTGTGTGCATACTTAGTACATCGTTTTACATTACATTTTATGCTATGTATGTCCATTGTGTGCATACTTAGTACATTGTTTTACATTACATTTTATGCTATGTATGTCCATTGTGTGCATACTTAGTACATTACTTTACATTTCTGCTTTGTATATTTACTTAGCACACTAGACATTGTTTTACATTGCATTTCTGTTGCATATGCTCATCCAGCATATGAACACATTATATTACATTTTGAACCGTTGTAACCATTTGACTATGTGAATCGTCGTAACCATTTGATTATATGAACTGTTTGTAACTGTTGAACCGTGTGAACCTTTTGTATCTGTTGACATGATTTACATTTGACAATAGACATTAGACTATACATAAACAATTCTACAATTGTTAAACATTACATCTTGGTGGTTTGGTTTGAGTAAGTGACTTAGGTAACGAGGCGTGTGTAATATGATACAAGCATGGTGGATACGCCGCTGGTACTTCCTATATATAAGTGCTTGTATGGTATTACATATCGTAGCATTATTTGAATCATTTCAATTTAAGACATATAACATTTTATACAAATAACATACTTTTCACAAGACATTGTTTTACAAACAAACTCATCTTACATGGTTATTCATTTAACCTTACATTTATTTATACATATCATCTGATCTTATTGTTTTTCAAACGATTTACAAAAACAAATCAATTTACAAGGTTCATGAATAAACTTTATTAAACATTTTCTTAAACTTACAAGTCATGAATCCTATTTTCACAAAACCTATGTATCTCACAGACATTTTTATGCTGACGTACCTATTTTCACATGTGTTTTCACAAGTTGATGCATAGGACTTATCGAGACATACTTAGGCGGACCTGTGCCTTAGTGACTTAAAACGAGACAAGAACTAGTTAATTTTTGTTATGTACTCTTTGTTTCTTGTTTAAAACAATGTAACTCTCTTGTTTGAATAATAAAACGAAACTTTAATTGCCATGGATTTGAAACAATTAATTCTGTTACAACACTCCTCGATGTTTCCGCCACGTTTCGTTGTCTCACGTGGTCGGTGTGTGACACATAGCCTTCACACTGTGTCTAACAAAAACTACAAACTAAACAATGTCCTTCACTCACCAACTGTTATCAAAGATTTGCTTTCTGTCAGAAAATTTACTCGTGATAACCAAGTTAGTGTCGAATTTGATCCTTTTGGTTTTTCTTTGAAGGATCTCAAGACGGGCACCTTCCTTTCTCGCCATGACAGCACGGGGGACCTTTATCTATTCACGTCACCTACATATGCTTTTGTCTCCACGACTCCTCAGCCTCCTTGGCACAACCGTCTAGGGCACCCGGGAGCTACCATTTTAGATTTTCTTTCTCGTAATAATTTTATTCATCGTAATAACACAGCTAGTACTTTTGTTTGCTCGTCTTGTCAGCTTGCTAATAGTCAACGTTTACCTTTTCATGATTCAAATTCCATTAGTTTTGCACCCTTTGATTTAATTCACTGTGATCTATGGACATCCCCGGTTGTTAGCAACTCCGGCTATAAGTACTATATGGTGCTCATAGATAATTTCACACAACATGTATGGGTTTACCCATTAAAATATAAATCAGAAACATTTATCACTTTTGTTAAATTTCATAAACTTGTACATACCCAGTTCAACCGTCTCATCAAAACTTTTCAATGTGACTTGGGTGGCGAGTTCGACAACCACAACTTCAAAAATTTTGCATCGCAAAATGGTATGGTCCTTCATTTTTCTTGCCCACAGACCTCGTCCCAAAATGGCAAAGCTGAGCGAATGCTCCGTCGCCTGAACAATATTATTCGGGCACTTCTCATACATGCTCGTCTTCCACCCACTTTCCGGGTTGAAGCACTCCACACTTCCGCCTACCTTCATAACATACTTCCCACTACCAAACTTGACCATCTCACCCCGGCCTTTGCCCATTATCAACGACACCCAACATATGACCATTTGAGGGTTTTTGGATGCGCATGTTACCCAAACACATCCGCAACTCAAGCCCACAAGCTTCTCCCTCGGTCTAGCCGATGCATCTTCCTCGGCTACCCTTCAAATTTTCGAGGATACCGCTGCCTCGATCCTACAACCAGTCACGTTCACATTTCATGCCACGTAATATTTGATGAACATGATTTTCCCTACTCCTACAATACATAACCCTTGGCTTATAACTTCCTTGATGATGACCACTACCCCTTCTGTCACACACACCAAACATTTACGACCCCACCAGTCGGCCCAACTCCTTCCCCAACGGATCCAAGCATCTTAAACCAATCTCCCACTCACCCACATACATCCAACCCAAACACACCTATCCATACCCCACACCCTCATTCTGTTCCATCGGCCCACCCACCTCTATCTATACCCACCCAGCCCAGCCCAACCCACACCTCTATCAATACCCACCCAGCCCATAACCCCCACTCAACACCCGAACCACCATCCCATGGTCACCCGTGCAAAAGATGGCATCTCCAAACCCAACCGGAAATATAACCTCACCACAACCTCTATTTCTCCGCTACCCACATCTTACCATAAGGCTTATTCAGATCCAAATTGGCAAAATGCCATGACCAGTGAGTTTAGTGCGTTGCAGGCAAATAACACATGGGAACTAGTACCCAAACTGGTTGATACGCCAATCATTCGTTGCATGTGGTTGTTCCGTCATAAGTTTAAGGCCGATGGAACACTTGAGAGATATAAAGCCCGCTTGGTAGTTAATGGTAAATCTCAAACAGTGGGAATCGATTGTCATGACACTTTCAGTCCTGTAGTTAAACCAGCCTCCATCCGCACTGTGTTAAGTTTGGCAGTCTCCAGACAATGGCCTATACATCAGCTTAATGTAAAGAACGCTTTTCTTCACGGGCACTTAGAAGAAACAGTATATATGCACCAACCACCGGGCTTCATTGATAAAAAATTTCCGGATCATGTCTGCCATCTCAAGAAATCTTTATATGGCCTTAAGCAGGCCCCGCGGGCCTGGGACACACGTTTCTCGAGCTTCTTGCTCTCTCATGGTTTTAAAAGCAGCATCTGTGATCCGTCACTTTTTATATATCGTCAGGGACAACGTATCGCGTATTTATTGATGTATGTCGACGATATCATTTTAACCGCCTTAGACTCTACTCTTCTTGGCTCTATCATCACCATGCTCTCTAGAGAATTTGCTATGACCGACCTCGACACTATTCACCATTTTTTGGGCATTACGGTTACACGAGACTCCAATGGCCTTTTCCTATCCCAGGCTCAATACACTCGTGACATCTTGCATCAGGCCAGCATGACGGGCTGCAAACCATGTGCTACTCCTTGTGACACTACCTCTAAGCTTAGTGCCTCGGACAGTCCCTTAATTGAGGATAGAGCATTATACCGCAGCCTTGCGGGTGCATTACAATACCTGACCTTCACATGGCCCGATATCACCTATGCAGTGAAACAGGTGTGTTTATTCATGCATGCCCCACGGGAACCACACTTCACGTTCCTTAAACGTATTTTACGGCACCTACAAGGCACCCTTGACTACGGTCTATGCCTTTCGGCATCTCCCTCCACCGCGCTTACTGCCTACTCTGATGTAGATTGGGGAGGGTGTCCTGATTCGCGACGGTCAACCTCGGGATATTGTGTGTTTCTTGGTGACTATTTAATCTCCTGGTCCTCCAAGCGCCAACCCACCATTTCTAGGTCCAGTGCAGAGGCTGAATACCGAGGAGTTGCAAACGCTGTCGCTGAAACGAGCTGGTTACGTAACCTTCTTTTGGAACTCCAGGTGCCAGTTATTACAGCCACTATCATTTACTGTGACAATGTTTTTGCCGTATACCTCTCTAAAAATCCCGTTCAACACCAACGAATGAAGCATGTTGAACTTGATATCCACTTCGTTCGCGAGAAGGTTCACATCGGCCAGGTCAAGGTTCTTCATGTGCCCTCTTCATCTCAGTATGCTGACATCTTCATGAAAGGATTACCCAGGACCATCTTTGAAGAATTCAGGTCCAGTTTGCATGTCCGTTCCTATGACGCTCAAACTGCGGGGGACTATTAGAATATACATATATTTAGGAATATATTGTGTGGTCGATTAGGAGAGGATCATAATTGTATTTACTGATTTCCTTTCCTTGTATTGTGTATATCTTTTCACCCTATTTAAAGGGTTGTTGATCAATGACAGAGGGCAAGCATTATACCATAATTCATAAATCAATAAAAAATACTACAAAAGGTTATTGCTTACAAAACGCCAAAAATAATAAAAACTATTTTTCCTTCTTAATATTTTCTCTGTTATTGTATTTTGTCATCTTGGTATGCATAACGTCATTTAAAAAAATGCCAAACTTGGAAGATGGGACGTCTATCACCCTAGAACTAATAAAGCTGAACAAAATAGTAAATACACACAGTAACTGAAAAGACGGTTACTTTATTACTTTCATTTATTATAATAAAAATCCTGCATAAACTACGCGCCAAAAAACTCTTATAAGAGAGGGGTCTCTACACAATGAATTGATCACACCCAGAAAAACAAACGCTATGTTCCCTAGAAACCACTCACTTTACAACGCCAAAAAGTAAGTTAAAAAAAAACACAGATGGCAAAGCTTTCACTGAATTGATTCTTCTCTGAGGTGGTTATCTCTATAATCTTTTGCTGAATGAGATGGGCGAATATTCAAGAAAAAGAGACTGATGACAGTGATATGTCATCATGTGAGCTTTGTTCTTGATGAATATATGCATGGCATGAAGGGATCAACACAAGTGTAAAATGCTATTTTGGACTCCATTATTATAAATAGCTTTCAAGCAAGATTTGATCTTCAATGACATGCCACCAAACAAGAATATCACACCAAAAAACAGGATGCTGCTAACAAGCTTCGTCTAAAAAAGACGGGGTTTATGTAGGAAAGTTGGCATCTAACTAAGGTATTCAAAGGTTCAAAACGCCAACATAAATTCAAGAAGAAGAGTCTGATGACAGTGAAGATTTGGATGAGAAATTAGATTACCATTTTTAATTTTTTTTTCATTTTATATTGTTTTGTTATCAAATTATCTGTTGTTTGTTATCTAATTCTCTAGTTATAAAATACATTATTATATAAAACGCCAAAAACTACAAACGCCAAAACGCTAATAGTATGAAAACTGTGAGAACGGGTGCTGGCAAAGCACCTTGTCGATGTATTAAATGCCAAAAAAATTGACTAAACGCCATAAAAAACATTTGGTCTTGTTGTAATCTTATGAAAATATTAATGACTCGTAGTGAATTATTATACAACGCCACAAAACGCCAAAAAAATTGACCGAGGAAACGCTATAACGCCAAAAAAAATATCTATGTGACACAAAAACAATTAATTCAACGTGACAGATCTAAGAAAAAATAAAACGGCAATTAGTTAATGAATATAATTAACGCCAAAATAATCTTAGACGCCAAAAATAAAACAGCATGTTACGCAAAATTAGGAAATAAAAAAAAGCACTCAAGCCCTGATCATATCCTGCATCACGTGTTGGGCCAGGATGCGTTCTCACCGTTCTCACACTTTAGGGCGTTTTCTCCTGATCCCGTACCTATATATAGTTTGAGATTTGGCTGGAAACCATAAAAAAGTGGGGAACTAACTACCATGTAAAAAATCATAAGAAAATCATTTTTACCTAATTTATTTCGAAATTTTTACATGTAAACACATGTAGAAGCCAATTTAATAAAAAGAATTGAGAAATAAAAAAAATTAATAATAGTTTGAAAGGCTAAAAAATCTTTTTTACAAATATTTTTTTTTATTTGAATAGTTTATATGGAAAAGGTTGGAACAAATTATGTGTAAATTATTTTTTAATATTATTTTTACATTTAAAATTTGTGATAATTATTTCTCTTGTCCTCTTTATTTATATCAACTTTCGTTTTATTGGATGCCTTTTACCTTTTAAATTGACAAGTATCATTCTTTAAGTTTTTTTTTTTTTTTTTTTTTTTTTTAACTTTTCATCGTCTGTCATTTGACATTAACCAGGTTGAATCTAATCATATGGACCCCACATGAGAGAAAATTTAATAGAAGCAGTGGGAGTCATGGGAAAAACTTGACTAAAGTTGGAAAGAATGTGAGGTGCTGAAACTGTGGTGAAAAGAGAGATGTTAGAAATTAGTGTTCTGATCCTCAGAAAGAGGATGGTAAACAACATGTAAACAATGTTGTGTCATTGGAGAATCTGATGGTGATGTATTGGTTTGCTGTGAAGAGTCTATAGACTCTTGGGCTATGCATTCTTGTTATTTTTTCACACCTTGTACAACGGGGAGACGATGATGAATCTGCAAAAAAAAAAGACTTTGGAAAGGTACGATTAGCTCACACCATGCTCATAATGTTATACGTATGGGAGATGTCAATCTGAAGACTCCACTAGGCACTACATGGAACTTATAGAATGTTAGGGTAATTCCATGTTTAATGAAGAAACTTATTTATGTTAGCCAATTGGATAAACAGGGGTCGTTGTATCTGGTTGAAGGTACCTCCAGAGGGAGTAGCCATCCCTGTACAACATAAGGTCTGGTTCACTGAATCTAGTAAGCGAAAGAGGGTTCAAATTGCATACTTGAATCCTGGTTCTTTGGGGATGTCAGTTGAATGTGGGTGGAGGTCACAGTTTAAGCAAGTCAGGGGATTTGGTGATAGCGGGAGCACGGGCCGTGTTCCGGTTATAATCATGAAGAACCGTTGGGTTTTAAAGACGAAGGTTCCGAATGAAGAAAAATGCTCTCCTAGAAATAGTTTTCATAATTGAAGAGTGGTATTAATTCTTGATGTATCTCTAGAGTTGGTGGATCGTACAAGCCGGTTGAGAATAAGAATGAGTCAATGGCAGTTTCAATCATGGTGGGTCTAATAAGACTATTAGGGTGTAGCTTGTGGGAGCTTCAACCTGTCTTTTAGGTACTTGATGAGAGGCGTGGTTGCAATTAGGTGGCTTGGATGTGACTAGAGTCTTAGCTTGTTCTTGGGAACTAAAGACTTGGAGGACTAGAGTCTTTGCTTGTTTTTGGAACCGGAGGGTTGTAAGACTTGAACTTGAAAATTACTGAAGTTACTAGCGATGGGTTTACTTGGATGAACTTTATGTTTTATGTAAAGCCTCCTAGTGGGAGATTGTTGGGTTCGTAGGCTTTGAAAGCTAACCATAATTAATTAGGGCAACTGGCATTAATTAGGTTTTAGGCCCACTTAATTAATTTGTTGACTAAGGAGTTAACACTAATCTTGTTCTATATATACCTATGATGTAATTTAGTCTGTGTTATTTAGTAAAGAGTTGTAAGCATCTAATAAAAGTGAAACCCTCGTTGCAACCCTTAGACGTAGGTCACCTTGACCGAACCACGTAAATTCTCGTATTTTTATCTTATGCTAGTGTGTGTGTGTTTGTTCATTTCTACTTGAGTCTACTCTAATCCGATACCTAACAACAGTGAGATGGTTTTGGAACTGGTTATGTCAACTTTTTATCTAATATTAGATTTTAAAATTTAATTGGCCTAAATACATTTTTAGTATTTTAATTTGTGTGTAACTTTATTACCCAAGAAAATTATCAATATAAAACTTAAAAATAATTAGTGAATTAGTATTTTGTTTTATTATCGAGAAGATGTTTAAATGATCTTATTTTAAAACTAATCATATATATAGGCAAATACATGTCCCTTTACATGTCCAATGTCCGGGCTTGCACGTTGGGTTTAGGTTTGTTTATCAGAACTTGTTTAATTACCAATGGGGTGGTGGTCTATTGGTAAATACAAAGCCTTTAAACACCATAAAAGGGAGAGGCCTTGGGTTCAATTCCCATAGACAAAATGGAATAAAAGAAATTTGTAAAAAAAGAACAAAAACTTGTCTAATGATTCCAACTTGGCCCATGCTTTTCATGCAAATTGCCACATCACCAATCCCATATGGCACTATCTCCGAATCATCTAGATTCTTCCACTCCATACATAGTAGGATAAGACACTTTTGTCAATGTAATTTTTTTTTTTTTGCATAATATGCGGGTTGCAACTCTCTTTATATAGAAACACATCTTGTATATTTCTTAGGAGGCCTTAACTAGAAAGTGTTATCTTGAATTGTTTCTGCCTATAAAATTCATTTTCTGATTCAATACAACACACACATTTTCTGTGTGTAGTATTGATCTCTCTTTTTAAACAAACTATAATCCTTTGTCGAGATCTTTAGTCATCAAACCATCCACATGGGATCAACACCCTCTTCTATGTTTACTTTTCCCTTACTTTAACTAGGATTTTACCAAAACACTTTGTCTAAGACTCAAATAGGACAGAGGTCTTCTAGACAGAGGTCTTCTAAACCTGTACTTTAGGTTCAAATCCCATTGAACACAATTTTTTCCATATATTTTTTACATTTGGGTATCCAAAAAATAAATTTTGAATGATTTGAATATGAAATGCTTGAGTACCGCCTTTTTTGAAAAGGTTGATCAATTTGTTTATGTTGCTTGTTCCTAAAGTATATAAATGTTCCCTCTGTTCCTGACCAAAATGGCTTCCACTTCATCAATGAATATCTTGGTAGAAGATATCATTTCTTGAAAGAAAAATTCGAAGGATAAAGAAGCATTCTTAATTTCTTCATGCTCATTCCAAGTTCGAAGTATCAATTGTACAAATAAAAATCCACTTCATTACATGATTTCTTTTTCATATAGATTGACATAGGATCTGTTGGGCAATTACTTAAAATTACATTTTGTGCTACAACCCTTCCAATCTGATAGAAAAGGATGCCATGATTCCAGAGAGTCGTCAACTCCAACGACCGACCATGTTCAATCCATACCAGATCTAACGAACCGCCCATCCTACCTCTTGTGCTTCCAGATAGACATACTAAGCTTTACATATCCTTGTAACTTATGGAATGGACCACACTCCTTGGTATAAGTAAGGAGCCTTTTGATAAGAAAGGGACGGGGAAAGCTTAAACCGAATTCCTATAGTGATGAAGTGATGAATATAAGCGCAATTGAAATTCATGGGGAGTTATACATTTTCGTATTGGTAAGAGATTCTATTTATATTGAATTGAAGTGTTTGTTAGAATCTCATCTAGAGGGAGTCTTACTCAAAATAGGATTGTCCGAAGATATAAACAAGAGTAAATTACTTTTTTGGCCCCTGTGGTTATATCAGTTTTACTATATTAGCCCAAAATAAGATTTTTTAACATATGTGACCCCATGGTCTCTATAACTAACTATTTTGGCCCCTGAGTTTAACTCAATCCCAAACCCTATTTAATTATTAGTCATATGACATGCACATGATGGGTAAATTGGTAATGTCCCTCCCCTTTTAATTACTTTATAAAGAAAAAAAACCCTAGCTACTTTATCGCTTCTTCTTCTTCGTTTTTTCAAGACTAACACCTGGAAATTTCTCCTCTATGTTTTTCGTTCCCAGAGGATGGTGGTGGTTTAACAAATCTGAATCACTGAATCTGAATCACCCAGATCTGTTAATATTTGATTCGAATCGGATTTGGTGGGTTTCATTCGAATTCACAGCTAAACAATCAAAATTCCATCTTTCAGACATGATGAAACTCTACACTCTAGTATAAATAACAATCACACACACAATACTCTTATTGAAATAACATTTTTACAAATAAAACATTAAAACAATTTGAAATCAAGTACCAAATGTATATGAGAGAAACTGATGTTCCACTCAAGTACACATCCAACTTACCTCGCCAAGATGCAAATTATCACAAACTCATTCCAATCTGCCTATACAATTTCGAGTTCATTATCACAGCCTCCTAGTTAAAGAAGAATCCGTTGTAAACCCCCCCCCCCCCCAAAAAAAAAAAAAAAACTTCAATTGTCAGTTGTACAATGTTTAGAACACAGAACAAATTCAAGTTCGCCATCACAATTGTAATTCCCACTGAGGGAAGCAGTAACGACCATCACCACACACCGCTAGAAACCCTAAAGATCTAGCAGCCAAGAACTACCATCACCACACATCGTTGCTGATCGATTCGTGAACTGTTAGCCACAAAAACGAACATGGCAGCGACAGTCGCCGGTAGTCTTTCTCTGTCGTCCACTCTCTGTTCTCAATAAAGATCTGAAACTGAAAGGGGCAAATTTTCCTTGTGGTTTTTGTTGACACCTCAATGAAGATCTGAAACTGAAATGTGGGTTTTGATTAGGGGATGATGATGATGGTTGAAGGGGGTCATGTCCTTGAAGGTCTGGGTTTGAAGATGATGTGTTCTTGAAGATGATGTGTTTTTAAAAATTTGGGTTTGAAGATGATGATGTGTAGATGATAATTATTGTTTTATTTTTTATAAAGTCAGTAGAAGTAAATGGGAGGGGAAATTACCAATTTACCCATCATGTGCATGTCATGTGACTAATAATTAACCTGGGTTTGGGGTTGAGTTAGACTTAGCGGCCAAAATAGTTAGTTATAGAGACCATGTGGGCATATATGTTAAAAAAATCCTATTTTGTGCTAATATAGTAAAAGTGATATAACCATGTAACGCCCTAAAACTCGAATGTTCACATTCGTCATATGAGTAACGCCCCCAAAACTTGAATGTTTATATTTACCATATGTTCCAAATGATAAAACATGAAATAAAATGACTAGGCTATTTAGCCTAGTTAAATTATTTAGTCAAAACAAGTAATGAATGAGTTTGGTGGCAATTGTGAAGATGTGACAAATAGAGGGGCTAAACTTGGAAAAAATGAGTTTAAGTTTTACATAATCTAGAAAACTTAGTATTGTGTGTGTGTGTTGGAGGTGTATGTCGACACCCACAAAGGAAGAAGGAGAAAACCCCTCAAATTCAGTCACTTTAAGTCTAAATTGAAGATGGATTCAAGTTGAGATTGAAGCATGAACACGATTTCTTGATGATCTAGTACTCACAATCATGTGGTAAGTTAAATTTTGTGTTCTAGTGATTGTTGATGAAAATGGGTTAGAATGAATCCGTGAATTGGATTGAAATTGGAATGAATAGTTGTTAATACTATTGTGTTTAAGTTGATTTATGGTAGAGATTTGAGCTATCTTAATGATTTAGGATGAAACCCATGTGTATGAGGATGAAGATGATTATGATGAACATGTAGATGTGAAATTGTGATTGTGTTGATGCATAAGATGTTATATGATAATTTTGATAGTTAAACAAGATGTAGAATTAGTGACAATATGATTTTGTTTGAATGTAATGGTTCATGAGATGAATTTGGGAAAAACATGCTTAAACCACTTGTACATTGTGCTTAAAAAGTGGTATGCACACTAAGTGTTTGATGAAATGCATAGGTGAGATTTTTAGAAAAGATTTGATGAAACAGAATCTATCCAGAAAGTTACAGCCGAATTTAATGGGCTGTAACTGGGTCAAATCTTGTCAAAAACTGATGTTTATTGAGTTTGTGAGGAACCTCCAGTAAAAACCTTTCAAACCCATCTGGATTTGCATTTTTTGGACGAAAAGTGAACGTTTTATGAATTTTTCCGTATCGAAGGTACATGCTACGTTTTCTGGCAGAATTTGTAGCCCATTACGAATGTCATAACTCAATTTAGGAATTGAGTTATGATCCAAATTTTTACTATAAGTAGCTTCAGGAGGTCGTGAAAATCTCCATCTGGAATTAAGTCAATCGGATAATCGAGGATTTTTAAATGAATTTTTCCGTGGGCTGTAGTCAGAAAGTGACAAATCTGATTGCTGCTTAATAAATGAATTTTTATAAATTTTTGGCAGAGAGTTAGACTCTAAAAATTTAACACAAAGATACCCCTCCGAGGGGCAAGTCACATAAAAAGATCGTAATTTTTGCAAGCTCGTAACTACAGTAAATGGACGTCCCAAAACAGCCTATTTTCAGTGAATTGAGTTATGCATGTTAGTGAACGATTGACTAATGAAGTAATGCCAACTAAGAATTTGAAACGATTATCGATATGGATGAACATGCAAACTAACAAGTTATGAAAATGATGGCATGAAAGAATAGGAATTTACATTGGCAAGGACTCAAGCACAGATGGCTAACGAGTCAAAGGAAGGCAAGAAGACGAGCTCAAACATGGACGCATAAGGTAAGTGAATTCCGGAACCACACTTCATAATACATAATTAAAGTCTGTTGTATGAAGGTTAGGAGTCATGTAGTATGTTGCTTATAGTAAAAGGGAAAGAATGTTGTAGTATGTTGCTTATAGCTCATAAGCAACGAAAAGTGCATGGTGAATTCAAATGGGTCAAAACGAGGAAAGCAATTTAGTGTTATGTAATAGTTAATTTGATTTTATGATTAAGAAATTAGAAGGATATGGGACTTGAATATGGATAATTTACGTCATAGAAATACGAAAACGGGAAAGAAAGAAGTTTAGAGGCCTAACGGTTGTTTACAAAAGTAAATAGAAAACATAAGTTGCTGAACTGGGCTCTACCGTAGCTTACAGTACCCACCGTACTCTACGGTAGGTGTTGATGCCACTACTTCAACATAAGACAGTCAACCCACACCATAGGGAAATTCCCAGCCACCGTAAGCTATGGTGATACCGTAGGTTACGGTGGGGTTCCAACAGCAAAGTTGTTTCTTCGTTTTTCCTCGATTTCGGACCCCGTGAACCCGTTCCAACCCCCGGTATACCTGACACATGTGCCTCCATGGTCATCAAACAAATACCAAACCAATGAAATATTGTATTTCATACTTGAGATTTGTATAAATATGTGAGTCATTTGCACATATCAAATTTTGTTCGATTTCGAGCTCTAAATCGCTTTCTGGAAAGTTATACGCGAACTGATGCGTAAACGTAATTAATTTAACGCAACAAACACTCTGGAACAGTGACATAGGCTTAACATACCTTAAATAACCTTGACATAACTTAGAAATAAGATTTGGAAGGTTTGGTGTGTCGAAATCAAGTTTATTCGCTTACAGGGACTAAAGTCGACAAACTGCGAAAGTATGCTGATTCGTACTGTAAAGAGCATTCCGGAACTTGATCATAAGTTAAAAATGCCCTAAATATCCTTTACATAGCATAGAAATAGGCTTTGAGGTGTTGGGTGTGCAAAAATAAACTTATGTGATCAACAGGGACTAAAAGCGTCAAAAAGTGCTTAAGTTTGCATTTTCGCGCATATCTTACGTTCTGAATATATCCGGACACCCAAAAATTTATGTAACCATTAAAATATTTTATTTTAGTGATTGGCATGATAAAATTCCATTCGTCGCGTAATTTGGATAGTTTTTTGCGTCCGTTCGTGTTTCGTCGTAATTAACCGAACAACGCAACCGTACGGCCAAACGAACCGACATTTGAGATATTTTTGAGCATATTTTAAGTTCCCTATACTTTAACTTCATTTTAGAGCCTTGAAATGGGGTTAACAGGGCTTAAAAGTGTCAAAAATGCATCAAAATCAAGTTTATGGGCTGCAGGGACCAAAACTGACATTTCTTCCAAAGTTCCCTCAGGCGGGGCGCGTAAGCCTAGGGCTTCACCTTACGCGGCCCGCGTAAACCTCCCAGATCTGCAAAAATTGATTTCCAGCCATTTCCAGTTGTTCCCCATGTTTGCAAATGGTTTTATCAAGTCTTTGGGCTTGTTTTAGGGTGCCCATGGTATTCTAAATCAGGGGGTGCACATGTAAGGCCAAGATCGAAGCTCGGTTTTCGATGAACGATCTTAACGGTTCTCCGAAAACTATAAATACCCCATGATTTTTCATTTGCAACTCACTCATGATCTGATTGTTTGCTCTAAGTTGAAGTATCCCACTTCATACCTGAGCATTCTAGATCATTTTCTCCATAGCTTGGACCTCTTGTAAGCTTTTTTCGTTCTTTTATGCGTTTTTAAGCATGAAAGTCAAACATTGTTTGACTTTCTGCTTTGACCAGTCCTTGGTCAACACGAAGTTCGTTTGAACTTCGCAACGTGATGTAAGACCCAACTTAAAATAACAGGATTAATGATACATAACATGCATTTAGTACAAAAATTTCGAGTTTACAAAAACTTTCATGATTTTAAAACCATACATGATCATAATATTCAAGTTATAACCCTACTAATTAAACATTCAAGACATGACTTCAAGTGTTTACATATTACTTAAAACAAAATAGATCAAGCGCGGAAGCTTTATTTAGTGCGTTCGGTTCTTGTAATTACTTGATCGCCATCCGGATTAGGTCCACCATCACCTAAGGTCAAAACCACATAAAATGTTAGTTTTGATAATGTTAGAATGGCTATAACAAGCTTCATGAGTGAAAACAACTAAAATTAAATAATTTCAGAATTTGGAGGGGGCGTGGCGCTACACCTAGGGGGTCGCGCTACACCTAGCACCCTAAATAATTTCAGAATTTGGGGGGGGGGGGGGGGGGGGGGCGTGGCGCTACACCTAGGGGGTCGTGCTACACCTAGCCCCCTTTTTTACAGCAAATTATTTTATTGTTGCTTCACCAATATTAACTTAGAACTTGCATAACTTTCACTACACAAGTCCGTTTTACGTAATTCTTTTTCCTACGCGACCGTAATTTAATTACGGACTCGTTTATCAACACAATTCACATCAAAATTCAGTTTATGAACAGTTGGCCTATGATTCGGCTCTTTGTTTATTCGACCCATTTGTTTACAAGTCCTACAACTTGTTTTTGTTATCACCTCTTGTCTAAGACCGATTTACCCAATCCCGGGTTTTTCCATCTATGACGTTTCGCTTCCCTCCCGAGGGTTGCTTACGCAATAATCGTCATGCTTGGTTCGAGGATTTAAACATGCTTTTTAACACTATTTGACAAGCATAATTTTCAACTTGTTTTGACCCGTTTGGATGCCGAATGGAGATCACCATTTCAAAACATTCTAAACTCTATTTCTTGCACATGATTTGACCCGTTTTATTTGTCTATTGCACTTGGTCACTTCCGTGAGTTAACGGGTTTCCTTGTTTACCAAATTTCAATATATCAAGCTAAAACTAACAATTAAACATAATATAACGAAACCATAAGTCGCGTACCTTCAAAGCGCACCCTTCAAGCGTGTATCACCTCTGGCTTGTCCACTTGACGATCCGGATTCTTTACCTAAAGAGTTCCATTCGCAACCGATTTAGAACTCTTTTAAAATCAATAACGGACAATTTATTATGATAATCAAATCTGCGCTTTTTGTCCGATCTTTAACGTTTTACTCCTCACTTAGGCGTTTTAACAAACACCTTGCGGGTCAGATTTTACATAATCATTATTAGGTTGTTGACATGTTATTTTTCCATCTACTTTCACTTTAGTCAGACAATTTGCACAAAATTTCAACATCAATAATACTGAATTTAACACATGAATTCAGCTTTCACTAGAATAGTAATCACAATCCTAGTATTTATCTAGTCTCTATAAACCCAATAATCACCTACAATGGTGATTATAATCTCTACAATTAACATACCAAATTTTAACAAGAATTCATCTAGGGTTTTATCCCTAGACATCATGTTACTTCTAATTTCATCCATGCAACATATATTCAAGCTCAATTTTTGATTTTCTCAATTAACCTAAAACTAAACAAGAATCAAAACACCAAAATTTTGCATACCTTTTGATCCCTGTAGCGAGGTGATCACTAATTCATGTTTGAAACTTGATTTAGAGCAGATTAAGGGCTTCAATTTGCGAGTTTTATGTGAAAACTAGGGTTTGGAGGAAACCCCTGGTCGCCCCTTTCTTATGTATTATCCAAACACACACACATGTGTGTGTTTGGTGTGTTAATTGTTGTTTTAAGCATTCATGTTTCAGTTTTTTTACCAATTCAGTCCTTCAACTTGTATCTAACTTAGAATGTAAGTGTTTTAACCTTATTGTAAGTCACTTCTAGACTCTTAACTAACTAGGTTATAATTTCCTAGTTAGTTGATTCTTGTTTAATTAATACTTTATAATAAAATATAAAGTTTTATATTTTTGGGGTGTTACATGTCCACCCCCCTTAAAAAGGGTTTCGTCCTCGAAACCGAATTACGTACCAAATAATGTTGGGTAGAGTCGTAGCATCTCCTCTTTGGATTCCCATGTGGTATCCGAACCCTTCTTGTGTTCCCATTTAACCTTTACTTGATTGATCTCTTTGTTCCTTAATATTTTCACCTTACGATCCAAAATCGCAATGGGCTTCACCACATAGTTAAGGCTATCATCCACCTCGATGACATCGTAGTAGATATAAGTCGTTTCGTCCGCTAGACATTTCCGAAGATGTGACACATGAAATGTGCTATGAATTCCACTTAATTCCTCTGGTAGTTCAAGGCGGTATGCTACCTTTCCTACTCGCTCGACAATTGTAAACGGCCCAATAAATCTCGGGCTTAATTTTCCTCTCTTTCTAAACCGGATAACCCCCTTCCATGGGGATACCTTAAGAATGACCTTGTCACCGATGTGAAACTCGATCGGTCTCCTCCTTTTGTCCGCATACGACTTTTGTCTATCTTGAGCCACTTTCAAGTGTGCCCGAAACACGTCAATCTTTTCATTAGTGGCTCGAACTATGTCTTTATGGGCGAGTTCACGTGGACCCACCTCACCCCAACACACTGGGGTCCGGCATTTCCTACCGTAAAGCATTTCGTATGGTGCCATCCCGATACTAGCATGGTAACTGTTATTACACGAAAACTCAACCAATGGTAGATAAACATCCCAACTACCTCCGAAGTCGATTATACATGCCCGTAGCATGTCTTCCAATGTGTGTATTGTTCTTTCGCTCTGTCCATCCGTCTGAGGATGGTATGCAGTGCTAATGAACAATTTTGTTCCCATTTGCTCTTGGAAATCTCGCCAAAAATTTGAAGTGAATCTGGTATCCCTATCGGACACGATGGATACCGGTACTCCGTGGCGTGCCACTATCTCATTAGTGTAAACCTCCGACATCTTTTCTGACGTATAAGTCTCACGTATCGGAATAAAGTGAGCACTCTTTGTCAGTCTATCAACAACTACCCATATTGCATCAAATCCGCGGTTCGACCTTGGTAGTTTGGTTAACAGGTCCATTGTAATATGTTCCCATTTCCAAACCGGAATTTCCAACGGTTGGAGCTTACCGTATGGTTTTTGGTGTTCCGCCTTGACTTGCAGACATGTCAGGTATTTCTCTACGTATTTCACTACATCTCTTTTCATTCTGGGCGGCCAATAGTTTTGTTTCAAGTCGTTATACATCTTGGTCGCTCCCGGATGGATGGAATAACGGGATTTATGAGCTTCATCGAGTAGAAGCTTTTTAACTCCACATGTGTTTGGAACCCAAATTCTATTGAAACGTGTTTTCAAACCGTGATTGCCTTCTTCAAGATCCTTGAATTGGCCAACAATTCTTTCCTTTTTCCAGTTTTCCACCTTTACTGCTTCAACTTGTGCTTCTCGGATTCGTTCTAGTAAGCCCGAGGTCACAATAAGCTGCATTGATTGTACTCGTATCGGGGCGTTGATGCGTGTGAAGTGTGTATATAAGTTTAAGTATATTTTAAGCCCTTTTACACTTTCTTTAGCCAAGTTTTAAATTTATAAAACACAATATTCACTAACACTAAACGCACATATAGGCAAGTGCACCCATCGTGAGCGTAGTATAGTGTTGGCAAGATACCAAGGTCGTCCAAGGACACAAGAACTTTTAGTACCGGTTTATCCTCAACGTCTAATCAAATCAAAAGTTTAGAAAAATGTTTTAAACTAAGAAAATAAAAAGTAACTTAAATGCTAAAAAATAAAAATAAAAAGAAAAACAGATAGACAAGATGAATCACTTGGCTCCGACTCGTGTTTAGTGTAACCTTTGATTATTTCCGCACTTTTGCACTATTTAAGAGATTATCTTAGTTATTGTAGTACGCCCCTCTTTTGGAGGTGACGTTACCCTCAACCTAGTAGTTTGAGTCAGCAAGGATACAATCCTAAAGGGTCGGATTATTGAAAGATAATTAATTAAGTTATTAATGCATAATGTGGTAGGCCCCTCTTTTGTAGGTGACGTTACCCTCGGCTAAGTAGTCTGAGTCAGCAGGGATACAGTCCTAAGTAGCCGGGTTAAAGTATTAATAGTAGTTTAACTTATGAGGGGATCAAAGAGTTTGGACCCCCGCCATCCAATACCGTTAAGTATTGAAGGAGGTCCTACTAAATTTGACCCAGGTCCTTTGCAGGATCTATACACTGAACAATGGCAAGACTCTTACCAAACCGTTCCCTTAACCCCCGACCAGGTAGCCAACATACCTCCATATAGACCGTGGAGATATGAATGGTGAAAATCTTTTATTTTATATAGACAGTAAAATAATGCCAAGACACCACGGACAAAACGATAAGGAAGAATCATCTTCAACATAAGAAACTAGTTATTAAAGTCATTAATACATAACCAATTAAAAAGTGCGAAAAGATTAAAAATAAAAAGTATTACACAAGACACTTTGTCTTCACCAAGTGATGTAAGAGACTTAGGCAAACATGGCCTTGATTGTCAAGAACTCTTACGATCAATCTTGGATCCCGAGACGACTCACACACTCTATGATGGAAAATGGATGATGGTGGTGGATGATGGTGTTATGGTGGTGGTGGGTGGTGGGTGAAGTGAGAGAGAGGTGGTGTGCCAAGGGATGGTTTGAGCTTGAGCCAAGCACTCCTATTTATAGGCTGAACAGAAGCTCGGGCACGGCCTCGTGTCCAGTGGGCACGGCCCCGTGTCCATCCTCTTCTTTGTCTTCATTAATTGCTCTTGTCTTTATTAGTTGACCACGGCCCCGTGTCCGCTGGGCACGACCCCGTGTGCAGAAGCATATCTGTACTATCAAGATTTGCCTGGATTCTGCGAATCTTATAGTTGACCACGACCCCGTGTCCGCTGAGCACGGCCCCGTGGTGGGCGATGGAAGCTTCTACAACTTTGTCTTTTATGCTGACACTTGGGCACGCCCCCGTGCTCACTGAGCACGGGGCGTGTTCAGCCTTCTGTTCTCTTGTTTTGCTCGGGAAGATGCTGTCGTGGGGTCGGGCATGCCACGTTTGTTCCTTTTCTTGTATTTATGTTAGATTTAGCTGCCTTTTTGCTTCTTTTGTTAATTTGAGCTCATTTAATCCTGAAAATACAAAAGGAAGACAAAAACACACTTTTTCCAACATTAGTACTAAAAAGGGTTAGTTTTATGCCACAATTGATGTAATTTATATGTTGCATTTTGCACACATCAAATACCCCCGCACTTGAATCTTTGCTTGTCCTCAAGCAAAACTCTTTATAATGTTGCTTTACACTCCCAAATGGAATGGGTAGAAGAGAAGGTTTTTGGGCTTGTCATAGAGTGTCGGGATTTCCAAGATTCTTCATTTAGTTTTATTTTTATTTATTTACAATCTTATTCGTCATGATTTATTCAAAACTTTTCATAAGATAAATTACTTATTAGGGCATAACATGCCTCTTTAAAATTCTATTTATATACAAGTTCACATACCTCACGGGGGATCACTCAACACTCAGCCGAAGATGTATTTTAGTGAATCACTCGAGAGCGGCATGGAACTTACTCCTACCATAGGCTTGCCAAGCAATCAATCCTCCTCCTTTTTAACTATATACCTTTGTAAATATCAAGAGGACTTTTTGGGTGAAGGGTTAGGCTTTGGTTAAAGGTATGTGGTTGGGTTAGTGGTTAGTGGTTAGTAGAAAAAGGGCGAAAAAGCGTAAAAAGCATCGGTTTTCGTAAGACTCTGTTTTTCAACTTTTTATTTTGATGAAGCCATAATTCAAACAAAGTTATTTTTGATGAACTTGCTTGTTTATTTCTTTTGCTTCATCATCAACACATTTTTTTTTGAAAGTCATACAAAAAACCGAACTTGTTACTAAAACAAAGGGTTAAAAATAAAAAGGTTTTGGTGGGTGAAAAGGTGTTTGGTTTGGGTTAAGAAATGAAAAGGTTTAGGCTCAAAGGGGTTAACTAGGGGGATTTTGGGTAGGTGGTAAAAAAAAAAGAAAAATAATGGTGTAGAAATAAAAAGTTAGTCCTAACGCCTCCATCATTTACTTAATCGGGTTTAAGTTGGTAAGGACCGGGAATGTATCGTCGTGGCAAGTTCTAGAGTTGTAAGAACCGAGCGGCTATTCACACAAGAAACGAAAAATGAGCATTTAGTTTAAAGATATGTATTTGTATGCTCAATAAAGGCTCAAAACTCACTTTTGTGGGAATGGGTTTTTATGTGATCAAGTATATATAATCAAATTTTAACTAAGCTTGTCATGCCTTTTCATAATCTTCTTATGTTGGTTCTTTTTATCACGACGCTATCAGTTGAAAATTTGTAAAAATATAACCTTTTTAGAATTTTGAAATTCCCAAGTTAAACCTAGACAAGTAAAAAAATGAAAAAAAAAATTGAAAAAAATTTGGGGTGATTAGCAGTTCCAATAGAGTTTTGTGTAAGGCTTGTTATTAGGACTTGCAAGATTCAAGGTTTTAGCATCCCCCCCACACTTAAATTACACATTGTCCTCAATGTGTCCCAAAAATAAGTTTTTAGGTTGATTGAATGTGTAAAAGGTGTGAAAAAGCAAAATTTTGTTGTTACTGGGCGCTGGACACGGCCCCGTGTTGTCCGGGCACGGCCCCGTGTTCAAGTGCCAGTAACAAAAGTTAAGCAAAAGAAACAGAAGCCTGGACACGGGGGCGTGTTGGGTGAACACGGCCCGTGTCCAGTTTACCTGAACTGGGTCATTTCTACAAACTGTGCAGCACGGGGCCGTGTTGGGCGGACACGGCCCGTGCTGAGCTTACTGTTAATGAAGAAAATTGTCGGATGGCCCTGTTTTCCTGCATGGGGTGCTGGTTCAAGTTTTCCCTTGTATCCTTTGCCATCCCAAGTGTGTTTTATTTATTTTAACACCATCCAAACACCAAGTTAACTAAAACCATCATTCATTAAGTCATAGAGAGAATTACATAGTAGTCCTAAAAAATAAAAAAACAAAGCAGAAAATAAAAGTTAAAAGTCCTAAATTAGATAGGTCAAGTGATACGTAAAATCATCCTAAGGAGCTCTACTACAATAAGAACCAAAATTCTGGAAATAGTTTTCCGGTTTCTAAAAGTTTTGCAAAACTCCGAGCCGAGCGGTGTCCTTTAAAGCCATTCTTCTATCTCCCTCGGGAGAAGGGATGCGGCTTCATGTTCCTCAACATCTTGTGGAGGGGGAGTGACACCAATCGGAACCCCTTGTAGTATGTCTCGAGGTGGCTCCGGATGTAAGGCATACCATTCAGCTGGAATGATGACTTCCGGTACCACATTCCAAGCCCTTTGGGTGATAATCGGCACCAAAGGAGGAGAGGCGAGAATGTTCAACCTTTGGTGCAAAAGGTTGACTTCCCGGAGACATCCTTCTAGTCCCACCGTTAGATGATTAATACGGTCAACCAATGCTTCTTCTACCCCCGTTATCTCATCAATGGCCTCTCTTAGAGCGTAAACATAGTTTACAAGAGAATCCTCAACCGTTGATGATCTTCTCCCCTGCCGGTTGTTTCTGGAATGCGACGAAGAGTTTCCGCTTGTTCTGCTTGCCATTCTGAGAAAACATACCGAAAAGAGTTCAATTTTATGGGACCAATACCTCGGACACGGCCCCGTGTTCAACGAATACGGCCCCGTGTTCAACGAACACGGCCCCGTGTTCAGATATCTGCAGGATTTAGGAACAAGGAATCTTGGGGTTTTAAATTGTTTTCGTGATTTTTAAAGCATTTTTGAACAGAAACAACTTAAAACATTGTTGTAGAACTTATTATTAACAAGATTCCATGTACAAAAATCTAACCAACATCTCAACAAAGCTTGAAATTATGGAAGTTTCAAGCTTTAATGGAAGTACAAGGAAAGAAAAATTGAAGAAGATGATAGTGGATAAAAGAGGAAAGGACAAGAAGGTAATTGAGAAACTTCTTTTAGAAAATACCTAGGATGGTATGTGAGAATATTCCCCAAATCTCTGTCCCTGGAATGGTTCAAATGGGCAGGATTCTTGGCTGTATTTATAGAAAATGACAGTACGTTGCACACGGCCCCGTGTCGGCTGGACACGGCCCCGTGTGCAGACAGAATCCTGACACAATTTTGTTAGTATTCTGATGAAATCAGAAGGGAATCTTTGGGTGGACATGGGGGCGTGCTGACCTGGACACGGCCCCGTGTCTAGAAGCTGTCATATGGAGTTCGTCTATTTTTAAGGAACTTTTCCAGATCGGGTGGTTCCTTACTGGATGGAACAACTCCAAAATGCCTAAGATACCTTAGTTGTTCTAGATTAAGACGAGAACGCAAGAGGTTATCGGTGAGGCTGATTCCTATTTTATATGTAGGTGGACAAGTCCAGCCCTTTCCCGGGCTCTCGTTAAAGAAGGTGTATGCCGAATCGCTCATGTCTATGTATGCATCGAACAAAGTCGATGGGGAGTCCTTCACGGCAAAATTGGCACAGGGATGACTATCGCTCAAGTCCTCGCTAGAGTTAGAAGTATCGTCGGGGACAACGAAGTTGTTTGAATGCGATTCCAACACTTCTTCTTGGTTATCATCTTGAGATAAATTATTGAAATCTATCCTAAGTTCTTTTAACCAATTAAGAATTAGATCTTCTAATTGAAATAGTTCATCAAGAAGCATTTCTCCTATAAAATCTGGTTGGGAGCATTCGAGGGAGAGATAAGGATTATTTTTACTTTCGCCCCTCTTAAGGATACAGGGAACGATGGGTCTATATAGTAGGGCTTATAATTTAGAAAATAACATTCTAATTCCTTATGGGTACCACCACATAATTGACACCATGTACCATAAGAGTGCCGAAAGTAAAAAGTATCAGTATCACTCATGTTTGTGTCAGAAATTACCAACCGTCGGGATCTTACGGTTCTGTTTTCAGTAACTGAATCTTGGGCACGGGGGCATGTTGAGTGGGCACGGCCCCGTGTTCAGCTTACTGTCTGACTTAAAACAGGATTGCCAGTTCCAATGATTGGGCACGGGGCGTGTTCAGCGGGCACGGCCCGTGCTAAGTTCTGAAGAAGCTGAAAAACTAAGAAAAATCCTAAAAAAATTAGAAAAATAAGAAAAACGATTAGGCCGTTGATTCCTAACTTTCTTAAAATCCTTGTGTCCCCGGCAACAGCGCCAAAAACTTGATGCGTGTGAAGTGTGTATATAAGTTTAAGTATATTTTAAGCCCTTTTACACTTTCTTTAGCCAAGTTTTAAATTTATAAAACACGATATTCACTAACACTAAACACACATATGGGCAAGTGCACCCATCGTGAGCGTAGTATAGTGTTGGCAAGATACCGAGGTCGTTCAAAGGACACAAGAGCTTTTAGTACCGGTTTATCCTCAACGTCTAATCAAATCAAAAGTTTAGAAAAATGTTTTAAAGTAAGAAAATAAAAACTAACTAAAATGCTGAAAAATAAAAATAAAAGAAAAATTGTGACAACTCGAGTTTTCGACATTTCACTTTCGCATTTATTGCACTTTGACTTTTGACTTTAACTATTTGGTTGTTTACTTGTTCGACTTGTAACTGTATACGTTGTGCCATAATGAAACACTTTGTGATTATTACATGTATGTGATTGTATTATAAATTAAGGCCTAGTAGAAAAGCATCAACTGTTTAGCATGTGAATAGGCTCGACGAAACACATGATGTGTTTCGCCAATAGCAGCTCGATGAAACAGAAGCTTGTTTCGGCAAATCCATCTTGACGAGATGAACTGTTTCGCCGGCCCAACTACTACGCGAAGCCCAGTAGAGGCCCAGTAGTGTTACGTCGATGTATACATTAGGGAACTCAGTCATTCGTTATTATCTTGGCAACCAGAAACCCTAGAGGACGCTCTGCTGTGTGACGGCAAACTAGAACCCACCGGAAACTCTTGTGCGATCTAAGCATTGTTCGGTTAGTAAACCTATGTGTTTTGATTTATCTTTCATCCGTATATGTGTTTATATGATTCCGTATGTGATGCATAATTGTAACCGACACTACATGTTGTATGAATTAGGGTTCTTGTCATGTTGATGAATAGGGTTTGATATTGTATTATAAACCGATGTTTCGATCGTTAAATATATATATGAAATACTTATGAAATCGAATCGGAAATTGATAAACTGTTAAGGTCAGAATGATGTATGTTGTAAGTGATTGTTGATGATGATGATGCCTTGCTGATTGATTACTAATATTGATGAATCTGATACTATATTGCATGTGAATGGGTTTGATGTTCTTGTCAATCGAATGTTAAGTGAGGGAACTATGTATATTGATTCGATAAGCACCGTATGATTTCTGTTGATTAACTGATGATGATTTCTGTACTATATGATCTCTGCTTAGTCGATGTTAGTGCTGACGGCAGTTAGGGTTTGCTGAACGTAACTGATTATACGACGTAACTGATAACTCGACGAAACAGACATCTTGGCGAAACAGAAAGTGTTTCGCCAAGGAAAGTCGACGAGATAGAAATCTTGTTTCGCCAAACAAGACTCGACGAAACAGGATATGTGTTTTGTCAATATTTGTGATTCGCCAACCTGTGTTTCGCCGACTTGAATATTTTGCACAGTAACCTGACTTAACTCTGTTAGAAGTTAACTGAGATATTTAACTACTGTTCAGTGATGTGCATGACTTATATGATAATGGTTACATGCTAGTACTTCTATGATTATATCTATACGTGAACAAGTTGGATATAAACTGATTATGCATACGTGCGTATTTAGGACGTGATTGATTTACTTGAGCACATACTTAGCATACCGAGCAAACCAAGGTGAGTTCACACAGCCAAGGCATGGGATTCTCGGGTTGGGAATCGGGTTGGATTATTTGAAATGGATAACTACTCGTACTTACGCTATCGCTAGACTATAGACCATCGTCCTCAGGATAGTCAGGACACTTACGTAAAACCTACGTAACCTAGTATCTACCATTGTCTCCCGGGTCGGGAGGACACTTACGTAAAACCTACGTAAACTAATACCTATCATTGTCTTCCGGGTCGGAAGGACACTTACGTAAATCCTACGTAAACCCCACACGTACCACTGTCCTCGGGGAAGGGCACTCACGTAAATCCTACGTAACCTTGTACGTATTCCTGTTCTCAGATTAAGAAGAACACATGGTTGCAAATAGTCTAGTAAGTGCGAACATGGGAAGCCCCCAATAGTAAAGATAAACGTGGGAAACCCCCACTAGTAATACATATGACCATGGGAAACCCCCACTAGTAATACATATGACCATGGGAAACCCCCACTAGTAATACATATGACCATGGGAAACCCCCACCATTAGTACGTATTAACATGGGAAGCCCCCACCAATCGAACATACAAACGATCTAGTTAATAACGTAATGATATGCATCGAACTTACTTTCTGTGAACTCGCTCAACTAGTTGTTGACTCTCTGCTGCATGCCTTGCAGGATCTTAGGTACATTGGAGCTTGCACAGGGAGGAGCAGGTCGTTGTGGGCACGGATTGTGGATCTTATATTGGAACATCAAACATTGAACTTATTACTTACGTTGGGTTTACATTTTATGCTTCCGCTATACACTTAACATGTTTTGTTGGAACACCTTTCATATCGTTTGGTTTAATTACATTTAATTCATATTACGTTTGATATGATTGGTGGCTTGATTCTGGTCAGTCACGCCTCCAAGCGGTGATACTCCGCGTGTGGATTTGGGGGTGTGACAGATTGGTATCAGAGCCATTGGTTATAGAGAACTCGGTTTTAATAAGGGGAAAACGATTTTGTTAAAACCATACTATAACCAGAACAGTGCTCTCAACGATCCACAACGACGCTTCGCTCCACGTGCAAGGCTCAACATCATAGGTACTACTATTCATGTTACTTTACCTACTTGCTAGAACTACATAGAACTTTGCTCGTGGTATGCTCAGATTACAGAACCTACTATATGTTATTGCTTGAGAATACTTGAGTGCTCACTCTCTTCGCACTATTCGCGAACCTCTCACCCACATGTTCTCCTTGATGTCAAGATCATGAGTGGACGCGTTAACCTAACTCAAGCCCAGTTGGCGGCTTCGATCACTGAACAAGTTACTGCAGCACTCGCAGCTGCCCAGGCAGGAGGTGTAACCTGCCATCACCACTTACTCTAGGATCTTTAGATCCTACTCTCGTAACTCAACACTTGTGCTTAATTTTGATTACTCTAACGCGCACGACAAGTCAATACACTCAGCCACCTGTATGCACATACAAGACTTTTAAGGACTGTCGTCCTACTACTTTCAGCGACACTGAAGGAGCTGTTGAACTCCTCCATTAGTTCGAGGAACTGGAATCGGCCTTCGAGTGTGAATGACCCGAGGCTCGTAGGGTGAAATATGCCACTGTTACTCACGAAGGCACTGCGTTAACTTGGTGGAACGTGCAAGTTCAGATGCTGGGGCTGGCGGCTGCTAATGCCACCCCATGGAATGATTCTAAGGAACTGATCAAACGTGAATACAGTAGTTTTGATGCCATCCACAAGCTGGAAGTGGAGTCCTTTAACATGAAGAATGACGGGGTCAGAGATAGAAGCGTACACGAAGCGATCTAACGAACTGGCAACTTTGTGCCCTACTATGGTGGAACCTCCCATAAAGCGCACCGAGAGCGGTACCTCAAAGGCTTAGTACCAGAAATTCAAAGTCATGTGATGACTGCTAATCTTGCTACTATTCAAGATGTTACTCATCTTGCTCATCGTCTCACAGACCAGGCAGTGGAACAGAACAAGCTGCCTAGATGTATTGGTGCTACTACTACTATTTCTGCTACCCCCAGTGACAACAAACGAAAGTGGGATGGAACCCCTAGCAAGGGTTCGAGTACGGTTCCGTCCCAGGCACAGCAGCGAAAGATCGATGACAACCAAAGTCCTGGTCAGCAACCTTTTAGTAGTCAAGGGCAGGGTGGATACAGGGGAAACCACCCTAAGCGCAAATGATGTAACTTGCACCACAGCGGGCAGTGCAACCGCAATCATTGTCAATGATGCAACAAGCTTGGTCATGGAACCAAAGATGGTAGAAACTCACGTCCTGCAAAACAGAACCAACAACAACAGCCACAAGATCTATAGAATCGGCGGCAACAACAGGGTAACAAGGGATGTTATCAGATGATGCTGAAGGTCACTTCAAAAGACACTGCCCATGATTGAACCAGAATCAGAACCACAACCAAGGAAACGGGAACTAATGGAGGCAACAATGGGGGTAATAACGACGGCAATGGTGCCAGGGGTCGGGTGTTCGTGATTGGTCAGGGTGATACTAGGAATGACCCCAACGTTGTGATGGTTTCGACATCGAAATTGGTAGGGAGTGACTACCTCAACCTCTTTGTAAAGAAAAGAACGTCCGCATTCCTCAAGCTGGTTAAGAACCTTTGGTAATTCATAGTAACAAGCTCCTGGAGCACCACCCATAGCTCGAGCACCTTATCGCTTAGCTCCAACAGAACTGGAAGAACTATCAAAGCAATTGCAAGAACTTTTGGAAAAGGGTTTCATACGTCCTAGTTCTTCGCCCTGGGGAGCTCCAGTATTGTTTGTGAAGAAGAAAGACGGTACCTTCCGCATGTGCATAGATTATCGAGAACTGAACAAGGTTACCGTGAAGAATCGCTATCCTCTTCCACGCATCGACGACTTATTCGACCAGTTGCAAGGGTCGAGCTATTACTCGAAGATTGACCTGAGGTCAGGCTATCATCAATTGAGAGTCCGGGATGAGGACGTCTCCAAAACAACATTCAGAACTCGCTACGGTCATTACGAGTTTTTGGTCATGCCATTCGGGCTAACGAACGCGCCTGCAGTTTTCATGGATCTTATGAACAGGGTGTGCAAACCTTATCTTGACAAGTTCGTTATTTTTTTCATCGATGACATCCTGATCTACTCGAAGAGTCAGGAGGAACACGAGCATCATTTACGACTTATTTTGGAACTCCTTCGAACGGAACAACTATACGCTAAGTTTTCAAAATGCGACTTCTGGCTCCGTGAAGTCCACTTCTTAGGCCACGTGGTAAACAAGGATGGGATTCATGTCGATCCATCCAAGGTGGATTCGATCAAGAACTGGCCTGCACCTCGCACACCAACAGAAATACGCCAATTCTTGGGTTTGGCGGGTTATTACAGACGGTTCATCAAAGACTTCTCCAAGATTGCACAGCCGCTTACGCTACTGACACAGAAAGGTATTGTTTATCATTGGGGTAATACACAAGAAACAGCGTTTCAGCACTTAAAGGATAGACTCTGTAGCGCACCTATCCTCTCATTGCCTGAGGGCACGGACGATTTTGTAGTCTACTGCGACACATCTATCCAGGGTCTTGGATGTGTGTTGATGCAACGGGATAAAGTTATTGCTTATGCTTCGCGCCAACTTAAGATTCACGAACGGAATTACACAACACACGACCTAGAGCTGGGAGCGGTTGTTTTTGCACTTAAGATATGGCGACACTACTTGTACGGTACCAAATGTGCTATCTACACTGACCACAGAAGCCTCGAACATATATTCAAACAGAAGGAACTGAATATGCGACAACAACGATGGGTCGAACTGCTAAACGACTACGAAGGCTCAATCAGGTACCACCCAGGCAAAGCCAATGTTGTGGCTGACGCCCTCAGTCGAAAAGACACCGCGCCTAAGCGCGTACGAGCTTTACAACTCACTATACAGTCTAGTCTTCCTTCCCAGATACGAAATGCTCAGGTAGAAGCATTGAAACCAGAAAACGTCAGGGCAGAAGCCCTACGCGGCTCAAGGCAACGCTTAGAACAGAAGGAAGATGGTGCTTACTACGTAACAGGACGCATCTGGGTTCCACTCTATGGTAACCTACGCGAGCTTGTAATGGATGAAGCTCATAAGTCTCGCTACTCGGTACATCCAGGTTCGGATAAAATGTACCACGATATCAAAACTACATACTGGTGGCCTGGCATGAAGGCCCACATAGCCACATACGTTAGCAAATGCTTGACTTATGCGAGAGTCAAGGCAGAATATCAGAAACCGTCAGGACCACTCCAACAACCTGAGATACCACAATGGAAATGGGAACAAATTTCCATGGATTTTGTTACTGGCTTACCTAGATCTCAGCGCGGAAATGATACTATTTGGGTGATCGTGGATCGACTCACAAAGTCTTCTCACTTCTTGGCTATCAAGGAAACGGATAAGTTCTCCACTCTAGCAGACGTATACCTTAAGGAAGTTGTCTCGAGGCACGGGGTGCCCACCTCTATTATCTCTGATCGTGATGCACGTTTTACTTCAGAACTGTGGCAAGCAATGCACAAATCTTTTGGCTCTCGTTTAGACATGAGAACAGCTTATCATCCGCAGACAGATGGGCAGTCTGAGCGCACTATTCAAACTCTAGAAGACATGCTTCGGGCGTGCGTAATTGACTTTGGCAATGGCTGGGAAAAACATCTGCCACTTGTGGAATTTTCGTACAATAACAGCTACCACACCAGCATTAAAGCTGCTCCGTTTGAGGCATTGTACGGGCGTAAATGCCGGTCACCTCTTTGTTGGGCAGAGGTGGGAGATAGTCAAATCACAGGTCCAGAAATGGTAGTTGATACTACTGAAAAGATTTCTCAAATACGACAACGCATGGCGGCAGCTCGTGACCGTCAGAAAGCATACGCCGATAAAGATAGAAAACTACTCGAATTCCAAGTTGGGGATCGAGCGCTACTCAAAGTTTCGCCCTGGAAGGGTGTGGTTCGTTTTGGCAAACGCGGCAAACTCAATCCACGATACGTCGGGCCTTTCGAAGTTATTGAGAAGATAGGCAGGGTGGCCTACAGATTGAACTTACCAGCTGAACTCAGTGCAGTTCACAACGTCTTTCACGTGTCGAATCTGAAGAAGTGTATGTCAGATGAGACCCACATCGTTCCCTTGAAGGAAATCACTATCGACGAGCGGTTGCACTTCGTCGAGGAACCTGTTGAAATCACGGACCGGGATGTTAAGGTCCTCAAGAACACGAGAATCCCTCTTGTACGAGTTCGTTGGAACTCCCGCCGTGGCCCAGAGTTCACCTGGGAGCGTGAAGATCAAATGGAACTCAAATATCCCCAGTTATTCAGAACCAATGCAACTACTACTGAGGCTGAAGCTACCAATACAGAATTTCGGGACGAAATTCCAAATCAACGGGGGGATAATGTGACACCCCAAGAAAACCAGTAATCTTCGCAAATCTGCTCGGGGAGCCGCGATACGATACAGGTAAACAACGTCACACCACTAGCTTCCTCAGTAACTGCATGCTAAATTTCGGGACGAAATTTCTTTCAAGTTGGGGATAATGTGACAACTCGAGTTTTCGACATTTCACTTTCGCATTTATTGCACTTTGACTTTTGACTTTGACTATTTGGTTGTTTACTTGTTCGACTTGTAACTGTATACGTTGTGCCATAATGAAACACTTTGTGATTATTACATGTATGTGATTGTATTATAAATTAAGGCCTAGTAGAAAAGCATCAACTGTTAAGCATGTGAATAGGCTCGACGAAACACATGATGTGTTTCGCCAATAGCAGCTCGACGAAACAGAAGCTTGTTTCGTCAAATCCATCTTGACGAGATGAACTGTTTCGCCGGCCCAACTACTACGCGAAGCCCAGTAGAGGCCCAGTACTGTTACGTCGATGTATACATTAGGGAACTCAGTCATTCGTTATTATCTTGGCAACCAGAAACCCTAGAGGACGCTCTGCTGTGTGACGGTAAACTAGAACCCACCGGAAACTCTTGTGCGATCTAAGCATTGTTCGGTTAGCAAACCTATGTGTTTTGATTTATCTTTCATCCGTATATGTGTTTATATGATTCCGTATGTGATGCATAATTGTAACCGACACTACATGTTGTATGAATTAGGGTTCTTGTCATGTTGATGAATAGGGTTTGATATTGTATTATAAACCGATGTTTCGATCGTTAAATATATATATGAAATACTTATGAAATCGAATCGGAAATTGATAAACTGTTAAGGTCAGAATGATGTATGTTGTAAGTGATTGTTGATGATGATGATGCCTTGCTGATTGATTACTAATATTGATGAATCTGATACTATATTGCATGTGAATGGGTTTGATGTTCTTGTCAATCGAATGTTAAGTGAGGGAACTATGTATATTGATTCGATAAGCACCGTATGATTTCTGTTGATTAACTCATGATGATTTCTGTACTATATGATCTCTGCTTAGTCGATGTTAGTGCTGACGGCAGTTAGGGTTTGCTGAACGTAACTGATTATACGACGTAACTGATAACTCGACGAAACAGACATCTTGGCGAAACAGAAAGTGTTTCGCCAAGGAAAGTCGACGAGATAGAAATCTTGTTTCGCCAAACAAGACTCGACGAAACAGGATATGTGTTTCGTCAATATTTGTGATTCGCCAACTTATGTGTTTCGCCAACCTGTGTTTCGCCGACTTGAATATTTTGCACAGTAACCTGACTTAACTCTATTAGAAGTTAACTGAGATATTTAACTACTGTTCAGTGATGTGCATGACTTATATGATAATGGTTACATGCTAGTACTTCTATGATTATATCTATACGTGAACAAGTTGGATATAAACTGATTATGCATACGTGCGTATTTAGGACGTGATTGATTTACTTGAGCACATCCTTAGCATACCGAGCAAACCAAGGTGAGTTCACACAGCCAAGGCATGGGATTCTCGGGTTGGGAATCGGGTTGGATTATTTGAAATGGATAACTACTCGTACTTACGCTATCGCTAGACTATAGACCATCGTCCTCAGGATAGTCAGGACACTTACGTAAAACCTACGTAACCTAGTATCTACCATTGTCTCCCGGGTCGGGAGGACACTTACGTAAAACCTACGTAAACTAATACCTATCATTGTCTTTCGGGTCGGAAGGACACTTACGTAAATCCTACGTAAACCCCACACGTACCACTGTCCTCGGGGAAGGGCACTCACGTAAATCCTACGTGACCTTGTACGTATTCCTGTTCTCGGATTAAGAAGAACACATGGTTGCAAATAGTCTAGTAAGTGCGAACATGGGAAGCCCCCATTAGTAAAGATAAACGTGGGAAACCCCCACTAGTAATACATATGACCATGGGAAACCCCCACTAGTAATACATATGACAATGGGAAACCCCCACTAGTAATACATATGACCATGGGAAACCCCCACCATTAGTACGTATTAACATGGGAAGCCCCCACCAATCGAACATACAAACGATCTAGTTAATAACGTAATGATATGCATCGAACTTACTTTCTGTGAACTCGCTCAACTAGTTGTTGACTCTCTGCTGCATGCCTTGCAGGATCTTAGGTACATTGGAGCTTGCACAGGGAGGAGCAGGTCGTTGTGGGCACGGATTGTGGATCTTATATTGAAACATCAAACATTGAACTTATTACTTACGTTGGGTTTACATTTTATGCTTCCGCTATACACTTAACATGTTTTGTTGGAACACCTTTCATATCGTTTGGTTTAATTACATTTAATTCATATTACGTTTGATATGATTGGTGGCTTGATTCTGGTCAGTCACGCCTCCAAGCGGTGATACTCCGCGTGTGGATTTGGGGGTGTGACAGATTGGTATCAGAGCCATTGGTTATAGAGAACTCGGTTTTAATAAGGGGAAAACGATTTTGTTAAAACCATACTATAACCAGAACAGTGCTCTCAACGATCCACAACGACGCTTCGCTCCACGTGCAAGGCTCAACATCATAGGTACTACTATTCATGTTACTTTACCTACTTGCTAGAACTACATAGAACTTTGCTCGTGGTATGCTCAGATTACAGAACCTACTATATGTTATTGCTTGAGAATACTTGAGTGCTCACTCTCTTCGCACTATTCGCGAACCTCTCACCCACATGTTCTCCTTGATCTCAAGATCATGAGTGGACGCGTTAACCTAACTCAAGCCCAGTTGGCGGCTTCGATCACTGAACAAGTTACTGCAGCACTCGCAGCTGCCCAGGCAGGAGGTGTAACCTGCCATCACCACTTACTCTAGGATCTTTAGATCCTACTCTCGTAACTCAACACTTGTGCTTAATTTTGATTACTCTAACGCGCACGACAAGTCAATACACTCAGCCACCTGTATGCACATACAAGACTTTTAAGGACTGTCGTCCTACTACTTTCAGCGACACTGAAGGAGCTGTTGAACTCCTCCATTAGTTCGAGGAACTGGAATCGGCCTTCGAGTGTGAATGACCCGAGGCTCGTAGGGTGAAATATGCCACTGTTACTCACGAAGGCACTGCGTTAACTTGGTGGAACGCGCAAGTTCAGATGCTGGGGCTGGCGGCTGCTAATGCCACCCCATGGAATGATTCTAAGGAACTGATCAAACGTGAATACAGTAGTTTTGATGCCATCCACAAGCTGGAAGTGGAGTCCTTTAACATGAAGAATGACGGGGTCAGAGATAGAAGCGTACACGAAGCGATCTAATGAACTGGCAACTTTGTGCCCTACTATGGTGGAACCTCCCATAAAGCGCACCGAGAGCGGTACCTCAAAGGCTTAGTACCTCAAAGGCTTAGTACCACTCGGTCGGATAAACCCTTTGTCGAGCAATTCTTGGATTTGAGACATCAATTCTTGTAGCTCCGACGGTGCGAGCTGATACGGCGCCTTAGCCACAGGTTTGGCGCTCGGAATCAATTCGATTCCGAACTCTACCTCCCGTTCTGGTGGTATTCCTGGTAAATCTTCCTGGAACACATCTTCGTAATCACGTACCACCGGTACGTCTCTGATTTTTGGGGATTCTTTCTCCGACTCACGTGCATATACTATATAGGCCTTGCATCCATGTTGCATAAGTCTGTGAGCTTCTAGCATTGTACATACCACAGGGTTACTTCCCTTTTCTTCGTATATGGTAACGTGCTTTCCGCTAGGAGACGTCAGTTTTATCTCCTTTCGGAAACATGCCACCTTTGCGTGGTATCGGGACAACCAATCCATACCCACGATCACTTGAAATTATCCCATCGACATCGAGATCAAGTCTATTGTGTATTCTTCATCTTCAATACTCAAATTGCAATTTTCACATACATCATAAACGATAAAACTCTTGTTATTACCTATCTCTACTTCTAAAGGCATAGGTAATTTTGTTAGAACAAATTAAGGATGTCGAATAAACCCATATGAAATAAAGGATTTATTCGCACACGTATAAAATAATACACCTGCAGGAATCGAGTTTATAGCAAATATACCTGAAACCACTTCGGGTTCAACTTTTGCTTCTGCGGCAGTCAAGTGTAAAGATCTAGCCTTTGCCTTCGGGGCTTCACCTTTCGTGTGTTGCCCGTCTTTCTTTCCCACTAGCTCCAGGTATTCCGAGTTCTTGTGACCCGGTCAATAGCAATTGTAGCAAACCGTCACTTTTTCCGGGCATGATGAAGCAATATGCCCCGTTTTCCGACATATGGGGCAAGGTTTATCCTTGAAGCGACACTCGCCCTTATGACCCTTTCCACAAATTTTACAATTTGGCGACCCACCTTTTGCATCTGATTTCTTCCCCGTTTCGTTGGTTCACACTTTCTTAGTAGGGCTTGGATTAACATCATGTGCCCTTCGTTCGCCCCGTTCAACCTGCTTTTTCAACTCAATCTCCCGTTCCCGAGCAACATTTATGATCTCGGTAAGGGTCTCGTATTTTGAAGGAGTCATAAACTCCCTATACTCGGCGCTCAACATATTGTAGTAATAATATATCTTCTGTTCTTCATTTGTCACCAATTCGTCACAAAACTTCATCTTATCCATAAACATTCCCGTGATTTTGTCTATGGACTCACCCTTGTGCCTAAGTTGCATGAACTCTTCTTTGATTCGATTAATAACCACCTTGGGACTGTGATGTTTAAGAAATGGCATCTTAAATTCATCCCATGTCATGGCCTTAGCCGCTTCACTTCCAATTTCTTTCTTTTTGTTACCCCACCAGTTTTTCGCTTGACCCCTTAATTAACCCGTACCATAGGCTATGTAGTCATCTACATCACAATGGGTCCTCTCAAATACCCCCTCGATATCGATTAGCCATCGTTGGCATACTATTGGGTCTACCTCCCCATTATAGACTGGCGGTTTGCACGCCATGAACTCTTTGTATGAACAAGGCTTTCGTCCTCCGGACTTTTCCTTTGCTAGATTGGCACTATCTTCCAATTTCTTGATTCTCTCGTCCACTACCGATAGAACCGTGTTTTGAATCTTATTGATAAAACCAGACAAACTATTTTCGATTGCCTTTCCAACCTCCTCAGCAATCACTTCTCTCATTTGCTCGGTGACTCTCGGCACCGCATCATCGTTACCTTTATCCGCCATCTTTAATACTGAAATGTTTACATTAACCGTTAAACATTTCATTCATAACATATGATTTACTTGTTTTGGTTTAATCAAGTTCATAACTTGATTTAACCGTTCTTGTTTAATGCACTTCCCGTGTTTGAGTGAGTTTACACACTCTTTTCATGCATGTCAGTTCATGTTTCATTTCTATATTCTCTAAATCTACTTAAAACAATTAACTCTTACCGGATGCTTGATCAAGCTTGAACTGAACACACTTATTGATAACCTGGCGCTCTGATTACCAACTGGTAAGACCCAACTTAAAATAACAGGATTAATGATACATAACATGCATTTAGTACAAAATTTTCGAGTTTACAAAAACTTTCATGATTTTAAAACCATACATGATCATAATATTCTAGTTATAACCCTACTAATTAAACATTCAAGACATGACTTCAAGTGTTTACGTATTACTTAAAACAAAATAGATCAAGTGCGGAAGCTTTATTTAGTGCGTTCGGTTCTTGATAATTGCTTGATCGCCATCCGGATTAGGTCCACCATCACCTAAGGTCAAAACCACCTAAAATGTTAGTTTTGATAATGTTAGAATGGCTATAACAAGCTTCATGCTTGAAAACAACAAAAATTAAATAATTTCAGAATTTGGAGGGGGCATGGCGCTACACCTAGGGGGGTCGCGCTACACCCAGCCCCCTAAATAATTTCAGAATTTGGAGGGGGGGCGTAGCGCTACACCTAGGGGGGTCGCGCTACACGTAGCCCCCTTTTTGACAGCATGTTGTTTTATTGTTGCTGCACTTTGCCCAGCTATGAAAATTCACCAATATTAACTTAGAACTTGCATAACTTTCACTACACAAGTCCGTTTTACGTAATTCTTTTTCCTACGCGACCGTAATTTAATTACGGACTCGTTTATCAACACAATTCACATAAAAATTCAGTTTACGAACAGTTGGCCTATGATTCAGCTCTTTGTTTATTCGACCCACTTGTTTACAAGTCCTACAACTTGTTTTTGTTATCACCTCTTGTCTAAGACCGTTTTACCCAATCCCGGGTTTTTCCGTCTATGACGTTTCGCTTCCCTCCTGAGGGTTGCTTACGCAATAATCGTCATGCTTGGTTCGAGGATTTAAACATGCTTTTTAACACTATTTGACAAGCATAAATTTCAACTTGTTTTGACCCGTTTGGATGCCGAATGGATATCACCATTTCAAAACATTCCAAACTCTATTTCTACCACATGATTTGACCCATTTTATTTGTCTATTGCACTTGGTCACTTCCGTGACTTAACGGGTTTCCTTGTTTGCCAAATTTCAATATATCAAGCTAAAACTAACAATTAAACATAATGTAACAAAACCATAAGTCGCGTACCTTCAAAGCGCACCCTTCAAGCGTGTATCACCTCCGGCTTGTCCACTTGACGATCCGGATTCTTTACCCAAAGAGTTCCATTCGCAACCGATTTAGAACTCTTTTAAAACGGAAAATTTATTATGATAATCAAATCTGCACTTTTTGTCTGATCTTTAACGTTTTACTCCTCACTTAGGCGTTTTAACAAACATCTTGCCGGTCAGATTTTACGTAATCATTATTAGGTTGTTGACATGTTATTTTTCCATCTACTTTCACTTTAATCAGACAATTTGCACAAAATTTCAACATCAATAATACTGAATTTAACACATGAATTCAGCTTTCACTAGAATAGCAATCACAATCCTAGTATTTATCTAGTCTCTATAAACCCAATAATCACCTACAATGGTGATTATAATCTCCACAATTAACATACCATATTTTAACAAGAATTCATCTAGGGTTTTATCCCTAGACATCATGTTACTTCTAATTTCATCCATGCAACATATATTCAAGCTCAATTTTTGATTTTCTCAATTAACCTAAAACTGAACAAGAATCAAAACACCAAAATTTTGCATACCTTTTGATCCCATGCAGCGAGGTGATCACTAATTCGTGTTTGAAACTTGATTTAGAGCAGATTAAGAGCTTCAATTTGCGAGTTTTATGTGAAAACTAGGGTTTGGAGGAAACCCCTGGTCACCCCTTTCTTCTGTACGATCCAAACACACACACATGTGTGTGTTTGGTGTGTTAATTGTTTTTTTAAGCATTCATGTTTCAGTTTTTTACCAATTCAGTCCTTCAAATTTTATCTAACTTAGAATGTAAGTGTTTTAACCTTATTGTAAGTCACTTCTAGACTCTTAACTAACTGGGTTATAATTTCCTAGTTAGTTGATTCTTGTTTAATTAATACTTTATAATAAAATATAAAGTTTTATATTTTTAGGGTGTTACACGTGAGCGTAATCACGATGGTCATTGTCCGTTGTGACTATACCTACTGATTACCACGTTATTTAGGCGTAGTGACGAGTCATAGTTTCGGTCAAAATACGTGTTTATGCGTATTTTGCAACCAAACTATTCTTGGGTATCAAAACCCTTTGTTTTGATATCAAAATTGTTTTCTAACTTCGTTAAACATGTTTTAACATGTTTAGCTCGTCACTTTTAGTTTAGTGCTTATATAGGGTCGTAAGATAAGCGGTCTAAACAACCGCTTAGACTTTCGAACCCGACCCGTTTGGTCAATCTTTAGGATCTGACCAAACATATATTGTGACCATAGTTGTATAGTAATAACCTTCCGAGGTTATACCTTATGGTCACTTAGTCTACTTAGTTGTATGATAGGTAATTATATGCCTTAGTGGTGGCTAGACATTTCCGAAGATGTGACACATGAAATGTGCTATGAATTCCACTTAATTCCTCTGGTAGTTCAAGGCGGTATGCTACCTTTCCTACTCGCTCGACAATTGTAAACGGCCCAATAAATCTCGGGCTTAATTTTCCTCTCTTTCTAAACCGGATAACCCCCTTCCATGGGGATACCTTAAGAATGACCTTGTCGCCGATGTGAAACTCGATCAGTCTCCTCCTTTTGTCCGCATACGACTTTTGTCTATCTTGAGCCGCTTTCAAGTGTGCCCGAACCACGTCAATCTTTTCATTAGTGGCTCAAACTATGTCTTTATGGGCGAGTTCACGTGGACCCACCTCACCCCAACACACTGGGGTCCGGCATTTCCTAACCTAAAGCATTTCGTATGGTGCCATCCCGATACTAGCATGGTAACTGTTATTACATGAAAACTCGACCAATGGTAGATAAACATCCCAACTACCTCCGAAGTCGATTATACATGCCCGTAGCATGTCTTCAAATGTCTGTATTGTTCTTTCGCTCTGTCCATCCGTCTGAGGATGGTATGCAGTGCTAATGAACAATTTTGTTCCCATTTGCTCTTGGAAATCTCGCCAAAAATTTGAAGTAAATCTGGTATCCCTATCGGACACGATGGATACCGGTACTCCGTGGCGTGCCACTATCTCATTAGTGTAAACCTCCGACATCTTTTCTAACGTATAAGTCTCACGTATCGGAATAAAGTGAGCACTCTTTGTCAGTCTATCAACAACTACCCATATTGCATCAAATCCGCGGTTCGTCCTTGGTAGTTTGGTTAACAGGTCCATTGTAATATGTTCCCATTTCCAAACCGGAATTTCCAACGGTTGGAGCTTACCGTATGGTTTTTGGTGTTCCGCCTTGACTTGCAGACATGTCAGGCATTTCTCCACGTATTTCACTACATCTCTTTTCATTCTGGGCCGCCAATAGTTTTGTTTCAAGTCGTTATACATCTTGGTCGCTCCCGGATGGATGGAATAACGGGATTTGTGAGCTTCATCGAGTAGAAGCTTTTTAACTCCACATGTGTTTGGAACCCAAATTCTATTGAAACGTGTTTTCAAACTGTGATTGCCTTCTTCAAGATCCTTGAATTGGCCAACAATTCTTTCCTTTTTCCAGTTTTCCACCTTTACTGCTTCAACTTGTGCTTCTCGGATTCGTTCTAGTAAGCCCGAGGTCACAATAAGCTGCATTGATTGTACTCGTATCGGGGCGTTGATGCGTGTGAAGTGTGTATATAAGTGTGAGAGAGGTGGTCTGCCAAGGGATGGTTTGAGCTTGAGCCAAGCACTCCTATTTATAGGCTCAACAGAAGCTCGGGCACGGCCCCGTGTCCAGTGGGCACGGCCCCGTGTCCACATCTGTCTCTTTCTTCATTAATTGCTCTTGTCTTTATTAGTTGACCACGGCCCCGTGTCCGCTGGGCACGACCCCGTGCGCACAAGCATATCTGTACTATCAAGATTTGCCTGGATTCTGCGAATCTTATAGTTGACCACGACCCCGTGTCCGCTGAGCACGGCCCCGTGGTGGGCGATGGAAGCTTCTACAACTTTGTCTTTTATGCTGACACTTGGGCACGCCCCCGTGCTCACTGAACACAGGGCGTGTTCAACCTCATGTTTTCTTGTTTTGCTTGGGAAGATGCTTTCGGGGAGGTCGGGCATGCCACGTTTATTCCTTTTCTTGTATTTATGTTAGATTTAGCTGCCCTTTTGCTTCTTTTGTTAATTTGAGCTCATTTAATCCTGAAAATACAAAAGGAAGACAAAAACACACTTTTTCCAACATTAGTGCTAAAAAATGGTTAGTTTTATGCCACAATTGATGTAATTTATATGTTGCATTTTGCACACATCAAATACCCCCACACTTGAATCTTTGCTTGTCCTCAAGCAAAACTCTTTATAATATGGCTTTACACTCCCAAATGGAATTGGTAGAAAAGAAGGTTTTTGGGCTTGTCATAGAGTGTCGGGATTTCCAAGATTCTTTATTTAGTTTTATTTTTATTTATTTACAATCCTATTCGTCATGATTTATTCAAAACTTTTCATAAGATAAATTACTTATTAGGGCATAACATGCCTCTTTAAAATTCTATTTATATACAAGTTCACATACCTCACGGGGGATCACTCAACACTTGGCCGAAGATGTATTTTAGTGTATCACTCGAGAGCGGCATGGAACTTACTCCTACCATAGGCTTGCCAAGCAATCAATCATCCTCCTTTTTAACTATATACCTTTGTAAATATCAAGAGGACTTTTTGGGTGAAGGGTTAGGCTTGGGTTAAAGGTAGGTGGTTGGGTTAGTGGTTAGTAGAAAAGGGCGAAAAAGCGTAAAAAGCATCGGTTTTCGTCAGACTCTCTATTTTTCAACTTTTTATTTTGATGAAGCCATAATTCCAAACAAAGTTATTTTTGATGAACTTGCTTGATTATTTCTTTTGCTTCATCATCAACACAATTTTTTTTTTTTTTGAAAGTCATACGAAAAACCGAACTTGTTACTAAAACAAAGGGTTAAAAATAAAAAGGTTTTGGTGGGTGAAAGGGTGTTTGGTTTGGGTTATGAAATGAAAAGGTTTAGGCTCAAAGGGGTTAACTAGGGGGATTTTGGGTAGGTGGTAAAAAAAATAATGGTGTAGAAATAAAAAGGGTTAGTCCTAATGCCTCTATCATATACTTACTCTGGTTTAAGTTGGAAAGGACCGGGAATGTATCGTCGTGGCAAGTTCTAGAGTTGTAAGAACCAAGCGGCTATTCACACAAGAAACGAAAAATGAGCATTTAGTTTAAAGATATGTATTTGTATGCTCAATAAAGGCTCAAAACTCACTTTTGTGGGAATGAGTTTTTATGTGATTAAGTATATATAATCAAATTTTAACTAAGCTTGTCATGCCTTTTCATAATTTTCTTATGTTGGTTCTTTTTATCACGACGCTATCGGTTGTAAATTTGTAAAAATATAACCTTTTTAGAATTTTGAAATTCCCAAATTAAACCTAGACAAAAAAAAAAATTGAAAATTTTTGAAAAAAATTTGGGGTGATTAGCGGTTCCAATAGAGTTTTGTGTAAGGCTTGTTATTAGAACTTGCAAGATTCTAGGTTTTAGCATCCCCCCCCCCCACACTTAAATTACACATTGTCCTCCATGTGTCCCAAAAATAAGTTTTTAGGTTGATTGAATGCGTAAAAAGGTGTGAAAAAGCAAAAAATTGTGTTACTGGGCGCTGGACACGGCCCCGTGCCTAGTGGGCACGACCCCCGTGTTCAAGTGCCTGTAACGAAAACTTACAGAAGGTGAACACGGGGGCGTGTCGGCTAGACACGACCCCGCGTCTGGCAAAAAGTCTGCATATTTAGACAAACAGCAGGTCTGGGGTAGTGGGCACGGGGGCGTGTCGGCTGGACACGACCCCGTGTAGACAGTCTGCAAGGTTGAGAAACAGGTTTCTGGTTTTGGTTTTCCTGTCCCGGCTTTAGTAGCACTAAGGTTTAGTGCTCTAAGCCTCGTATGTACCTGTTTTATCAATAAACACTCCACCAAAACATAACAAACATCCTAGATTACCAATGTTCAACATCCCATCCATCACCAAGTTAGAAAAAAAAAAGAAATGCAGAAAATAAAAGAGTTAAAGGAAAATAAATTGTTCGACACACGGCACGCAGGCCGGAAATTGTTCAAGATAAAAGGTTAACCTGGGGAATCACCAACCAACCACTTCTTCCTCCACTCCTCCCGCCTAATCCATGTCCTCGTCCTCATCATCATCTCCATCATGCCCAGTAATGTACTCCCGGATATTTCCAATATCATCTTGGATATCGGATATGTTTCTCTCGATCGCGCCAACCCGGTTGTACGTGTTGCTTGCCATATTGTAGGTGTTCCTGGTGCACATGAGATTTTCCTGCAATAAATCATGTAAACTTTGGAAGTTAGAAAAACCGCCTCCTGAGGAGGACTGGCCTGGATCACCATGGGGCTGGTACTGGTACTGATGATGTTGTGGAGCGTGAAGGACAAGTGCCTCTTGCGGGTTCCATGCATGCCCTTGCATCCTTTGGAAGCTAACCGTCCCGTCTTCAGCCTCATAGATTAGGTTCATTGAGAGGCAGATGTGTATACCTACCCTACCCGACCATGGGCTCCTTCCGAATGACCTAGGTATGTTGGTGAAGTGCTTGAAGAGACGGTACACCCATCCCCCAAAGAAGATAGGGGTTGGTGCAGTAGCAAGGCGGTTATGATGCATGTTTCGGAGCATGAGGAACGGAACATCGAGGTGCCTGCGGTTATGGATGCAGTGGAGGACAACTAAATCTCTTAACCCAACAACGCTACCGCTATCATGCCTTTGGCTAAGAGAGTAGCCGAGGAGCCTATGGATGTATCGGTAGAGCGGGTCCCTCAACTTCGTGCTCTTAGTGCTGCTCGGATTGTAATGCCCTTCACCAATCTGAGCCCACGCGGCTAGGCGATCGTTCTCATCTATCTCTCGCATCCCTCCAGTATTTTCCTCGTTACCTGCATCTTCTTCCGCATACAACCTGATAATCGACCCAAATTGTGCCATAGAGATCGAATACCTAGTTCCACCACATCAGAATGCTACCCCATCATTGTCGAATGTGTCGCACCTTGAGTTGAACGTGAAGGTGCTATAGAATTCCAAAGTGCATTCGTGGACGGAACGGAGTCGAGTTGTTAAAGCGACTCTTAGTGGTCCTGTGACAAGGTTGTTGAAGCGGTCGAGTTGGTTCACCAATGCTAACAAATCCGTGCATGCTTGCCTTGGGTATTCCTCCGGCCTTGTTTGAAGTACTTCATATCTAGCCCTAGCATCGAGCTCATTTGCGTTAAACCTTGTGAACTTCCTTGCCATCTGAAAGAATACACCAAAAATTAGCACGAAACATTAGAATTTTCGGACAAAACTGCAAACAGTGTGCTGGACACGACCCCGTGTTCAGCGGACACGGCCCCGTGTCCAAGCGTCTGTTACTCAAAAACATCATTTTTCGACCCGGTTTCAAAAACTTGAAAATTTTTGGTCCAATAGGTGCGGTTTCTCCTGAAAATGAAACCCCAAGTGCCGTTTTTCCCAAAACAACCCGTTTACCCATTTAATTTTATCTTTTTCGGTTCAAAAACAAGGGTTTGGGGTTTTTATGAGAAATCGGGCGAATCTATGAACAATACAAGTGGATTTACTTCTTTAACAGTAATCTAACTAAATGCTAACAGATTAAAGCAAAAATTTGAGGTTTGATCCGGGTGTAGTTCAAGAACCCTAGATTTTTCCCCAAATTTTTGAAGTTTTAACTACATGCAAATGCTAAATCTAATTAATGATAGTGATAGAATCATAGCTTGATGTTGTTAGAATGACAGGAGACGTCGAAAATCTGTGTAAAATCGCCTGGAACCAGAGCGTTTTCGGGGAAACGGGGCGTGTGGAATGAAGTAACTGTTATGAAAAGGGGAATATATCCCGACAGTAGCGCGGACACGTCCCCATGTCCAGCGGACACGGCCTCGTGCCGAGCAAAGTTTTTTTTTTTTAGTGCTCGTGTGAGTGCCCTTTGTTTCCCAAGAACATTTGGTTAGAAAACTTACCGATTTAGATGTCGTCCCAATCGTTCGTAACTTACCAGGTATGATGTTGATGCTTTCATTCTTCAACCCTTTGAAGCCAGATCTCGTCTTCTTCATCCTCAATGAATCCTTGATAGAGTTTCAGCCGTTGGCCATTGACTTTGAATGGGGGTCCATTCCGAGATTTAATTTCTACTGCACCGTATGGGAAAATATGGGTGATGGAAAAAGGTCCTGACCACCTAGACTTTAATTTACCAGGAAACAATCGAAGTCGTGAATTAAACAAAAGAACTAGATCTCCCACTCGAAATTCATTAGGTTTAATATGTTTATCATGTAAGTTTTTCGTTCTTTCCTTGTAAATTTCTGAGTTTGAGTAAGCATAATTCCTAAGCTCGTCTAATTCATTTAATTGACAAAATCGATTTTTACCAGCAAATTCTAAATCTAAGTTTACATTTTTAATTGCCCAGTAGGCTTTGTGTGCAATTTCTACTGGTAAGTGACAACTTTTTCCAGAGACAAGCTTATATGGGGTTGTTCCTATTGTTGTTTTATACGCAGTTCGAAAAGCCCATAAAGCATCATCTAATTTATCTGCCCATTCCTTTTTATTTAACCCTACGGTTTTTTCGAGTATTCGTTTTAAACCTCTATTAGTCACTTCGGCTTGTCCGTTTGTTTGAGGGTGATATGCTGTTGAGACCCGATGATAGACCCCATATCTTGTGAAAAAAAATTCAAGTTGATGGTTGCAAAAATGGGTACCTCTATCACTTATTAATGCTTTAGGTGTGCCAAAACGAGAGAATAATTTCTTCAGAAATCTTACCACGACTCTTCCATCGTTTGTTGGAAGTGCCTCGGCCTCGGCCCATTTAGACAAGTAGTCTACTGCCACAAGTATATATTTGTTTCCTTTTAACGGTGGGAAAGGTCCCATAAAGTCGAGTCCCCACACATCAAAAATCTCACAAACAAGAATGCCATTTTGTGGCATTTCGTTTTTGGAAGAAATATTACATGTTCTTTGGCAAGCATCAGAAGTCTTGACAAGACTTTGGGCGTCTTTGTAAATGGTTGGCCAATAAAATCCTAAATCAAATACCTTTTGTGCGGTACTCGCGGCACCATGATGTCCTCCATATGGACCTTCGTGACAATGGCGGAGAATTCTTCGTGCTTCACTACCATGTACGCATCGTCGGATGAGTTGGTCGGCACACATTTTGAAAAGATATGGATCTTCCCAAAAATAGTGTTTCACATTGGCAAAGAATTTTTTTCTTTGATGATGTGGCCAACCCTTAGCGACTATACCGCTAGCTAGGTAGTTAGCATAGTCGGCGTACCATGGTTCTTCCTTGTATTCCACCATTTCTAGGGACTCCGTTGGAAATTTTCTGTTTATTTGTTCGTCCCTGGTTGCCTCCAAAGCTGGGTCTTCTAAGCGTGAAAGATGATCTGCTGCGGTGTTTTCTGCTCCTCTTTTATCTTTGATTTCAATATCAAATTCTTGGAGGAGTAGAATCCACCGAATCAAACGTGGTTTCGCGTCCTGCTTTTTGAAGAGATATCGAATGGCTGCATGATCTGTGTAGACTATAGTTTTAGAAAGAACAAGATAAGAATGAAATTTATCAAAAGCAAATACCACAGCTAGTAATTCTTTTTTAGTTGTTGTGTAATTTTCTTGTGCATCGTTAAGTGTTTTACTAGCATAATAAATTGGGTGAAAATGCTTTTCTTTTCTTTGTCCCAAGACAGCTCCAACTGCAAAGTCACTAGCATCACACATGATTTCGAAAGGAAATTTCCAATCAGGCGCTATCATGATAGGTGCATTGACTAGCATTTCCTTTAAGGTTAGAAATGCTTAATTGCAATCCTCGTCAAAGATGAAAGGAGCATCTTTTTCAAGTAATTTTTTAGAGGCCTTGAGATTTTAGAAAAGTCTTTGATAAACCGCCTATAAAATCCGGCATGCCCTAGGAAACTTCTGATAGCTCTAAGGAGGATGGGGGTGGTAGTCGAGAAATGGTATCTATTTTGGCTCGATCCACCTCCATTCCTTCGCTTGAGATTTTGTGACCGAGTACTATTCCCTCCGTTACCATGAAATGGCATTTTTCCCAGTTAAGGGCGACGTTAGTTTCCTCACATCAGGATAGCATTCGTTCAAGGTTATCGAGGCATTGGTCGTATGAATCCCCAAAGATAGAAAAGTCGTCCATGAAGACTTCCATTGTCTTTTCTATCATGTCGTGGAAGATGGCTACCATGCAACGTTGGAATGTTGCGGGGGCATTACATAGACCAAACGGCATGCGTCGATAAGCAAAAGTTCCATAGGGACATGTGAAGGTTGTCTTTTCTTGGTATTCGGGTGCTATCGGGATTTGAAAGTAACCTGAAAAACCATCCAAGAAACAATAAAATTTATGACCGGATAATCTTTCTAACAGTTGATCAATGAAGGGTAAAGGAAAGTGATCTTTTCTTGTCGCCTCATTTAATCGTCTATAATCTATACATACTCTCCATCCTGTGACGGTTCTCGTTGGTATTAGTTCATTCTTTTCATTAGTTATTACCGTCATACCTCCTTTCTTTGGAACTACTTGGACGGGACTTACCCACGGACTATCGGAGATAGGATAAATAAGTCCGGCGTCAAGTAATTTGATGACTTCGTTTTTAACCACTTCTTGAACATTTGGATTTACTCGACGTTGTGGTTGTATTACCGATTTGTAGTCATCATTCATTAAAATTTTGTGCGTACACATGGAAGGACTTATTCCTTTTATGTCTACAAGTTTCCAAGCGATCGCATTTTTATATTTTTTCAAAAGACTAATTATTTTTTCTTTTTCTAAACTTTCTAATTTAGATGAAATAATTACAGGTAATTTACTATCTTTTTCTAGAAAAGCATATTCCAAACCTTTTGGAAGTTCTTTGAGCTCAAGAGGTGGGTCTTTAGATGACTCCTTATTTGGTTGCTCATTTTGATCAAGAACCTTAAAAGTTTGTTCTATGGCGACCTCTCCTTCAACAAAGTGGTCAAACTTTTCACTTGTATCGGGTGGTTCATCTTCATCTTCAATTAGGGGGGTCATTGTTGCCGAATGGATATTTCATTGACCGCTCAAGATCGACACTCTTTTTAAATGCCCCTAATTGAAGAGGTAGATTGTTGAACTTCCGATTTTTCAAAGCTTCGTGAGTTTTTACAAAGGGTCGTCCCAACACTAGAGGAGCGTCATCGAGGATAACAAAGTCGGTTGGGATTACCATTTGATTTGTATGAACCAAGACATCCTCAACTACACCGATTGATTTTATTACCTTTAGATTGGATAGAAAAATGGGTATTTGAAGTGGAGAAAAATCACTAATACTTAATTTTTCGAAAATGTAGTTAGGCATTATGTTAACACAAAGATCTTTATCGATTGTGACATTACTAATAAATGAATTTTGAAAGAAACATGGAACCGGTGTAATGTTAATTTCAAATGGGTCTTCTTTTATTAGTGAGGTTTGATCAGTAGTTAACTTAACACTTACCGTTTCGTCAATTTTAGTGTTAGTGTTTAACTCTTTTAAAAACTTAGCATGAGTGGGAACTAAACAATGATTTTCAAAAGAAGGTGACAAGAGATTAATTTCTTCAAAATTAGACTCTTCTTGAATTTTATCGTTAACGAACTCACCTTTTTCGTTGTTTAACTCATGTGTCGGTTTTTCACTTATTTGTTCTTCCATTTTTACACCTTCAGTTATTTCTTCTTTAATTAATTCTTCTTTTGCGCGGGACTCCTCTTCCGTTGCGCGAGATTCTTTTATATAGCGATCGATAACTCTAAGGTGTTCTAATATCCTATCGGTCACTTCGGTTATAGAAAAAGGATCGGGATTTTCAAAGCTTGAATCCGGTTGTTGGATCCTTTGTTCCTCATAATACCCACATGAAGTAGAAGGTTCACACCATTGTTCTTCATTGTAAGTATATGATGGATAAGGGTCGTAATTTTGTTCTTCATAATACTCATACGAGGTGGGTTGTTCACGCCATGGTTCCTCATAATAAGCATACGAAGGTGGTGGCTCATATCTTGGTTCCTCAAAGTATGAGTAAGAAGGCTCATACCTTGGTTCATCAAAATATGAGTATGAGGGAGGAGGTTCATACCTTTGGTCTTCATAGGATGTGTATGAAGTTGATGGCTCGTACCTGGGCTCCTCATAGTAGGTGTATGAATTGGATGGTTGATATGAGTGACTATATTGAACCGAGTGCGGATTACTACAATTAGTGCAATAGTTACTCCTATAATCATCCTCCTCATAGGTGTAGTTGTAACCTCCTGAGCATTGATCCATAAGAATCACTCAGCAGACCACAACCAAGTCTCGAGATTAGAAAACAAAAATAAAAACGGAAACAGAGGCTGGACACGGCCCCGTGTTCAGTGGACACGACCCCGTGTTTAGTGGACACGGCCCCATGTACAGAATCTGTATCTGGGCGTTTTAATTAAATTTACTGATTTCGTTGAGCACGAGGCGTGTTCAGTGAGCATGGCCCGTGTTCAAGCTACTGTTACTGGGTGTTTTATGAAAATGTGCAGCACGGCCCCGTGTTCAGTGAGGACGGCCCGTGTTCAGGTTACTGTAAATGCAAAACTAAACTAAAATGCAGAAAAATATGCGCGCGTTTTAAAAAGGTTTTGAAAAACTGATTAGGCCGTCGATTTTAAGCTTTCTTAAAATCCTTTTGTCCTCGGCAACGGCGCCAAAAACTTGATGCGTGTGAAGTGTGTATATAAGTTTAAGTATATTTTAAGCCCTTTTACACTTTCTTTAGCCATGTTTTAAATTTATAAAACACGATATTTACTAACACTAAACACACATATGGGCAAGTGCACCCATCGTGAGCGTAGTATAGTGTTGGCAAGATACCGAGGTCGTCCAAGGACACAAGAGCTTTTAGTACCGGTTTATCCTCAACGTCTAATCAAATCAAAAGTTTAGAAAAATGTTTTAAACTAAGAAAATAAAAACCAACTAAAATGCTGAAAAATAAAAAGAAAAACAGATAGACAAGATGAATCACTTGGCTCCGACTCGTGTTTAGTGTGACCTTTGATTATTTCTGCACTTTTGCACTATTTAAGAGATTATCTTAGTTATTGTAGTAGGCCCCTCTTTTGGAGGTGACGTTACCCTCAACCCAGTACTTTGAGTCAGCAAGGATACAATCCTAAAGGGTCGGATTATTGAAAGATAATTAATTAAGTTATTAATGCATAATGTGGTAGGCCCCTCTTTTGAAGGTGACGTTACCCTCGGCTAAGTAGTCTGAGTCTGCAGGGATACAGTCCTAAGTAGCCGGGTTAAAGTATTAATAGTAGTTTAACTTATGAGGGGATCAAAGAGTTTGGACCCCCGCCATCCAATACCGTTAAGTATTGAAGGAGGTCCTACTAAATTTGACCCAGGTCCTTTGCAGGATCTATACACTGAACAATGGCAAGACTCTTACCAAACCGTTCCCTTAACCCCCGACCAGGTAGCCAACATACCTCCATATAGACCGTGGAGATATAAATGGTGAAAATCTTTTATTTTATATAGACAGTAAAATAATGCCAAGACACCACGGACAAACGATAAGGAAGAATCACATTTAACATAAGAAACTAGTTATTAAAGTCTTTAATACATAACCAATTAAAAAGTGCGAAAAGATTAAAAATAAAAAGTATTACACTAGACACTTTGTCTTCACCAAGTGATGTAAGAGACTTAGGCAAACATGGCCTTGATTGTCAAGAACTCTTACGATAAATCTTGGATCCCGAGACGACTCACACACTCTATGATGGACAATGGATGATGGTGGTGGATGATGGTGTTATGGTGGTGGTGGGTGGTGGGTGAGGTGTGAGGTGTGAGAGAGGTGGTGTGCCAAGGGATGGTTTGAGCTTGAGCCAAGCACTCCTATTTATAGGCTGAACAGAAGCTCGGGCACGGCCCCGTGTCCAGTGGGCACGGCCCCGTGTCCATCCTCTTCTCTGTCTTCATTAATTGCTCTTGTCTTTATTAGTTGACCACGGCCCCGTGTCCGCTGGGCACGACCCCGTGTGCAGAAGCATATCTGTACTATCAAGATTTGCCTGGATTCTGCGAATCTTATAGTTGACCACGACCCCGTGTCCGCTGAGCACGGCCCCGTGGTGGGCGATGGAAGCTTCTACAACTTTGTCTTTTATGCTGACACTTGGACACGACCCCGTGCTCACTGAGCACGGGGCGTGTTCAGCCTTCTGTTCTCTTGTTTTGATCGGGAAGATGCTGTCGTGGGGTCGGGCATGCCACGTTTGTTCCTTTTCTTGTATTTATGTTAGATTTAGCTGCCTTTTTGCTTCTTTTGTTAATTTGAGCTCATTTAATCCTGAATATACAAAAGGAAGACAAAAACACAGTTTTTCCAACATTAGTACTAAAAAAGGGTTAGTTTTATGCCACAATTGAGGTAATTTATATGTTGCATTTTGCACACATCAGCGTATTCAGCCTTTCGGCTCAATGCATCTGCCACTACATTGGCTTTCCCGGGGTGATAGTGTATTTCACAATTGTAGTCCTTAACCGTTTCCAACCATCGCCTCTGCCTTATGTTTAATTCCTTCTGATCGAAGAAATATTTCAAACTTTTATGGTCGGTAAAGATGATACATTTTACCCCATACAAGTAATGTCTCCATATTTTTAAGGCAAATACCACTGCTGCCAACTCAAAGTCATGAGTCGGGTATTTCTTTTCATGGATCTTCAGTTGCCTCGTTGCATTAAAACACATCCGAGCCCCGAATGCGACGCATCCGAGTAAACCACCATGTCGTCAACTCCTTCCGGTATCGTTAACACCGGAGCGTGAGTTAACTTTTCTTTGAGCGTTTGGAAGGCTTTCTCTTGTTCGTTGCCCCATACAAATATTTCCTCCTTGCGAGTCAAATTGGTCAACTGTAAGGCAATTTTGGAGAAATCTTGTATGAATCTCCGATAATATCTCGCGAGCCCTAAAAAGCTTCGGATTTCTGAGGGATTCCTTGGAGTGTTCCATTTTGACACGGCTTCTACTTTTGACGGATCCACTAATACCCCGTCGGCACTAATGATATGCCCGAGAAACTGCACCTCTCGTAAACAGAAGGCGCACTTTGAGAATTTTGCATAAAGCTTTTCTCGTCTGAGTGTCTCTAATACTTCTTGAAAATGGTAAACATGCTCCGCTTCATTCTTCGAATACACTAAAATGTCATCGATAAATACGATTACCGACTTATCCAGCATAGGTTTGCAAACCCGGTTCATGAGGTCCATGAAAGCCGCGGGTGCATTAGTCAGCCCAAAGGGCATTACAAGGAACTCATAATGCCCGTACCGCGTACGAAAGGCCGTCTTCGGTACGTCTTCCTCCTTGACCTTCAACTGGTGATAACCCGACCTGAGATCAATCTTTGAGAACCAACTCGCTCCTTGTAACCGGTCAAATAAGTCATCAATTCTTGGAAGTGGGTATCGATTTTTCACCGTGAGTTTGTTTAACTCTCGGTAGTCGATACACATGCGCATACTGCCGTCCTTCTTTTTCACGAATAGTACTGGTGGGCCCCACAGGGATACACTCGGTCGGATAAACCCTTTGTCGAGCAATTTTTGGATCTGAGACATCAATTCTTGTAGCTCCGACGGTGCGAGCCGATACGGCGCCTTAGCCACAGGTTTTGCGCTCGGAATCAATTTGATTCCGAACTCTACCTCCCGTTCTGGTGGTATTCCTGGTAAATCTTCCGAGAACACATCTTCATAATCACGTACCACCGGTACGTCTCCTACTTTTGGGGATTCTTTCTCTGACTCACATGCATATACTATATAGGCCTTGCATCCATGTTGCATAAGTCTGTGAGCTTCTAGCATTGTACATACCACAGGGTTACCTCCCTTTTCTCCGTATATGGTAACGTGCTTTCCGCTAGGAGACGTCAGTTTTATCTCCTTTCGGAAACATGCCACCTTTGCGTGGTATCGGGACAACCAATCCATACCCACGATCACTTGAAATTCTCCCATCGACATCGGGATCAAGTCTATTGTGTATTCTTCATCTTCAATACTCAAATTGCAATTTTCACATACATCATAAATGATAAAACTCTTGTTATTACCTATCTCTACTTCTAAAGGCATAGGTAATTTTGTTAGAACAAATGAAGGATGTCGAATAAACCCATATGAAATAAAGGATTTATTCGCACCCATATCAAATAATACACGTGCAGGAATCGAGTTTATAGCAAATATACCTGAAACCACTTCGGGTTCAACTTTTGCTTCTGCGGCAGTCAAGTGGAAAGATCTAGCCTTTGCCTTCGGGGCTTCATCTTCCGTGTCTTGCCCGTCTTTCTTTCCCACTAGCTCCGGGCATTCGACTTCTTGTGACCCGGTTAATAGCAATTGTAGCAAACCGTCACTTTTTCCGGGCATGATGAAGCCATATGCCCCGTTTTCCGACATATGTGGCAAGGTTTATCCTTGAAGCGACACTCGCCCTTATGACCCTTTCCACAAATTTTGCAATTTGGCGACCCACCTTTTGCATCTGATTTCTTCCCCGTTTCGTTCGTTCGCGCTTTCTTAGTAGGGCTTGGATTAACATCATGTGCCCTCCGTTCGCCCCGTTCAACCTGCTTTTTCAACTCAATCTCCCGTTCCCGAGCAACATTTATGATCTCGGTAAGGGTCTCGTATTTTGAAGGAGTCATAAACTCCCTATACTCGGCGCTCAACATATTGTAGTAATAATATATCTTCTGTTCTTCATTTGTCACCAATTCGTCACAAAACTTCATCTTATCCATAAACATTCCCGTGATTTTGTCTATGGACTCACCCTTGTGCATAAGTTGCATGAACTCTTCTTTGATTCGATTAATAACCACCTTGGGACTGTGATGTTTAAGAAATGGCATCTTAAATTCATCCCATGTCATGGCCTTAGCCGCTTCACTTCCAATTTCTTTCTTTTTGTTACCCCACCAGTCTTTCGCTTGACCCCTTAATTAACCCGTACCATAGGCTACGTAGTCATCTACATCACAATGGGTCCTCTCAAATACCCCCTCGATATCGATTAGCCATCGTTGGCATACTATTGGGTCTACCTCCCCATTATAGACTGGCGGTTTGCACGCCATGAACTCTTTGTATGAACAAGGCTTTCGTCCTCCGGACTTTTCCTTTGCTAGATTGGCACTATCTTCCAATTTCTTGATTCTCTCGTCCACCACCGATAGAACCGTGTTTTGAATCTTATTGATAAAACCAGACAAACTATTTTTGATTGCCTTTCCAACCTCCTCAGCAATCACTTCTCTCATTTGCTCTGTGACTCTCGGCACCGCATCATCGTTACCTTTATCCGCCATCTTTAATACTGAAATGTTTACATTAACCGTTAAACATTTCATTCATAACATATGATTTACTTGTTTTGGTTTAATCAAGTTCATAACTTGATTCAACCGTTCTTGTTTAATGCACTTCCCGTGTTTGAGTGAGTTTACACACTCTTTTCGTGCATGCCAGTTCATGTTTCATTTCTATATTCTCTAAATCTACTTAAAACAATTAACTCTTACCGGATGCTTGATCAAGCTTGAACTGAACACACTTTTTGATAACCTGGCGCTCTGATTACCAACTTGTAAGACCCAACTTAAAATAACAGGATTAATGATACATAACATGCATTTACTACAAAAATTTCGAGTTTACAAAAACTTTCATGATTTTAAAACCATACATGATCATAATATTCAAGTTATAACCCTACTAATTAAACATTCAAGACATGACTTCAAGTGTTTACGTATTACTTAAAACAAAATAGATCAAGTGCGGAAGCTTTATTTAGTGCGTTCGGTTCTTGATAATTGCTTGATCGCCATCCGGATTAGGTCCACCATCACCTAAGGTCAAAACCACATAAAATGTAAGTTTTGATAATGTTAGAATGGCTATAACAAGCTTCATGCATGAAAACAACAAAAATTAAATAATTTCAGAATTTGGAGGGGGCGTGGCGCTACACCTAGGGGGGTCGCGCTACACCCAGCCCCCTAAAAAATTTCAGAATTTGGAGGGGGGGTGGGGGGGCGTGGCGCTACACCTAGGGGGGTCGCGCTACACGTAGCCCCCTTTTTTACAGCAAGTTGTTTTATTGTTGCTGCACTTTGCCCAGCTATGAAAATTCACCCATATTAACTTAGAACTTGCATAACTTTCACTACACAAGTCCGTTTTACGTAATTCTTTTTCCTACGCGACCGTAATTTAATTACGGACTCGTTTATCAACACAATTCACATCAAAATTCAGTTTACGAACAGTTGGCCTATGATTCAGCTCCTTGTTTGTTCGACCCATTTGTTTACAAGTCCTATAACTTGTTTTTGTTATCACCTCTTGTCTAAGACCGTTTTACCCAATCTCGGGTTTTTCCGTCTATGACGTTTCGCTTCCCTCCCGAGGGTTGCTTACGCAATAATCGTCATGCTTGGTTCAAGGATTTAAACATGCTTTTTAACACTAAATGACAAGCATAAATTTCAACTTGTTTTGACCCTTTTGGATCTTTTTAACACTATTTGACAAGCATAAATTTCAACTTGTTTTGACCTGTTTGGATGCCGAATGGATATCACCATTTCAAAACATTCCAAACTCTATTTCTAGCACATGATTTGACCTGTTTTATTTGTCTATTGCACTTGGTCACTTCCGTGACTTAACGGGTTTCCTTGTTTGCCAAATTTCAATATATCAAGCTAAAACTAACAATTAAACATACTGTAACGAAACCATAAGTCGCGTACCTTCAAAGCGCACCCTTCAAGCGTGTATCACCTCCGACTTGTCCACTTGACGATCTGGATTCTTTACCTAAAGAGTTCCATTCGCAACCGATTTAGAACTCTTTTAAAACGAACAATTTATTATGATAATCAAATCTGCACTTTTTGTCCGATCTTTAACGTTTTACTCCTCACTTAGGCGTTTTAACAAACATCTTGCCGGTCAGATTTTACGTAATCATTATTAGGTTGTTGACATGTTATTTTTCCATCTACTTTCACTTTAATCAGACAATTTGCACAAAATTTCAACATCAATAATACTGAATTTAACACATGAATTCAGCTTTCACTAGAATAGCATTCACAATCCTAGTATTTATCTAGTCTCTATAAACCCAATAATCACCTACAATGGTGATTATAATCTCCACAATTAACATACCATATTTTAACAAGAATTCATCTAGGGTTTTATCCCTAGACATCATGTTACTTCTAATTTCATCCATGCAACATATATTCAAGCTCAATTTTTGATTTTCTCAATTAACCTAAAACTGAACAAGAATCAAAACACCAAAATTTTGCTTACCTTTTGATCCCTGTAGCGAGGTGATCACTAATTCGTGTTTGAAACTTGATTTAGAGCAGATTAAGAGCTTCAATTTGCGAGTTTTATGTGAAAACTAGGGTTTGGAGGAAACCCCTGGTCGCCCCTTTCTTCTGTACGATCCAAACACACACACATGTGTGTGTTTGGTGTGTTAACTGTTGTTTTAAGCATTCATGTTTCAGTTTTTTGCCAATTCAGTCCTTCAACTTTTATCTAACTTAGAATGTAAGTGTTTTAACCTTATTGTAAGTCACTTCTAAACTCTTAACTAACTGGGTTATAATTTCCTAGTTAGTTGATTCTTGTTTAATTAATACTTTATAATGAAATGTAAAGTTTTATATTTTTGGGGTGTTACACGTGAGCGTAATCACGATGGTCATAGTCCCTTGTGACTATACCTACTGATTACCACGTTATTTAGGCGTAGTGACGAGTCATAGTTTCGGTCAAAATGCGCGTATATGCGTATTTTGCAACCAAACTATTCTTGGGTATCAAAACCCTTTGTTTTGATATCAAAATTGTTTTCTAACTTCGTTAAACACGTTTTAACATGTTTAGCTCGTCACTTTTAGTTTAGTGCTTATATAGGGTCGTAAGATAAGCGGTCTAAACAACCGCTTAGACTTTCGAACCCGGCCCGTTTGGTCAATCTTTAGGATCCGACCAAACATATATTGTGACCATAGTTGTATAGGGAATAACCTTCCGAGGTTATACCTTATGGTCACTTAGTCTACTTAGTTGTATGATAGGTAATTATATGCCTTAGTGGTGGCTAGACATTTCCGAAGATGTGACACATGATATGTGCTATGAATTCCACTTAATTCCTCCAGTAGTTCAAGGCGGTATGCTACCTTTCCTACTCGCTCGACAATTGTAAATGGCCCAATAAATCTCGGGCTTAATTTTCCTCTCTTTCTAAACCGGATAACCCCCTTCCATGGGGATACCTTAAGAATAACCTTGTCTAAGAATGACCTTGTCGCCGATGTGAAACTCGATCGGTCTCCTCCTTTTGTCCGCATACGACTTTTGTCTATCTTGAGCCGCTTTCAAGTGTGCCCGAACCACGTCAATCTTTTCATTAGTGGCTCAAACTATGTCTTTATGGGCGAGTTCACGTGGACCCACCTCACCCCAACACACTGGGGTCCGGCATTTCCTACCGTAAAGCATTTCGTATGGTGCCATCCCGATACTAGCATGGTAACTGTTATTACACGAAAACTCGACCAATGGTAGATAAACATCCCAACTACCTCCGAAGTCGATTATACATGCCCGTAGCATGTCTTCCAATGTCTGTATTGTTCTTTCGCTCTGTCCATCCATCTGAGGATGGTATGCAGTGCTAATGAACAATTTTATTCCCATTTGCTCTAGGAAATCTCGCCAAAAATTTGAAGTGAATCTGGTATCCCTATCGGACACGATGGATACCGGTACTCCGTGGCGTGCCACTATCTCATTAGTGTAAACCTCCGACATCTTTTCTGACGTATAAGTCTCACGTATCGGAATAAAGTGAGCACTCTTTGTCAGTCTATCAACAACTGCCCATATTGCATCAAATCCGCGGTTCGTCCTTGGTAGTTTGGTTAACAGGTCCATTGTAATATGTTCCCATTTCCAAACCGGAATTTCCAACGGTTGGAGCTTACCGTATGGTTTTTAGTGTTCCGCCTTGACTTGCAGACATGTCAGGCATTTCTCCACGTATTTCACTACATCTCTTTTCATTCTGGGCCGCCAATAGTTTTGTTTCAAGTCGTTATACATCTTGGTCGCTCCCGGATGGATGGAATAACGGGATTTGTGAGCTTCATCGAGTAGAAGCTTTTTAACTCCACATGTGTTTGGAACCCAAATTCTATTGAAACGTGTTTTCAAACCGTGATTGCCTTCTTCAAGATCCTTGAATTGGCCAACAATTCTTTCCTTTTTCCAGCTTTCCACCTTTACTGCTTCAACTTGTGCTTCTCGGATTCGTTCTAGTAAGCCCGAGGTCACAATAAGCTGCATTGATTGTACTCGTATCGGGGCGTTGATGCATGTGAAGTGTGTATATAAGTTTGAGAGAGGTGGTGTGCCAAGAGATGGTTTGAGCTTGAGCCAAGCACTCCTATTTATAGGCTAAACAGAAGCTCGGGCACGGCCCCGTGTCCACATCTTTCTCTTTCTTCATTAATTGCTCTTGTCTTTATTAGTTGACCACGGCCCCGTGTCCGCTGGGCACGACCCCGTGTGCAGAAGCATATCTGTACTATCAAGATTTGCCTGGATTCTGCGAATCTTATAGTTGACCACGACCCCGTGTCCGCTGAGCACGGCCCCGTGGTGGGCGATGGAAGCTTCTACAACTTTGTCTTTTATGCTGACACTTGGGTACGCCCCCGTGCTCACTGAGCACGGGGCGTGTTCAACCTCCTGTTTTCTTGTTTTGCTTGGGAAGATACTTTCGGGGAGGTCGGGCATGCCACGTTTATTCCTTTTCTTGTATTTATGTTAGATTTAGCTGCCTTTTTGCTTCTTTTGTTAATTTGAGCTCATTTAATCGTGAAAATACAAAAGGAAGACAAAAACACACTTTTTTCAACATTAGTACTAAAAAATTGTTAGTTTTATGCCACAATTGATGTAATTTATATGTTGCATTTTGCACACATCAAATACCCCCACACTTGAATCTTTGCTTGTCCTCAAGCAAAACTCTTTATAATATGGCTTTACACTCCCAAATGGACTTGGTAGAAAGGAAGGTTTTTGGGCTTGTCATAGAGTGTCGGGATTTCCAAGATTCTTTATTTAGTTTTATTCTTATTTATTTACAATCCTATTCGTCATGATTTATTCAAAACTTTTCATAAGATAAATTACTTATTAGGGCATAACATGCCTCTTTAAAATTCTATTTATATACAAGTTCACATACCTCACGGGGGATCACTCAACACTCGGCCGAAGATGTATTTTAGTGAATCACTCGAGAGCGGCATGGAACTTACTCCTACCATAGGCTTGCCAAGCAATCAATCCTCCTCCTTTTTAACTATATACCTTTGTAAATATCAAGAGGACTTTTTGGGTGAAGGGTTAGGCTTGGGTTAAAGGTAGGTGGTTAGGTTAGTGGTTAGTAGAAAAGGGCGAAAAAGCGTAAAAAGCATCGGTTTTCGTAAGACTCTCTATTTTTCAACTTTTTATTTTGATGAAGCCATAATTCCAAACAAAGTTATTTTTGATGAACTTGCTTGTTTATTTCTTTTGCTTCCTCATCAACACAATTTTTTTTTTGAAAGTCATACGAAAAACCGAACTTGTTACTAAAACAAAGGGTTAAAAATAAAAAGGTTTTGGTGGGTGAAAGGGTGTTTGGTTTGGGTTATGAAATGAAAAGGTTTAGGCTCAAAGGGGTTAACTAGGGGGATTTTGGGTAGGTGGTAAAAAAAAATAATGGTGTAGAAATAAAAAGGGTTAGTCCTAATGCCTCTATCATATACTTACTCGGGTTTAAGTTGGTAAGGACCGGGAATGTATTGTTGTGGCAAGTTCTAGAGTTGTAAGAACCAAGCGGCTATTCACACAAGAAACGAAAAATGAGCATTTAGTTTAAAGATATGTATTTGTATGCTCAATAAAGGCTCAAAACTCACTTTTGTGGGAATGGGTTTTTATGTGATCAAGTATATATAATCAAATTTTAACTAAGCTTGTCATGCCTTTTCATAATTTTCTTATGTTGGTTCTTTTTATCACGACGCTATCGGTTGTAAATTTGTAAAAATATAACCTTTTTAGAATTTTGAAATTCCCAAATTAAACCTAGACAAAAAAAAATTGAAAATTTTTGAAAAAAATTTGGGGTGATTAGCGGTTACAATAGAGTTTTGTGTAAGGCTTGTTATTAAAACTTGCAAGATTCAAGGTTTTAGCATCCCCCCCACACTTAAATTACACATTGTCCTCAATGTGTCCCAAAAGTAAGTTTTTAGGTTGATTGAATGCGTAAAAAGGTGTAAAAAAGCAAAAATTTGTGTTACTGGGCGCTGGACACGGCCCCGTGCCTGGTGGGCACGACCCCGTGTTCAAGTGCCTGTAACGAAAACTTACAGAAGGTGAACACGGGGGCGTGTCGGCTGGACACGACCCCGTGTCTGGCAAAAAGTCTGCATATTTAGACAAACAACAGGTCTGGGGTAGTGGGCACGGGGGCGTGTCGGCTGGACAAGACCCCGTGTAGACAGTCTGCAAGGTTGAGAAACAGGTTTCTGGTTCTGGTTTTCCTATCCCGGCTTTAGTAGCACTAAGGTTTAGTGCTCTAAGCCTCATATGTACCTGTTTTATCAATAAACACTCCACCAAAACATAATAAACATCCTAGATTACCAATGTTCAACATCCCATCCATCACCAAGTTAGAAAAAAAAAAAGAAATGCAGAAAATAAAAGAGTTAAAGGAAAGTAAATTGTTCGACACACGGCACGCAGGCCGGAAAATGTTCAAGATAAAAGGTTAACCTGGGGAATCACCAACCACCCGCTTCTTCCTCCGCTCCTCCCGCCTAATCCATGTCCTCGTCCTCATCATCATCATCTCCATCATGCCCAGCAATGTACTCCCGGATATTTCCAATATCATCTTGGATATCGGATATGTTTCTCTCGATCGCCCCAACCCGGTTATACGTGTTGATTGCCATATTGTAGGTGTTCCTGGTGCACATGAGGTTTTCTTGCAATAAATCATGTAAACTTTGGAAGTTAGGAAAACCGCCTCCTGAGGAGGACTGGCCTGGATCACCATGGGGCTGGTATTGGTACTGGTACTGATGATGTTGTGGAGCGTGAAGGACAAGTGCCTCTTGCGGGTTCCATGCATGCCCTTGCATCCTTTGGAAGCTAACCATCCCGACTTCAGCCTCATAGATTAGGTTCATTGAGCGGCAGATGTGTATATCTACCCTACCCGACCATGGGCTCCTTCCGAATGACCTAGGTATGTTGGTGAAGTGCTTGAAGAGACGGTACACCCATCCCCCAAAGAAGATAGGGGTTGGTGCAGTAGCAAGGCGGTTATGATGCATGTTTCGGAGCATGAGGAACGGAACATCGAGGTGCATGCGGTTATGGATGCAGTGGAGGACAACTAAATCTCTTAACCCAACAACGCCACCGCTATCATGCCTTTGGCTAAGAGAGTAGCCGAGGAGCCTATGGATGTATCGGTAGAGCGGGTCCCTCAACTTCGTGCTCTTAGTGCTGCTCGGATTGTAATGCCCTTCACCAATCTGAGCCCACGCGGCTTGGCGATCGTTCTCATCTATCTATCTCTCGCATCCCTCCAGTATTTTCCTTGTCAGCGGACACGGCCCCGTGTCCAAGCGTCTGTTACTCAAAAACATCATTTTTCGACCCGGTTTCGAAAACTTGAAAATTTTTGGTCCAATAGGTGCGGTTTCTCCCGAAAATGAAACCCCAAGTGCCGTTTTTCCCAAAACAACCCGTTTACCCATTTAATTTTATCTTTTTCGGTTCAAAAACAAGGGTTTGGGGTTTTTATGAGAAATCGGGCGAATCTATGAACAATACAAGTGGATTTACTTCTTTAACAGTAATCTAACTAAATGCTAACAGATTAAAGCAAAAATTTGAGGTTTGATCCGGGTGTAGTTCAAGAACCCTAGATTTTTCCCCAAATTTTTGAAGTTTTAACTACATGCAAATGCTAAATCTAACTAATGATAGTGATAGAATCATAGCTTGATGTTGTTAGAATGATAGGAGACGTCGAAAATCTGTGTAAAATCGCCTGGAACCAGAGCGTTTTCGGGGAAACGGGGCGTGTGGAATGAAGTAACTGTTATGAAAAGGGGAATATATCCCGACAGTAGCGCGGACACGACCTCGTGCCGAGCAAAGTTTTTTTTTTTTTTTAGTGCTCGTGTGAGTGCCCTTTGTTTCCCAAGAACATTTGGTTAGAAAACTTACCGATTTAGATGTCGTCCCAATCGTTCGTAACTTACCAGGTATGATGTTGATGCTTTCATTCTTCAACCGTTTGAAGCGAGATCTCCTCTTCTTCATCCTCAATGAATCCTTGATAGAGTTTCAGCCGTTGGCCATTGACTTTGAATGGGGGTCCATTCCGAGATTTAATTTCTACTGCACCGTGTGGGAAAATATGGGTGATGGAAAAAGGTCCTGACCACCTAGACTTTAATTTACCAGGAAACAATCGAAGTCGTGAATTAAACAAAAGAACTAGATCTCCCACTCGAAATTCATTAGGTTTAATATGTTTATCATGTAAGTTTTTCGTCCTTTCCTTGTAAATTTCTGAGTTTGAGTAAGCATAATTCCTAAGCTCGTCTAATTCATTTAATTGACAAAATCGATTTTTACCAGCAAATTCTAAATCTAAGTTTACATTTTTAATTGCCCAGTAGGCTTTGTGTGCAATTTCTACTGGTAAGTGACAACTTTTTCCATAGACAAGCTAATATGGGGTTGTACCTATTGTTGTTTTATAAGCAGTTCGAAACGCCCATAAAGCATCATCTAATTTATCTGCCCATTCCTTTTTATTTAACCCTACGGTTTTTTCGAGTATTCGTTTTAAACCTCTATTAGTCACTTTGGCTTGTCCGTTTGTTTGAGGGTGATATGCTGTTGAGACCCGATGATAGACCCCATATCTTGTTAAAAAAATTTCAAGTTGATGGTTGCAAAAATGGGTACCTCTATCACTTATTAATGCTTTAGGTGTGCCAAAACGAGAGAATAATTTCTTCAGAAATCTTAACACGACTCTTCCATCGTTTGTTGGAAGTGCCTCGGCCTCGGCCCATTTAGACAAGTAGTCTACTGCCACAAGTATATATTTGTTTCCTTTTGACGGTGGGAAAGGTCCCATAAAGTCGAGTCCCCACACATCAAAAATCTCACAAACAAGAATGCCATTTTGTGGCATTTCGTTTTTGGAAGAAATATTACCTGTTCTTTGGCAAGCATCACAAGTCTTGACAAGACTTTGGGCATCTTTGTAAATGGTTGGCCAATAAAATCCTGAATCAAATACCTTTCGTGCAGTACTCGCAGCACCATGATGTCCTCCATATGGACCTTCGTGACAATGGCGGAGAATTCTTCGTGCTTCACTACCATGTACGCATCGTCGGATGAGTTGGTCGACACACATTTTGAAAAGATATGGATCTTCCCAAAAATAGTGTTTCACATTGGCAAAGAATTTTTTTCTTTGATGATGTGGCCAACGCTTAGCGACTATACCGCTAGCTAGGTAGTTAGCATAGTCGGCGTACCAAGGTTCTTCCTTGTATTCCACCATTTCTAGGGACTCCGTTGGAAATTTTTCGTTGATTTGTTCGTCCCTGGTTGCCTCCAAAGTTGGGTCTTCTAAGCGTGAAAGATGATCTGCTGCGGTGTTTTCTGCTCCTCTTTTATCTTTGATTTCAATATCAAATTCTTGGAGGAGTAGAATCCACCGAATCAAACGTGGTTTCGCGTCCTGCTTTTTGAAGAGATATCGAATGGCTGCATGATCTGTGTAGACTATAGTTTTAGAAAGAACAAGATAAGAACGAAATTTATCAAAAGAAAATACCACAGCTAGTAATTCTTTTTTAGTTGTTGTGTAATATTCTTGTGCATCGTTAAGTATTTTACTAGCATAATAAATTGGGTGAAAATGCTTTTCTTTTCTTTGTCCCAAGACAGCTCCAACTGCAAAGTCACTAGCATCAAACATGATTTCGAAAGGAAATTTCCAATTAGGCGCTATCATGATAGGTGCATTGACTAGCATTTCCTTTAAGGTTAGAAATGCTTGATTGCAATCCTCGTCAAAGATGAAAGGAGCATCTTTTCAAGTAATTTTGTTAGAGGCCTTGAGATTTTAGAAAAGTCTTTGATAAACCGCCTATAAAATCCGGCATGCCCTAGGAAACTTCTGATAGCTCTAACGGAGGATGGGGGTGGTAGTCGAGAAATGGTATCTATTTTGGCTCGATCCACCTCCATTCCTTCGCTTGAGATTTTGTGATCGCGTACTATTCCCTCCATTACCATGAAATGACATTTTTCCCAGTTAAGGGCGAGGTTAGTTTCCTCACATCGGGATAGCATTCGTTCAAGGTTATCGAGGCATTGGTCGTATGAATCCCCAAAGATAGAAAAGTCATCCATGAAGACTTCCATTGTCTTTTCTATCATGTCGTGGAAGATGGCTACCATGCAACGTTAGAATGTTGCGGGGGCATTACATAGACCAAACAGCATGCGTCGATAAGCAAAAGTTCCATAGGGACATGTGAAGGTTGTCTTTTCTTGGTCTTCGGGTGCTATCGGGATTTGAAAGTAACCTGAAAAACCATCCAAGAAACAATAAAATTTATGACCGGATAATCTTTCTAACATTTGATCAATGAAGGGTAAAGGAAAGTGATCTTTTCTTGTCGCCTCATTTAATCGTCTATAATCTATACATACTCTCCATCATGTGACGGTTCTCGTTGGTATTAGTTCATTCTTTTCATTAGTTATTACCGTCATACCTCCTTTCTTTGGAACTACTTGGACGGGACTTACCCACGGACTATCGGAGATAGGATAAATAAGTCTGGCGTCAAGTAATTTGATGACTTCATTTTTAACCACTTCTTGAACATTTGGATTTACTCGACGTTGTGGTTGTATTACCGATTTGTAGTCATCATTCATTAAAATTTTGTGCGTACACATGGAAGGACTTATTCCTTTTATGTCTACAAGTTTCCAAGCGATCGCATTTTTATGTTTTTTCAAAAGACTAATTAATTTTTCTTTTTCTAAACTTTCTAATTTAGATGAAATAATTACAGGTAATTTACCATCTTTGTCTAGAAAAGCATATTCCAAACCTTTTGGAAGTTCTTTGAGCTCAAGAGGTGGGTCTTTAGAAGACTCCTTATTTGGTTGCTCATTTTGATTAAGAACCTTAAAAGTTTGTTCTATGGCGACCTCTCCTTCAACAAAGTGGTCAAACTTTTCACTTGTATCGGGTGGTTCATCTTCATCTTCAATTAGGGGGTCATTGTTGCCGAATGGATATTTCATTGACCGCTCAAGATCGACACTCTTTTTAAATGCCCCTAATTGAAGAGGTAGATTGTTGAACTTCCGGTTTTTCAAAGCTTCGTGAGTTTTTACAAGGGGTCGTCCCAACACTAGAGGAGCGTCATCGAGGATGACAAAGTCGGTTGGGATTACCATTTGATTTGTTTGAACCAAGACATCCTCAACTACACCGATTGATTTTATTACCTTTCGATTGGATAGAAAAATGGGTATTTGAAGTGGAGAAAAATCACTAATACTTAATTTTTCGAAAATGTAGTTAGGCATTATGTTAACACAAAGATCTTTATCGATTGTGACATTACTAATAAATGAATTTTGAAAGAAACATGGAACCGGTGTAATGTTAATTTCAATTGGGTCTTCTTTTATTAGTGAGGTTTGATCAGTAGTTAACTTAACACTTACCGTTTCGTCAATTTTAGTGTTAGTGTTTAACTCTTTTAAAAACTTAGCATGAGTGGGAACTAAACAATGATTTTCAAAAGAAGGTGACAAGAGATTAATTTCTTCAAAATTAGACTCTTCTTGAATTTTATCGTTAACGGACTCACCTTTTTCGTTGTTTAACTCATGTGTCGGTTTTTCACTTATTTGTTCTTCCATTTTTACACCTTCAGTTATTTCTTCTTTAATTAATTCTTCTTTTGCGCGGGACTCCTCTTCCCTTGCGCGAGATTCTTTTATATAGCGATCGATAACTCTAAGGTGTTCTAATATCCTATCGGTCACTTCGGTTATAGAAAAAGGATCGGGATTTTCAAAGCTTGAATCCGATTGTTCGATCCTTTGTTCCTCATAATACCCACATGAAGTAGAAGGTTCACACCATTGTTCTTCATTGTAAGTATATGATGGATAAGGGTCGTAATTTTGTTCTTCATAATACTCATACGAGGTGGGTTGTTCACACCATGGTTCCTCAAAGTATGTGTAAGAAGGCTCATACCTTGGTTCATCAAAATATGAGTATGAGGGAGGAGGTTCATACCTTTGGTCTTAATAGGATGTGTATGAAGTTGATGGCTCGTACCTGGGCTCCTCATAATAGGTGTATGAATTGGATGGTTGATATGAGTGACTATATTGAACCGAGTGCGGATTACTACAATTAGTGCAATAGTTACTCCTATAATCATCCTCCTCCTAGGTGTAGTTGTAACCTCCTGAGTATTGATCCATAAGAATCACTCAGCAGACCACAACCAAGTCTCGAGATCAGAAAACAAAAATAAAAACGAAAACAGAGGCTGGACACGGCCCCGTGTACAGAATCTGCATCTGGGCGTTTTAATTAAATTTACTGATTTCGTTGAGCACGGGGCGTGTTCGGTGAGCACAGCCCGTGTTCAAGCTACTGTTACTGGGTGTTTTATGAAAATGTGCAGCAAGGCCCCGTGTTCAGTGAGCACGGCCCGTGTTCAGGTTACTGTAAATGCAAAACTAAACTAGTGCGCGCGTTTTAAAAAGGTTTTGAAAAACTGATTAGGCCGTCGATTTTAAGCTTTCTTAAAATCCTTGTGTCCCCGGCAACGACGCCAAAAACTTGATGCGTGTGAAGTGTGTATATAAGTTTAAGTATATTTTAAGCCCTTTTACACTTTCTTTAGCCAAGTTTTAAATTTATAAAACACGATATTTACTAACACTAAACACACATATGGGCAAGTGCACCCATCGTGAGCGTAGTATAGTGTTGGCAAGATACCGAGGTCATCCAAGGACACAAGAGCTTTTAGTACCGGTTTATCCTCAACGTCTAATCAAATCAAAAGTTTAGAAAAATGTTTTAAACTAAGAAAATAAAAACTAACTAAAATGCTGAAAAATAAAAATAAAAAGAAAAACAGATAGACAAGATGAATCACTTGGCTCCAACTCGTGTTTAGTGTAACCTTTGATTATTTCCGCACTTTTGCACTATTTAAGAGATTATCTTAGTTATTGTAGTAGGCCCCTCTTTTGGAGGTGACGTTACCCTCAACCCAGTAGTTTGAGTCAGCAAGGATACAATCCTAAAGGGTCGGATTATTGAAAGATAATTAATTAAGTTATTAATGCATAATGTGGTAGGCCCCTCTTTTGAAGGTGACGTTACCCTCGGCTAAGTAGTCTGAGTTAGCAGGGATACAGTCCTAAGTAGTCGAGTTAAAGTATTAATAGTAGTTTAACTTATGAGGGAATCAAAGAGTTTGGACCCCCGCCATCCAATATCGTTAAGTATTGAAGGAGGTCCTACTAAATTTGACCCAGGTCCTTTGCAGGATCTATACACTGAACAATGGCAAGACTCTTACCAAACCGTTCCCTTAACCCCCGACCAGGTAGCCAACATACCTCCATATAGACCGTGGAGATATGAATGGTGAAAATCTTTTATTTTATATAGACAGTAAAATAATGCCAAGACACCACGGACAAACGATAAGGAAGAATCACCTTCAACATAAGAAACTAGTTATTAAAGTCATTAATACATAACCAATTTAAAAGTGCGAAAAGATTAAAAATAAAAAGTATTACACTAGACACTTTGTCTTCACCAAGTGATGTAAGAGACTTAGGCAAACATGGCCTTGATTGTCAAGAACTCTTACGATCAATCTTGGATCCCGAGACGACTCACACACTCTATGATGGACAATGGATGATGGTGGTGGATGATGGTGTTATAGTGGTGGTGGGTGGTGGATGAAGTGTGAGAGAGGTGGTGTGCCAAGGGATGGTTTGAACTTGAGCCAAGCACTCCTATTTATAGGTTGAACAGAAGCTCGGGCACGGCCCCGTGTCCAGTGGGCACGACCCCGTGTCCACATCCTTCTCTTTCTTCATTAATTGCTCTTGTCTTTATTAGTTGACCACGGCCCCGTGTCCGCTGGGCACGACCCCGTGTGCAGAAGCATATCTGTACTATCAAGATTTGCCTGGATTCTGCGAATCTTATAGTTGACCACGACCCCGTGTCCGCTGAGCACGGCCCCGTGGTGGGCGATGGAAGCTTCTACAACTTTGTCTTTTATGCTGACACTTGGGCACGCCCCCGTGCCCACTGAGCACGGGGCGTGTTCAACCTCCTGTTTTCTTGTTTTGCTTGGGAAGATGCTTTCGGGGAGGTCGGGCATGCCACGTTTATTCCTTTTCTTGTATTTATGTTAGATTTAGCTGCCTTTTTGCTTCTTTTATTAATTTGAGCTTATTTAATCCTGAAAATACAAAAGGAAGACAAAAACACACTTTTTCCAACATTAGTACTAAAAAAGGGTTAGTTTTATGCCACAATTGATGTAATTTATATGTTGCATTTTGCACACATCAGTAAGCTACCTAAACGGGTCGTAATGGGTCGTAAGCACTTAGGATAGGTTTCGTTTTAGTATGTAGGCTTTGTTAAACCATATCATATGAGTTCCAATACTCATTTGGTTTACGAAACCTCATTCTATCCAATCTCCCGATTTAGGTCCGGTTATTAATGTAGTTACCTATATTAGGTGCTGTTTGATTCCGTGATCCCTCTAGCTTTGCTTGGTTGTTATTCAAGACTTCTAAGCATCCTCAAGTGAGTACATAGACCCCTATGTTACTGTTTTTCAAACATTTTGGGGTGAAACACATGTGCCTACTTGTTACTTTCGTGCTTTACATGTTTTTATATCGTATGCTTGCTATGTTATTTAGTACACATATAGTACATGATTTCATTATGTTTATGCTATGTATGATCATTCATTGCATACTTTGCACATTGTTTTACATTGTATTTATGTTGCATATGTTTACTCAGCATATGGACACATAGTTTTACATTTCTACTTTGTATGTTCATTTAGCATATTAAAGTACATTATTTTCATAAAACATGCTTAAATTTTGTTATGACATTTGGTTTGTTTAAATGGGACAAAAATACATTCATTAACATTAGCTACACCGCTTGGTAGTAAGTAATGATACCATAGGAATTGACAACTCCCGTTCCTTAAATCCTAGGTTTGTTTGGGTGGAAGGAATGACTGAATCCAATATACATAGTTTAGATAAACCTTTAATTTCGTTTAAGGGTTTGTCGCCACAATCGCAAGGCTTGAATGTATGCATTAAAACAATACCGCATAGATGTTTGTATCAGTAAGGCATGCATTTGTTTTACAAAACATAACTTTGATTTATTCAAACGCATTGTTTTGTGCATTTTACATATGGTTTAAGTAGTCACTTTTTACTTGCCGTACATGACATTTGTTTACACATTACATGATTTACATTTGACAATAGACATGATTTTTAAATAAACATTTGACAATTGGTTTAAACAAGACATTTTTGGTGGTTTGTTTTGGTAAGTGATTTAAGTAACGAGGCGTGTGTAATATGATAAAAGCATGGTGGATACGCCGCTGGTACTTCCTATATATAAGTGCTTTTATGGTATTACATATCGTAGCATTACTTAAACCATTTCAAGTTAGACATTATACATTTTACACTTATATCACATCTTCATGAAACATTGTTTTACAAACAACATATTTTATACAAACTCATTTTACTTGGTCATTTATTTATCTGTGCATCTTTCTTTTATATCATCTAATTTCTTATCACTGTTTGTATGGTTTATAAAAGAAAACATTTTACAAGGTTCATGACTAATTTTTGTTAAACATTTTCTTTTAAACTTACAAGTAATGAATCCTATTTTAATAAAACCTATGTATCTCACAGGCATTTTTATGCTGACGTACCTATTTTCACATGTGTTTTCAGGAAATGATGCATAGGATTGATCAAGATACACTTAGGCAGACTTGGGCCTTAGTGATATTAAAAGATGCAAGACTAGTTAATTATGTTATGATTCTTTGTTTTAAGACATTGTAACTTCCCTTATTCAATAAAACAAAATTTTAATTTCCATGTGTTATGAAACAATGATTCTGTTACAACACTCCCCGACGATTCCGCCGCGATTTGTTGTTTACGCAGTCGGGGTGTGACAGAAAAGTTGGTATCAGAGCTCATGGTTATAGGGAATTAGGTTATTAGTAATACTTTGACCTAGTCTATAACCTTCCTAGGACCCTAACACAAGATTCTTGTGTTTAGATCTTAAAACAATACAGTCACTTATCCTTAGATGACAACCGCAACAAGAACATAAATTTCTAATCCGCTTCGAAAACCAATCATCTGTTCTAGGATGATTGATTACTAGGTTTTAAACCCTCTAAGTTTTCAAATCTCGTCAAAGTGGGATCTTATAATGTGAACACATGCAATCTGGAAGGGTGGATGCATGTACTCTGTGTTTTCTGTCTAAGGCTAGAGTGTTCGTACAAATCCACATAATCAGACCAGTCACTCTTACCTGGGAACTCTTGGGGTGAGTGTCCACTTATAGGCTAAAGCGTGTCTTCGCGATACATTAATATGACCAGATTACTTTGATTAGTCACCATCTCATTTGTTTGCCTAAGGTAACAGACAAATGATTGCCATTTTTATGCGTTGTCATTTTGTTTTGATTATCCGATAACATTTCACTTGTTTCTTCCTATGTCTTTCATTTCTTCTAGAATGTCTCTTCATCGCAACGACGCTCAGATATCCGAGCCGACTACCAAATTTGCCCAGCGAATAGGTGAATTAGTCCTGAAGACTGTTGAATTAGCTGCTGCCATGGCTCGTCTTACGGATGAAGCTACTCAAGAGTCACCAAAGGAAACAGAAGCCAAGCCTTCACCAAAACCAAAGAAACGTAAATATGCCGCTTTGCTATCCAAAACAAAGCTGTTGCTATCCAAAACAAAGTTGTTGCAAACTTTGCTACTGCTCAACCTCCTGCCAGGAAACCTTATGCCGGTACTGCACCGATGTGCAACAAGTGTAATGCACCTCACCGAGCTTACCTGCAATGTCGTCTGTGTACCTCATGTGAATGACTCGGTCACCTGGAAAATGCTTGTCAATTCAATCCAATCCAAGGTGGTCCAAACCAACCCCAAGCCTACCCTACTCAAGCTCGTTTACCGTCTGGTACTTGGTACAACTACGGCGAGACGGGCTATTTCAGGATCAAGTGACCAAAGGTTGTCAATACAAGTCTGACCCACGAATGAGCAGTTGGATGATTTGAAGATGTTGCTACTTTGAATAGTTCGTATCTGTTGCTTTTGTGTCTTTTGTTGAACCCTGAAACAATCTGTTTTGTTTATAAATAAATTGTTGTTCACAATTCTGATATACAAGTGTAGTTACATGTGTGTATGGCATTTCCCTATAATACCTACATCAAGGAACTATGTTCTTTACAAACTACTCTTGTGATTCTCCCTTTCTTATGTTTGCTCATGATTTTCTCAAAAATTCTAAATACTCGTTTCATTCTAAGAAACGAAGTACATAAGTGACATTATGAGTAATCGTGCATTTTGCACATCTGTGCCTTTAAATCCTTGGTTAGATAACTAAGGGTAATTTTTTTTCAATCTCATACCCATATCATTACATTCTGGTTTTCATAACAGCATACATAGTATAAGTTTTCGAAACAACCTTCATGATTTCAAAATATCCCATATTGTTTGAAAACATTTTTAACATAGTATATTTACTTAATATATCAAGTGCATGATTTCAAAAACATCATTCATGTTTTCAAAAACCTTATACATAATTTCAAAATTCATCTCGCATGATTTTAAAACATTTTTATACTTATCTAATACACCTACTTTATGATTTCAAAAGTATTATGTAAGGTTTCAAAAACATTAAACACATTTCTAAAAGAACCCCATGCATAATTTTCAAAAACATTTTCTCATACATTGACTTAACCTTCAAATTCTGCTTCATATGTTGCCTTGGCATATCTAGCACCTCAACTTCATGAGCATTTTACCTCGTGTATCGACTTAAGCACGTCTAGTGCAAGGTTTTGAAAAGCCTCCCGCTTTTCAAATCCCAAAATCCATATGGGATCTTATTACCTTCACAATTAGATCCTTGTGGATAGTTACCGCTCAAATCGGAGTCCTTAAATGGATTCCTTGTGTACCTTAATTCGAATATTACGATTCCTTGTAATCGAAATCGAATTTTCTTTTTAAGATCTTCCTATCTTTATAGTTAGACTCTTGGAAATGTTTAAAGTGTCAATCGAAATCCACGGATTGGATACCTGGTATGCTTTAAATACATGTCCACAATTAACAAAACAAATTATCAAAATGATAACAAATTAAAGATCAAGTTAAACAATTTTGTGGTTATGTGATTATGTGTAATGTGTTTTCTTTTGTGTTTTTAATTTCGTTATCCAAATCCTCGTAGAATCTTCCATATCTTCATATGAGTGATTCACAGTAGAAAATCCAAAGGTACTACCTTAAATCCTTAATGGGCTTCTATGTAATAGCTAAGACCCTTGGATTATATAGTATCATTCCATAATTCAAAGAGACCCCTTGAGTGGTCTAAGTCAAAAAGATTGATTCAGAATCTGGTTAAGAATGGCATGTGATGATATAGCTGAACAGACTCCTTGGTAGTCTATCTAAAGAGATCAATTGTCGATTTAATTAAAAGGACCCTATGGTGGTCTAGTCACAATCATCACAGGTCCGTTCATTGTTTTCTTCCCCTACACATTATAAAATGCACTGTGTGGACTATGCAAGGAATTACGTAATTATGGATGCATACATAATTATGAAATTCAGTGAACGGAAACCACAATAAGACTTATCATGTGTAAGAACCTATAGTGGCAAAAATAACGAAATGTAAACAATGTAATGGAGGTACGGTGGACGCACCAATGGTTCTTTATATACTTGTATATAAGTGTCCCTCTTACATTGCATGCATGATGTTATTTAAAGTTACTAGAAGTTCAGAACTCTAACCAGTGTTGTTTTATCTTTTCGACTTCATGTTTCAAGCTCTCACAAGTTTCCTCTAAATAAATTTCGGGACGAAATTTCCTGAAGTAGGGGAGACTGTGACACCTGTGCCTCCACGACCATCAAACAAATACCAAACCAATGAAATATTGTATTTCATACTTGGGATTTGTATAAATATGTGAGTCATTTGCACATATCAATTTTTTTTCGATTTCGAGCTCTAAATCGCTTTCTAGGAAGTTATACGCGAACTGATTCGTAAACGTAATCAGTTTAACGCAACAAACACTCTGAAACAGTGACATAGTCTTAACATACCTTAAATAACCTTTACATAACTTAGAAATAAGATTTGGAAGGTTTGGTGTGTGGAAATCAAGTTTATTCGCTTACAGGGACTAAATTCTACAAATTGCGAAAGTATGCCGATTCGTACTGTAACGAACATTCCGGAACTTGATCATAAGTTAAACATGCCATAAATATCCTTTACATAGCTTAGAAATAGGCTTTAAGGTGTTGGGTGCGCAAAAATAAACTTATGTGATCAACAGGGACTAAAAGCGTCAAAAAGTGCTTAAGTTTGCATTTTCGCGCATATCTTACGTTCTGAATATATCAAGATACCCAAAAATTTCTGTAACCATTAAAATATTTTATTTTAGTGATTGGCATGATAAAATTCCATTCGTCCCGTAATTTGGATCGTTTTTCGTGGCCGTTCGTGTTTCGTCGTAATTAACCGAACAACGCAACCGTACGGCCAAACAAACCGACATCCGAGATATTTTTGAGCATATATTAAGTTCCCTATACTTTAACTTCATTTTAGAGCCTTGAAATGGGGCTAACGGGGCTTAAACGTGTCAAAATGCATCAAAATCAAGTTTATGGGCTGCAGGGACCAAAACTGACATTTCTGCCAAAGTTCCCTCAGGGCGGGCGCGTAAGCCTAGGGCTTCACCTTACACGGCCCGCGTAAACCTCCCAGATCTGCAAAAATTGATTTCCAGCCATTTCCAGCTGTTCCCCATGTTTTCAAATGGTTTTATCAAGTCTATGGGCTTGTTTTAGGGTGCCCATGGTATTCTAAATTAGGGGGTGCACATGTAAGGCCAAGATCGAAGCTCGGTTTTCGATGAACGATCTTAACGGTTCTCCAAAAACTATAAATACCCCATGATGTTTCATTTGCAACTCACTCATGATCTGATTGTTTGCTCTAAGTTGAAGTATCCCACTTCATACCTGAGCATTCTAGATCATTTTCTCCATAGCTTGGACCTCTTGTAAGCTTCTTTCGTTCTTTTATGCGTTTTTAAGCATGAAAGTCAAACAGTTTTTGACTTCCTGCTTTGACCAGTCCTTGGTCAACACGAAGTTCGTTTGAACTTCGCAACGTGAGCGTAATCACAATGGTCATAGTCCCTTGTGACTATACCTACTGATTACCACGTTATTTAGGCGTAGTGACGAGTCATATTTTCGGTCAAAATACGCGTTTATGTGTATTTTGCAACCAAACTATTCTTGGGTATCAAAACCCTTTGTTTTGATATCAAACTTGTTTTCTAACTTCGTTAAACATGTTTTAACATGTTTAGCTCGTCACTTTTAGTTTAGTGCTTATATAGGGTCGTAAGATAAGCGGTCTAAACAACTGCTTAGACTTTCGAACCCGACCCGTTTGGTCAATCTTTAGGATCTGACCAAACATATATTGTGACCATTGTTGTATAAGGAATAACCTTCTGAGGTTATACCTTATGGTCACTTAGTCTACTTAGTTGTATGATAGGTAATTATATGCCTTAGGAAAAATGACCAAAATACCCTTATTGTGTATAAATTCATTTTAACCTTATGTAACCTAATTTTTGACATCTATGTAGGATCGTTTTCAGACCCGAACAAGTCGATCAGAAGAGTTTTGCTCAGTATGAAAGGCGGAAACAGACATACTGAGGTCAATTCAGCAAGAATATCACTTTAAACTGTCGTGTTATTGATTATAAGACGTTTTACAGCGAGACGACACTTCGGCAGTACTTCGTTGCACAAACCGGAAAGATTCCTCCTGATTTCGCTTGGAACACCTATTTATAGGCTCATGATTTCGCTTGAAAGTGACAAAGTGTCAGTTCAAGCGAAATTAACAATGTTGATTTTGCTTGAAACTGCACAAGTCTCTTTCAAGAGAAATTACATCATTCAAGCAAAATTACTATATCTTGAACTACGTGCACTGATCTAACATTCTACGAACAGGACTCGATACAAGACGAAGTCGACAGACGCATGCACCAACAGACTCCCCCTCGAATGTTGACGAGTCTAAAAGTGTCGAGTCTTCTCATCTTCAGTCTTTATCAGTCCTCTCGAACTCTTTGAAGTATCTGACGCTGTAAGTATCCTCAAATCTTCTCTCTTCTCTTTTCATCACCAACAGACTCTTTTCGAACAAATAATCTTCAATTTCAGAATCTCAATCTGGCTCTATCTTCTCTTGATCAGATCTCTTAATTCCTTAAGTTCATCAGCATCAGCAATCTCTTTCCTTTAGGTGTCTTCAGACTCCCCCTTTCGATATCCTGGGATCGCAGCCTGACTTGTTAAAATCATAGAGTCCTCAGGTATCGGAACCTGGCTCTCTATCACTCAGATATCCTGCACATTCTCTACCCAAAAATAAATTTTCTGATGTGTAAAAATAACTCTCACTCTCTAATGAACCACTTGCAGGAATTATACAATCAAAGAATGATTTTACAATGTTAATCTTTGATGAATCATTTGCAAGAATAACGTTTTTATTTCAAACACTTTTTTTCATTTCATTTTAAAAACATCCAATTTTCACCCAAACCATTTGTTCATCATGTTTAGCACTTGAAATTTTGAAAATCAGCTCTCCAACATCAGTTGTCAAAAATCTTTTTGTATTTTTCAAAATTTATGCTAAAACACATTCTTTTTGGGTTTTTGAATAAAATAAAATGCAGTAAAGAAATATTTACAAACAATATTTTGTGAGTTTGTGTAAGAGGATCATATCAGTTAATGACAAGTCACAAGTTTCGTTGAGCTTAGTTACACATTAAGAATTAAACAATTCACTTAGATTGTCGATATACTGATCCACTTAAATTTTCACACAAATTTCAACTGATTCAGGATATGAATTAGGTGTATTAAGGACTTAAACTCATTCATGTGTCCCACTTCTTGAATATACTCCCGTATCCAGATCCCAATATTCAGTCTTACAGGTGAGTATACCACAGATGATATCTGTTAAGGTGTTAATTGCAAAACCGTGAGAGCTCAGGTCAGAACTTCCGTTCAGCAGAGAGATGACGGCTCGACTTTTGGTGTGTCCCTTTAGAGGATCTTTTTTACAACAGCAATGATTATCAATTTTATTGTTTCATCATTTTTGCTAAGGGCGGCGCTATATTTCAAGCAAGTAGTAAAGTATTCTCCAGGGACTAGGCCATTGCATCCGCATTATCAGAAGTCCCGGGATAATACCCCAGATATCACTGAGCATAAAGACCTAGTATCTCAGAAAGAGGGATCCTTCAAACAAGATTTCAGGGGTTACCTATATATCCAAGTAGTGTTCCCCACGAAATAAGCAAGTTTGAATTTAAGTTTATATCCCGAAAAAGCTTACTAAATGTATAAAAACCTATCGGCATATCATCAGTGAGACTGTTTAACGCTATTTAATTATTCCATTTCTTTAGCATACTGTAACTGTCTACTGATGTACTATCATTTCCTCTTTTTTTTTTACACAAAAACTCATTTTTTTCATTTTATCATGTTTTTGACTTTTTCAAATTTTCAAATGTTTTTGGATTTTTCTGAAAAATTACTCCCCCTAAAATGCAAACACATTTAACGAAATTTGAAAACAAACTGTACAAGTAACATGACAACCGATATCGAATTGCTTCAAATCACCATCCACTTGGCATAAACAATCAGAACTCCCCCTCACAACAAACTATTTTCCCATTGATTTCAAAACACTTAAGTTTGTTTTAATCAAATGGTTTTTCCAGAAAATAAGTTTTGTTGATTAATTTTACCATTTGTAGGTTAAGGGTACCACTTGTAAGATTAGTCCAATCAAGTTCAATCTAATGACCTTGATTTTACTACTTATAAAAACATAACCTTTTTTTCAACCACATTGCTTACCAACCAATACCACATGTAGGTTGAATTCTCAAGATGCCAATTCCTACTCCTCACTTACCAAACTGGGAGTCTCGGCAAGTCATACTTATGACCAATTTTCAGTTTTTCAAACAAAACAGTATAATAATGATGCCGATTCATGCTCCGCGATTACCAACTTGGGAGCTCCGGCAAGTCCAGGATTTTACTGTTCATAGTAAGTACCATCCCAGTCACAAACCAGGGATGATACTTTACCTTGCTTCTTTGTTTTCTTCTCGTAAAATTCCTTGACCCATTTTACCTTCCTGTCAACCATTTTTCCAAAAATATGTTGCACTTTTGAGTTAAATGCTTTCTCAATATCAAATTCTTTCTTTTCTGAGAAAAATTGATTTGAAATTTCAACTTTACCAATTTTTGTTTTAAAATTTTCAGCCCTCAATGGTGGAAAATTTACATCATCCATTGGAGGTACTGATGTTTCAATTTTTAGCTCAACTTGTGGCTCCTCTGACTTTGTGGAATCAGATTCATCGCCTGAAAATAACTCCTCTGATTTTGAAGAATCAGAATCATTGCTAGACCCATCCTTTGATTTCTTAACAACCCATTTTTGGTTGTCAAGGTTTCCCTTCTTCTTGTAAAACCTGTTTGAACATTCACCAATCTCAAAAGTCAAATTTTTGAAAAGTTTAGTTCTCTCAATTGGTGGTTCAAACACAACTTCTTTCTCTTTCAATTTACGAGAAACTCCATGTTTTGATTGTATTGCCTTGGAACAATTCTTGGCAATATGTCCAACAGTGTTGCATTGGAAACTGGTTCTCGTTTCTTTCTTCTGATTAAGCATCTTTTCCATTTCTTCTCGCTTCTTCGCAAGGAATTCTTTGTTAGATTGCTTCCAGAATGGGCTCTTTTGTTCTTCTTCAGAAGACGTACCTGCAACAAATATCATTTTTGATATAAAGTCTCGAACATATTTCTCATTTTTATGATTTTCAGGTGGAATAAATCCTAATCCTTTCTTTTTGAAATTACCGTTATGGTTTGGTTTCTTTTGAAAACCAGAACCAGAGCCGTAACCCTTTTTCTTGTTTTTTCTTTGTTGAACTCTTGAGGTGTACTTTTTAGATTTATCATTAAGATTTACATCTTTTATTTCAGAAATATTAATTTCTGTAAGTTTGAAAACCTTTTTTATCAACTCAGGTTTGACACCTCTTATTGGAAATTCCTCATCAGAATATAATTTGTCAGAATCATTCAAAGTATAAGCCACTTTAAATGTTTCGTCACTCAAATTAGATTTTGATAGAAGAAATTCTTTATTGTAAACTCTTTTGCCCTGTTTGTCGGATTGACTCGGAATGCTGGACTCAGACTTTGACTCTGACATAGACTCCGACTTTGACTCCTCGGATTCATCTTTATCCAACACCTGATCGACCACTTTCTTTATTAACTCGGACTCATGATCAGTGTCAGATGATGTAAACGTGACGTCAATATTTTCTGGCAAATTAACTGTAGACTCCGACTCCCACTGTAAATTTGTTGCCTTTTCGACTCTTTCTGAATTTGGATTTCTCGGAGAATATCCATTTTCAAGCGGGGGTGGACACTTGTTGTAACTGAAACCTTGTTTCTTACCAGATGTCTTTTCTTTATTATCCTTTTTCTTTTCTTTCTTCTTTTCAGGAGTCTTCTATTCTTCAGATACTTTCTTTTCTTTAGTTACTTCATCATCTTCGAATGCCTTCTGCCTTCAACAGTTGGATAAATCTTGTTAGTGACATAAGAAGTACATGAGTAACTTTTTAACAAACGGTTTACTCTTTTAGTTTCAATTCTTTGAGTTTCCAACTTTTGCTCAAGCATAGCACACTTTTCAATATAATTGTTCACACTTTTCTACTTTATCATGAAAGCTCCCTGAAGTGTCTTCATTGCTGTTGCTTGTTCTTCGCTTGATTGGTTGTACTGATTCATGGCTTTGTTTAGAACATCGTATGATTCCTTCAACTGGTTTATGTTGTTAATCAGTTCACTGTTTTTCTTTTTTATAATCTCACAATTTTCACAAATCACCGGAACATTTTTAGCGTTAACTTCTTCACTAACTTTGAACTTTGGTACCTCCTTTATCTTTTTCTTTATCACTGGAGCTTCCTCGTCATCACTGCTGACCGGTGTTTTGATTTTTTTCTTTTTTCTTTTTGACTTTTTCATCATCACTGTCACTTTCTTCCATCATTTTGAAATGAGCTGCCAATCTTCTTGCATGATACTCACGATCATCATCACTATCCTCTTCAACTCGAGCAACATATGCTTTGTGATTTGAAACTTTGTTTGGATCATAATCATCCCAATTGAAATTTGCCCAGCTAAAACCTTCCGGGAATTTTTCATCATCTTGATTGATTAGGCATGCTTTATTATCAGCTGAGATATATTTGTCCCAACTGAATCCATTTGTTGTCTCTTTGTCATCCTGATTCACCAAACATGCTCTTTTTGAAGATTCTTCAATCACTTTTCTTCCATGTGCCACTTGTGGTTCTTGTTGTTGTTGAGCAACTTGATGATAAATGGCCTTCAGGTAGTAATCATTGTTGTTGTTGAACGGATTTTGAGCTCCACTTGCTTCGCGGTTTTTGCACTCCCTCTTGAAGTGTCCTTTTTCCCTGCAACGAAAACAAGTGACTTTAGATTTATCAAAACCTAAAGTAGAAACATTTGCTTCTCGTAAATCATCTCTTCCTGTAATCTGCTTAAATTTCTTAGCTCGTCTTAACACACTAGCCAAACACCACTTTATGTCCATCAATTCCATCTCTTCAGCATCTATTTGATCGTAATCCTCTTTTGTCAACATTGGATTCCCGATCCGTCCTGCAACAAAACTACCATAGGATTCCAACACGGTTCCCAGCAAAGACATGTGACTCTTAGCAATTTCTGCTGAATAATCCTCATCATTTTCCAGATTCAGTACAATGTTGCATTGTAGCTTCTTGCCATTCTTTGTTGCTGAAAAGTTCGGATCAAATGATGGATATGATGAAAAACTTGTGTTACTGTTTGATCCTTTAGAAGAACTTCCAGATGAACTCTTTGCATTGAATGCTGTCTCAATCTTCGGTGACATGTTGGTGGTTTTATCACTGACCCCACCTTTGTAATAAAGTCCGATGTCTTGTTCACCATCGAAATCTTTCATTCTTAAGACCTTTCTCTGCTCCATCTCCTGAGCTTCAATCTTTTCAATGAATTTGCTCAGAGTCAGATTGCTAAAACCTTTCTTGTTCCTCAACATCATGAGATATGTACCCCAAGTCTCATATGGTAATGCATCAGCTAGCTTCTCAATCAACTCCTCATTATCTTTCTCGATGCTTAACCTCTTCATGTTAGCTAGTAAATTGCAATATCTTTCAATAATTTGTCTTGTGCTTTCATTTTTCAACCCACGAAATAAATCAAACTCTTTCTTTAAAAGCGACTTTTTATTCTTGACCATCTCTTGGATTCCATGAAACTTCGATTTTAATGCTTTCCATATTGAATATGAAGTTCCATTGTGTTGCAATAACACCAAGATATCTTCTTTCATAGCTTGTTGTAGCAGACTTAGCATCATTTTCTCATCTTTGTATTTCTTTCTATTTTCAACACTGAGATCTTTAATAGCAATAATCTCTTCCTCATCATTCGTTGGTCTAATATATTTCGTTTCAACACATTCCCAAGCATCTAAGTAATTAGCTTGTACCCAGTTTTCAAAACGTCCTTCCCAACCCTTATACTCCTCGATGTTCATGAGCTTAGGCGGTTTTTGCATAGTCCCTGTTTCGTTTTCCAACATCGTGTTCTGTGCTAGAGTGATCGGGGTAACCGGGGTAGCAAATGCATTATAAAATTCTTCTTCCATGATTCGGTTTTCAAGAAATTGTCAAACAGTGTTTTCAAGCGGAATCACAAAATCAAGCGAAATCTCCTTTGAAGCGAAATACCTAATTTCGCTTCAAGTAACACCTTTTCAAGCAAAATAACACAGTTGAAGCGGAATAGCAAGACTCAAGCGAAATCAGTACAATTTCCAAGCGAAATACCGGTTCAAGTGGAATCAACCAGTATTTTCAAGTGAAATCAGATCCAAAGTGTGATTTCAAGCGAAATCAACAAGTCAGTTCAAGCGAAATTATGCTGATGTCATATTCTCAAGCTGTTTTTCGAGCGGAATTAAATATTTTACCAGTAATAGAATGAATTAAGGTCTAATTTTCTCAAGGATTGTTTAAAACAGTATTGCGCACAACATGTGTGAAAATCAAGACATTTTGACCGTGAAAAGTTGTTAAATTTTGAAAAGAAAGTGTAGAAATCAGAATTTGCAACTGAATTTGTATCAACTCTTCCTCCTGAGCTCTGATACCACTTGTAGGATCGTTTTCAGACCCGAACGAGTCGATCAGAAGAGTTTTGCTCAGTACGAAAGGCGGAAACAGACGTACTGAGGTCAATTCAGCAAGAATATCACTTTAAACTGTCATGTTATTGATTATAAGACGTTTTACAGCGAGACGACACTTCGGCAGTACTTCGTTGCACAAACCGGAAAGATTCCTCCTGATTTCGCTTGGAACACCTATTTATAGGCTCATGATTTCGCTTGAAAGTGACAAAGTGTCAGTTCAAGCGAAATTAACAATGTTGATTTCACTTGAAACTGCACAAGTCTCTTTCAAGCGAAATTACATCATTCAAGCAAAATTACTATATCTTGAACTACGTGCACTGATCTAACATTCTACGAACAGGACTCGATACAAGACGAAGTCGACAGACGCATGCACCAACAATCTAAACTGATTAGGCAACATTATTAGACATGTTAAGGCGTATAATACTTGTTATAAGACTAGTTAGGCGGTCCGAATGCATTTTACGCGAACGACACGTTAAAGTAGCGTAAGCTACCTAAACGGGTCGTAATGGGTCGTAAGCACTTAGGATAGGTTTCGTTTTAGTATGTAGACTTTGTAAAACCATATCATATGAGTTCCAATACTCATTTGGTTTACGAAACCTCATTCTATCCGATCTCCCGTATTAGGTCCGGTTATTAATGTAGTTACCTATATTAGGTGCCGTTTGATTCCGTGATCCCTCTAGCTTTGCTTGGTTGTTATTCAAGACTTCTAAGCATCCTCAAGTGAGTTCATAGACCCCTCTTTTACTGTTTTTCAAACATTTTGGGGTGAAGCACATGTGCCTACTTGTTACTTTCGTGCTTTACATGTTTTTATATCGTATGCTTACTATGTTCTTTAGTACACATATAGTACATGATTTCATTATGTTTATGATATGTATGATCATTCATTGCATAATTAGCACATTGTTTTACATTGTATTTATATTGCGTATGTTTACTCAGCATATGGACACATTGTTTTACATTTCTACGTTGTATGTTCATTTAGCATATTAAAGTATATTATTTTCATAAAACATGCTTACATTTTGGTATGACATTTGGTTTGTTTAAATGGGACAAAAATACATTCATTAACATTAGCTACGCCGCTTGGTAGTAAGTAATGGTACCATAGGAATTGACAACTCCCGTTCCTTAAATCCTAGTTTTTTTTGGGTGGAAGCAATGACTGAATCCAATATACATAGTTTAGATAAACCTTTAATTTCGTTTAAGGGTTTGTCGCCACAGTCGCAAGGCTTGAATGTATGCATTAAAACAATACCGCATAGATGTTTGTATCAGTAAGGCATGCATTTGTTTTACAAAACATAACTTTGATTTATTCAAACGCATTGTTTTGTGCATTTTACATATGGTTTAAGTAGTCACTTTTTACTTACCGTACATGACATTTGTTTACACATTACATGATTTACATTTGACAATAGACATGATTTTTACATAAACATTTGACAATTGGTTTAAACAAGACATTTTTGGTGGTTTGTTTTGGTAAGTGATTTAAGTAACGAGGCGTGTGTAATATGATAAAAGCATGGTGGGTACGCCGCTGGTACTTCCTATATATAAGTGCTTTTATGGTATTACATATCATAGCGTTACTTAAAACATTTCAAGTTAGACATAATACATTTTACACTTATATCACATCTTCATGAAACATTGTTTTACAAACAACATATTTTATACAAACTCATTTTACTTAGTCATTTATTTATCTGTGCATCTTTCTTTTATATCATCTGATTTCTTATCACTGTTTGTATGGTTTATAAAAGAAAACATTTTACAATGTTCATGACTAATTTTTGTTAAACATTTTCTTTTAAACTTACAAGTCATGATTCCTATTTTAATAAAACCTATGTATCTCACAGGCATTTTTATGCTGGCGTACCTATTTTCACATGTGTTTTCAGGAAATGATGCATAGGATTGATCAAGATACACTTAGGCAGACTTGGGCCTTAGTGACATTAAAAGATGCAAGACTAGTTAATTATGTTATGATTCTTTGTTTTAAGACATTGTAACTTCCCTTATTCAATAAAATAAAATTTCAATTTCCATGTGTTATGAAACAATGATTCTGTTACAACACTCCCCGATGATTCCGCCGCGATTTGTTGTTTTACGCGGTCGGGGTGTGACATTATACATCCATACGGTACCTCAATCTTACCAAATGCTTCTTGTGAAGTATGAATGAGTATTGAATTCATATTTAGGATTCAGAAATGTAACCGAAAGTCATTAAAAAGTGATTATAAGGTATAAGTAAGAATGGGGCGTGTAAGCGAGTATGCGTGGGTACAAAATAAGTATATGGGCATGTACGTATAGATTTAATTGCCTTTCACTAGATAGAACTTATAAGTAAGCATGTATAGAAATGAGTGTGCACGTAAGTTGTTATTTACAAGACTTATATGTATGATAGTATGTAACGATGGAACTTATAAGTAAGCATGTATAGAAATGAGTGTGCACGTAAATTGTTATTTACAAGACTTATATGTATGGTAGTATGTAACTAAGACTTGTTCACTTAAACATATAAGAATGTAAACTGTAAGTAAGAGTTTGTAAAGATTGGTAATTGTATGAAGTAAAATTTATTATACATGAATGGTTTGGATTAGATAAGATGTATACGCATTACTGAACCATGGGTATTTGAACGTGTGAACTCTCCTATGAAACTTGTAAGTACTTATGGGGTTGATATACATCAGTATTAATGATGTTAACCGGGTTGCTTTTGAGGTTGAAATGAAGTGCAGGTACATTATTGTTGACTCAGTAAAGATTAGATACCAAGGTGAAATGCTGGAATTTAGAAGGATAAATGAATGGAATGCATTTGAGAATAGAACGAGATGAGACCCCGTAATTATGAATCTTAGAAATATATTTATATATATGTAAGGTGTACTATTGATGCGAATGTATGTGGTGAGCGTAGGTTGCACGGAATTATGGAATATCAGCATGAAGGACAAAAGATTTAAAGATCGAGTTAGAGATGCATGAATTGTACGGAGTAGGTGATCATTTAATTTGTATTAGTACGTTATTTTTTATTTACAAAATGAAGGATGAATGATGTAATTCTTCTAAAGAAGTTGTTTTAAATGATTGAAAAGTATGAAAGGATATTTAATAAGAAAGAAATTTTACAGTACGTATTTCCGCTGCATCTTTTTAGTTAAAACGTGTTAGGGTTTTACAAGTTGGTATCAGAGCCCTGGTTTGAGAGAATTAAGTACGAGGAGGTAAGTACTTGAACTCAAACCCGTGTGCTTTGTGACATGGAATCCGTACAATCCAAGACTCGATCAAGACCCAAAGGTAGAAGATGAATGCAAGTATGTACTTATGTTATTTATATAAAGAAGCTAACGGTATTGTATATGCAAGGTAAGCTTAAGTGTTTGAGGATGATGATCTGAGGATGCGGTTTGGGACGAATACAATGGCATGTATTAAACGAATGGATCCCAGGTACACAATATTATTATATATGGGTACCGGTGTTAAAAGAAAAGGAAGAATCTCCTTGGGAAGGGTAAATATTAAACGAAAGACAATGATATTGTCGTGGTAAGATTTTAAAAAATATTGCACGAACTGAAAGCCACTTCTTCATACATAAGGTGATGATTACATTAAGGCACGAAACTAGTATGTGGATTGCGCACCTGGCCAGTACGCAAGAAGCATATGACATTCGTGAGACCATGATAATCATCACAGGTATGTCCGGTGGAATTGAGTAGTAGGTGGACATGTGGATGGAAGGAGTTGTAAGACTCTCAGGAAACTGAGAGTATTCTATAAGAAAGAAAAGCATGAATGAAAAGTTTCAATCCGTAGTTGATGTACGGGTCAAACTTGTAAGAAAGAAAGGCATGAAAGAAAAGCATGAATGGTAAGAATGAAAATGTCTGACTCCGTAAGTGAATAAGGATCAAACAAGTAAGAATGAATGATACGTTTGAATCTGCGAGACGGGTTCAAAACATAAAAGAAATGAAAAGTATGAATGATACGTTGAATCCGCGAGACGGATTCAAAACATAAAAAGAATGAAAAGTATGAACGAAAGGTTTGAATCCATTAGACGGATTCAAAACTTAAAAAGAATGAAATTAACCTACATAAGAATGTGTTAACAGTTTGACAATAATGGGGTCAAACGAGTCATATGAGTAAGTATAAAGTAAATGGCAATAGTATAACAAGAGAATGATCGTAATTGGCACGCAAACATATTTTTTTATCGAAAGAAAGAATACTAGAAATCAACTCATGAGAGTTGGGGCGAACAACAAGCTACGGCCCAGATGCATGGCTTAACTATTGGATGAGAACGTAAGGTCTTGCAAGAAATGCTAAAACAATGGGATATTGTTTTGTAAGCATGTTTGGTTCGGAGGTATGTACAACCTTATTTACAAATTTTGAAAGTGTTACGTAAGGAATGCAATGCATAATGTATGATACCCATTAGTAAGGGATTTGCAAAAGAACATAGGTGAATTAACATCGAATACAATGAAGAACTGAATGGAAATGGTATGTTAAAGAATGGTTATGTATTGACTCGTTATGAATGGGTCAAACGAACTAATGTTTTAAAAGAATCTAAAAATGGCTAGTATGTAAACAAGATGATTTGATAAATGCCATGCTTGAAGGAATGTGAATGAAATGTGCTAATCCTTCATTTTATAGATAAGAATGGTAGAACCCTTGGTGAGTAAAGCTGGTAGAGTTAGAAAAAAAATGTGCACGAGCGGAAGCTCATCACATGGATGGACGAAGCCAACTCAGTTCTAGCTTTGACTCATGAAGAAGTGGGCCAATCCAGGTTGCGGATCGATGATTTACGCAATAAAAGCGAGGTTAGTAAAATTTTAACTCATGAATGATAAGTATGAAATGGTAGATTGAATACGACATACGAACTAAGGAAATGAATGATAGGATAAATATGGTGTGGTATGGAATGTTTGACTTTTAACAGTCAACATAAGAAGAAATTTATGTCGTATAAAGGAAATATCAAAGTGCCTTGAGTGAAAATAGGATGATGCTTAGTTCTAGCATCAAATACCAATACGTAAGTATGAAAAGAATAGTCTTGTTGTAGTGACAATAGATAAATGAATGTTTATGGTATGCATAAACACATAAGCTCACCTCTCCTGTGGATATGAACGTAATTAGTAGGAACATTAGTAATGGAATGTTGCGGTCAGCACAAGGTGAACGAAATAAAATAATAATTACCTAGAGGTAATGACGACCATGAACGAATTTTGGTAATATGTGTATTTACATGGTTTAAAATTACCATGTGCCAATAAAAGTACTCGGAAAGAATGCCAACACAGAATACCGAGGTAAACTCACGATAGATACCCCTTGTGGCTAACGTTAGGATGAAATAACTTGTATGGTACGTGTGTGAGATGGAAATTATTTGATTCACTATGATTGGTGAATGTATGAAAGTCTGATGCTTTATTAAGAAGGCAAGAACAAGACCTATACGAATGGTTATGCATGAATATTACCTCTCTAACGAGTCACAAGTGTTTTCGTGTTACAGTAAGCATTTTGAATGAACTAATTTAAAAGTAAGGATAGAATTGGTCTAATAGGAATGAGAAATGTTTCGGGGACGAAACCCTCTTTAAAAGGGGTACACTTGTAACGCCCCAAAACTCGAATGTTCACATTCATCATATGAGCAACGCCCCAAAAACTTGAATGTTTATATTTACCATATGTTCCAAATGATAAAACATGAAATAAAATGACTAGGCTATTTAGCCCAATTAAATTATTTAGTCAAAACAAGTAATGAATGAGTTTGGTGGCATTGTGAAGATGTGACAAAATAGAGGGGCAAAACTTGGAAAAAATGAGTTTAAGTTTTACATAATCTAGAAAACTCAGTATTGTGTGTGTGTTGGAGGTGTATGTCGACATCCACAAAGGAAGAAGGAGAAAAACCCTCAAATTCAGCCCCTTTAAGTCTAAATTGAAGATGGATTCAAGTTGAGATTGATGCATGAACCCCATTTCTTGATGATCTAGTACTCACAATCATGTGGTAAGTTAAATTTTGTGTTCTAGTGATTGTTGATGAAAAGGGGTTAGAATGAATCCGTGAATTGGATTGAATTTGAATTAATACTTGTTAATACTATTGTGTTTAAGTTGATTTATGGTAGAATTTTGAGCTATCTTGATGATTTAGGATGAAACCTGTTTTGGTCAAAAATTACCGAAGCAATTAAGTGATAAAATTATTTAAGTGAGGTAGTGTGCTAGAAATGTGTGTCGAAAATATGTTAATCAAGTTATTTGCAAAAACAGTTTCAGGATACGGCTCAGGATATAGAGCTGTATCTATGATCAAACAATGAGCAAAAATGTAACACGTGATGTACGAGGAAAGCCCTTGATCAATCTAGATCTCCGGCATAAAACCTCGGGAGCTGACAATCGTCGGCTGCCTTGTTCTTCTTATTGCTTGAATAACCAGGATACAGTGCAGAATAATGCTCAGATCGCTACTAAGTGGTACAATGATTGTAAGTGATGAGTGTTAGTGCGTGATTGCTGCTAGAAAAGAGAGTGAATGAGTAGGTGAATTCGAGTGTTCAAGAAATTGTGTGTCCTATTTGATCTGATCATTCCTTTATATAGTAAAAGGAAATAACTAACTATGCTAAAAATCCGGGATATTATGCTAAAAATCCGGGATACTGAGATTATTTCCTTTCTGAACGTTGCAAGGCTGTTTCAACTCATTTTCCACGCGCTTACTAACTATAACTCCGGGATTTAAGCTTCTATAACCGTTACAACATTAATATCTTTGACCAGTGTTCGTAACTTCCCATAAAACATGCCAATCTTCAATGCTGACCGTTACAAGAGCTATTTTTCTGCCATCAACGTCCTTATCCTAACCAATTTGAGCGGGTCTTCAGGATGACTTGGTCTTCATGAACGTTAGTCCCTTGTAGCCAACGTTTACAAGCAAATTGTTAGTAATAGTCAGGATACTGCCTCAGGATGTTACCAATATCCTGGTCCGGTATCCTGATCCGGTATCCTGATCATATACAACTAATAGAAAATCAAGATACAAAGTCAGGATATGGGCTCAGAATTTCACCCATAACAATTGTCCCCAAAAATATAACTATTGGATATCCTGATTCCAACGGATATATTTTTTAGTCATTCCAACATGTCTGGTAAGGATATATGTTTTCTTCGATCTTGAGAAGCTTGACAGCTATCCCAAGCCTGTCCTGGTGAAAAAGGAGCCATCTGTTGCTGCTGCCAAAGGTTTCTCTTATGATGACCTTGGCTTCACGGAATCTATCGAGCCCATGACCTCCTTCCCTAATAAGGTAAGTATCCAGATCCTGTATCCCGTACACATATACTGAACCTGTATCCTGGTTAGTCTGTCTGTAATGATACCTGTATTTTGTAGGGTCTAAATCATCTGGTCGTCCTGCACGTGGAACAATTTTAATTTCCTGCAAGTAGAATAGTTTGACGACTGAAGGTGGAGGGATCCTTTGTTTCTAGGATGAAGCCTTCAACTGTTTATGTAAACATGCTTTAAAAACTTAATTGTGTTCTTCGTGGATGGGTCTCTTTCTGAGACGAAACCAAGAATACAATCTTTTGGACTAATAATAATAAATTGACATTTTAGTCTTATTTATTATGTTTTTATTTTGAAATGTATGTTTTGAATATCCTGATCAAATATCCTGGTCAGGATACTGATGAAATGTCTTCTAAATGTTAGACAAAACTTGGTTGAATATGACTTTTTAGAAAACTTAAATCATTTAGATAAGGTTTTCAAGACTTGAAGAATAATAAATCATACCAGAAACACTTAGGCAACAATTTCCAACCTTAACCTTTGAATCCTTTGCAATGTCCCTGGCATGGATGTCCCCTGTCTGTGCAGGATATTGCATCAGTGCATGACATACTTGAGTATTTCTTCACTTAGTGATTAAACTTCGTAACTTTTTATCCACAAAAGAACGTGTCTAATCATAGCTTGTCATATCTTTGCAATCTTGTTAAAAACTTTAGTTTTACTGGGGATAAACCCTTAATGTACTGGGGATAAACCCTTAGTATCCTGGGGAAAATCCCAAATTTTCGTGCGCTACAGGCGGGAGTGTATAAACTCCAAGACTTAGAAAGGTGAAAACCTTTAAACCTTAGAGGGTATGAAAATACCCTTTCGTGAGAGAGGATGATCAATCCTCATATACCTTGAGGATCCAGGGTATAGCCAACAGTAACGAAATTGTCAGCCACTTTTACATGAACTGGTCCTGCCACCTTGAACTATCCCTGGATAACTTGCGCTCCAGGCGGGGTGTTTAAACCCAATTCGTGAGAAAGGTGAATACCTTTAAACCTGTGAAGGGATCAGGATCCCTTAAACGTGAGAGAGGGGGCCAATCCTCTAATCTTTCGAAGTATCCTGAGTGTGTATCCTGGAGCTATATCCCGAAGCATATACTTCAAAACAACTGTAAACTAAGGTGGGTGTTAGCCTGGCTAACACCCCTCCGATGCTTAAGTCAGCAATGGGTTCAAAAGAATAAACAATATTAAATATATTAAAAGAGATAGAACTCATACCATCCTGAGTTAGAAATTAAATTCTAAACTCACTTAAAATAGAGCTTTAGATGTATAGCATTCCAGGATCTCGGTAGTATATCCCCTTCCATATTCTTGAGTCGGTATGCTCCTTTTCCGGATTCCGATTCAATCTCATAAGGTCCTTCCCACTTAGGAGCTAACTTTCCATCAGCATGATTAATAGTATTCTGAAAAGCCTTCCTTAGTACCCAATCTCCAACTTGAAACCTTCTAGTCCTTAGATTCTTGTTATATGCACTGGATATCCTCTGTTGATATGCTGCCATCCTTAGCCTTGCTGCGTCTCTTGTCTCATCATTAGTATCCAGTTCCTGGCATAGGACTTCAGGATTCTGCTCAGGATCCCGGAGGTTGGATCTCGCTGTAGGTATCACCATTTCTGTCGGGATCACCGCTTCTGCTCCAAACACCAAGGAAAACGGGGTTTGGCCAGTTGCACTTTTCACTGTCGTCCTATCAGCCCACAAAACAAAGGGTAATTCTTCTGCCCATCTTCCTTTCTTAGCCCCTAGTCTCTTTTTCAAGTTGTTGACAATTATCTTGTTTGAGGATTTTGCCTGCCCATTTGCTTGAGGATGTACTGGTGTGGATGTAATCATTTTGATTCCCCAACTCTTGCAAAAGTCAGTAGTCCTTTTACTTATAAATTGAGATCCATTGTCACAAATTATCTCAGTTCGTACTCCAAACCTAGTCAGGATATTCCTTTTTATGAAGGATACCACTTCTTGATCTCTAACCTGAACGAATGCTTCAGCTTCGACCCACTTAGAGAAATAATCGGTCATTGCCAACATGAAGACCTTTCCTCTTGGAGCCTTTGGCAATTTTCCTACTATGTCCATTCCCCATTTCATGAATGGCCAAGGGGAAGCTATAGGATAAAGTGGTTCGGACGGCTGATGTAATATGTTACTGTGTCTTTGACATGCATCACATCTTCGAGCATATTCTGCAGCATCTTTTCTCATCATCGGCCAATAATATCCTGTTCTTAACGCCTTTGAGAACAATGACCTGCCCCCAGTATGGTTACCACAATCCCCTTCGTGTATATCTTGAAGCACTTCCTTAGTTTCGGGATCCTCTAAGCACCTCAGATATGGTCCTGCAAGAGATTTCTTATACAAGACATTATTTATAATAGTGAATCGTGATACCTTCATTCTAAAGGCCTTAGGATTCTCATCCTTTGGGATGTGTCCTTCCTTGAGATATCTTATAATTGGAACCATCCAGGATTCGGGATCCTTCGCAGGATACTCATCAGGATTCTGAATACTTAGTACTTCCTTATCCTGAGGATTCGTCACATGATATAAGATATGTAACATTGGTATTCGAGTTCCTTCCGGTATCCTGACTGTTGATCCTAGATTCGCCAAGGCATCTGCTTCAGCATTATCCTCTCTTGGTACCTGTTCAAGTGTGAAAATATCGAAATATCCTGCCAATTTTTTGAGAATTTCGAGATACTCGATTAACTTCTCACCTTTAACTTCATGATCCTTTACAAGGACAGCACTTACTGCATTCCCTGATACTGCAAGATACGGGGATAATGGTTCGCCATCCTCAGGCTTCATCAATAAGGGTGCGGTTGAAAGATACTGCTTCAAATCCTGCAAGGCTGCTTCATACTTTGCTCCCCATTCGAACTTCTTATTCTTCTTGAGGATATCATAAAATTCCTTGCATTTTTTCGAGGATCTTGAAATAAATATGTTCAATGCTGCTACTCGGCCTGTTAACCGTTGAACATCCTTCATATTTGAAGGTGAGTTGATATCCAAGATAGCTTTAATCTGCTCCGGGCTTGCCTCTATCCCTCTTTTAGTCACCATATATCCTAGAAACTTTCCTGCCCCCACTCCGAAATGGCACTTAGCAGGATTTAGCTTCATATTGTACTGGTCCAGGATATTAAATACTCCTTTAATATCCTGGAGATGATCCTCAGCCTTCTTGGATTTGACTACCATATCGTCAATGTACACCTCCATGGTGTCCCCCAGTTTGTCTTTAAACATCATGTTCACCAATCTCTGGTACGTTGCACCTGCATTTTTCAAACCAAAAGGCATAGCAGTATAACAGTAAATACCTGTTGGTGTCATGAAAGCAGTATCCTCCTGGTCTGAAGGTTCCATTTGGATCTGCTGGAATCCTGAGGATGCATCCATGAAGGTTAACATCTCATGACCGGCAGTGGCATCCACCATCGAGTCTATATGAGGCAGAGGGAATGGGTCTTTAGGACATGCTTTGTTCAAGTCTGTGTAATCTACACAAACTCTCCATTTCCCATTCGTCTTTTGAACCACGACCACATTTGCTAGCTGTTTTGGTCAAAAATCAAGCAATGACAATGCAACCAAACTTTCTGTTGTGAGGTATGATGCTTGAATTGATGAACAACAATAAGGATCACTATGAAATGTAATGAACAAGTAACACGAAGATTTATACGAGGAAAAAGCCCTTGATCAATGAATGATCTCCGGCATAAAAAACCTCGGGTGATGGAAACTACCGATCACCAACTCAAATTAAACAAGAAATGTAATACAACTTCGGATGATAGCGAGCTAAGACAAGGATCACTATAGTGTATTGTGTAAAAAAGTGTGTAATCACCAAGTGAATTAACGAGAGCTGGTGAGAGCAGTTGTACGAGTGTGTGTGTTAGCCAAAAATATCCAAGTGTTTTCTAATTAGCTCGCTACCCCTTTAAAAATGGAAAATATCTACACTAACTAACATTCCGCAATTCATGCAAGTCCTCCACGACTCCATAACGTCCACTTTTGGCCAAGCACGTGCGGAATAAACATAGAATATGCTCCAGGAATATCGCCAAGACCAAGTCCAAGCTGGTACTCCTGCAAAACAATTTCGAATTCAAAGTAGACAACCATTAGTACAAGGATCCTTATGATGATCCATGATCCTGATCCTGCAACACTTCTGAGGATCACTACTTCAGACAGAATTGAGGATCACTAAACCCAACAGTAAATGAGGATCACTGATCATTGAGAAATCCTCCCCTAACAATTGCCCCCAAAATATAAGGAGTAATTATGTAAATAAACGAGTTGTATTTTGTTCTTATCCGCAATCAAATCAACGGATAACTAGCCGTTGGAGTCGGACTAGCCGTTACGAGCATGACGTCAGTGAGGTGACTATCCTGCAAGATCATCATTATAAATAGGAGTTAGAGATAGGGATCAATCCGCATTTAAATTCAAGAGGAACTCCCTTTAAATTCATATATGAAGATCAAGCAGGTATCTCTTTTCCTCTTCTCCATTTACGTTTTCTTTCTCTGCTCCTTCTTTCTTCACCTTCTTCATAGTCAAGATCTTGCTAAGATCTTCTCCGGCTAAGGATCACAAGAAGGACATTCCTCTTAAGAGCCAGGGGATCATCAAAGATTCAGCGAGTGAAAGGTGCTGCTTCACTGATCCACAAATAGACAGAATCCGTCGTTGCTTTCCGGCAAACACCGATTTCAAGCCATTTGACCCCACCGTTCTAAGTGATTATATTTCTGAAACACGGGTAGCTTTCCCGGTTACTCCTTTCACAATAGGATACTCATATCCTTTCCCTGAATTCACCCAGTCTTTCTTTTCCCTCACCGGCATCTCCTATATTCAAGCCATGCCTATGATCTGGAGGGTCCTATATACCTTTGAAAGGATCATAATGCAAGAAGGTATTGATTTGGGAATGTCAGAGTTGGCTGAGATGTATGACCTCGTAACATTTGGATCCCACCGATATCTACTCAAGCGTAAACCCGGTGAAGAGCACCCAATCTTCAAAGTCACCAAAAATGATACCAATTGGAAACGGCGTTTTTTCTTCGTCAGAAGGGATTCTATCCCTAATGGAAAAGATTTGCCAAGGAAGTGGAGCACCCATGGTAGGATAGAGGATCCTGAGAAGGATCACCAGATAACCTTGCTTTTGTATAAGGATCACTAACACCCTTTTGTTCCTTTTTTGCAGCTATTACTGTTGCACACCTTATTACAACACCTGTGTTAGGACCGGTTTGACTCCGAACGATTGCGAACCGACTCGTGCGACATGCGGAATCCGTGCACGAGCAAGACCGAACACACGAACAGTAATATAAACTCTGATTCTTTGATAGATTTGATAACGTACAAGAACCTGAATCACCTTTACAACTTTCTCTCTCTAGTTTCTCTCTCTAACCTTCAAAGCTCCAAAGTTGCAAAATGGCAAAAGTTCCTAAATGAAACCCTAAGGCTCCTATTTATAGGCCAAGGCTTATAAGAAGAGTTCCCCTTATTTACAATAATGCCACCTTGCCTTTTACTAACTAGATACAACATAAAGCTTAGAATTTAACAGTTTCTGCTACGGTTTGAGATGACGGAGGCGATAGACATAAATGCACTAACAGACTCCCCCTTGGATATTGCCGCAGTCAATCTCAAACATTTGGTCAGACTCATAGCGTCTGGTCTTTTTCTCTCTAACTTTAACAGAATCCCCGTGGATCTGTCTTCAGCTTCAGCTTCTTCCTTTCGGTAAACTCTTCAGGCTCCCCCTTTCGTCAAGCTTCCGTGCTTTGGGATCGACACCTGGATTTCCGTATACAAGCTCTTCCGGGAAAGAATCCTGTCTCTTATACACGCTTCCCCTTGCGTTGAGCTCGTCTTCAGACTCCCCCTTAGACTCGGCTATCGGGATCGTAATCTGGAATCATATCTGCAACACTCATACGTTTATAAGAACAAAAGTTTTACAGTGTAAACATTTTCAGTTGTCCAGGTATCGTAACCTGGCTCTATTAAACTTTCTAAATCAAGATCCTGGGACTAAGATATAATAATATGAAATATATCCAGGATTACTTGATACTCTCCCCCTATCAACAATCTTCAAAGATTTGGCAGTTTCAGCGAACCGGGTCGGAAACTAGCTCTTTTCAGTAGATTATAACAATTTAAGCATCCAAATCCCTCACAGTTAATCATCCAAGTCCAAATTAATGACCTTGGAGATATCACAAACTGTTTTTTTTTTATTTTAGATTTTTTATTTTAAAAACTTCAAGTTTCAAATTAATGAACTTGTTTTATTTTTCAGAAACACAATCAGCATACTTAGATTTTAAAACTCAGCTTCAGACATCGGTTGTCGGAAATAAAACAGAAATCAAAATCTTTTTGTATTTTTCTGAAAATAAAAAACAGTAAAGAAATATGTACAAACATATTTACAGACATTATTTTTGTTTGAGTTTGCGTTAGAGGATCATATCAGTTTTTGACAAGTCACAAGTACCGTTGAGCTTAGTTTCACATTAAGAATTAAACAATTCACTTAGATTGGCGATATACTGATCCACTTAAATTTTCACACAAAGTTCAACTGATTCAGGATACGAATTAGATGTATTAAGAACTTAAACTCATTCATGTGTCCCACCTCTTGAATATACTCCCGTATCCAGATCCCAATATTCAGTCTTACAGGCAATTATAACACAAATGATGTCTGTAAGGGGTTAATAAATTATGAAGAATCATGAGAGCTCAGGTCAGAACCATCGTTCAGCAGAGAGATCATAACTCAACTTATGGGTGTGTCCCCTTTAGAGGATCTTTTTTACAACAGCATTGCTAAGCAATTTTATTGTCTTATCATTGATGCTGAGGGTGATGCTATGTTTCAAGCATATACGGAAAGTATTATTCGGGGACTAGGTCAGAACTACCGTTCAGCAGAAGTCCTGGAATAATACCCCAGATATCACTGAGTATAAAAACCTAGTATATCAGAAAAAGGAACCTTTCAAACGAGATTTCAGGGGTTACCTATATATCCAAGTAGTGTTCCCCACGAAATAAGCAAGTTTGAATTTAGGTTTATATCCCGAAAAAGTTTACTAAATGTATAAAAACCTATCGACATATCCATGGTGAGATCGTTTAACACATTTTAACTTTCCAATTCTTTAGCATACTGTAATTGTCTACTGATGTACTATCATTTCCTCTTTTTACACAAAAACTCATTTTCATTTTTATCATGTTTTTGTCATTTTCAAATTTTCTAATGTTTTTGGATTTTATGACAATATTACTCCCCCTAAAATGCAAAACCATTCTAAAGAAAATTTGACAACCCGATGTAGATAGCTTTGTCTCGCCATCCATTTTCTGCTTCAAGTGCCCTGATTTGCAGAATAATCTAATATAAAGTACCCCCATGATTTACAACCCATTGATTTTCGACAGTTTGAAAACCGTTTTTCAATCTTGTGAATGTAATCATGTTTGTTCAGCCGTGAGGGTTTCGGCGTATTCAATCAACACATATTTTTGTATTTTTGAATATTTGACAAAAACGAAAACATATTTTTGGTTTTTAAGTTTTTCAATTTTTAGGGTTTTTGAAATATTGTTTATTTATGTACAGAAAATGATAAACTCCCTGTTCAACCAAACCAGGGTTCAGCAGCCTCTTCCTGTGCCAGGCTGCTCCAACTACCATTCTCACAATCTTCAGCTTCGTTGAGCACCTGCACATTCAAACTTTATCAATCATTTGAACAATTTAGCCCAAGTCTGTTGGACCTTAGGCATTTCAACACAATAATGTTCATTTAATTTCGGAAACTCTTTGTCATTTAAAACTTTTTCAGCGTTGACTTCAACTTTCTCATCTTTTTCCAACGTCACTTGTTTCTTAGCACTCCACATTTGACCTTTCGGAGTACCTCTTTTGTAAAAATGTGATTCTTTTTGAACATTTTGTTTTTGAATAACAACTTTTGGTTTCCAAAACTCTTGTGATTTTGTCATATCAACAGTTGTTTTCCAACTTTGAGTTGTTCTGACTCTGGGTGTGTGAAAAATCTGTGTTTGTTTTGAATCAAACCTAGTCTGTTTTGGTTTCCAAGTTTGATTCGAAGCAAACTTGTTTGTGTTATACCTCCAAGTTTGTTTTGAATCAAATCTGGCTGACCTTTGTTTCACACCCTCAGATTTTTGTTTCTCAACATCAACAGGCTTTGGATTTGGACACTTTCATGATACATGTCCAATTTGATCACATTTAAAACACACTTTCTTTGAAACATCCTTGGCCTGTTGCTGTTTCTTTTTATTAGCATCAAACTCCTCATTAGACTGTTGTCCAAATTTGAGTTTTTCTTCTTCTGCTAAACTTTTTCCTTGAACAAAACTTGTTTTAACCTGAACATTTTTCTTCCAATTTTGTTTCTTTTTATAACCCAAACCAGCCTTCATGTTTTTCTTCTTAAAACCAGGTTTGTTATAAAAAGATTTATGACCTTTACCAGCAAACTTAGAAATTTCCGACTTCTCAATCTCAACCATTTTGAAAACTTTATCGACCTTCTCTGAAATCACATTCTGAATCGGGAATACAACATCTAAGAATAGTTTGTCCGATCCAATCATGGTATAGACCAATCCCTTTGAATCATCATCCAAATTTTTCTCGGATTTTTTGTTTTTTAGATAACCATCATGAAAATTTCCTTCATCTTCATCCTGTGATTCAGACTTACCTTTTGTAGACTCATCTTTCAAAACGCTTTCAACAACCTTACTTACCACCTTTGAATCATTAGCATCATCAGATTTGGAGTAAGTCACATCGATACTTTCAGGTAACTGGTCAGCTATGTTCAAACCCTTTGCCACCTTTTCCTCATCATAAAAAGTATAATTGTTTCTCAATGGTGGTGGTACCTGATGAAATTCTGAACCAATACCCTTTTTTTTCTTGTCAGTATCTTTGTCATCTGGTGTGATGTTGAAAATGCGTTCGAGAATGTACGAAGAGTTATGATAACTTTGAAGTTTGGTAACAACCTTTTCTTTTTCAGCCAACACTTGTTTAAGATTAGCAACTTCATCAACACACTTGTTTAATTCAAGTTGCTTTTCTTTAAACTTTTTCTCATACAGTTCTTTGGTTGTTAAAGTTTCAGACAATCTTTGGTCAAAACATTTGACTTGGCTCTTCAAAGTATCATAAGCCTCTTGTACTCTCTAACTCGACCACTTTAAAGAATCATACTGTTTTTGTAAATCTTGAAATTTAGATTCTTTTTCAACACAATCAACACATTTAGCAGTACACTTTTCTTTCAAATTCTTATTTTCTTCTTCAAGACCATGACATTTCTGTGTTAGCTTTTCGACTTTTAATTTCAAAATTTCTTCTTTTTCAATAATTTCTTTACATTTTGTTGTGAAAACATTTTCTAGTTTAACTATATCATTGTCTTTTGTTTTTATGATGTCATCTTTTTCAGTACAGGCTTTGCACATTTCTATGCAATTCCTGCACTTGTTTTCTTTTTCATCAACCAATTCAACATTCGACAAGTCAGAAGATTTTCTTACCTCAGTCTCTTTCAGCACCGGTTCTTCTGTCTGATCTTCCTCTTTGTTTTCTTCTTCTTCTTGTTTCTGTTCTTCTTCAATCTTCTGCTCTTCTTCAGCAGCAAGCTTTGCAGTAATCTTTACTTATTCAACTAGCTTTTTCAACTCTTCTTCTTTTCTCTTCTTCATTTCCACTACCTTTGGTAGACTTGCCTCAAAAACTTCTTTTATCTTGTTCATTAAATCCGGCAAGTAACTTTTATCAGAAAGCCTTCTTGTGTTGAAAGTGCCCTCATTTGGAAATAAATTGGTTACTGCATCAAAATCCACTTTTGAAGGGTCAACCACTGGATTACCCTGTGGATCCATATAACATTCCAGTTCAGCATTCCATCTCTTGGCTCTTTTTGCTTCCTTAAATGGTTCAGTTAGCTTTCCAATCTCCCATCTTGCACTGTCTCTTCTCCACCAACTATCATGATCAACTTTGGTAACAAATGCATATTCAACTGCATCTTCTTCAGGGTAAACTTGACTCCAGTCGTAACCTTCATCGTCATGTATAACTGCAAGAGCCCTTTATTTTTCTTCAGGTTGCTTCAATCTTGGTGGTTCTGATTTGTTCTGATGATAAATCGATTTCTTGTAATAATCTTCTTTGAACGGGTTTTCAGAATCATCAGCATACGCATTTCTGCACCCGCGCTTAAAGTGACCTTTCTGTTTGCATTTAAAACATGTCACCTTAGACTTGTCAAATCCCAGTTTGGTAGATGGTCCACCAATTGACTTCCTCCCCGTGATCTCCATGAACCGCTGTGCCCGACGAACCGCACTTGCCATGCACCATCTTATATCCATTAGTTCCATCTCCTCGGGGTCTAATTGATCATAATCTTCTTTCGTCAAGTTGGTGTTGCCAATCTTCCCTGCAACGAGGCTTTCATACGATTCAAGTACAGATGCCAAGAAAACCATCTGTTGTTTTGCCGATTCTTCGCTGAAATTCTGCCCATTCTTAAGATCCACTGCGATATTACACTGAAACAAATTTTTGGAAGCAGATTGACTTGAAGTGTTTGAAGAAAATTCACTGTGAAAACCAGTGTGAAGACTTTCATTGTTCACGGTATTTGAGCTTTCTGCAGAAAAAGCTGTTCTTGGAGACCCGGCTTGTGGTAGATTTCCTCGATAGTACAGCTCCACATTCTGCTGATGAGCTGGATTGTTGACTTTAGATCTATTTATCTCCAACTCATGGCTTTCAAGTCTTTCAATCAGCAAATCCACTGTTAACACTTCAGGCTTGATTGTGTTTTTCAACATTAAGGCAAAGTATTGCCACTCTCGATCTTTCGGCAATGCGTCAAACAATTTATCAACCAGCTCCTCTTGAGTATACATGATTTTGTGTCTTGCCAGCTCCATCTTCAGATGCCCAAATCTCTCAATCATTTTACAAACAGATTCATTTTTCATTCAATCAAATAAATCAAACTCTTTGCGTAACAATTTCTTTTTGTTTTTCACAATTTCAGTGCTACCTACGCATTTCACCTCTAAAGCTTCCCATAAACTTTTCGATGTTTTCTCTTGTTCAAGTAGCGAAATAATATCTTCTCTCACTGACTGTTTTAACAATGTAATCATTTTATACTCAGCCACAACATTTTTTATATCTTTTTCTGTGAACTCTTTTTCTTCTACTAACTCTCCCCCTTCTTTCACTGGTTCTGTATATTCATTTTTCAATTTTAACCAGCTTTCAGGAGCGAAAGCTTTTACCCAACCCTCAAACTGATTTTTCCACCAGTTATAATCTTCAATCTTCATTAGCTTCGGTGGTTTCTGTTGGCTTCCATACATATTGTCATATTTCAAATTTTCTGAAATCTCTTTCGGATACTCTCTTATTTCAGATCTTCTTTCAGATGATTCTGAAGTAAAGGCATTGTAGAACGTGTTGTAAAATTCTTCACCGCTGCTCGACATCTTCAAATTTTGTCTTGAATTTGCACCTTATATATCTTGAATCACCTGAATACGAACAAACAAACACAATGAGTTTAATCAAATTTGTCAAACGATCGTAAAAGAATTTGGTTCGTTCGGATGGATCAATAGTCAATCGGATGAGATCAGCCCACTCGGATGGGTGTCTTCGATCGGATGGAGATCCGGATGATGATTCGTCCGGATGGGGATCCGGATGGTGATTCGTACGGGTGGGGATCCGGACGAGTGTCTTATCCGTGCGAGTGAGGATCCGGGCGACTAAGGTGATCCATACGGGTGGGGATCCGGGTGACTAAGGTGATCCGTACGGGTGGGGTTGACTTCTTTGACTTCAATGAATTAACAAACTCACTTGCAACAAGACAAAAACCTTCACGTGAAAGCCATTATATCACATGCATATTGACAAAGTTGTACAGACAATTATTCTTGGGCAAATATGATCACGTGATAACTTCAACTTCACATGCACTAGCACATGGACTATCAGACTTTTAATCAGATTCTCATGAAATTAAATGCACCGATTGAATTTAATGTTTCACATGCTCACCGAATATGTTGACTGACAAGCTGAAAATGTTGACTAAATGTGGGTCGGACGAGTGAGGTGCAATGACACGGATTAAAAATGCTATCCGTGCGGACAAGTTATCCGCCCGGATAGTCAAATAATAGTCAACACGGATTGTTATCCGTACGGATGGGGATCCGAATGATGTTATCCGCACGGGTGGTGATGTTATCCGCGCGGACAAGTTGTCCGTGCGAGTGGCAAGTCAACAAGTCAACACGGATTGTTAAAAGTAATCCGTGCGGGTGGGAAATGATGCTATCCGCACGGGTGGGTGCTATCCGTACGGGTGATGATCCGCCCTGTGAACTTCAACAGCAAAAATCAACATAGTCACGTGTTTATTGAAATATGAAATATGAATCAAAGCACATGCAATCTCTTAATGAATTCAGTGGCCGACAATCAATTAATATACATGCATACAGATGGCAAATCACGTGCAATCTTATTGAAAAACACAAATTCTCATGATCACCGATTGCATTTATTGATTCACGTGATATATCTAAAACTAAACAACCTGATTGAGCCTTTATGTTTAGCAATTATGATAGCATATGAAATTAAAATGGCACGTGAGTCGGATGATATGTTGTGACACGTATTGTTATCCGTGCGGATAGATCAACGAATAGTCAAAGCGGATAGTTTATCCGTGCGGGCGACTTATCCGGACGGATAGGTCAACAGCAAAGTCAACACGGATATGTTATCCGCACGAATTGCCATCCGTGCGGTGAACATCAGCAGCTTTCAACATTTTTCGATCAAAAAATCTCAAATTTCTTCCAAGCGGCTTGGAATTTTGACCTGAAAATTTGTAGAGTTATAGATCAGACAATTTCGCATAACATATTAAAAAATGAGCGAATTTGAACCGTAAAAACCCTGTCAATTTTGCAAAATTCAGAGAAAAACGTGAAGAACAAGAAAGTTAAGAGAAATATGTCAAATCTGGATGTTTTAAGCTCTGATTCTGATCAGATCTTGAACGAAATCGTGTGTTTGATCCTCGCAACCGATCACCTGCTCTGATACCACTTGTTAGGACCGGTTTGACTCCGAACGAATGCGAACCGACTCGTGCGACGTGCGGAATCCGTGCACGAGCAAGACCGAACACACGAACAGTAATATAAACTGTGATTCTTTGATAGATTTGATAACGTACAAGAACCTGAATCACCCTTACAACTTTCTCTCTCTAGTTTCTCTCTCTAACCTTCAAAGCTCCAAAGTTGCAAAATGGCAAAAGTTCCAAAATGAAACCCTAAGGCTCCTATTTATAGGCCAAGGCTTATAAGAAGAGTTCCCCTTATTTACAATAATGCCACCTTGCCTTTTACTAACTAGATACAACATAAAGCCTAGAATTTAACAGTTTCTGCTACGGTTTGAGATGACGGAGGCGATAGACATAAATGCACTAACAACCTGCCACGAAGGAAAGGCTTGCTGCTTTTAGAAGACTTGATCCTGCAACAAGGTCATTCAAAACAAACACCCAGGATTCTCAAGAAGTATCCTCAGGTTCTGTCACTATGTCGAGTAAGTATCCTGTTTTTTGCATAATTAAATGTTTAAATAAATAGTTATATATGAATAGAATAAGGATACTTATCTGTTTTGAATGTGTAGGCGCCGGTAAATCTTCAAAATCTGCCTCCAAGTTCAACATCACTGATCTTGACAATGTCAGATCCTCCAAGAAAAAGTATGCTGCTAGCCCCTCCGTTGTAATCCCCAAGGCTACCACTTCAAGGGGAAGAGGTGGAAAGAAAAGAAAGACCTCTGAAGCTGACAACCTTCAAGGCTTACCTCTGATCCGTCATCAATTCCTCGAGTACTTTAATGATGTAAGGATCATTGACTTAACTTGATTATCCTGCCCATTTGAGGATCACTTGATCCTAATCTTTGCATTGTCTTCTTTGTAGAAATTCGCGGAGATTGAGGACTATGTTGGGAATGTTGAAGAGCTTGAGGAGAAGTACTCTGACCTCCAAAAAGGTGGCGGTGCTCAAGGATCACAAGATTGCCTCCCTTGAAAAGGATCTCAATGATGCCAAAGCTCAAACAGCTGCAATTCTGATCAATGTTGATTATGAGAAGCATGAGATCACGGAGGATGCTAAGGTCTCCACTGCCATTGCCATGTACAAGACCAAGCTACAGATGGCTCAAGAAGCTCAGGATCCTGCCTTTGATAGGAGCAGCTGGGATATGGAGGGCTGGAAGGCCAGGCTGGCTGAGTTGGAGGATGAGGATGAGGCTGAGGAGGTTCTGGCAATCGAAGCTAGTGGCAGTGGCAAGGATCATGCGAAGGATACTGGAGCTGGAGGGGATGATGATGCAGCAAAGGTGTAAGCTGCATGAATGGGCGATGAAGGACATTTCTAGACGTAGCCGGAGCCCATTTTTTAAGTTTGGTTATTTGGTTATGGTGTTTTTTGTTGAACAATTATGGGTTGTACTCAAACAATAGTAATTAGGGCTAAGGATCACGGATCCTTTGAACAATAGGCAGGATAATGGGTGGTGGATGGATCCTCTATTTGGGGGATGAAGCCACTCGTTATCCTTTCGTCTTTAATTTCCTGCACTTGTTAGACCTATGAACAATGGACACCCTTTACCTACCCCAGCGGACGGGCCACGTATTGCTGGTAGATGCTTGGGGTAGGTAATTTTGACAACCTTAAAGGGTTTAATGTTTCGTAAATAAAATAACTTTAACTTTTTGGCTTATCATGTGTTGATATCCTTGTTAATATTTTACTTTCCAACTGTTGTAATGTTTATTTTGTTTAAACTTATCAAGTAAAGAAAAAATTTAAGAAATATCCCCAAAAAGTTTAGGATATGGTCAAGGATCACATATCCCATAATCGATAAGTTCTGAAAACTAATATAGTTTAAGGATCATAAGTTCAGTTGTCAAATGACAAGGGTTACTCAAATAAATAATGAATAAAATCAAAAAAGTTAAGGATCATACCTGAGGATCCAAGTTAGGATCCTAACCTTTGACACTTATAATCAGGATAACCCAAAAGACAAACCTTAGTAGAAGGTAAGGATCAAGGATCCTTGGTCGTTTGTTTCCAAAAACCTGAAATAGGATACAACTTGGGACTAAGCCAATATAAGATAAGAGTTAGTAACTGGGGACAAGCCCAACAATTCTGGGGACAAGCCCAATATACTGGGGACAAGCCCAAGGATAACTGGGGACAAGCCCAAGGATAACTGGGGACAAGCCCAAGGATAACTGGGGACAAGCCCAAGGATAACTGGGGACAAGCCCAAGGATCGTGTGTAAACTGGAGTATGGCCCTCACTGGCGACTATCCAAACTTAGTGACATGAAAATGCCAAAACCTTAGCTAACGTGAAAACGTTAGAAACCTTAGGAACGGATGTATGGTACGTCTACCATTATACGTAGGATCCTGAATATAGCCAGTACAATGAAATTATCAGCCCCTAAAGCGGGTACTGGTCCTATTGCCATGAACTATACCAGGATCATCGTGCGCTACTGGCGAATACTGGGGACAGGCCCAAACTGGGGTCAAGCCCAAATAACTGGGGTCAAGCCCAAATAACTGGATACTTCTGTGGATACTCAATCCTTGGGTAAAGATACCTGAACCTTCAAAACTCAGAAACAAGTGAAAGGAGGATAAAGGATACAGGATCCTTATCCTTATATAGGATAATTAACAAATGAAATAGTAAGAGATCAGAATATTACCAGAGTGAGGATCATCTATCCTGTAAGGATCCTTCAAGGATACTAGTCAGGTGAGGATCATGGATCCTTATCACATGAAGTATTTCTTCAAGTGGACAGCATTCCAAGCTCTTGGTAGCAAATCACCTTCCATTGTTAGCAATCTATATGCCCCCTTTCCTGCCTCAGCTTCAATCAAGTAAGGGCCTTCCCACTTTGGTGCTAGCTTTCCATCAGCAGGATTGGTGGTATTCTGAAATGCTTTCCTCAATACCATATCACCAACTTGGAATTTCCTGATCCTGACATTTTTGTTGTAGGCTCCAGCCATCCTTTGTTGATAACTAGCCATCCTTATTCTTGCCAAATCCCTGATTTCTTCTATAGTATCCAAGTCTTGAACCAAGTTTTCAGCATTCTCTTCAGGATCACGAATGCTTGTTCTTGCAGTTGGAACCACCATCTCTGTAGGGATCACTGATTCTGCCCCAAATACTAAAGAGAATGGAGTTTGGCCAGTAGCATTCTTGGGAGTTGTCCTATCAGCCCAAAGCACATAAGGTAGTTCTTCTGCCCATTTTCCTTTCTTGGATCCAAGCTTCTTCTTCAAATTGTTGATGATGATCTTGTTGGATGGTTCTGCCTGACCATTAGCTTGTGGGTGGACTGGTGTTGATGTTATCATCTTAATCCCCCAACTGTCACAAAAGTTAGTAGTTCTACTCCCAATAAATTGGGATCCATTATCACAAACAATTTCAGAAGGGATACCAAATCTAGTAATAATGTTTCTTTTAATAAAGGATATAACTTCTTTTTCTCTGACTTGAGCAAAGGCTTCAGCCTCTATCCACTTGGAGAAGTAATCAGTCATAGCAAGCATGAATACTTTTCCACCAGGTGCCTTAGGAAGCTTACCAACTATATCCATTCCCCATCTCATAAATGGCCAAGAAGAGGATATAGGATGCAAAAGTTCTGCTGGTTGGTGAAGGATATTACTATGCCTCTGACAAGGATCACACTTCTTAGCATACTCCACAGCATCCTTCTTCATAGTGGGCCAGTAGTATCCTGTCATCAGGATCCTTGAGAATAATGCCCTGCCCCCAGTGTGGTTTCCACAATCTCCTTCATGGAAATCCTTTAGGACTTCTTGGATTTCAGGATCCTCAATGCACCTTAGATATGGTCCTGCAAGAGATCGTTTATACAACATATTATTCAATATTGTAAATTGAGATACCTTAGTTTTGAAAGCCCTTGGGTTTTCTCCTGTAGGAATTTCTCCATGTTGTATGTATCTCATGATTGGGAGGATCCATGATCCTGAATGAGATTGAGTATCATCACTAGGGATGACTGTGGAATCTTCTCCTATCTCCATAGCTACATGATCCTCGATAGCAGGGGTCAGGATATGGATAATAGGGATCCTTATATCTTCCGAGATCTTCAAGGATGATCCTAGATTGGCTAATGCATCAGCCTCTGCATTCTCTTCCCTTGGTACCTGTGTCAAACTAAAGGAAACAAAAGAGAGTGCCAATTCTTTGACTATCTCTAAATATTTGATTAGTTTTTCACCTTTAACAGCATAGGATCCATTAAAGTGATTAGTGATTAATAATGAATCTACATGTACCTCAAGATACCTGATCCTCATATGCTTAGCAATTTGCAAACCAGCTATCAAGGCTTCATACTCAGCCTCAGTGTTGGTAGTTTAAAATTCACAAGCTATAGAGTGGGGTATTATGTCCCCCTGTGGCGATTTTAGTAGTATTCCAAGCCCTGTTCCTTTTACATTAGAGGCTCCATCAGTGAAGAGTATCCAAGGATCCTTAGTTTCTTCAAGCTGTTGGACTTCTAACTCAGTTTCCTTTTGCAAATCACTACTAAAATCTGCCACAAAGTCAGCTAAGGCTTGGGATTTGATGGCAGTCCTTGGTTCATATCTTATATCATATGCACTTAGCTTCACTGCCCACTTAGCCATCCTTCCTGGCATTTCAGTTTCCTAAAAACATTCTTAATTGGAAAATTAGTCTTAACAATAATGGCATGAGTTTCAAAATAATGTCTTAATTTAGTAGATGCCATAATTAATGCAAGGATAAGTTTTTCTAAGTGTGAATACCTGGATTCAGCATCAAGTAAACTCTTACTTACATAATAAACAGGATGTTGTGTACCTTGGTGATCCTTAACAAGGACCGCACTTACTGCTTTTGAGGATACCGCTAAGTATAAGGATAGTATATCCCCTTTTTCTGGTTTCATTAAGGCCGGGCTGAGGATAGGTAATCCTTAAGAGCTTTAAGGGCACTTTCATGCTTCACAGTCCATTCAAATTTCTTGTTCTTCCTCAGGATGTCATAGAATTCCTTGCACTTTTCTGAGGATTTGGATATGAATCTGTTCAAGGCTGCGATCCTGCCTGTCAATCTTTGCACATCCTTAGCATTGGCAGGAGATTTGATATTCACAATAGCCTTGATTTGTTCTGGACTTGCTTCAATGCCCCTCTTAGTCACCATATATCCTAAGAATTTACCTGCCTTGACACCAAAATGACACTTGGAAGGATTTAGTTTCATATTAAATTTATCAAGGATATTGAATGCTTCCTCCAAATCCTTGAGGTGATCCTCAGCTTTCTTGGACTTAACCACCATGTCATAAATATAAACTTCCATAGTGTGTCCAATTTGCTCCTTGAACATCATATTGACAAGCCTTTGATAAGTAGCACCTGCATTCCTTAGTCCAAATGGCATAGCAATATGACAGTATATACCAGTTGGGGTCATAAAGGCCGTATCCTCTTGATCAGATGGTTCCATCTGAATTTGTTGGAATCCAGATGAAGCATCCATAAAAGTTAACAACTCATGACCCGCGGTAGCATCCACCATGGAGTCAATGTGGGGTAATGGGAAAGGATCCTTGGGACATGCCTTGTTTAAATCAGTAAAATCGACACATACCCTCCACTTTCCATTTTTCTTTTGAACAACAACCACATTGGCTAACCATCTTGGATACTTAACCTCTCTAATCATACCTGCCCGAAGCAGTTTATCTACCTCTTCCTGGATAATAGCATTCCTTTCAGGTGCAAACTTCCTCCTCTTTTGATGTATAGGCTTGAACGACCTGTCAATGCCAAGTTTATGAGTAATTATATCCTTAGATATACCTGTCATGTCCTCATGTTTCCAAGCAAAGGTAGTTTTACTTCTTTTAAGGAAGGATATTAGCTCCTGTTCAATGTCGCTAAGGATCCCTGATCCTATGAAGATCTTGGATTCAGGATCATCAGGATCCATGAGGATTTCTTTCAAATCCTGCTCTCTTGCCTCCAAGACATCTCTTGAAGGATACTTTAATTGCTATTGCTCCCTTGGTCTTGAGGCTGGCTTCATTGACGAGGTATAGCAATTCTTAGCTTCCTGTTGATCACTCTCAATTTTCACCACTCCCCAAGGACTTGGAAGCTTTACACACTGATGATAGGTGGATGGGACTGCTTTCATATCATGTATCCATGGCCTGCCAAGGATAACGTTGCAACAAGATAAGCAATCTATAACACAAAACTTTTGATAAGAATGCAATCCTTCAATATAGATTGGGAGTTTGATGTCCCCTAATGTATTCTTAGTTTCCCCACTGAATCCCACAAGTACTGAGGATCTTGGGATAATATCAGACTCCGGGATATTCATCTTCTTGAGGACATCAAGCTGAATGATGTTCACCGAGCTTCCTCCATCTATAAGGATCCTGCGAACAAAGTGGTTAGAAATAAACAATGTAATTACAAGACCATCGTGATGAGGATCTGGGATATCAACACGATCATCCTCATCAAAGGTTATGACTTTATCCTGGGTGACAACAGAGGTCCGGACGGGTCTATCTCCATTATCCATCTTGGTTTCCTTAGGATGTCGTTTTGCTGCTGAAAAGGAGGTACCACAAATGTCTGATCCACCGGATATGAAGTTTATGACTTGTGCATCTGCTGGAGGAGCAGGAGCCCTTTCCGGGATCCTTTCAGGATCCTGGATCCTTGACTTCTTTCATCCCAAGAGTTCCTTTAAATGCCCCTTTCTCAACAAGTAACCAATTTCCTTTCTTAGTGCAATACACTCTTCAGTGAGATGCCCAAAATCCTCATGATATGCACACCACTTGGACTTATCCTTCGTAGCAGCTGGTTTATCACTTTTTCTCGGCCACCTAGCCTTCTCACCTAGATTCTGCATTGCAAGGATTAGTTCATTGTTATCAACAGAAAAACAGTATTCAGAAATAGGAGGATAATCCTCATCATCCTCTTCTTGTTCCACTGCATGCACATTCTGGTTATCAGACTTGTTGTAGAACTTGGATTTGTTGTTCCTGAAGTAGGATCCTTGTTTCTCCTATTTTGAGGATCCTGTCAATCTATCCTGGATCCTTTTGTCATCCTCTAGGCGGATGAACCTAAGGGCCCTGGTTCTTACTTCATCAAGATTCCTGCAAGGTGTCATAACAAGATCATCATAGAATGGTGAATCCCTAAGCAATCCCATTTTAAAGGCTTCCACAGCCGTAGCAATATCCAAGTTGGGAATATCTAAGGATTCTTTACTAAACTTAGTGATATAATCTCTAAGTGATTCATTTTGACCTTGTGTTACCCTATATAGATCACTAGTTAATCGTTCAAATTTTCTACTACAAGAGAATTGACTATTAAACAAATTAACTAGGTTAGCAAATGAAGTAATAGAGTAAGGTGGAAGACTTAGCAGCCATTTAAGAGCAGATCCTGTAAGTGTGGATCCAAATCCCTTGCATAGACATGCTTCTTTTAACCTCTCAGGAATTGGATTGATCTCCATCCTCTCCCTGTATTGAGCTACGTGCTCCTCTGGATCCGTTGAACCATCATAGAGCTTCATGGATGGTATCTGGAATCTTTTGGGTATCTCAGCATCACATAAGGGTGGTGCAAAACGAGATATCCTATGGCTACCATCTGCAATTTCAGGAATGGGTTTAACCACTCCTGGAACACTGGATATCATATCCTTGAGCTTTTGTAACTCCCTAGCCATAGCCTGATTGATACCTGTATCCTGCATTAAGCCATGGTTAGTGTTATATGAACTATTAAAAGTGTTACCTCCCACAGGATTCGTATTTGGAATTCCAGATGTGTATCCATATTAGCGGGATTCTGGTATGATTAAAGGACCAGATGAAGCAACGGGCTGCATTGGTATGAAGTCTCCTTGATGAACATCCGACTTCTGAGGCTGCACACTTCTCAAGAATGCTTGATCCTGAAGGACATTGGATCCTTGAAGTTGAGATGATCCTTGAACTTGAAAGGATCCTGGAACCAGAGAGGATCCTGGGACAAGGGAGGATCCTTGGACCGGGAAGGATCCTTGGACCTGGGAGGATCCTTGGACCTGGGAGGATCCTTGGACCTGGGAGGATCCTTGGACCTGGGAGGATCCTTGAACCTGGGAGGATCCTTGGACCTGGGAGGATCCTTTGACCTGGGAGGATCCTTGAACTGCATGCATTCCCAAATATCCTCCTGACGTGAAGTATCCCTGATGCTGAGAAGTGGATCCTGATGGTTGAGAAAAGAATCCTTGAGGCTGGTAGTGAGTACCAAATGCCTGACTCATAGTTGTTGTTCCATAACGCCTTTCTGGTAATTCACCCAAGTATTGCACGTCCGGAACTGCTGAGTGTTGGGAAGTTATGACTGGAGTGTCGAAGTTCAGCGATCTTGGCATCAGAGGGGAGTGATCCTCCACTGATTTCTTCTGTTTCTTGATCTCATCGATCTCCCGGAGGATCCTTTCGTTGCTTTTGTCCTGCTCTTGTGCGTGATTCCTCATCTGCAAAATCAGAGTATAAAGATCATTAGTAGTAGGATTAGTTGAAACAGAAGAAGTTGGTGGTTTTGTGAAAATGGGGGTTTGTTTCTTCGCAGCATTCTTAGCATTCTTCTGGGATCCAGAAGGTGGTGGAGGCAAAGGAGAAACGCCTTGTGAAGAACTGAATGATGGCATTAAGTTTGAAGTGTTCTTCGCTGAAGAAGCCATCTGCCTGGTTGTTATGAACCGAAATGACCACAAAGGTATGAATCTTCTTAGGAATGAAGCACCAATTGCCCCACGGTGGGCGCCAAACTGTTTTGGTCAAAAATCAAGCAATGACAATGCAACCAAACTTTCTGTTGTGAGGTATGATGCTTGAATTGATGAACAACAATAAGGATCACTATGAAATGTAATGAACAAGTGACACGAAGATTTATATGAGGAAAAAGCCCTTGATCAATGAATGATCTCCGGCATAAAAAACCTCGGGTGATGGAAACTACCGATCACCAACTCAAATTAAACAAGAAATGTAATACAACTTCGGATGATAGCGAGCTAAGTACAAGGATCACTATAGTGTATTGTGTAAAAAAGTGTGTAATCGCCAAGTGAATTAACAAGAGCTGGTGAGAGCAGTTGTACGAGTGTGTGTGTTAGCCAAAAATAGCCAAGTGTTTTCTAATTAGCTTGCTACCCCTTTAAAAATGGAAAATATCTACACTAACTAACATTCCGCAATTCATGCAAGTCCTCCACGACTCCATAACGTCCACTTTTGGCCAAGCACGTGCGGAATAAACATAGAATATGCTCCAGGAATATCGCCAAGACCAAGTCCAAGCTGGTACTCCTGCAAAACAATTTCGAATTCAAATTAGACAACCATTAGTACAAGGATCCTTATGATGATCCATGATCCTGATCCTGCAACACTTCTGAGGATCACTACTTCAGACAGAATTGAGGATCACTAAACCCAACAGTAAATGAGGATCACTGATCATTGAGAAATCCTCCCCTAACACTAGCCACTTGGGAAATTTGACTTCCCTAATCATCTTGGACTTCAATAGTCTTTCAACCTCTTCTTGAATAATTATGTTTCGTTCTGGAGCAAACTTCCTTTTCTTTTGCTGGATAGGCTTGAAAGACCTGTCAATTCCAAGCTTGTGAGTTATAATATCCTTAGAAATACCTGTCATATCCTTATGCTTCCATGCGAATGTTGACATCCTGCATTTCAAAAAGTTAGTTAACTGATTTTCAATATCCTGAGGGATATTGGCTCCTACGAGCACTGAGATATCTGGATTATCCTAATCCAGGATAATTTTCTTTACATCCTGCTCTGAAGCCTCCACGATATCCTGGGCCCGCATCTTTAATTGCTATGCTGCGTTAGGCTTGGTTGAGGATTTCATCGAGGATGAGTAACATTCCTTTGCCTCCTGTTGATTACTTTCCACCTTAACAACCCCCCAAGGAGTAGGGATCTTGATACACTGATGATAGGTTGATGGCACAACTTTCATATCATGGATCCATGGCCTACCCAATATGATATTGTAGCAAGATAAGGAGTCTATGACACAGAAGCGTTGTATTGAGTTGACCCCTTCAACATATACTGGTAATTTTATCTCCCCCACTGTGTTCCTTGCTTCTCCACTGAACCCAACAAGCACAGTAGACTTCGAAGTGATATCCATTGGAGATACATTCATTCTCTTCAACATTTCTAGTTGAATTATGTTGACGGAGCTGCCATTATCCACCAGTATCCTACGCACAAAATGATTAGCAACATATAAATTTATTACCAAAGCATCATGATGAGGATCCTGGACAGTATCCCTGTCATCACTGTCGAACGTGATCACTTTATCAGTTGTGAGGGTTGTCATCCTGGTTGGCTTATCTCCCCTTTCTGCCTTAGCCTCCTTCGCATGTCTTTTTGCTGCAGAGTCTGAAGTTCCACAAATGTCGGATCCTCCTGAAATAAAGTTAATTATCTTGGCATCTGTAGGAGGTGATGCTGCTCGTTCAGGATCCTTCTCAGTATCCTGACCCTTATTCTTCTTTCTTCCTAGAAGATCTTTCAGATATCCTTTGCTTAGCAGAAAGCTTATTTCTTTCCTCAGGGCAATGCAATCCTCAGTAACATGTCCGAAATCCTCATGGAAGGCACACCATTTTGACTTATCCTTCCAATCAGCTTTTTGTTGATTCTTCCGAGGCCACCTGGCTTTATCTCCCAAACCCTGCATAGCATACATTAGTTCAGGTATATTAACAGAAAAACAATATTCTGACAATTCAGGATACTCCTCAGGATCCTCATTTTCAACAGCGTTCACTTTTTTGCTATCATTCCTGTCATATGGCTTAGAACGATATGGTTTGTATGAGGATTCTGACTTCCTGTTAGTTGGTTCATATGTTGAGGATGCATTCATCCTCTCTTGCATTTTCTTATCATCATCCAGCCTGATATATCTCAAGGCCCTGTTTCGAGCTTCGTCCAAGTTCCTGCAAGGATTCATCACAAGATCCTGATAAAATTGGGAATCCTTTTGTAGTCCCATCTTGATTGCTTGGACTCTTGTAGCAACATCAAGGTGTGGGATATCCAAGGATTCCCTGCTGAATTTGTTCACATAATCCCTCAAGGATTCCTGAGGTCCTTGAGTTATCCTGTAAAGATCACTGGTTAGTTTCTCAAAACTTCGGCTGCAAGAAAATTGACTATTAAATAAATTAACCAAGTGAGCAAATGAAGTAATTGAGTGAGGAGGAACGTTTAAGAGCCATTTTAAGGCTGATCCTGTTAAGGTAGAACCAAAACCCTTGCACAGGCATGCTTCCTTGAGATCCGGATGGATAGGGTTGATTTCCATCCTTTCCCTATACTGGGCAATATGCTCCTCAGGATCCGTGCTTCCATCGTAAAGCTTCATGTTGGGGGTCTGAAATCTTTTTGGGATTTCAACATCACAGATAGGATACGCGAATCGGGATATCCTGTGACCGTCCTGGGATACTTCTGGAATAGGCTGCACTATTCCAGGCACATTTGATATCATATACTTCAACTTTTGAAGCTCTCTGGTTATAGCTGATGTCACACCTGCATCCTGCAATGATCCAAGAACATTAGTAACAGGGATATTGGTGTTAACAGACAAGTTACCAGCTTGGTGATTCTGGCTATATCCTGGGGCGCATCCTGGAGCATATCCTGGATCCCTCAATGTCGACATCCTGGTCGAAGAGGGTATCTCAGGAATATGACTCCGGGAATGGTTAGGCACAATATTCCCCCTGTTATCCTCAGCATATACTGCAGAACTGAAGTTTAAAGCTCTTGGTTGCAAGGGAGTGACAGTATCCTCAGCGGGCCTGCTTGAGCTGGATTTCAAGAGTTGTATCTCTCTTATCAGCATTTGGTTGGTCTCCTGATGCTGCCTCATTTGTTCATGTACACTACCAAACAAGGTTAGAATTTCTTCATTAGAGGCCAAAACAGGAGCAGATCCCTGAATACTCCGAGTAGGTATAATATCCTGAGGCTGTGAGGAGGCTTGCGTCCTTGGAGGAGGTGGAGGAAGCACCGAACCAATTGTTGCAGAGGTTGTAGCAGACACGGTGGAAGAGCTCATGTTTGATCTCGAGGCCATTCAAAATAGTGTAGCAAAAAGTTTTGACAATAGAAAACCGAGTAATGATTTTACTAAAGTTTTTAGTAAAAATAGCACCACTTGCCCCACGGTGGGCGCCAAATTGTTTTGGTAAAAAATTACCGAAGCAATTAAGTGGTCAAATTAGTTAAGTGAGGTAGTGTGCTAGAAATGTGTGTCGAAAATATGTTAATCAAGTTATTTGCAAAAACAGTTTCAGGATATGGCTCAGGATATAGAGCTGTATCTATGATCAAACAATGAACAAAAATGTAACACGTGATGTACGAGGAAATCCCTTGATCAATCTAGATCTCCGGCATAAAACCTCGGGAGCTGACAATCGTCGGCTGCCTTGTTCTTCTTATTGCTTGAATAACCAGGATACAGTGCAGGATAATGCTCAGATCGCTACTAAGTGGTACAATGATTGTAAGTGATGAGTGTTAGTGTGTGATTGCTGCTAGAAAAGATAGTGAATGAGTAGGTGAATTCGAGTGTTCAAGAAATTGTGTGTCCTATTTGATCCGATCATTCCTTTATATAGTAAAAAGGAAATAACTAACTATGCTAAAAATCTGGGATATTATGCTAAAAATCCGGGATACTGAGATTATTTCCTTTCTGAACATTGCAAGGCTGTTTCAACTCGTTTTCCACGCGCTTACTAACTATAACTCCGGTATTTAAGCTTCCATAACCGTTACAACATTAATATCTTTGACCAGTGTTCGTAACTTCCCATAAAACATGCCAATCTTCAATGCTGACCGTTACAAGAGCTATTTTTCCGCCATCAACGTCCTTATCCTAACCAATTTGAGCGGGTCTTCAGGATGACTTGGTCTTCATGAACGTTAGTCCCTTGTAGCCAACATTTACAAGCAAATTGTTAGTAATAGTCAGGATACTGCCTCAGGATGTTACCAATATCCTGGTCCGGTATCCTGATCCGGTATCCTGATCATATACAACTAATAGAAAATCAAGATACAAAGTCAGGATATGGGCTCAGAATTTCACCCATAACAAAACCCATGTGTATGAGGATGAAGATGATTATGATGAACATGTAGATGTGAAATTGTGATTGTGTTGATGCATAAGATGTTATATGATAATTTTGATAGTTAAACAAGATGTAGAATTAGTGACAATATGATTTTTTCAGAATGTAATGGTTCATCAGATGAATTTGGGAAGAACATGCTTAAACCACTTGTACATTGTGCTTAAAAGTGGTATGCACACTAAGTGTTTGATGAAATGCATAGGTGAGATTTTTAGAAGAGATTTGATGAAACCAAATATGTCCAGAAAGTTACAGCCGAATTTAAGCGGCTGTAACCGGGTCAAATCTTGTCAAAAACTGATGTTTGTTGAGTTTGTGATGAACCTCTAGTAAAAACCTTTCAAACCCAACTGGAATTGCATTTTTTCGACGAAAAGTGAACGTTTTATAAATTTTTCCGTATTAAAGGTTCAGGTTGCGTTTTCTGGCAGAATTTGTAGCCCATTACGAATGTCATAACTCAATTTAGGAATTGAGTTATGATCTCAAATTTTTACTGTATGTAGCTTCAGGAGGTAGTGAAAATCTCCAACTAGAATTATGTCAATCGGATAATCGAGGATTTTTATATGAATTTTTCCGTGGGCTGCAGTCAGAAAGTAACGTATCTGATTGCTGCTTAGTAAATGACTTTTTATAAATTTTTGACAGAGATTTAGACTTTAAAAATTTAACACAAGGATAACCCATCCGAGGGGCACGTCACATAAAGAGATCATAATTTTTGCAAGCTCGTAAGTACAGTAAATGGACGTCCCAAAACAGCCTATTTTCAGTGAATTGAGCTAATCATGTTAGTGAACGATTGACTAATGAAGTAATGCCAACTAAGAATTTGAAATGTTTATCAATATGGATGAACATGCAAACTAACAAGTTATGAAAATGATGGCATGAAAGAATAGGAATTTACATTGGCAAGGACTCAAGCACGAATGGATAACGAGTCAAAAGAAGGCAAGAAGACGAGCTCGAACATGGACGCATAAGGGAAGTGAATTCCGGAACCTCACTTCTTAATACATAATTGAAGTCTGTTGTATGAAGGTTAGGAGTCAGGTAGTATATTGCTTATAGTAAAAGGGAAAGAATGTTGTAGTATGTTGCTTATAGATCAAAAGCAACGGAAAGTGCATGGTGAATTCAAATGGGTCAAAACTATGACAACCGGTGATTTATGTCTCCTAATTACGTGTAAATCAAGCATTAGGATGATAATAAACAGCGTTTAAGACGAAATAAACTAAATTAGGCCCTTGTAGTGTCTATGAACGCCTAATCGACCTTACAGCGCGTGTATGATGATCTGCGGAGAAATCGTTGAATATTAAATGATAACGAATCGAAACAGAACAAAATACTGACAACGCCGAAAAATATGAATTTTATACGAATATTTTATACTTATAAATTTAGTTTTGTGAATTTATCGTGCTTCCGTACGCCACAAAGAGCAAAAGTGAACGAAAAAGGTGACTGCAGGAACGCACCGACAACGAAACGGAAGCAACTGACACGTGTATTTCCTTCAAAACTGAAATTTCTTGATATATTTAGATCCATAATTACATTTTTACAATCGTGGTCAAAACCGGATCGAAAAACAGGTTACAAACGGCTAACGACACAAATTACATAATTTTTACCGTAAGCGACGAACGAACGTGTCAACCGTGACTACCGACGCTATTTTACGTACTATGATTTTAAAATAATAATTTGTGACAATTTTAAGAAAAACGGGTTTGTAAATTTAACGGGTCACTTAAAACACGGGGATTGGGCTTGTGGGCCTCGGGTCCAAGCCCAAAGCCCACTAATCTAACCTAAGCATTTAAAGCTAGCTAACCCTAATAATCCTCACTTTTACAGCCGCCCCTATCTTGTTTCCCTCTCAAAATTGGATCTGCAATCTCCTACATCTCAAAAACAAAACACTAACCTCATCTTCAAAAACCAAACAAACACACACTCAAATTTCATACATCTCTCACTCCCTCATCCCTTCCTCTCACACCCCCTGCCCGGCGAGATATGGGGAGGAGCCGGCTCCTTTTTTTCCGACATTACCCACCTCTCGTGATGTTCTGCGACATCAGACACCCCCCTAATGTTCTTTCTCTCCCTCTCGATCTGCCTAGTCCGGTGACTGGAGCCATATTCCGGCGGCCTCCAGCGTCGTCTATTCCCCACAACCTCCTATACACACACCCACCTGACCTAGAGAGACGCAGAGATAGAGTGATGAGGTGGGGAGGTGTCAGCCACCATCTCCGACGGCACACACACCCAAATCGGACAGACAGCCGGCGAGAAACGAGAGCAGAAGAACGAAGAGAAGGAGATTCGTGGATGGATCGATAGAGAGAGAGAGAGAGAGAGAGAGAGACGGTGTCGTCTATAGCGACAACACATCACTCCGACGAGCTCCGATGTTGGCTCAGGATTTCCGATCAGGTTCAAAGTGGTGGTTCAGCTTTGGTTTAGAGTTGGTTCAGTTTCGAATCAGACTCGGCTCGGTTCAGCTTGGATGGTGGTCGACGGCTGTGAAGGTGGTGCTTATCAGTTCGGGTGACTCGGGCCTTGGTTCGGTTCAACAGGTTCGATTTCAAGTCATAACGGGTCAGCTCAGTCTCAGGTTCGAGTTATGAAGTCAACAGGGTTTTGGTGGCGTTTCGGGTCAGATCCGATTCAAGTTTCGGTTCTCGGTTCGGAGGATTCGGGTCACGGTTCACGCCAGCAGGTTCGGGTTTCTGAATCAACAGTTTCGATTTGTGGTTCGGGTTGACTCGATAAAACCGAGTCAACTCGGTCAAACCTGGTCAACTCAGCGAGTCGACTCGGTCAACCCGGTTGACTCGGTCAACTCAGTCAGCTCCTCGATAAATCGACACGCGAGCTTTGGAAAATTGTAGAATGCACGCTAGCGAGTCACATATACGACATCACGAAGTCGTATTTAGCTAGCTTTGTACATGGAAATCCAGGTAAGTTCATAACCCACCTTTTTATGGTTTTACATTTTTCTAAATGTTTTCGGGGTGGAAAGACATGCACGTTTTGCAAATAGAAATAAGGTTTTCGGTGATCAAAAATTACATATTTTCTAGACATACACGTTTTGCTAAGACATAAGGTTTTTGACGAACAAAGGTTTCATATTTCTAAACCATTCTACAAACAAGTTGTAACTAACGCAAATGGTTTTTTTATTTTCAATAGACTCAAATGCTTTACAAGAAACTTATGTAAAACACACCGGTTTTTACAAAAACATAAACAGTTACAAAACACGCATGAGCTACAGATACTAGTGACGGGGTTGGTCCTAGTTACAAAGAGGACTGGTTAGTCCTGTACAAGAACAACGGAGACTGTGTGTCCCAAATACAACAACCCAAAACTTGCATGCACCTAAGGCCTTCATCTTAAGGACTGACGAATCCAACATACAGACTCATGCATGCATGTTTGTCATTGTCATGCGCAGATATTGACATCCATACAAGTGTTACAAACACGAAACTTTACAGATACAAGGTTTTACAAACATAATGCTTTACACATACAAGGTTTCACAAATGCAAAGTTTTCGTTAAACATGCCAAAGAAAATGAAGTTTTATTTCATTTTCTAAAGCAATACTTTAAAAACCGGTTATTCAAAAAGATTTATTCAAATATTTTACATACAAACTATGAACTCGCTCAACTTTATGTTGATTTTTCGCATGTTTCTTTCTCAGGTTACTTTCTCAGAATATGGCACTGTTGGAATAGGAGAACAATTGGAGATTTGATTACTTAGTGGGCGTTCGTTTTCTAGAAGTCTTAGCTTATTTGCTTTCGCTCTGCAATGAAGATACCAGTCCAGTCACGCTAGCTCTGATATTTCGGGGTGTGACAGATTGGTATCAGAGCTATAGGTTACAGCGAATAGGGTTTTCTGTAGGAATACCTAGGCTCTAACCTCACTTTTCTCTGGGGACTTAGACTATTAAGACTTTGAAAATATACCGAATGCCTAAGACTCGAATATGGTCTCCAACCATTGCCGAAAGACAATGAGTCAAAATTTGTTTTCGAACGTACGCTAAAGTGGTGTTTTATACAAGCTACACAAAAACAGTCGCATACAGTAAACAAAACTCTGAGAGTTTAGGAAACATGCAATTAGGACCTTCGGAAACTTATGTTGAAGTTCATTAAATGTCATCACGTAGGAACCACGTCTACTAACTCGGGCAAACGCCATTATTATGTTGTCTATGCTATTTTAGCTAATCGAGCAGGAAACTTACACAAAACGAAGCACGGGCATGCAAGATTACACCGAACTTAAGATATACATCAACGGAGGTTGAAGTACGTCACATACGAATTTTGAGGCAAGGTCTTTGAGAAGACACGATGGAGCATATCAGCGACGATCAGGAAGCGGCAACCTGTCACGCGATCCTGCAAACGACGCGAAACACGCCAAGGAGAAGACCTATGTCTCCGCATTCCCCCTATCTTATTAATGAAGAATACGCTATGTTGGACATTCCATGTTAATGTCACTTAACCACCGGTCATCACATGAAACCCCAGGTAAAGTCCTTAAATTTCTTTTATTGAAATTCCGAGTTTTACATCTAGTGAGTAGATTTTCTACACCTCTACTCCTCAAAATGGTCATTGCATCACGACGATTTCTTTTATTATAGAGAACACTCATTTGCTTCATTTCTTGCAAAATTCATATGTTACACATGCGTTGTTTGTTACGAATGTGGCTTCTCGTCGAATGATCGTTCTCATCAAAAATTTCAATTATTATTTCGCTATATTTAATTATCGCTTTGTGATTCGAATGACCCGCATTATTGCGAGTGTTGACTCCTTGCCATCAAGTCAACACACTTTCTTGAAACTTCTTTTCTTTTCAAGTTGCGCCGAAACCAAGATCGATTGTTTGAACTTGTCAATTCAAAACACCCCCGCACCATCATATTCAAATTCATTTTAACAAGCATTTCATTTGTTCCGAGTCGTAGTAGACTTGTTTGGTTTACGACTCCATTAAGTCGTTTGTTGAATTCGACACCTTGTGGTGGTGTTTTCACTAAATTGAAGCTTGCGCTAATCTCGTTTACACATATCATGCACGGATTCAATTATTTATTTATTGATTTGCTTTAAATCCGCTTTGATTTATCATATTACAGTGGTCTTAACAAAATCGTGTGTTAAGGCAATGGTACACAAATTCATTCTTATATTCCGGTGTACCTACTAATGGTTCTTTCATTATCGATCGAATGTTTCATGATATTCATTGCTTCTTCATCTTCGATCGGGAACAATATTTCTTTGACGTTTCTTTTTCAATTGAAAATCCTATGATGTCCGTTGCGACAAACATTCAGATTTACTTCATTGCGCTTTCATTTGATTTCAAACACGGTGAACTTATTCGGTCACCGCTATTATTGAATTATCTCGATCCCTACGACACCTTGTGACGTCGGTATAACTTGTAGCTTGTGCTAATCATGGTCGAGCGTTTCATGCAAAACTACTTCATTTGAGCTTGTTGATTCTAAGTTTCATCTAGCGGATGTTATTGTTTCTAGAACTCATATGCATATTATAAACGTTCGTTTGGAATTCTATTGGTTGAAATTCATGTCCATTGTTAGACCCCTGTTAACTTAGTCACACTGGTGACTGTATCAGTATGTCTCTTTTCCTTTGACACCAATTTCTGAAATACAATTCTCTTAACCATTGGGTTCTTATTGTTGTAGTACGTCCTTGGATTCACATAATTCGAATAAGTCTTGATTCGATTTCATGGTCATCCACTTTGACACTATTCGTATTTACCTACACATAACGTGACTCTAAGGAGTTAACGTATTCTAAATTTCGAGGATGAAATTTTATTAACAGGGGGAGAATGTGACAACCGGTGATTTACGGCTCCTAATTACGCGTAAATCAAGCATTAGGATGATAATAAACAGCGTTTAAGATGTAAATAAACTAAATTAGGCCCTTGGAGTGTCTAGGAACGCCTAATCGACCTTACAGCGCGTGTATGACGATCTGCGGAGAAATCGTTGAATATTAAAGGATAACTAATCGAAACCGAACAAAATACTGACAACGCCAAAAAATATGAATTTTATACGAATATTTAATAATTATAAATTTAGTTTTGTGAATTTATCGTGCTTCCGTACGCAACAAAGCGCAAACATGAACGAAAAACGCGACTGCAGGAACGCACCGACAAGGAAACGGAAGCAACGGACACGTGTATTTCCTTTAAAACTGAAATTTCTTGATATATTTAGATCCGTAATTACATTTTTATAATCGTGGTCGAAACCGGATCGAAAAACAGTTTACAAACGGCTAACGACACAAATTACATGATTTTACCGTAAGCGACGAACGAACGCGTCAACTGCGACTACCGACGCTATTTTACGTACTATGATTTTAAAAATTATAATTTACGACAATTTTTAGAAAAACGGGTGCGAAAACGGATTCGTAGAAATTAACGGGCCACTTAAAACACGGGGATTTGGCTTGTGGGCCTTGGGTCCAAGCCCAAAGCCCACTAATCTAACCTAAGTATTTAAAGCTAGTAAACCCTAATAATCCTCACTTTTACAGCCGCTCCCATCTTGTTTCCCTCTCAAAATTGGATCTGCAATGTCCTTCATCTCAAAAACAAAACACTAACCACATCTTCAAAAACCAGACAAACACACACTCAAACTTCATACATCTCTCACTCCCTTATCCCTCCCTCTCACACTCCCTGACCGGCGAGATATGGGGAGGAGCCAGCTCCTTTTTTTTCCGACATTACCCACCTCTCGTGATGTTTTGCAACATCAGACACCCCCTAATGTTCTTCCATCCCTCTCGATCTGCCTATGTCCGACGACCGGAGCCGTATTCCGGCGGCCTCCAGCGTCGTCTATTCCCCGAAAAACTCCTACACACACACCCACCTGACCTAGAGAGACGAAGAGATAGAGTGATGAGGTGGGGAGGTGTCAGCCACCATCTTCGGTGGTACACACACCCAAATCGGACAGACAGCCGGCGAGAAACGATAGCAGAAGAACGAAGAGAAGGAGATCCGTGGATGGATCGACAAAGAGAGAGAGAGATAGAGAGTCAGTGTCGTCTGTAGCGGCGGCATACCACTCCGACGAGCTCCGATGTTGGCTCGGGATTTTCGATCAGGTTCAAAGTGGTGTTTTAGCTTTGGTTTAGAGTTGGTTCAATTTCGAATCAGACTCGGCTCAGTTCAGCTTGGATGGTGGTCGACGACTGTGAAGGTGGTGGTTATCAGTTCGGGGGACTCGGGCCTTGGTTTGGTTCAACAGGTTCGATTTCAAGTCAAAACGGGTCAGCTCAGTCTCAGGTTCGAGTTATGAAGTCAACAGGGTTTTGGTGGCATTTCGGGTCAGATCCGGTTCAAGTTTCGGGTCTCGGTTCAGAGGATTCGGGTCACGGTTCACGCCAGCGGGTTTGGGTTTCTGAATCAACAGTTTCGGTTTGTGGTTCGGGTTGACTCGGTAAAACCGAGTCAACTCGGTCAAACCTGGTCAACTCAGCGAGTCGACTCGGTCAACCCAGTTGACTCGGTCAACTCAGTCAGCTCCTCGACAAATCGATGCGCGAGCTTTGGAAAATTGAAGAATGCACGCTAGCTAGTCACATCTTGGATACAACATCACGATGTCGTATTTAGCTAGCTTTGCACATGGAAATCCAGGTGAGTTCATAACCCCACCTTTTTATGGTTTTACATTTTTCTAAATGTTTTCAGGGTGGAAAGACATGCACGTTTTGCAAATATAAATAAGGTTTTCGGTGATCAAGAATTACATATTTTCTAGACCTACACGTTTTGCTAAGACATAAGGTTTTTGACGAACAAAGGTTTCATATTTCTAAACCATTCTACAAACAAGTTGTAACTAACGCAAATGGTTTTTGATTTTCAATAGACTCAGATGCTTTACGAGAAACTTATGCAAAACACACTGGTTTTTACAAAAACATAAACAGTTACGAAACATGCATGAGCTACAGATACTAGTGACGGGGTTGGTCCTAGTTACAAAGAGGACTGGTTAGTCTTGTACAAGAACAACGGAGACTGTGTGTCCCAAATACAACAACCCAATACTTGCATGCACCTAAAGCCTTCATCTTAAGGACTGGCGAGTCCAACATACAGACTCATTCAGGCATGTTTATCATTGTCATGCGCATACATTGACAGCCATACAAGTTTTACAAACACGAAACTTTACAGATACAAGGTTTTACAAACATAACGCTTTACACATACAAGGTTTCACAAACACAAAGTTTTCGTTAAACATGCCAAAGAAAATGAAGTTTTATTTCATTTTTAAAAACAATACTTTAAAAACCGGTTATTCAAATATTTTACATACAAACTATGAACTCGCTCAACTTTATGTTGATTTTTCGCATGTTTCTTTCTCAGGTTACTTTCTCAAAATATGGCACAGTTGGAATAGGAGAACCATTGGAGATTCGAGTACTTAGTGGGTGTTCGTTTTCTAGAAGTCTTAGCTTATTTGCTTCCGTTGTGCAATGAAGATACCAGTCCTCACGCCAGCTCTGATATTTCGGGGTGTGACAAAAAACGCGGAACGTAATTTAGTGTTATGTAATAGTTAATTTGATTTTATGATTAAGAAATTAGAAGGATATGGGACTTGAGTATGGATAATTTACGTCATGGAAATATGAAAACGAGAAAGAAAGAAGTTCGGAGGCCTAACGGTTGTTTACAAAAGTAAATAGAAAACATAAGTTGCTGAACTGGGTTCTACCGTGGCTTACGGTACCCACCGTAAGCTACGGTAGGTGGTGATGCCACTACTTCCAACGCAAGACAGTCAACCCACACCGTAGGGAAATTCCCAGCTACCGTAAGCTACAGTGGATACCGTAGGTTATGGTGGGGTTCCAACAGCAAAGTTGTTTTTTCATTTTTCCTCGATTTCGGACCCTGTGAACCCGTTCCAAGCCATTTTACATCCATATGGTACCTCAATCTTACCAAATGGTTTTTTTGTGAAGTATGAATGAGTACTGAATTCGTCTTTAGGATTCAGAAATGTAACCGAAAGTCATTAAAAATCAATAGAATGGGGCGTGTAAGCGAGTATGCGTGGGTACAAAATAAGTATATGGGCATGTACGTATATATTTAATTGCCTTTCAGTAGATGGAACTTATAAGTAAGCATGTATAGAAATGAGTGTGCATGTAAGTTGTTATTTACAAGACTTATATGTATGATAGTATGCAACGATGGAACTTATAAGTAAGCATGTATAGAAATGAGTGCGCACGTAAGTTGTTATTTACAAGACTTATATGTATGGTAGTATGTAACTAAGACTTGTTCACTTAAACATATAAGAATGTAAACTATAAGTAAGAGTTTGTAAAGAGTGGTAATTATATGAAGTAAAATTTATTATACATGAATGTTTTGGATTAGATAAGATGTATACGCATTACTGAACCATGGGTATTTGAACATGTGAACTCTCCTATGAAACTTGTAAGTACTTATAGGGTTGATATACATCAGTATTAACGATGTTAACCGGGTTGCTTTTGAGGTTGAAATGAAGTGCAGGTACATTATTGTTGACTCAGTAAAGATTATATACCAAGGTGAAATGTTGTAATTCAGAAGGATAAATGAATGGAATGCATATAGGAATAGAACGAGATGAGACCCCATAATTATGAATCTTAGAAATATATTTATATATATGTAAGGTGTACTAATGATGCGAATGTATGTGGTGAGCACAGGTTGCACGGAATTATGGAATATCAGCATGAAGGACAAGAGATTTAAAGATCAAGTTAGAGATGCATGGATTGTACGGAGTAGGTGATCATTTAATTTGTATTAGTACGTTATTTTTTATTTACAAAATGAAGGATGAATGATGTAATTCTTCTGAAGAAGTTGTCTTAAATGATTGAAAAGTATGAAAGGATATTTAATAAGAAAGAAATTTTACGGTACGTATTTCCGCTGCGTCTTTTGGGTTAAAAAGTGTTAGGGTCTTACAAACCACATGGGCCAAAAACATAATTTACTATATAAACAAATATATAAATCTATATTTTCTAGAGTTACATTAGTGGCCTGGCCTGTTACTCATGATTCTCGATTATTCTATTTCTTGATGTTAGCAATTAATGTACACCGATCAAATAAGATCATTTTCTTTTTGGGACCTTTTTTCTTTAATTCATCCAGCGGGAATTAGAATTAATTAATAAATCATCCATTTTGGTTCTATATGCTTAGCCAATGTTACTAATACTGCCTATTCTATGTTCTTCTTTAGACCCTCTTTTCATTCTAATTGTATCATAGACTGTGTCAATGTGGAGTAAATGAATGCATTTTATACAATACTATTAAGTAATCTAAAGTGACGTGAACTAGATCTTATGGAGCCTGCTCATATATGACATTTTTCATATTTGATCATAGAAAAGATTATCTTTAAGCTTTGCCTTTTTTAAAAGTATTTCCAATAATGGTGACAGGCTGCCGAAGACGTCTATTGCAGAAAGAAAGATGGTGGAAGCGTATCACGCTCTTGAGAGCTTTAATACCAAATCAAAAACTGAAATATATTCTCTTGCATATAGTTGTATGATCATAAAAGGGTTGAAACCTGGATTTTATTCATACAATGACTTAGAGAACATAGTAATTAAACATGAACCTACTTGGTCGAATACATCTATACTATTGGATTTTGCCCATGTACACTAGATTTAATAAATGGTTTATGTGCGTGCAGGACTTTGTCTTCTTTTTGTGATTCTTGTGACAATCCGCATGTTCCGTTTGGCACCGATCCTACTTAAGATGTGATCCCGTTAATTGATGAGAGTTATTAATATAAAAAGGATTTATATATGTATATTCGAAGTACATGTGGTGGTATGTATATATATATATATATATATATATATATATATATATAGGATAAAGATCCGTTAGGAACCACCCCTTATTGCGAGACCCGCGAGAAGCAATGTGAACACAACAAAAAATGCCTAAAAATAGCTAAAAAACATACAAATTTTTTTTTTTATAAAAAAAAACGCTACTTTTAGTAGCCAAAAATTATTATTTTTTTTTTTTTTGTAAATTTAAAAAAAAAAAAAATTTGGCTACTAAAAGTAGCGATTTTAACATAAAAAATTTAGATTTTTTTTAGATTTTTTTTGGTTTTTTGGGTGTTTAGTTTTTAGCATTTTAGCTGGGGGGGGGGGGGTGGGTGGGGGGGTTAGGTTTTTTGGGGGTTTAGTTTTTAGCATTTAGCTTGAGAGGGGGGGGGGGGGGGTTTAGGTTTTTGAGCTATTTTAGGTTGTGTTCACATTGGTTCTCGCGGTTCTCGCAATAAAGGTGGTTCTCGCATGAACCTTACCCTATCTATATCTATACTACTTTAATAAGGATATATGAAGGACAGAATGGTAATTCAGCAAGGTGTTGAAAACACCCTCAATGCACAATGTACAAGTCTTAAGGCACAAGAAAACACAAACAATTTACCCTTTACCCGGATCATCATCAACCGTCCATTTTTTCACTTTTTCACACGGATCACGATCTGGACCGTCCATTTGACTTCACACGGATCAACAATTCCTTTCTCTCTCATTCCTCACACATCTCACAAAAACATCAGATCTTCTCTCTCTCTTCTCTCTCTCTCTCTCTCTCTCGGCGATCTAGGGTTTCATGAGATCTATCACCAGATCCGTTTGATGAGCAGATCTAGGGTTTTGTAAGTGGAGATTCACCAGATCCATTTCTTTCTTCTGATTTAATGAATATATCTGGCTCTAATATGGCAAGTTATGATGTTTGACGGTAGTTTCTATATGTTTTTCAGATGTCGAAGGCACCAAGGGATCCACAGATTTGAACAAGGGATCCACAGATTTGCTGGAGAATGGCCGGAATCAGGTGACTGTCTGTCCATGAATCTCTCTGGAATCATGTTTCGGATGAAGGTAAACACGCAAATCGCTCTTTAAGACGACGTTTTACTTCCATATTAATTACGTTGTCCTTTGCACTGAATTACTATTCTGAATTCTTAAGAACTTTCACTGATTTAAAGATTTTACACTAAATGACAGTCTTGGATGGACTTTAGTAGAAGCAATCTTGAATTCCGACATGATGTAATTTGATGTATAGCTTATTTCGTTGATTTAGGGTTAAACAATGGTAAAATAAGTTGTAATTATTTTCTTTTGAGTTAACTTTGTGTGATCGTTGTCTTGTGCAGACATTGATAGAACAAAACCAAGACTCAAAATCCTGCACTCAGTCATTCACCAAAGCTTCTAAATCAGGTATAATTTTAAATGAATCACCTGTGTTCATCCTTTTTAATTAGCTGGTATTGTGTTTAAGTTGTACCGAATGAATCTAAGATGTCAAGATGTACCGAATGAATTAGAGGCTTAAGTGATTGTAAATGACAAATGACTGTTTAATAACTGTTTATATGATAGAATATTACGATTTTAACCTTTTGTGCATGAAATGGCATTTACAGGGAGCTCCTCATCCTCTTCAAGTGCTCATGGATAAAGAAAATCAGCTGGTATTGTGTTTAAGTTGCTTCTGTTTTCTGTTCGCCTTTAAACCCACTTTGAGGATTCAAATCAGGTATAATTTTAAATGAATCACATGTGTTCATCCTTTTTAATTAGATTCTGTTGTTGAGTTATTATTGTTAGTTGACCTTTTACTAATGATATTGAGGCTCGTGAAGCAATAGGAAGGAATGTTAATCGACTTCGAAAGCATCCGTCAAATGAAGACCAAGGGGGATGTATTTCAGCGCCGCTGATCGTGGAGAAATGATGTCAGTGGTTTATAACTGGCCTTCTGATCAGGTCTGTTAGTTTTAAAATAATGTAATAATAACCTTTAATCGTTTTCTATATATTATTTATATTTCATACTAATTAATACATCCTGTTTGATAGGTTGATATGATTGTTGTCACAGATGGAAGCCGAATAATGGGTCTTGGCGATCTTGGAGTTCAGGGGATCGGCATTGCAATAGGAAAGTTGGATTTATACTTGCGGCTGGCCCCAATAAAGGAGACACAAACCATTGCGAGATCTGTGGCCGGAGCCTTGATGCTTTCTGCTTTTGTTCACTTGGTTGCAAGGTATAAACCCACTTCCGCTTTTGCACATTCTCAATCGGTTCGGCTATTTGATTAAGTAATTAGTGCCAATCCTGGATTTTTCCATAGATGTCAGATATTTCCGATTATTTTCGGTGTTGGGTTCTCTATCACTAAATATTTTTAAATTTCACTAGAAAATACATGATAAAAGTTTAATATGCTTTCATTTGCTCTGTATAGGCTTTATTTTTTATGGTGGAGGTTGTTTCAAATTACTGATTTGCGGTTGTTATATGGTTAGCTTGGTGGCATGAAGCGTGGTTCAGTCAGCAACAACATTATCTCTAGCGTAGGTGTAATCGACAGATCTGTGGCGCGATGGTGGAGTTGTTGAGGTTTTGGTTCAGATGCGCGACTCATGCTTGATTTCAGGAAAACTAGGGTTTCGTAAGTTGAGATTCCGGCGATCTAGGGCTTAAACAAGCTTTCTCCTGCAATGTCCAGCAACGAGGTGAAAACCAACACCCGAAAAATGGGTTTTTTTTTTCGGATTTCATGTATTCTTGAGTTCACCAGGCTCTGCAGAAAAAAAAATTTGTTTCTGCATGTTTTTCGACAAAAAAAAACTGCAAAAAACCGGTCTGCCAGGCTCTGCAGAAAAAAAAAATCTGTTTTTTCATCTTTTTATAATATTTTATAAGGTTTTTTCAGCAATAAACTTCCAAAACAGCTTTTTTTCAGCCAAACAACACCCAAAACTGCCGACTTTTTCAGCACAAAAACATCAAGTTTCTGCATGTTTTTCGACAAAAAAAAACTGCAAAAAACAGCAGGTTTTTTCAGCAAGCAGACCCCCAAAACTGCAGGTTTTTTTCAGCACGTAACCATAGCTTCTGCAGAAAATAAACAACAAATAGTTTCTGCAGTTTTTTTATATTATTTTTGTATTTTTTTTTATTTTAACTTTTCTTCTTTTTTAATTTTTTTCATCTCATTCTTACCCGAACTCATCCTTACCCGAACCCATCCTGACCCAAACTTATCCCGACGTTTTCTTAATATACCCATCCTTACCCGAACCCATCCTGACCCAAACTTATCCCGACGTTTTCATCTCATTAGTTAGTATACTTGAAGCACAATAGACAAATTCATTCTTTTTTTAATCTATGAAGCACGGGGATGGCATATTGCATCGAGTACCCGTCCCGGGGACGGCTCGGGGACGGAAACGCATAAAGGTAAACTGTTCATGACATTCAGTTAGTCACTTTGATAACTGGTACTTTTGTCAATTGATTCTATCCAAATTTGGATGGTTTTGATGAGTTACCATGATTGTTGTCCTTGTATGTGTTTCAACATGTAGGTTCACGGATATTACTCTGGAGATGTTGATGTGAAGGCCTGCTGAAGAGGCTGCTCTCAAAGCAATTCGAGTTATTGGTGCCTAAATGACGCCAAACTTGATGAGCTCAAGCAGGTTTGCTTTCTCCACTTTTTATATGTATATACCATTTGCAACACTTAAATTGCACATTTACACTCTTTTAACAATTGCAACAAGGTGACCCCATTGAACAACGGTACAAAGAGCACTCAGAAAGAGGATCCTTTGTCGATCAACTGGTCAATCATGTTAATTGGTTCAAACAGGCTACTGCATCTGCTGATCCCAAGTATGAACATATTGACTTGAGTGAGAAACAGAAGGTAATTATTTTAATATCCATAATTTTTTTTAGCGTATGTTCATTTTTATCTATTCACATGTGTCTACCCCACCCTTTTTCAGGTCTTGAACGAGTGCCCAAACACAGAAAATTGGTTGAGGGAAAAAAAGCAACTGCAGGACTCGCTACGAAAGCATGCTGAACCAGTTTTTCTGTCATCTGATATTAGGATGAAAGTAGAGGCACTTGATAGGTATGATAGCTATATTACATAATGACTCTTATGGTACCTCTATATTTTGATTTAGTCCGCTTCTACCACTTCTGGTGCAAGTAGTTTAGCTAAAAAAGCTGCAGGTTTTTTGGTCTCAGCTGGTGGGGAAGTTGTATCACATATGGTCAATGCATTTCATGAACATCATGATGTTTCAGTCCCAGGTTTTCAGGAATTGGATGGTGTCAAAATCTTGGTTTAAAAAAGCGTGCCTTAAGCGTGCTTAAGCGCAAAGCGACCCTAGGCGCAAAGAGTTGCGCCTTGTGTGACATAAGGCGAGCTCTGTGCAAAAAGCGCACAAAAGCAAGCTTTTGGGAAAAAAATCCCACTTAGGCAATCGCTTCTTGTACATAAGGTGTTTTTGTGCATTAAACTGATATACATGTAGCTAAAATGGTTGTACATTTAAGCGATTTATATATTAAATCATATATAAACCTAATTTATAACTATATTTTGGGTTAGGGATGCTAAAAATCTTATAGGATATATATATATATATATATAAGCACCTTGCGCCTCGTGTACGAAAAGCCCTCCGCTTTTGCGATTTGCGCTTTGATTTTAGACCTTGTCGCTTTTGTACATTTCGCGTTTTTTTAAACCATGGTCAAAATATCCAAACCCCAGGTACACTTGTTATTTTGTATTGTAGTTTTTTATTTGTTTTTTAAATCTAAAAATAAAGAGTTACCGTTTAGTTTATTTGTTTTGTAGTTTTTTTTTTATTTGCAACTCTCCCTTGTAATCTGTGTCTTTTACTAGGACTTGATAATCTGTGTCCTTTACCATTTATTTTTTATGTTCTTACTTTATCATGTTTATAAAGTGAAGGACCTGGATGTTGTCATGATAAATTTGATATTTTGTTCTTTTTCTTGTTAAGAGGAGGTGGTTTTACCCGATAATTCCATCTGGTAGAGGCGTTAAGAAGAGGTGGTTTTACTGGCATGATGACGGGTCATGTTGGCTGGATGATGGTGACCGTACACTGCAAGCTAGGTATCCCACATTTACGATCACAAGTATTTTCTTTATCTGTCAAAATATGCAGGCAATGTACAAGTTTACATAGGGATGAGCACGGTACCCGTTCGTTACCGAAAGTACCGGTACTGAAAAACCGGAAAAGGTACCGGTACCTGGTACCAAATGTTCATCCTTATGCATACTGTACAACAAATAGGTTGTAAATGTTTTTCATTTAATTGTTGTCAGGACAAGTTATACTTGATGGGCATGAATTTAAAGGACATAGCTAAGGAAACAAATTGGTCATGTTAGCCAAGAGCCAGCACTGTTTACAAACACCATAAAAGAAAACGTACTTTTGGGTCGGCTTGATGCATCCAAGATTGAGGTTAAGGAAACATCATGTGTCGCCAATGTTGGTCATAGTGTGAGCTCCTCTGGGTACCTCTTTTAAATGTTCAGCCAATTAGTCAAATTCTATGTTATATTAATATTCTTTATCACCTAACAAAAAACTAGGTAATTTATAATCTAGGTCGTGTAAAGGTATTTTGTTTATTTACACTTCAAAGCCGACCACTATTGCTCATTGTGTGGGGCCACCTAAATAACTTACTTTAAAGCATGGGTGGTGATGGAACTTGATTCTTGAACGTTTAGTCATTATTCAAATACTATACCATTTTGATAATTTTGTTCAGTTTCGTCAATTTTGATCATTAAAGCCTGAATCATGTCGACCTCTCAAGTTTTAATGTGGTGATGATTGATCTTGATTTTTGAATGTTTTGTTGAATACGATACCATACACGTACTCTTGTTCACCTTGTTTTTAAAGCCATACGCATGTAGTTTACGCATCTACCCCCATTTGCTGATAGAAAATTATGCAAAATGGTTCATTATTTGTTGAAATTATCTTAGAAGCATATAATTTGACTATGTTTTTTCCGAGATTGTGAAATTCATCCTTAAATAATTGATTGAGGTTGATGAAAATTTTAAGAATCGTGAAAAAAAAAAAAGTAAAAAAAAAAAGCTATCAAAAATACCATACAATATGTCACGAGAGGATGAATAAAATAACAGATAACGAATACCGCGTTTTAACAAGGTCTTTTTTAGATTGTGAAATTCATACTTAAATAATTGAATGAGCTTGACGAAAATTTTAATAAATCATGACAAAAAAGTAAGAAAATTAACGAAAGTACTATACAACATATGCCGTGAGGATTGATAAAATACCAAAAAACGAATACCGCGTTGTAAATTGTCGCCACGTTGTAAATGATTGTTTTGGATGGTGTATTCCTGTAATACATGCCTTCAAGACCCAATAACTATTTTGATTATGAAAATGTTTTAAATCAGCAGTTTTATTCGCTTGCAACATGTAGTTGTGTTTTATATTACATTCATCAAATAAAAACACATGGTTTATTTAATGGAAGCTTAGGTGCAAACTCAACTACATATTTTATTACCTGTGTATGTTACACGTATATATGTTTTTTTTACCAATATAGTCATATTTTAACTCCTTTATTTTCAACGTACTATACAAGCAAATCGATTACATATATTCCTTGATCAACTTGTCATGGAGTAGTTATAGCATCAATTGAAACACAAACAAAGAATACATAAATACAAATCATATTTGTTAAAATAAGCTTAACACTTATTTCCACACTTGAAACAATGAGGAACTCTTCTACAACATTTTTCGACTAGCCAAATGGCTCGATTGATGTCCTCAATGATTGCAACAAGCTCGGATGTCACACCACGGCATATACACCCCGCGTGGCTAACCCTCACACATTGGCAACACTATGGGCTTGAAACCCCTTGCAACTACAACTTGTAGGCATTCACAACCCTTAATCAATCCCAAAGCAACCTGTGAACAATCCCGTCGTGGTAAGACATCGTGTTTCTCATTTCCATGAGAGCACTGAAAAACTAACGAGTACCCCTTTGCAAATTGTCGCTGCCGCCGCATCGCGCGTGTTTCCTGCTAGAATATAACATTACTAAAACTAATAGTTTTATATCCCATTTCTGGTCTCATACTCGAATGCCCTACCCGTTACCCGTTTGGATGTTTCATGCTTCAGGTATTTAGCATCAATAAACGTAAGATATTTATTAATATCTTACGTAAGACCAAACTTTGTTACAATATACAATATATCACGAGAAAACTGATAAATTAACTGGAAAACGAGAACCGCCCCGAACATAGCGCTAAACTCACCAACCTAAGTGATATGTTTCCCGCCGCATCGCGCGGGTAAACGACTAGTATATATATATATATATATATATACAGTAGAAACGCTATAAAATAATACACTTGGGACCACCAAAATTTATTAATTAAAAGAGTTATTAATTAATCGATAAATTAATAATTATTAATTTGTCACACCCTCAAAATCCACACGCGGAGTATTACCGCGAGACGTGTGACGACCAGGATCTTAGCCACTAATTATTTTGAACCGTTTAGTTATTATTACAAATAATGGTATAATTAGCGACCAATTTTAAATTTTTCAAAACATAGCTTGAGTTTGCAGCGGAAAGGAAAGAAGAACACATCGTAATTTAAAACCACAAGTTGTTCATATGAAACTTACGAACCACGCACTCCATCCGATTGCAACGTCCGTCCATTGCTGTATCGAGCAACCTGCAAAGCATGCAGTAGAGTGTCAACATAAAGTTGGCGAGTTCACGAGTTTAGTGTTTTCCAGTTTTATTTCCAAAAACTTGTTTTAACCAGTTAATTTATCCGTTTATACATGCGATGGGGAGCTACCCCATAAGTAAGCGACTAAACTGTTTTTACAATACCGAATACTATTCATCCGTACGTTTCCGTAGAGTGCCCCGTTTGTCAATGTTCTATCATCATTGACGGTTGCCAGAGTACATTAGTTCACGCCCGATCCCATACGCGGGCACGGTGTGAGGTTGGTGAGACCTAAATAGCGCTATCAACTAATAACCCGTTCGCCTGACCCCGGCGACTAATCGGTATTAAGAAGTGAGGACTTGAGTGATAGAGTTTTGTTTAGTGTTGCTTGTTGCATCCAGTATAAACAGTAATTAACTAAAAGTTCCCAGTAACAAGGGAAGAAAAGTAAGTTTGTATCCCTCACAAGGGGATAGAAATACCGTATCCCGCACAAGGAGATAGTAAGCAATCCCAAACCAGGAAAAGTGTTTTGTTCTGTTTCCCAATCCACCGGGAACGCATGCTTTAAGTAAAAAGTAGTGAACTCACCTTTGCTTTGCTCGGTAGTAAATTTACTCGTGTTAGGTTGGTCAACCATACCCTATTATGGTTATACATATTTATTAGGTCCGTATGCAAGTAGTGTCACGTATAAGTTACACGTATCTAGCATGTAGCACGTAAATCCATATTTCATATAATACACACACTTTGCATAATGTACAGTAATTGTAACAGTAACACGTATCATACCAGCATGCATGTTATTGGGCCTATTCTAGCGTATGAACAATTAATCATCATCAGTTAGACATCAACAGTCAAACAACAACACTAGTATATAGTCCAAAACATCAGTTTGTGCGGCCCAACAACTAAGCAGAGTAGTCCAGTCGAAACTGGATAGTCTCGACTCGAGACTATGAGGTCTCGAGTCGCAACCGCTGGACTCTAAGTCGAAATCAGCAGGTCTGGAGTTGTGAACATTTGAGTCGCAACCGTAGAGGTCTCGAGTCGCAACTGATGCAGGTTCTGGTCTCGAGTCGCAACCGGACTCGCAAACACGGTCTCGGTTCATGCTGTTTTGGTCTCGAGTCGCAACCGGACTCGTAACTGTGGTTTCGAGTCATAAGGTTTGTGTGCCGATCACGTGTGGTTTCGAGTCGCAACCAGGTGTTTGCGACTCGCAACCGATGTCGCAACCGAGGGATTTCGACTCATCATGTGGCGGTCTCGAGTCGCAACTGGAGGTTTCGGCTGGACAACTGCTGATTCGGTACAGTGTACTATCCAATAACATTCTGATTTCATGCACCATTATGTACTATCCTCATAAACATGTTTATTTGTCTAACCCTAACAAAAAACGGATCAACACATGAATTTCAAATATTTCCAGCATCATTCAATCAGTTCATCACTTAGGGTTTTTACATTCATATTCATCCTAGACATCTTGACTCTATCATTGTTTCGTCAATCTTGTGAACACATGGCAATATCAGATTGTTGTTCCAAATGTTATCACACCACCAATCCATCTAGTAGTTGCATCTATCATATGATCGGCCAACATTTCTCATTCTAAATCATGTCATACATCATTATCAAGACAGGTTGCACATCACACTTCATCAACCACTAATCTTATTTACGCTAAAACAATTGCCAAGTATATTATGTCTAGAAATCCACAATATGCAAAGGGAATCAACAGTACTACAACAGTAGCCATTTACACTCTTTTAATACTACACATTTAACCATTATTCATCAAACAATACCCAAGTTTTAGCAACACTTCATTCAAGATATAACATCCTTTTACCCACCCTTAGTTTACATACATGCCTATCAAACCGAGACCCACAATCAGCACAATTATTCCAAACAATATCAAGTTAAAAACACCAAAATGATGCAAGGCCACATCAACGGGTGTTCATTTTTAAATCTTGCAACAAGTTCACATTCTATTTCAACCAAGCATAAACACATATAGAAATCAAGAGTCAAGACACAAACAGTCAAGGATGACATTTAACTGACCGAAAGATGAGAAAGGCCAAAAAGGGGACTCCCGCTGCCACTATTGCACGAGCCGAAGCTCTGGCAGCCGCCGTTGTCCTCAGCTCCGCCACCACCTCTACTGCCCTGACCGAACCACCACCTAAAACCACGAATCCGGAGTGAAAAGATGTTTGATTCGCCGACTGCCGGAACTGTGCCGCCGCCGCTGCTTGACGTCACCCACCGTTATGTTTCTAAAAGAGCCACCACCCTACACAATGGTGGTGGTCGGCTGAGTTTTCACGAGAGAGAGAGAACAGTGGAGGGAGGATGTGTCATGTGTGTGTGGTCGGAGTGGTCAGGAAAAGTCAGGGGTTCAAGTTTGCTTGCCGGTCGGATAAGGGCGTCGGAGCCTTGGCCGGAACTCCGGTCGCCTGAACTGTGATCGAGAGAGGGAAGGAGAGGGGCAGGGGTGCGACTGATTACTTCTTTTAGGGTTTTGGGCTTTTGCAAAAGTGAAGGGGGTGGGAGGTTTAAGCTTATTTTTATAGGGTAGGGTTTTAAGTTAATTGGGTTGGGCCTAGCCCAAGTGCGTGAACCCGTTAAACGATTAGGCATCTCGCTCATTAGACTGATCCGGGTTTGTTTATGTAATTTAGTGAAGGGACCTCTCGTCACAGATTATTATTGTTTCATAAATAATAACAACAATAATAGTAATAACAATAATAATAATAAAAATAATAATAATAATAATAATAGTGTTACTAAAATGCCCTTCTCTTGACAACGAGAGTACGGGTTGTCACATAATTTATATATTAATTAATATTTTATTAATTTCTAGTAGAATACTTAGTTTACAAACACATTTCAAGCTTCCACTTAATTATTGTATACAATGCATGTATATCAAATGAACAGCCCAATTTGAAAGAAACCTTCAATCTCCCACCTTATTATGCTTCTTGTGTTCAATGTATAAATGCAATGCAATGGATGTCGAAGATGTTCTGACTCACCCAGAAGAAAATGTAGTTGCACAGTTGTTGACTGATGAAGAAATTATTGAAAGTGTAATTGGAATTATTAAAGATGATATCGATGAAGAAGATGATGAAAGTTCTACAATGGAGCCCCCTTCGCGAAACGAAGCTATTAAAGCGGCAATCACATTGAACAATTTCTTGTTGACCTATGAGAAAACAACACCAGAAGTTCTTACCATGCTAAGGAAAATTAGAGACGAGATTCAAGGGGAAATTGATTTCAAGAAAAAACAAAAGGCAATTGAGTTATTTTTCAAGAAACCTTCATAAATCATTCATGTAATATACTATATATAAGGAATTATTAATTTATATTTTATATGGGGTCTAAAGAAATTATCAAAAATTTATTATCTTATAATTTTAGCGAATTATTAATTTAGCACCATATCCCCGAGTCGGGACCGGCAAAAAAATATTATCTTAGAGAGTTTATCAAATAATCGAGTATTAATTTATCGAGTTTCTACTGCATGTATGTATGCACACAATCGGATAATTTGAATTTCACGTTACTCACACAACTCCACAAGCTCACACACTTATACTTCCTTGGGCCTGCACACACTCCTCTCTGATTTGGAACTCAGGCCCAACATGGCAAGCCCAATACTCATTCCTGTTTGCCCTAATATGACCGCACACATAGTAAAGAAGCCACACAAGAGTGTGCGACTATTTTGGGTGTGGGTATATAAGGTTAGTAGCCGACACACCTGAAAGAATTGGCCCTTTTCATGATTTCATCAATCCCCAAATTATTCCCCTTATCCTCACTCTCTCACTAGCTCTTCCCTCTCTCTCTAAAAATCTGCAAATCATTCATCATCACTTCTTAGAGAGATTCTCGTAAAGCATCAAGCTTTTCTGTTTAGAATCGTTCCTGGTTCAAGATCCGAACCATCTCGAGTAGTCTTCATTTTCCGACAAGCATCTTCTCGGGAGAACCTCATCCTTCTCGCACACCCACTTGTTTCCACACTTCCAGGTTAGTGATCGACCATGTTGTTTGAATGACTGAATAAATGTGGTTTGATGTTGTAAAGATGTTCAAGTTGATTCTATGAAAATGGTTGATTGTTCAAATAAACTAACATGAATGATGCATACAGTAGCGAATCATCAAGATGATGTGTATTATGTAATAAAATGATATTGAAACAATACTTTGTTCACATTGAGGTTGCTGGGTTTTCTTTGAAAAATACAACTAAACCTGCTAAGAGTACAACTGAATGATTCATGCCTAAAATAATAATATTAGGATAAGAGATTCTGTTCACGTTGAATGTGAAGAACTGGGTTTTCTTCTATGAATGTACAACTGTTTATGCAATAGGTAGAACCTAGTCATGCATTTTTTTTTAATGATCGTTTATGACTGAAACAGTGAGTTAGGGATCCCGTTGAGATGATGATGATGATTATGATGGTTGATATTTGTTAAGAATGATGTTTTTTTTCTGATCCATGATTCCAAGTAACGATTTCCGTTGAACATTCGAAGTAATGATCACTGTTCGTTGCTATATGTTTTAAGAAAAGAATGATGCTCGTAGAATGAATTGTTATAAAAATGATTCATGGTTTTGTTTGAATGAGTTAATGAACTGGGTTTTGTATTCTGATGAATTGAACATTTAAAAATAATTTTGTCTTATTTGATGGATCCTAGAATGGGTAATGTAAGAATTGTTAAGGAATGTACAATCCCATGAGCTTAGGGTACAACCCACATAAGCATTGTGTATTAAATGTTCTTTTTGTCTCATTTAGTTGATTTAAAAAGTGTGATAAGGAATTTTGTAATGTCCATACAACCATGAGATCGCACACTAAATGTTGAGCCCCACAAAAATATTTCTTGCATTTTGTTTGGTTTGGTCGCACACTGCGGAATCAGCCGCACACTAACTTTTATTCCTCATTTTAACTGGGCCTCACCTGCTTTCAGACTGCATGAGCCCAGTTGGGCTGCCCCATGGTAAAAGCCCACTTGTTTTAAAAACCATCGCACACCAACTTGGAAACATATTCCCGGACTGGACTGTCCAATCGCACACTTCATTTTGATCGCACAATTGTATTCCAATAGCGCACTAGTATTAAAGGGCCCCACCACTTATTTCAAACAATTTCATGTCTTGGGTCACACAAACTGTTTTAAACGCACACTAACTTGGAACAGACAAAATCACATTTTGGGCCATGCACACTGTTTGGGCCGGTTACGGGTGACTTCGTCGCACACCATTATATAGTCGTACACTTCACATGGAATCGCACTAATTAGGTGACCGGCCCCACTGCTGTTTTGGTCGAATATTATATGGTCTGACCCCACCACTTGCCTCATGTATTTTATCACTGGTCGCACAAATCCTTTCCGTCACACGCTAAATGCAAATCATTTTTATGCATTTGGGCCTTATGGATGTTCCGGACTACACAAGCCCATTTAGTGGGCTGCACAAGTAGTAGGAAATCCATGTATATGAAACGAATCACAATGCTTGTCTTAATTATGTACGACTGTAACTGCTTCAACATACGGTGTTCGTATAAACATACGTGATAAGTATTGTACGCTACATGTGAAAATATGTGAAATACGTGGTTACTTGATACGTGTGTGAACTATGTGTTATACGTGAACTACTTGCATACAGTCCTAACAAGTGGTAACCGTTATAGGACGTTGTTGACCAAGTTTAGGATAAACATAGTTATCTACCGAGCAATCTAAGGTGAGTTCACAACTCTTACTAAAAGCATGCATTCCCGGTGGTTTGGGAACTACATAGATATACCAAGGTAACGGTATGAGAACTAACGGAACTCACAATTCAAAACATGTATTCCCGGGATTGGGAACTTCATACTAAACGAAAACTCTACCATGAAAGTCCCTTTACGTATATACTGATTAATCGTTGGGAGCGAACGGGATATTAGTTGATAGCGCTATTAGGTTTGACAAACCTCACACCGTGCTGGGAGCTGGGAGTGAACTATTATCTGGAATCTAGTCAATGATGGTAGAACATTGATCTGGGGCGAATAACTATTACGTCAAGGTTTCAGTACTACACGGTTTAGTAGCTCATTATGGGATGGGATTCCCACAACATGTTCTGGATAACATGGTAACTTACTGAATTACTGTTTTTGGGATAAAACAAGAAAAACGTTTTTGAAAGCCCGTGAACTCGCCAACTTTATGTTGACACAATACTGCATGCTTGCAGGTCTGTAGATGCTACGCAGGAGTTTGCTTGGAGCGCTGTGGTGGTCGTCTAGAATCCGTTATCGGATTTCTACTTTTGAACTTATGTTTTTAAGCTAGTTATGAACTTAACGCTTCCGCTAAACGCTCTAACCTTATTTTGGTAAACTTGCTATGTTTTGGAACTTATTTCAAACTTATTATGTTTTAGACTTAAACGTTATGTCACTAATCGCATGGGTGATGGTTTTTAGGTTACTTATATTAAATGTTCAATGTGATTGGTGGCTTGATGCTGGGCAGTCACACGCCTCGCGGTGGTACTCCGTACGTGGAAAAATTGTGGGTGTGACAATTCTAGCATATGGTAGATTTAGCCTATCACAATTCAATACTGAACATCTATACAAGACATAATATACTTGTTATCGAGCTTGTAAATGAGTTATAGTGATCTCAGCAACAGAATCCAATGTCGGACCAGATGAGATAGATCTAAGCTCAGGCATTTCTTCTTCAGCAAAATATGCGGGTTGTTTAGGGGGAGGCAATGTATTCTCATTACCTAACCTGAGAACCACCGAAGACATTGTTGGCCTATCTTCTGCATGATGTTGCACACATAACAAACCAATATGTATTGTTCGCAGCACTTGAGACTCAACACATGAGGCTCCCAAAGATGGACACATTAGCTCAAGTGATTTTCCTTCTTTGTACAGTCTCCATGCCTAAGTAATGTCAAAAACAATAAATTTTTATTTTAATGGGCGAGTGAATAGTAAGAAAATATTTTTTGATGTATAAAAGAATCCAAAACGTTGCTTTCAATCCACCGATCTCCCAAATCAAAAGAAAAGTCCATAAACGAAAACTTACATGTCCAATAAGGGTATGGTGGTGTTCGTCTTGAGAGAATATTCGGTTTTTCTTCCCACACACGATTTCAAGCATCAAAACTCCAAAGCTATAGACATCTGATTTTACTGAGAAATGCCCGTGTAGTGCATACTCCGGAGGAATATAACCACTTAAAAGAAGTTTGGAATGAGTATTTTAAATGAAAATAATGCAATCAAATGAGAAATTTTTATTCTTACTAGGTTCCAACTACTCTGTTGGTATTGGCTTCAGTCTCATGTCCACTAAACCTTCTTGCAAGACCAAAGTCTGATATCTTTGGGTTCCAATCCTTATCCAACAAAATATTGCTAGCTTTCAAATCCCTATGTACGATTCTTAGGCGTGAATCATGATGCAAATAAAGAAGCCCTCGAGCAATCCCATGGATAATACGAAAACGATGAGGCCAATCAAGCGTTGGACTTTGAGATGCATCTGCCAAAATGTTAGTTACTAAATTAGTAGGAAAACAATAGATTGCACTATATATGGCTAGTGGAAATTTGTGTGTTTTACTGAAAATAAACCAATCAAGACTTTTGTTCGCCATGTATTCATATATCAGCATTCTTTCCTTTCCCTGAATGCAGTATCCAAGAAGCTTTACAAGATTTCTATGCTGTAGTCTGGCAATGAATTTAACTTCATTCTTGAACTCATCTAGCCCTTGTGTTGAAGTTTCTGACAGTTGCTTCACAGCTATTTCTTGTCCATCTTCCAACACGCCCTAAAGATTCTGATTATGTTAAATGTAATCTTCCCTAAATTTTAATGTAACTCAGATATATTTTAATAATATTACCATGTAAACCGGACCAAACCCCCCTTCACCGAGCTTATTATCGGGAGAGAAGTTGTTAGTAGACTTAGCAATGATGGACAGGCTATAAGACGACAACCCTGTATCTTCCTTACGAGTCTCATCGGTATAGTTCTCATCATGTGCTGGCACTGGACCTACAAGTTTGGATAATGTGAGTGTCTTTTTCTTGAATTCTAGTGTTAACCCCTCCTCCCAAAAAAAGGATTGAATGAGTGATCACCTAATACTGTCTTCTGAGATCTTTTCTTCTTTCTTCGTGCAAAATAAAGTGCTAGTATCAGACATACGAGGATCAAACAAAGTGAAGTTGACACGACTATTATGATCCTTTGTTTCTTGTTGTTAGTATCGTGTACCCGTGCTGTACCACATGAATATATAGTTATAAACACAACCGTCTTGTTATTATTTAAAATTGGATAAATCATGAGCATTTTGTAAGAAATTTTGCATATAAATCAAGCCTTACTTGTTAGCTCAGAGGTATGCATTCTTATGTATAGTGCTTGGGCTGCACCATCTGCGCGGCGTATATCCATTAGATCATCAAACCATAGCAAGCACCCATTTCCTCCATTTCTGATATCTGAATTAGCATACGCCATACACGAGCAATTCCTCTTGCAGGCCGCTTCACATTCGGCTAGTGTCATGCTCTGATTGTACCATGAGTGATTTGTGTCAGGGAATTGTACACCTGAAATATTCAGAAAACTATTTCCATGCCCACATGCTAACGGTTCTATCCGCTGACACCCACTCGACCAATCTGTTATTCTCCATTGATCAGGGCGACGTGGTTCAAAACCTTCTAGGCAATTACAAGCAGGGACGTTGTTAACGTTACACTCTCCATTGGGGCCGCAGATGGAATAAGCTGCACAGTTATCAATTGTAGCAGTCGAAAATACTCCCCAACTTTGTGTGCGATTGATCCAGTTCAAGTTTACAATTGTTCCATCTGGCTTCAATTGCATCCTGAACAAAATTGAGTTGTTCACAAGTTTATATTCACAGTATCTGCCTGTCTCGTTAAATACAAACTCTACTGAATTCCCGCCGAAATCTGGCATCCTATTAAACGTAACACCATTCCATGGCCCAAATCTTGACGTTGAATTCAATTGCGTCTGAAACAGTTGTGGATACCCATTTGGAGCCACCTGGAGAACAAACTGACCTGCAGACGGGTCATCTTCGCTCTTCCATGATGTCAAGTGTCTGTCTTTTCCTGTCACCAAGTCTATACCGATTCTCATTCCCGGGAGAAGAGTGTCTCCAGGATGATCAAAACTTTCCCAGATCGAAATCCCTTGATCACGTAAAACAAGATTCCCGGTATCCAGTAACTGTGCCACCAAACTAACAGATCCAGATGAATTTGTTAACCAGACAACCGTATTGTTACCATTAAACAGTTGCAATCCACCTTGGTTAACTCTGAGCTCACCCGATGTATTGGCTAGTGGAGTTTCTTTGTTTGCAACCCACACCACCGTGCAAGTAGATATCTTGTTGTACCATATTCCAACATACCGATTCTTTGAAGTGCCGAGGCTGAAGAACCCCAACTCGAAATTTTCACCAGATGAAACAATTGCTTCTCCATCTTTGATGATTTGATTTACTGCTATGGTGTCCACTGCTGCAGAAGTTATCAAGATTGAGGTTAGAACACCAGTGTATAAGAACAATAAGTATAGCTTCTTCATCATAATTGAGCTTGCTCCTCTGGATTATGTGGGTCTAAGCCATTTAAGTGTCGGACAAAAGAAGCACTTGGTAGAAGTAAATGGTCCAAGTAAACGTAGTTGATCGACTTACTGTTTTCTCCACCACCCGATTTGATACTATGGGACCAAGTCATATCAAGCAATCTCTGATACGACCTGTATATTGTGGTTAAAGCTCGAAGGCCCCATGCTGTGAAGTTAGAATAAAAAAATAAAAATAAAAAAAGGAAAATTCTTATGAGTTGCCTTGGCCTGAGTATGACCCGTATGCCAAAAATTCCAGATGTGACATTTGTGAATGTTATGTTGTATGATTAAGTCATGATTATGCTATCTCCAGATGTGACATTCGTGAATGTTATGTTGTATGATTAAGTCATGATAAGGCTATCGAAAAAAGAAAAAAAAACACATATCTTGATTTGAATGTTATTTTGTATGGCCAAGTCATATTCCTATCAGAAGCTAGCGATGTGTGTATTACAGAATTAAAAAGTTTGTGTAAAATATATAGAAGTTATAATAAAACAGAATTAAAAGGAAAATGGGGTGTATTAGTAAATTTAAATCTTTTAAAAATCTAATATATAAAAATGTCATACAAAGGTAAAGGTACAGAGAAAAATAAAAATAAAATAACGAAAAGGGTGAAGGGAGGAAGAGTTGCACATCATACTTTAAAGTTTGTAAATGAGTAAAATATCACTTTGGCCTATGTGGTTTAGTGAGTTTAGCCATTTTAGCTTAAAACTGAATCTTTTAACATATTGGACTCTAGATTGCATTTTGTAATAGTTTTGTCCTCTACCAATAACTTTGTTACTTTTGTCCGGGAAGGGTATTTTGATTTTTTAAACATTTGAGACTGTATAAGTAAATTACAAAGTTCTATGAACATTAAGGAAACTATTTATTTAATTAATTAAGTTTTTATATTATTTCATTATTTTCACAATTATTATTTAATAAAATACATTTTAAGTAGAGAAATTTGTTTTTTATAAACTTTTTTAAAACCGTCCATTTTAAGTATACAAATTTGTCTTTTATAAATGTTTTTTTAATAATGCTTTAAAAAAGAATGATTTTAAAAAAGATGGACGGTTTTAAAAAAGATTTAAAAAACAAATTAATTTAAAAAAACATTTATAAAAAACAAATTTGTATATTTAAAACGTATTTAGTCAATTAATAATCTTGAAAATAACAAAATAATATAAAAACTTCAATAATTATATTTCTATATTTAAAACGTATTTAGTCAAATAATAATCTTGAATATAAATATAAAGACTTCAATAATTACATAAATCGTCTATTTATTATTAAAAGAACATTGTAATTTATATAAAAAACCCTAATGTGTTAAGGGACAAGACCATTTCAAAATTCAACTTCAGAGTCTAATATGTCAAAACATACTTTTTAGCCTGAAAGGATTAAACTCGCTAAATCATATGAGCCAAAATAGTAATTTACAAAGAAAAATAGTGCATTTGAATTGAAGTTGAAAGATCAATAAAAAAGTATATGAAAAATATAATATTAAACATGTTAAACCATAGAAACTATGTTTTTTTCTGTCGCGCGTTGCGGCGAAACAGAACAAATGATAATGTAAAACAAACATTATTTGAAAACGTAGCATGTTATTTAAAAATCAAAACCGTTAGTGCCGGTTTAGTTTATCATCGTATCATTTTACGATACCAAATAAATACTTTATTTTTAATATAAAATTTGTTTTTTAATAAAACTTATACTGGTCGAGGGTAAAAATTAAGCACAACTACGTAATTAAGTTTTTTTTTTAAATATATGAACGTAAGCTATTAAAAAATATCAAATTAATTGATAAAGAAAAGATGATTTAAAAAAAAAAGAAAAAAGAATTATTAAAAACAAAAATAAATGATAAAGTAAATATGGTTTTAGAAAAATGAAAAAATGAAAGTATGCTAAAAGTAAATTGGAAAATATAAAAATATGCTAAAAGTTAAAAATAAATATTAAAAAAATGTATTGATATAATAAAATATTAAAAAACTATATATTATTTTAAATTTAAAATTAATATTCATATTAATTCGAAAACTATATATATATAAAATTAACCTAACAATCACATTTGCACTCACAAAATAAATTTAACAATTAATAGAGTAACCATTACCATTCAAAAAAATAATAATTTGACAATTAATATATATCTAATTATGATCATTTAAGGTCATTTAGGGACAATAATAATGGGATTAATTTTACTTAATTAAGGCTAAATAGGGACATTAATGGTCGATTAAGTTAACATTTTTAAACAATATTTGTTTACACCTAAATATCACATAATTTGTTGGAGTGATTGGTGTAAATATGTAAACTTGTAAGTGTTGTTGTGGCTGCCTCGGTTTAAGGTGGTTGTTTCTTAATGAAGTTCACTTTTCAAAAAAAAAATATATATATATATATATAGAGTAGGAGTTCTGCGTAAAGTGTTTTTTTCCTAGAAAGTCTAGGAAGCGATATGGGCCCTCCGATTGGTGTTTTTAATGGCTTAGATCAAATGGATGGCATTTTCGTAATATCTGGGTTATATAATTAGAGACTTTTAATATATTGAGGGTATTTTAGTAATTGAAAGTGTTTTAAATCAGTCAAGAAACTGCCATATTAATAACCAATCCCTAAAATCATGGGATTTCCCCTCTTTCTCTCTCTCTCTCTCTCTCCCTAACCGCAAGTCCACGATTTTCATTCCGCTGTGATTATCAGATCTGGTCAGAACTGTGGTTGTTTGAGAGTTCTTCAAAGAAGCCTGGTGTGTCACACCCCAACCGATGGCGGAAACATCGGGATGAGACGAAGTGTGTATAGATTGCAAGAGACTTCATAACACTATGTGACAATATTTAATTAAATCCAAATTTCATTGCAAATGCTAAATTGTCATACAATAATCCAAACAAAATACAACATTGTCTCAAATAACAACATAACATCAAAAGATAAATAGATTAAAGGTGTGTATCTAGTCCATCCTAAACTTGTTTCATCATTCATCCATACTTCAATAATCAACCTGCAACATGTATTAAAATAGAGTTTCAATGCAAAAGCAATGGCGAGTATACAAGTTTGTTTACATAGCATAGTAGAATAAAAACTCAAATCCAACATGATTCATAATATGTGATTACTAGTATGCAATTTTGGCGTACAATATGATCAAACCCTAGAATACAACGCATAAAATAGCCTAATCCCAATAGTTTAGCGGGGTGGTGATGTTTAACTTAACATTACCCAATAGAATAGCGGGCGGGGCGTTAATCCTATAGCGCTATAATTGTTAAGGTGGGCGAGCAAAGTTAATGAGCATATAACGTTCCAAATCGTTCACATAGCATACGAGAATAACAAGTAAGTCACATTAGTTTCATGCTTGATCAAGGATTGAGTATGTTTAGTTTAAAAGTTGTTTGCATAATTATACATGTTGCATCCCAAAGTGTAAGGGGAAAAAGGGATCGAGTATACTCACGGTGGTTGCAAGCTTTCCTACTTGAAATTCCCGCGAGTGAGTTGATGGTTGGATTAATTTGGAGCACCTAGTCCTTCTACACGAGGAAACATAGGTGTGTGAGTTTGGCGTTCAACGGAAGATTATAAATTCGGAGTCTAACATAACATAAAGTAGAATAAAATATGATACGAAAAATAATCATCTTTAACTTAGTAGCCCTTGTATGACACTATGTAACCGCTAGGGTTAGAATGTTTTCATGGGTAGTACACCCATTAGGATCATACTTTAGAGTTTTAGGTCTTAGATGATATCCTACTACTTTAACATATAAACGCGAGTTTAACGTTAAAGGTTCGAATGAGTGTATGTACATATTTAGGTTAAGTATTACATATTATTTAGTTCAATAGTTCATGTAGGAGGTAGAAGATTAAGATCTTCATTTAGGCACCTCGAGTTATCATGGATGTCATGTATGGGGTAGGAAGAACATGCTTCCATTTAGGAACCCCTTGAATGTTCACCACTTCACTTGATGTAAAAACAACCAAGGAGGGTCAAGAACTATGATTAGTATAATAATATAAACAACCTAACTAAAGAGAAATCATCAAATCATGTGAGGATTGTATGTTTGGACAATCCAAGTTGTTCCATAATCACTCTACATCAAGAACTAAGCTTGAACATGACTTGTGGGTTAAATACCCTAAACAAAACAGAAAATTATGAGGTTTAATCTTCTGATTCCAAGTGTCTCAACCTTGTTTTTAAGCCTAACCAACCATAAGAGAGGTTGTAAGCATTAGGACATAGGTGTGAGATGTGTTACACACAAGTTGGATAAGTTTGAACAAACTTTTGAAGAACTTAAAACAAAACAGAAAGTTTAGGTCCTTTTTAGGGCAATTCCAAGCATGATTTCTCCAAGGAAAAACCAAGGAATCAAACCCAAGGATTTACTAAAGAAGTAGAAGAAAGAATCAAGTGATTTGGAGTGAAAACAAGGAAGTTACACTCACTTTTGTTAAGATGTATGAATCTGTCCAAGAACTCAGATTTGCTGCAGATTGAGAGTGGATTTGTGAAGTGTATTGAGTTGTGAAAGTGTAAAAAGGGTTAGAGAGGGTGTGTATTTATAGTGGAAGAGTTTAGAGTTGATTGGAGGTGATTAGAGATGGATTAAAGGTGATTGGGTGAGGTTGGAACCTTGGATTTCGTGCAAATTCGTGAAGAAAACACAGATCTGCGAATATGAGGGGCTCGCGTAGCGCTAGCACGAAGGCCATCATGCTCGCGCTACGCCACGGGTACCACTTTCTGAATTCAAGTTTCAAAAATGACTTTTAGGCCCATGTAGTTTATAATTAAGGGTTTTTAAGAGTTTTTGGGGCTGTTCTTGTCATATAAGCGTAGTTTAAGAGCAAGATAAGTATGAGTATCATAAACCAAGTATAATTGAGCGTACAAATGTCGTAATCAAGTATCGTTCACGTTCAAAACACGTTTTATGCATAAGTTTAGATTAATTGCAAGTTTAGCACATAGTTTCCAAGAATAACGATTAAACATCAATTGATTCACAAAATCGAACATACGAGCATATATAGAGTGTGTATAACATATTTGTAACAAAATACGAGTTTCATTAATGATCCAAGTCTCGGTTTTACAATGATTACAAAGAAAGAAGGATTACAAGAATACAAGGTTTCCAAAAATAGAAATACGAACAAAACTTTCTATAAATGGAAAGTACAAAAGAGCCGGGCGTTACAGTCTCCCTCCTTTAGGAAATTTCGTCCCGAAATTTAGGAAGACGTAGGGAAAAGATGGGGATACTTCGTCGTTCGAGAAAACATGGATGTTGAATGCGAGAAAACAATAACGGAAAATAAAATTCTACGGTGATGGTTTTGCCATCATAATTTTCGACCGGAAGTGACATAAATTCAAGTTTAACAACACAAGGTTTTACGCGAATAGAGGTAATAAGGTTGCTAATGAGAAAGCGTATCCTCACTGTCTTCGTCGTCATCTTGGGCTTGCTGTCGTTCTTGATTCCATAGAGGACATTGTGGGCGAAGATGAGTAGTGTCTCCACACTTGTAGCAAGCGCGTACTTTGTTGCCTGACTCTGTGTGTTGAAACTTTCGTTTCCTGCCTTCGCCACGACTTGCTTGGGCTTCATGGTCAGTGGTAATCTGATTGGCTATCTTGGTAGAGGTTGCAACCTGTTTATCGCGAATGCGATTGTTGTTTAGGGAAGCAGCGAGGCGGTAAACAGCTTCAATACTATCGAGTTTGGCTGCCTCGATGGTATCACGCATAGCAGAGGGTAACCCGTTGATGTACTTCCTTATCTTGCGGTCAGGGGTCATAACGAGGTGAGGAACAATGAAGCTAAGTTGTTTGAAACGGGTGGTGTAGGCTAGGTTCTCATCTCCCACTTGCTTAAGCGCCCAAAATTCTTCCTCTAGCTTTTGTTGCTCATGCGGAGGGCAAAACTCATCCATCATTAGGGCCTTAACTTCTTCCCAAGTCAATGCATAGGCCAGTTCGTTCGAGCGGATGTTTCTCTCGTTCGACCACCACTCGAGAGCTCGGGCTTGGAATACCCCAGTCGCACTACGCGTTCTGAGCTCATCGGGGCAGTCACTGTTGATGAACGTGACCTCTATGCTATCAAACCACTCGAGCATGGCGGTCACCCCATCATTGCCAGTGAATGGCTTGGGATTGCACGACGTAAAGTGCTTGAAGTTGAACGAAGTGGGCTTGCGTATTTCGACCTTAGAGTCGACTGAAGAGTGAGGAGTTTCAGAAGCTCGAATCTCGGTAATGACCTTTGGAACGACGCGCGCAAATTGATCGGCCATGAAGGCCATCATCTTCTTCGTAGCACGGGACTTTGCCTTCTTAGACGTGTTGGAAAGACGGGTAGACATCTAAGATTCAAAAGAACGAATAGGTGAGACTTGAGCATAATGTTTGTTTAAGAAAATTGTTTGCATAAAATGATTCACATAGCATATTGTCTCACATAGCATAAAGGATTCAACTTGATTCACATAGCATAAAAGGCTTAAACGTCTCATATAGCATAATCATGAGTTTCACATAGCATAACATGAATAAATGAAAGCATTGTAAATTTAGTTTGTTCACGAGGGATTATTATTGTTTGTGATTGCGATAACGTGCGAAATGATTAAGACGAAATTTTGAAATGAACGAACGTTCAAGTATAAAATCACATATAAATTGAGATACATAAAAGAGAGGCTCAATAAAACATAGGATTGTTTCGGGTAGAGAAACGTCGACTATTCCAAAGTGGGTCGAAAGCTCTTTCGAATTAGAGAAAACGTGCTTTGGCCTATAGGTAAGATACTCTCGTCGAGAAGCGATTAACGGTATCTTACCCTTCCGGTTACTACACATCCCTAATTGATTGAAACAATCGGGACTTTGGCGAGATTGAAAATCGAGGAATGGGACTTAATCGACGAGATGCGGGTTTCACCCCTAGCTTGACGATTTCGTACCCTAAATGTGGTTGGTACTCATCGGGTCAAAAATAAAATTTTGACACTTTGACGAGGGTCCACTAGAGTTGAAATGGAAATTACCATTAAGTTGTGGATTTCACTCCTAGCTTAATGGTGTAATTTCGTGCAAAAATAGTTTAAGGTAGAATGAGAGTCGTTTACCAAATTGTGGGTTTCACGCCTATTTTGGTAAAGTTGTCTCGTTTGTGTTGTAAGAATATACAAATAAGCAAAAGTGTATTCATGTTAACCTTAGGAAAGGCATATAAATTTAATCAACAAGAAGTATAGCTAGGAAGCATGCATGGTAGAGTACAAAAGTTTTAAACAACACATAAGAGGAAAAATTCCTAAAACTATAGATTAGGGCAAAAGCATGGCAATTTTTCCTAATTCCCTATAGTTATGGCTCTTATACCAATCTGTCACACCCCAACCGATGGCGGAAACATCGGGATGAGACGAACTGTGTATAGATTGCAAGAGACTTCATAACACTATGTGAAAATATTTAATTAAATCCAAATTTCATTGCAAATGCTAAATTGTCATACAATAATCCAAACAAAATACAACATTGTCTCAAATAACAACATAACATCAAAAGATAAATAGATTAAAGGTGTGTATCTAGTCCACCCTAAACTTGTTTCATCATTCATCCATGCTTCAATAATCAACCTGCAGCATGTATTAACATAGAGTTTCAATGCAAAAGCAATGGCGAGTATACAAGTTTGTTTACATAGCATAGTAGAATAAAAACTCAAATCCAACATGATTCATAATATGTGATTACTAGTATGCAATTTTGGCGTACAATATGATCAAACCCTAGAATACAACGCATAAAATAGCCTAATCCCAATAGTTTAGCGGGGTGGTGATGTTTAACTTAACATTACCCAATAGAATAGCGGGCGGGGCGTTAATCCTATAGCGCTATAATTGTTAAGGTGGGCGAGCAAAGTTAATGAGCATATAACGTTCCAAATCGTTCACATAGCATACGAGAATAACAAGTAAGTCACATTAGTTTCATGCTTGATCAAGGATTGAGTATGTTTAGTTTAAAAGTTGTTTGCATAATTATACATGTTGCATCCCAAAGTGTAAGCGGAAAAAGGGATCGAGTATACTCACGGTGGTTGCAAGCTTTCCTACTTGAAATTCCCGCGAGTGAGTTGATGGTTGGATTAATTTGGAGCACCTAGTCCTTCTACACGAGGAAACATAGGTGTGTGAGTTTGGCGTTCAACGGAAGATTATAAATTCGGAGTCTAACATAACATAAAGTAGAATAAAATATGATACGAAAAATAATCATCTTTAACTTAGTAGCCCTTGTATGACACTATGTAACCGCTAGGGTTAGAATGTTTTCATGGGTAGTACACCCATTAGGATCATACTTTAGAGTTTTAGGTCTTAGATGATATCCTACTACTTTAACATATAAACGCGAGTTTAACGTTAAAGGTTCGAATGAGTGTATGTACATATTTAGGTTAAGTATTACATATTATTTAGTTCAATAGTTCATGTAGGAGGTAGAAGATTAAGATCTTCATTTAGGCACCTCGAGTTATCATGGATGTCATGTATGGGGTAGGAAGAACATGCTTCCATTTAGGAACCCCTTGAATGTTCACCACTTCACTTGATGTAAAAACAACCAAGGAGGGTCAAGAACTATGATGAGTATAATAATATAAACAACCTAACTAAAGAGAAATCATCAAATCATGTGAGGATTGTATGTTTGGACAACCCAAGTTGTTCCATAATCACTCTACATCAAGAACTAAGCTTGAACATGACTTGTGGGTTAAATACCCTAAACAAAACAGAAAATTATGAGGTTTAATCCTCTGATTTCAAGTGTCTCAACCTTGTTTTTAAGCCTAACCAACCATAAGAGAGGTTGTAAGCATTAGGACATAGGTGTGAGATGTGCTACACACAAGTTGGATAAGTTTGAACAAACTTTTGAAGAACTTAAAACAAAACAGAAAGTTTAGGTCCTTTTTAGGGCAATTCCAAGCATGATTTCTCCAAGGAATCAAACCTAAGGATTTATTAAAGAAGTAGAAGAAAGAATCAAGTGATTTGGAGTGAAAACAAGCAAGTTACACTCACTTTTGTTAAGATGTATGAATCTGTCCAAGAACTCAGATTCGCTGCAGATTGAGAGTCGATTTGTGAAGTGTATTGAGTTGTGAAAGTGTAAAAAGGGTTAGAGAGGGTGTGTATTTATAGTGGAAGAGTTTAGAGTTGATTGGAGGTGATTAGAGGTGGATTAAAGGTGATTGGGTGAGGTTGGAACCTTGGATTTCGTGCAAATTCGTGAAGAAAACACAGATCTGCGAATATGAGGGGCTCGCGTAGCGCTAGCACGAAGGCCATCATGCTCGCGCTACGCCACGGGTACCACTTTCTGAATTCAAGTTTCAAAAATGACTTTTAGGCCCCTGTAGTTTATAATTAAGGGTTGTTAAGAGTTTTTGGGGCTGTTCTTGTCATATAAGCGTAGTTTAAGAGCAAGACAAGTATGAGTATCATAAACCAAGTATAATTGAGCGTACAAATGTCGTAATCAAGTATCGTTCACGTTCAAAACACGTTTTATGCATAAGTTTAGATTAATTGCAAGTTTAGCACATAGTTTCCAAGAATAACGATTAAACATCAATTGATTCACAAAATCGAACATACGAGCATATATAGAGTGTGTATAACATATTTGTAACAAAATACGAGTTTCATTAATGATCCAAGTCTCGGTTTTACAATGATTACAAAGAAAGAACGATTACAAGAATACAAGGTTTCCAAAAATAGAAATACGAACAAAACTTTCTATAAATGGAAAGTACAAAAGAGCAGGGCGTTACAGTCTCCACTCCTTTAGGAAATTTCGTCCCGAAATTTAGGAAGACGTAGGGAAAAGATGGGGATACTTCGTCGTTCGAGAAAACATGGATGTTGAATGCGAGAAAACAATAACGGAAAATAAAATTCTACGGTGATGGTTTTGCCATCATAATTTTCGACCGGAAGTGACATAAATTCAAGTTTAACAACACAAGGTTTTACGCGAATAGAGGTAATAAGGTTGCTAATGAGAAAGCATATCCTCATTGTCTTCGTCGTCATCTTGGGCTTGCTGTCGTTCTTGATTCCATAGAGGACATTGTGGGCGAAGATGAGTAGTGTCTCCACACTTGTAGCAAGCGCGTACTTTGTTGCCTGACTCTGTGTGTTGAAACTTTCGTTTCCTGCCTTCGCCACGACTTGCTTGGGCTTCATGGTCAGTGGTAATCTGATTGGCTATCTTGGTAGAGGTTGCAACCTGTTTATCGCGAATGCGATTGTTGTTTAGGGAAGCAGCGAGGCGGTAAACAGCTTCAATACTATCGAGTTTGGCTGCCTCGATGGTATCACGCATAGCAGAGGGTAACCCGTTGATGTACTTCCTTATCTTGCGGTCAGGGGTCATAACGAGGTGAGGAACAATGAAGCTAAGTTGTTTGAAACGGGTGGTGTAGGCTAGGTTCTCATCTCCCACTTGCTTAAGCGCCCAAAATTCTTCCTCTAGCTTTTGTTGCTCATGCGGAGGGCAAAACTCATCCGTCATTAGGGCCTTAACTTCTTCCCAAGTCAACGCATAGGCCAGTTCGTTCGAGCGGATGTTTCTCTCGTTCGACCACCACTCGAGAGCTCGGGCTTGGAATACCCCAGTCGCACTACGCGTTCTGAGCTCATCGGGGCAGTCACTGTTGATGAACGTGACCTCTATGCTATCAAACCACTCGAGCATGGCGGTCACCCCATCATTGCCAGTGAATGGTTTGGGATTGCACGACGTAAAGTGCTTGAAGTTGAATGAAGCGGGCTTGCGTATTTCGACCTTAGAGTCGACTGAAGAGTGAGGAGTTTCAGAAGCTCGAATCTCGGTAATGAACTTTGGAACGACGCGCGCAAATTGATCGTCCATGAAGGCCATCATCTTATTCGTAGCACGGGACTTTGCCTTCTTAGACGTGTTGGAAAGACGGGTAGACATCTAAGATTCAAAAGAACGAATAGGTGAGACTTGATCATAATGTTTGTTTAAGAAAATTGTTTGCATAAAATGATTCACATAGCATATTGTGTCACATAGCATAAAGGGTTCAACTTGATTCACATAGCATAAAAGGCTTAAACGTCTCATATAGCATAATCATGAGTTTCACATAGCATAACATGAATAAATGAAAGCATTGTAAATTTAGTTTGTTCACGAGGGATTATTATTGTTTGTGATTGCGATAACGTGCGAAATGATTAAGACGAAATTTTGAAATGAACGAACGTTCAAGTATAAAATCACATATAAATTGAGATACATAAAAGAGAGGCTTAATAAAACATAGGATTGTTTCGGGTAGAGAAACATCGACTATTCCAAAGTGGGTCGAAAGCTCTTTCGAATTAGAGAAAACGTGCTTTGGCCTATAGGTAAGATACTCTCGTCGAGAAGCGATTAACGGTATCTTACCCTTCCGGTTACTACACATCTCTAATTGATTGAAACAATCGGGACTTTGGCGAGATTGAAAATCGAGGAATGGGACTTAATCGACGAGATGCGGGTTTCACCCCTAGCTTGACGATTTCGTACCCTAAATGTGGTTGGTACTCGTCGGGTCAAAAATAAAATTTTGACACTTTGACGAGGGTCCACTAGAGTTGAAATGGAAATTACCATTAAGTTGTGGATTTCACTCCTAGCTTAATGGTGTAATTTCGTGCAAAAATAGTTTAAGGTAGAATGAGAGTCGTTTACCAAATTGTGGGTTTCACGCCTATTTTGGTAAAGTTGTCTCGTTTGTGTTGTAAGAGTATACAAATAAGCAAAAGTGTATTCATGTTAACCTTAGGAAAGGCATATAAATTTAATCAACAAGAAGTATAGCTAGGAAGCATGCATGGTAGAGTACAAAAGTTTTAAACAACACATAAGAGGAAAAATTCCTAAAACTATAGATTAGGGCAAAAGCATGGCAATTTTTCCTAATTCCCTATAGTTATGGCTCTGATACCAATCTGTCACACCCCAACCGATGGCGGAAACATCGGGATGAGACGAAGTGTGTATAGATTGCAAGAGACTTCATAACACTATGTGACAATATTTAATTAAATCCAAATTTCATTGCAAATGCTAAATTGTCATACAATAATCCAAACAAAATACAACATTGTCTCAAATAACAACATAACATCAAAAGATAAATAGATTAAAGGTGTGTATCTAGTCCACCCTAAACTTGTTTCATCATTCATCCATACTTCAATAATCAACCTGCAACATGTATTAACATAGAGTTTCAATGCAAAAGCAATGGCGAGTATACAAGTTTGTTTACATAGCATAGTAGAATAAAAACTCAAATCCAACATGATTCATAATATGTGATTACTAGTATGCAATTTTGGCGTACAATATGATCAAACCCTAGAATACAACGCATAAAATAGCCTAATCCCAATAGTTTAGCGGGGTGGTGATGTTTAACTTAACAATACCCAATAGAATAGCGGGTGGGGCGTTAATCCTATAGCGCTATAATTGTTAAGGTGGGCGAGCAAAGTTAATGAGCATATAACGTTCCAAATCGTTCACATAGCATACGAGAATAACAAGTAAGTCACATTAGTTTCATGCTTGATCAAGGATTGAGTATGTTTAGTTTAAAAGTTGTTTGCATAATTATACATGTTGCATCCCAAAGTGTAAGGGGAAAAAGGGATCGAGTATACTCACGGTGGTTGCAAGCTTTCCTACTTGAAATTCCCGCGAGTGAGTTGATGGTTGGATTAATTTGGAGCACCTAGTCCTTCTACACGAGGAAACATAGGTGTGTGAGTTTGGCGTTCAACGGAAGATTATAAATTCGGAGTCTAACATAACATAAAGTAGAATAAAATATGATATGAAAAATAATCATCTTTAACTTAGTAGCCCTTGTATGACACTATGTAACCGCTAGGGTTAGAATGTTTTCATGGGTAGTACACCCATTTGGATCATACTTTAGAGTTTTAGGTCTTAGATGATATCCTACTACTTTAACATATAAACGCGAGTTTAACGTTAAAGGTTCGAATGAGTGTATGTACATATTTAGGTTAAGTATTACATATTATTTAGTTCAATAGTTCATGTAGGAGGTAGAAGATTAAGATCTTCATTTAGGCACCTCGAGTTATCATGGATGTCATGTATGGGGTAGGAAGAACATGCTTCCATTTAGAAACCCCTTGAATGTTCACCACTTCACTTGATGTAAAAACAACCAAGGAGGGTCAAGAACTATGATTAGTATAATAATATAAACAACCTAACTAAAGAGAAATCATCAAATCATGTGAGGATTGTATGTTTGGACAACCCAAGTTGTTCCATAATCACTCTACATCAAGAACTAAGCTTGAACATGACTTGTGGGTTAAATACCCTAAACAAAACAGAAAATTATGTGGTTTAATCCTCTGATTTCAAGTGTCTCAACCTTGTTTTTAAGCCTAACCAACCATAAGAGAGGTTGTAAGCATTAGGACATAGGTGTGAGATGTGTTACACACAAGTTGGATAAGTTTGAACAAACTTTTGAAGAACTTAAAACAAAACAGAAAGTTTAGGTCCTTTTTAGGGCAATTCCAAGCATGATTTCTCCAAGGAAAAACCAAGGAATCAAACCCAAGGATTTACTAAAGAAGTAGAAGAAAGAATCAAGTGATTTGGAGTGAAAACAAGCAAGTTACACTCACTTTTGTTAAGATGTATGAATCTGTCCAAGAACTCAGATTTGCTGCAGATTGAGAGTGGATTTGTGAAGTGTATTGAGTTGTGAAAGTGTAAAAAGGGTTAGAGAGGGTGTGTATTTATAGTGGAAGAGTTTAGAGTTGATTGGAGGTGATTAGAGGTGGATTAAAGGTGATTGGGTGAGGTTGGAACCTTGGATTTCGTGCAAATTCGTGAAGAAAACACAGATCTGCGAATATGAGGGGCTCGCGTAGCGTTAGCACGAAGGCCATCATGCTCGCGCTACGCCACGGGTACCTCTTTCTGAATTCAAGTTTCAAAAATGACTTTTAGGCCCCTGTAGTTTATAATTAAGGGTTTTTAAGAGTTTTAGGGGCTGTTCTTATCATATAAGCGTAGTTTAAGAGCAAGACAAGTATGAGTATCATAAACCAAGTATAATTGAGCATACAAATGTCGTAATCAAGTATCGTTCACGTTCAAAACACGTTTTATGCATAAGTTTAGATTAATTGCAAGTTTAGCACATAGTTTCCAAGAATAACGATTAAACATCAATTGATTCACAAAATCGAACATACGAGCATATATAGAGTGTGTATAACATATTTGTAACAAAATACGAGTTTCATTAATGATCCAAGTCTCGGTTTTACAATGATTACAAAGAAAGAACGATTACAAGAATACAAGGTTTCCAAAAATAGAAATACGAACAAAACTTTCTATAAATGGAAAGTACAAAAGAACCGGGCGTTACATGGTGCCATTCAAAGAGCGTTGATCGTTGCTGGACAGATTGTTCCGTTCAAAATGTTGGTTCCGTTCAAGAAGCAGAAAACCCCATATCTAGGGTTTGAAGGTTCGATCTGAGTCTTGGTGAACCTTTGTTTTAGGTTCCTCTTCTTGATCTAGGGTTTCAGTTGATTCATAAAATTTGTGAGTTTGTAACTCGGTAGATTGTGTTAGAAGAGTTGCAAATTATCGTGTTGGTGATCTGCTTAGGTTGAGAATAGTATTGTTGGTTCATTGAGAGCGAGTTGTAACTTTCAATTTTGTATTATAAACATTCTGATTCGAAGTTTTGTTCTTGATTATCTTATTTTGACATATTGTGTTTTAAAATGACATCTGAATATGTCGATGATGGCAGTGTGTTTTAAGGTTTATGTGTTTTATCATTTTAATGTTGATGATGACAGTGTGTTGAAGACGAAGACACTGGGTTGTGTTGAAGACGAAGACACTGGGTTGTGTTGAAGACGAAGACACTGACAGTGTGTCCAGCAATCTGTTTGCTGTTAAAACACAATGTCAAGAAATATGATTGCTGTTAAAACACAGTGTCAAGAATCCTCTAGCAATTTGCTTGCTGTTAAAACACAGTGTCAAGAATCCTCCAGCAATCTGCTTGCTGTTAAAACACAGCGTCAAGAAATCTGCTTGCTGTTAAAACACAGTGTCAAGGAAATCTGCTTGCTGTTAAAACACAGCGTCAAGAAATCTGCTTGCTGTTAAAACACAGTGTCAAGGAAATCTGCTTGCTGTTAAAACACAACGTCAAGAAATCTGCTTGCTGTTAAAACACAATGTCAAGGATCCTCCAGCAATCTGCTTCCTGTTAAAACACAGTGCCAAGGATCCTCCAGCAATCTGCTTGCTGTTAAAACACAGTGTCAAGAATCCTCCAGCAATCTGCTTGCTGTTAAAACACAGCGTAAAGAAATCTGCTTGCTGTTAAAACACTGCGTCAAGAAATCTGCTTGCTGTTAAAACACATTGTCAAGAAACACAGCGTCTTGTATGATTTAAATTGAAACTGTCAATTTTATTTAAATGGAATATTTAGTTTCCATAATTTTCTGGTTAGTTAGTTATCCTAATAAAATAATCCATAATTAAAATAATATTCAAATTACACAATTGCCCTTTTAGTTAAAATCCTTCAATGCCACATGTCGCGTTCTTATTGCTTCCTAGACTTTCTAGGAAAAACACACTTTCCGCAGGAACCCTACTCTATATATATATATCACATAATTTTGCACTTAGACCATGTGTAGTGGTTAAACAAAATAATGCCCCCACCATGGAGTATTATTCGACACGTGGCAGTCCGGTCAGCATGGGGCATTATTGCAAAAGTGGCGTAGTGGGGCATTATTCCAATAACGCACATGCAATCATTTCACAATTATTTTTTTTTAACTTTAAATACTTCATTAAATTAAAAAAATACAATACTAGAAATAAAAAAATTAAAATCCGATTAAATTAAAAAAAAACACTAGTTTTCGTCTTCGCTTTCTTCACTCTCGCCAACTTCGTCTTCCTCGTCCTCCGTTTCTTCCTCACCCTCAGGTGGTACATACCGAACCGACCATGCGTGGTGTACCAAATCAACCATTAACTGGGAATGGTACGGTTTGTAACGCAACTCTCGCGCATTATTCACTCTTTCTTCCATTGACGCCTGTGGATGGTCCTCTTGAGCGGCTTCTGGCACATAATTCTGGCATATCGCCTTTCCTTCGTCTTCCAAAATCATGTTGTGCATGATTATACAAGCGTACATAGCATCTCTCATTTTTTGCTTGCTCCATGCACGACAAGGATTTCTCAAATATTGCCAGCGTTGTTTAAGAACCCCAAAGCATCTCTCAATGTCTTTTCATGAAGACTCTTGAACCTTTTTAAAGTATGCTCTTTTTTCACCAAAGTAAGCCGACCAAACCCAAAGGTCCTGTGAAGCAACCGCCTGAAGAATAATAGTGGGTCCTTTTTTGTCACCCCCGTGTGTGTTGGCCTCGCCATGCGGTCGGGCAGTTATCCCAACGCCAATGCATGCAATCTATGCTCCCGATCATACCAGGCAAACCATGCTCCGCCGAATGTACCTCATAGATCTTTTGAAGGTCATCCCATGTGGGCGTTCTAAGATAACGCGCACCATACACCTCAATAATACCTTTATAAAAAAACATACACAAACATAAGCTTCAAAAAATATTGTAAACATACTAGTCGTTGTTTTCAAAAAAAAATAGTAAAGTATAGGAATTTTACCGCGACAAAAATGCTCCAAGGTGTCTCGCGTTGTTTTCTCGGCCATTTTTAGATACTCGTCGTTGATGTCGGTTGTGTTTCCAAAAGCAAGGATTCGTAACGCCGACGTACACTTTTGGATACCGGTAAATCCAAGTGCCCCTCTCGCATCCGCTTTTTGTTTAAAATAATCGTAGTTGGCTTCCAAGTCGTCGACTATGCATAGAAACAACCTCTTACTCATTCGGAAACGACGCCTAAACATTTCGTTCGAAAATGTCGGCGCCTCATCAAAATAATCTTTCATCAAACGATCGTGTGCCGCGCTTCGGTCTCGTTCAATATAACCTCTTTTATTTTTTTCTGGTTGGGGGCGACTACAATGCTTCACATATCTCACCGCTAGTTGACAAGCACTCGTAACCGCCTCTTGCTCAACCTCCTCATCGGTGGAATCATCGCCATCCGCAAAAAACTCTTTGTAGTAAAAATTTACCATGGATGAAGAACTAGGGGAATCCATCAAGTTTTTTATAAAATTGTAGTGTTTTTGAGAGAGTTTTGGTTAATTTTGAATGAGTTTATATATATATATATAGGTAAAAGGTTTAAAAATAATAATAAAATAAAAGGGAAAGAGCCGTTACTAGCCGTTGGGGGTTTTGATTGGCCGGTCAAACATCTTCACAGCGTTTTATTTAAAACGCCAAACGAATTTTTTTTCCAAAAAAACGCCAAATAACACCCGGTGTAATGGGAGTCCGGCGTTATGCGGCGTTATTTTTCAATTTTTTTTAAAAATACCGCCCCACTACGGGTGGTCTTACAAGGATTTAAACTCGGATCACTTTTGTGTGTGATGATGTGTGGTGGAGAGGGAGGGGGGAACACCATATCACTAGACCACTAGGTAATAGGTGGTTGATTAGGCTCCTTGAAGGTCAGTGAACACTACAAGAAAGCTTTGTGCGACGAACCCTTTAGCAACAAAATTATTTCACAGCAATATCAACGTATAGCGACAAACATGGTTGCTAAAAGTTTTTCACCAAACTAAATTTCTTTGCTGTTTGATAAAAGTTTTTCATCAGACTAAATTTCTTTGCAATATGTTTATCGAAACATGTGTAGCCACGAAATTTCGTTTGGATAGAAAAAAAACATATCTTTTTCATATATATTAAACCCAAATGATACGAAAACTGAAAAGAAAAGATATAAAATGGTAACAAAACAAAAAAAGATGACATAAATATGATTTTTGTTAACATGTCGCGATTAAATATTAGGGTTGTCCAAAAAGCTTACGGCTCGGAGCTCGTTCGGATTTTGATATGGCTCAATTTGAAACTTAGGGTTGTCCAAAAAAGCTCGCTTGATATGGCTCGGTTTGAAACTTAGCCGAGCCGGCTCGGCTTGATTAGAAAGTGAGCTTAGAGGCTAGGTTTGTAAAGAACCGGATTGGCTCGGTTTGGCTCACTTGGTAGCTCAGATCAGCTTAGCTCGGATTATTTTACTTTTAACTTGTAAGATTACCCGCGCTACGCAGCGAGGTTTTGGTCGATATCTATGTTGGTTCCGTATAGAAACCGAAAGAAATATGCTTGAAAGAATATAAAACATGTTTTTATCGACTGAAAACCATAAAAATAAAATTTTAAATTAATTATAGATGGAAATATAAACTTTATCTTAAATATAACTTTAATGAAAAAGGAACCTTAAACTAAAACACTAAATATAAAGAAAAGTAAAAAAATAATAATAATAATAATAAAGTCCAAAAAAATCAAGAAAGAAACAAAAAAAACAAATAGAATGAAAACACTATTCACACAACTTGCTAATTATAATTTACGTCAAAACGTAGACCAACTTGAATTTATACTAACACGTGCATAAAACTAAGCACATAAGAAAACATTTACGACGCATTGCAGCGGTGTCGGAAAGTAAAGTGACTCGAATTTATACCGTCTAGTGAAAACGTATTATATTTGACCCAACTCGTTCCTAAACAAAATTTACGTCAAAACGTAGAACAACTGAAAACATACATAAAAAATAACCAAGAAAATGTATTATATTTAACCCGACTCATTTTCAGGAAAAAAAAATTGTGTTAAAACGTAGACCAACTGAAAAACGTAGTATAAAAACATATTATATTAGACATAACTCATTTCTGAGAAAAATTTACGTATAAACGTAAATCAATTTGAATTTATACCAACAAATACATAAAAATAAAGACGTAAAACTCAATTACAAAGTTTTTAGAAAGTTAACGGGTTGTAAGTGTTAACACTAAAAATTGAAAGGTACAAAAACGAAAAAGACAAAAAAAACTAAAAAAGTTGAAAAAAAGACAAAAGCAAAACAAAAAAGATAAAAGACAAAAAAAAAATAAAAGGTAAGTTACTACACATGCCCTTTATAAATGTAGGATATAGAATATTTTATATTTTTATATGCACTAGTGGGAGACCCGCGCGTTGCGGCGGTGTGAACAATTAGTGTGATATTACAATAGTGCCCGTCTCAAATCATTTATATAGTATAGTACACGTACCTACACGTTACGGCAGGGAACTGTAAAAATAATTAGGTTTGAAATCCGTCTTCCGGATACACTACTTTTATGAGATACTTATTCACAAAATAATTACTTCAAACTTTTAATTATAAAGTTCTTGAATACTAAATCAATTTACTTGATAAACCAAACCATGATCATCGATTAAACATGATTCTTTTTACATTTTTTACAGTCAGAATTAAACTAAAAAGTGGCACACCAGCTTCTTAAAGTTCTAAAACACCCTAATTAAATTAGTACATAACCACATAACTTACAATTTGCCACCCAAAAGCTTTTCCCAAGCTCAGAAAATGGTAGGTAATCAAAGCATATTCTACAAATTACATATACATGTTACTAAATTAAGTTTGTAAACGATGATGTTAAAACATACGGTACGTCAGCGAGGGGCCCACGTTGACCCGCCAAGTCATGAATGTCCCTCATGATGTCAAACACAGCCTCTGGTTGAGCCAACTTCAGGCTGTTTTCGGACATTTCTTGAGCTCATCTGAGATGGTGCTGAACCATCCAGCCACTATCTTGGCTGTTTCTTTTGGGCTTCGGATGAACACACCCGCCCCATTGCCCACCACGTATGGGACGTTTCCTTTTTCCTGTTGGTCCAAATGAAGCAAGCCAATTTAGGTTTTTACTAACGGGTCAGGTAAAAGGTTAATGCTGGGTAAACTGGAAACCGGTTGAACGGGTTGAGCGAGTCAAACATCACCTAGAGTGCATAAAACCTCCTCCTAAGTTTATTTACATTAATCATATTGAAAACATTAATTATATGAGAAATTGTTTTGACCCGTTACCTAACCCACCAGACTCGCTCATAGAAAATTGTAAAAAACCATACAGAAGTGGAATTTACATACTTGTCCTGGAATATATTCGTTGAGGATGATCGGAAGCCCCCTGATCAACGCCTCAGCAATGGTGCCAGGGCCCGCCTACAAAATCCGATGAAATTAATCAATACCTTGAAATCTTTTGAAATTAAAATCCAACAAAGATAAACTTGAAAAGATGCAAATTTCTAAAGAGCCTTTTTGCATATTTAATAACCCAAAAAATCATATTTTAAAAGCTGGGATTCATAAAATGATAAACCCAGGATTTGAGTAGATCATACCTTGGTTATAATGCAGTCACAAGCACCCATCCATTTCTGCATCTGTGTCTCAAATCGTCAAACTTATAATAGAAAACCGCAAACCATACTTATGTTTTTTTTTTGCTTTAAAATCAAGATTTAAAGGTGGCAAATGGGCGGGTCAGATAACGGGTCAAAATTTGCCCTTTCTTGTATTGATGGAAATGGGTCGGCTTGGGTTGGTCAACACACTTTTTGCCCAACATTTTCTATGTTCATATAAAAAATGTGTCTAGTATCAGGTACAATACAATTACAAAATGAGTACTATTTAAAATGATTCTATAATTTATTAAAATAAAATGAGTTAGGGGTTTATGGATTAAAAATATGCATTTTCGCGATTTTACTGTTTACTTGTTTCCTTTGGAATTTACTTGTTTGACCCTTACTAACAAATTTAACCGGAATCGACCCATTCATATGTAAACGGGTCAACATTGCTGCATACTTCTAGTAAAACAAAAATCTTCTTTACCTTGACAGGAATCTTCCACTCTAAAGACTCGAGGGAAGAAGGTAAAGCTTTGTTTCTACCACATATTACTACCATTTGTCCAAACGGTTTCCCAGTTTCTTTATCGAGTAAAGAAAATGAATCACCATCACCAAATAGAAAGCATTCGAGTAAACTGCCAAATCAACATTCTCCGGTTCATAAAGTGAAAAAAAAAAAAGAAATTCTTACAAACGACATAAAAAGGTTACCAAATTTAGTTATTTACCTGCACAATTGCCCATTTTCAATGCTTCTTCTCTACAGGATACCAGTGTATGATGATCAACATCTCTAACGTGACAAAGCTTTGACTGCAAAAAGGCCTACATGTGCTTTTTCAAGTACATTTTCTTCACTTTTTCTCTCCCATCAAGTCCCAAGCGATGTCGTTCTGATGGTTTTTTAAGTAAATACCGAAGGTGTTTGGAAAGAACAGGGGTTCCTGGGTGCCCAATGGGATGCAGAAGACCAGTTACATTGTGTTCAACAATCTCTTTTGTACCTCCTGCATCTGTTCCAAGCACCTGACCAACAAACACAAAGAGTATAACAGGAATTTTCGTTATTTATACATAACTAAGCTTAAGAATTTATCATACCGGTATACCAAATGCCATTGCTTCAATTGTTACTCTTCCGAATATTTCTCCGATCCCCTGTGGTCATTTAAAAAGTTATAAATAACTAATGTGTTGATTATGATTAACTGTAAATATAATTTAGGTGAACTGTAAAGTGCTTATTTGTTTTTTTAATACTAATGTAAGCGTGAACACTTTTCTTCATCGAAACACTTAAAAGTGCTTATTTGTTTTTTTAAAGGCAAAACATAATAAGCAAATCCCAAGCACACCCTAGGCACTAAAAGTACACTTTATCATCCCATTTTCTCATAAGCCACTAATTTTTAGGGAAAAAGGTAAACCGTTTGACTTCATAAGTTAACGGGTCAAAATTGCCCTAGGGCGTGTTTGAATAAAGGGTCAAAATTGTTTATTCAAAACAATTTGTTTCACCCAATATAATAAGCATGCACACTTTTCTTCATCTAAACACTAAAAGTGTTTATTTGTTCTTTTGAGCAATAAAAAGAAAAAAGAAAAGATAAAAGCAATCCTAAACACACCCTTGGGCACTATAAGTACACTTTTTTCATCCCATTTTTTCATAAGGTACTATTTTCAGAAAAAAGTAACCCATTTGACTTTATCACAAGTAAACGAGTCAAACACACCACCTCTAGCGATTATGATTCATACAGATGGTGCGTGTGCGCGTGTGGTGGGGGTGTTTTTAATAAACTAAAAGAAAGGAAAATGGGAAAAAAAGTAGTTGAACCCATGATGTGACCTCACCTGATGTTCGTTTGTAGCACCAGTAATAACCGATGATACATTGGGGTTTGCAGCACACCAAGCGATCGCAAGTTGAGACATTGGCACATCTAGTTCATCAGTTCATCGGCACGTGATCCACCAATGATCAACTCGCCAGATTCTGCAATAGTTTAACATCACAATACGATTTCAAAGTCAGCATAATTATAACATAATGAATATAAACTTTAAGAATAAGTAATGAAAGAGCTTGAATGTTAGATAGTAAACTTCAAGATTACCTTATAATTTTCCAATGCAAATATACTGTCCGGTGGAACCCCGGAATTGTAATTTCCAGTCAGAACTCCAGATGCAAGAGGACTCCAAGTTGTAAGTCAGATGCCATGGTTTTTGTAAAGAGGAAGATACTCACTCTCAACCTGCATAACACGCAAACAACCAAAAACCATCCTATAAATTATCAACCATAATTGTTTAAATAAATAAAAAATGTATTCTCTTTAAATAATTCGTGATTTCAAGTATCCGTTTTCACATGTAATAAGCAATTGTTTTATAAATTTGTGAATTTGGGATTAATCTAAACAGGTTCAGTGAAGTTTTACTTTGGCTGTGAACATTTTACTTAAGTAGGTTGTGATAGGGTCACTTGGTTGAGTCGCGGTGTTACATACCAAACGAGCCGAGCTGAAGCTTGAGATACTACCAACGAGCCGAGCCTGAGCTTTGAAAACAAAGCTCAAACCGGGCCAAGATCGAGCTTGGGCTCGACTCGGCTCGTTTGCACCCCTAGTGGTCACACATATAGCTGCAGGGGAAAAACTAACTGATATACATCTGTAAAAGAAATACATACTGAGGCAACGACTGACAAGGATGAAAAACAACAAGGAAATAGTTTAGTGCTTCCAAAATTTTCATTTCCATTTCAAGTATCTCTTTTATTTCACATCGGTACTTTTCATCTAGATCTGCAAACAAAGATGCCATGTTGCTAATACTGCAATTCCCGAATATAAAATGTTTACCTTCGGTTGTCTGTTTTCTGTCCTTTTAGGAGAAGTATGACTGAATATGACCCATGTCTACTGGCACCATCTTGCTCTTTATGGCTAAAAATCCCATCTTTTCCGACTCAATCGTAATGAATCTACAAACATAAAAAACATTATTAGAGTTCAAGGCTAAAAGCAACATACAAAACAACTATATTATTATTTTACCTGTTTACATCAAATATAACCTAAATTGACCTGTTTCTACACAAGTGGGTTGAAATTGCAAAATAAAACATACTACAATAGAAGCAAATCTAATCTAATTCTTGACATAACAACCAACGAGCTTCCGTTAGTTGTACCAGCTATGCTATTGAACTGATGTAACAGTTTTTCTCCCACTGTTCCATAATCCATTCCTGAAGAACAATTAATATATTCTCGTTAATAATACAAATAAAATTATGAAATTGAAACAGCTAGAAGATTCAACACGATTTGAATAACCTTGTGAAGGAAAACCGGTGAAACCTCATAAACTTTGGAACTAAATCCACTTCCAGCGTCCATAATTATAGCCCAAAGAGCATCAGCCATGGCGATATTGGTGATGTAATCTGGGATCTTGTTCAGTTTGCAGAGAGATTGAAGCTCTGTTCTGGTAAGGCTGTGGAAATCCATGAGATCTGAAAATTAGGGTTTGTTGAAGCAACGGGGGCAATTCGCAAGCAAGAAAGACCCTAATCTGCGCTTGACTGGGGTTCTATATGAACATGAGGGAGCAACGCTTGGTTGGGTGGGATGGAAACGCACGAATGCTTTAGTTTCAGCATTCAATCACCTGCAATAATGTGGAAGAGAAGCGTATGTGTTGAAATACCAACATTACCCCCTTGGCGTCTTAAACTTGAGTGGAAATTCCAAATTCCATGGCTTTAAGCACCTTGTACATGTTGTTTTAAAATTGATACGCATGGCAAAATTACCATCTTGTACATCACTTTTCCATTTTAATATATACTAGTGGAAATGCTCGCGCGTTGCGGCGGGTATCCGATTATATCTATTATAAATGACATCCCCTATTATACAAAACTTTAGGAATAAATTTGATTATACATCCAAATAATCAGTAGCTAGTGTGACACATCTAAATCAACTCCAACAGAAAATAATTTGTTTGAACTAACCATTTTTCATTGAGCCTGTACCAAGCTTCTCATACAAATAAGTTGTTTAATTTTCAAGTCGAGGTTAGCCCGCTTTAAGTAGACAATTTTGAAATACTAACTTTTATATGCAAAAAAAATCCACACGCCTATTTTTGTTGTTAAATCTATCCATATGTGCAAGATATACAAACTTTCAGAATTTCAACATAAGGTGGTGATGAAACAATGGTTAACCGGGTGGGGTTAACTCACTGGTCTCGTCAAGAGGGTTAATCCCTTCTTTCGGAGGATTGCTGGCTGGATCGTCTGGTGGTGGGTTTCCTGCACAAGGAAACAAACCGTGACTCGTAACAAGGAGGATGGGGTGGGGGGTGCTCCTTGTTACCACTCTCCGGCGTGAGAATCAGTAAGTTGCTTGGGAAGCAAAGTATGATAGTAGTAGTATTGAGAGAGTTAGAAAGTGATACCTCAAACCTGGTTTGGGGTGAGTATTTATAGCCGAGGAGTGAAGGAGGGTAGTTGAGTAGCTAGTCCGACATCGCACAGCTATTTGCAGGTGTGTCAGACCTGTCGGATGCTGTGGTGATGCCACGTCCTGCTGTGGTGTCAGACTGTTGTTCATACGTGGGCTAGTAGGCGACTGTTCCCAGTGCCACTTGCACTGTGGTGTCAGACCCACTTGCCTTGTAGGCAGGATGCGGTGCCAGGCCGCATCGCTGCTTGCGGTCACTGATGTTGTTCCCGCATTGGTTGTTCCATCCATGATTTGCGAGGGATGCGGTGTTGTGCCGCATCGCCTGTTGAGTGATTGTTACTGTTGTCCAGATCCCTTGTCGTGACGAAAATGTTCATAGGATGCGGTGCGAGGCCGCATCTCTATGCGTAACATTAGTTTCCGTCCTTAAGGTAAGTCTTCTCATCAATGGACAGATTGGACCGCAGTGTTCGCGTGTTGTCTACGCGGACACTGGATAGTTAATTGCTGTTGGGGGTTTTTAATGAGGGTAATGGTCATTCGCGGTCGTGCTGACGCGATATTTGGGACCATACCCCTTCAGGTGGGTCACTCAAACTTAAATTTCAGCTAGTTAAGAAATGAGTTTAAAACTCAAATTAATACATATCAAGAAGAAATAAACTTACAAAAGTATTGGAATTGTAATATACTTTGATTTCTATCGGAATAAATTCAAGCACTTGTTGTATGCATATCATGACTAATAATTATCATCCTTACCTATCATTAGTTTAATTTTTTTTTAGCGTAGTATGTGTACAAAAGTTAAGGAGAGTTAAGAGTCTCAATTAATTAGAGACTTAAACACTCATAAAAACTAATCAAATGTTATTAAAAAATTCTATAAAAATTTTACCATACGAAGAGTTTAATAGTAATTTTAATAAATTAATTTTTGTATATGACATTCTATTTTTCCAACATGATTCAATAGCAAGATTGAATCATAAGTTATAACCATAAAGATATCATCACGTATTTATTAGAATAACCATAAAAATATCATCATGTTTTTATAAGAAAGTTGATAATGGTGTAGGGGTCATGGTTGGGACATGAGTCGCCACGTAGGAACATGAATGGAAGGTTATAGCACCCCCTTCCCTAATCCACCATGGTTTGCATGGATTAAACCATGACAACCATGGTCCTACTTTCCATTTTTCAAATAATCATTTCTTTTTTCTTTAGACAAAGATAAATTAAAATAAATAAGGGGATAGTGGTTTGGGTCATGACCACACCCTTAGGGTAGTGATTTTGAATTGTGAATTAGAGGTGAGTAATATGGCACTGACTCGAAGGATCACACCCTATAGCCTACAATCTCTTGCCTCAGAGTAGTGACTTTCCTAAGACTCGAAGGATCATAAGTATGCAAATATGTGCTTAATTATTAACTTTAACAATTTTGGTTGATTAAGAATTTTGAACTCATCATCTAACGTTTATTATATAATGGTATGTGAGTTTTATTAAATAGTTTAACCAGGTGGTCTAGAGCTTTTTGTAGTTTGTTTATATGCAAGACACTAAACTACTAAAGCAATATAAGTATATAACAACCATTTTCTCAATCCAACAATCTTCAAAGTTCAAAAGAAGCCAAGAAGTCATATTCTACAAAATGCTCTACAATGCACATCAACAAATTCAGATCGGCTTCCAAAATATATATCCATCCATATAAGGTTTGCACTCTAACTCTCTAAGCACCAATACATACAAAATATAGACATCACTGATAATGAAAATGTTACAAAAGAGAAAGCCACCAAGAAAATAAAACCTCAAGAAGCAGGTGGTTTACATATCTTGCACTTGACTATTTTTTTTAACTCGCATTCAATTCACTTGGTGGTTCTGATCAAGAATTATCATCCTTAAAACCTAAAGCCATGAAGAAAATAAAATCCAAATCAGAGAACTGAACTGGATGTTTGTGTGAATTGAATGAATAACACTGTTAGTTTTTGCCTTCATGATCTTCTAGTTATACCAAACCCAAAGAAAATATAGGTACAAATAAAACACCAAATCAAAGGAGAAACATCCGTTTTATAATTAGAGAACTAAAGGGACGTGTATGAAATTGACGAACAAAGAACACCGACGTTGGCTTTCTTCCAGCAACGTTACCATCGCTTTCTTTCTAAATTTAGAGTATATGTGTGTGTACGAGATTGATAGAGACAACAATGACATTGCGGCAATCACGGGGTGCGGTGGCGGAGCTGCTGAAGTGCTGAAGTGGTTGTGTTTCTGACCAGAAAGAGAGAGCTTGATGTGTGTCGGCTCAAGTTTGGTATCGTCTACTACAACAAGCAAAACCCAAAACGAAGGGTTTATGAGGGTTCTTTTGGGAGTTCCATTTATACGAATTTCGATTGTAAGATTGTGATGTGAATGAATGAGAACCGTTACTATTAAATTTCTCTATTAATTGCTAGTGATAGTCGGTAGGTTACAAAAGCTTTAATGTTCCATTGGTTACTAAAATTAAAACTATGGGTTCACAAGTTTAATGGGGTTAATGGGTTGATAAGGTTCATCCTCATTCATGCATAAACTCGTTTACAATTTCATTTATCATTATTAAAATATTCAATCAATAATCAATTAGGTTAGACTCTTCGCATGCCATCTTAATATTATAGGTTACAAAGGTGCCAAAATCCCTAAAATAACCCTAAAGTGTCTTAAATTTTTGGACAATGGGCAAGTTTAGCCCCTCTAAAATAGTTTGGCTCTCTTGTACATGTTGCTTGAAGATGTGTACACAATGTAAAATTACCATAAGGGTAGAAAACCTAGTTTGCTTAATAAAGTAGTATAGATATAGATTATAGATTATAATATATTACAAAAAAAAACTTATTATTATTTACATGTAGTTAGGAGTGTGATTTAATACATATGACATATTTGAAGATTGATTACCATACTAATGAACTTATATTGTATTTTATTCAAATATTAAATTATTAGTACTAGGTCACCAAGTTTATCTAGTTGCAAATATTAATTTATTGGTTGTGTTGATAATATTATTTATAAATTTTGATTAGACAAAAACCCTAAATATAGGATTTATTTATGTGGTTGTGGTTAATTATTGGAAATTGTGGGGCTAAACTTGCCCATTGTCCAATTGTTTGGTTATCATTGTTTCATATTGTTTTATTATGTCATATTTTGTTATCATATGTGGTTGTTATCATTGTTTCATTATGTCAGGGTGACTTTTGTTTTAGTTTTTTAGTGTTTTTTTTTATTTCGTCAGGGTGACTTTTGTTTTGGAATATCTTTTTTTATCACTCGTGCGGATTAAAACAGGATCAAGTAAACGCAACCTGTGAGTAGATATTTTCTTTCCCCTTTTATCACCTAAACCTTTTGGGGTGTATCATATGTCCTTTATTTCATATCTTTCTTAACATCAACATGCAAATCAAAGTATCGTTATGTGTTACGTTTATTTTTGTCTTATGTTTCATATACTTGTACCTAATTGTTACACGCTTTGTGTCATATACCGGTTCGTCATGGCTATGGGTTGAACTTGGCATCGCCACCATTTCGATCCACCCTTTAGGGCATGAATCTCATATTGTTTCGTTATCATTGTTTCATTATGTCATATTTTGTTATCATATGTGGTTGTGGTGAATTATTGGAAATTGTGGTATTGTTTGATTTGTTGTGGATATCACATAAATACTTAAAGTTGCATGTTACTATTTTATAAATGAATAAACTAAAACATTTACTCTCTAAAACTAAGATCTATATATTCACCAACTTATTATTGACCCAAATTATTTTACGCATGACGCAGGTACACAAGTATGAGTGGATTGAATGTTGAAGACACATTGGATGTGTCTTAGTTAATTTAATGGATTTCGTTCATAACTTATAACTTTTGGATATTGTATGAATTATTTTTGGATATTTTTATGTTATGTGCAACAATTAATTTGGATGCTAAATATTCAAACTTATAATAGTTGTCATGAGCTATGGACAATCATCTCACTCTGACAAATATTCCGCTACGGGTCAGGGTGCGACATGGCTTGGTTCAGCTCGTGAACAACCCTACTAAATATCGTTTCCTATTGATCGGAGAATTAATTTTGATTTATTAACAACACATAAAAGAAACTAGTCCAATGTGATTTCAAGTCCCAGCCCTAAGACTGACTCGTAACTTTTCCATTGATTTTCGGCAAGAAACCACAGCCATCACTTGTTGCTCGTAAGATGCATCCCTCTTTTTCTTCGTTTCCATCCATTTAGGGCGTAATCGTTCTCTCTATATACAGATTTCCAGCAAGAAACGAAACGCATCAATGATTTTTGTTCGCTTTAGGGTTATTAAAGGTTTGTCACGCGAGTGCAGTGCGTTTAGTTGTAAGACGGTGACAATGTTGGTGCCCACTGGTCCCGGTGGCCCCTAATAACTGTTCTACACTATTTCTATTGCCAATCAACCAAAACCAAATGAATGGCTGAACCTTCAACCAATCTCTTCGTATCAGACACATCTCTTTCTTTAGTCACAAATTTCATTTTGATGAGCTTATCTGCATCATTTATTCATCGTTTGTATCTATATAAATGTGTGTTGTATCAGCCATAGCAGGTTAATCGTTTTAGATAGTTTCATGTTCTATTAAGCGGTGTTGTTTTACATTATAAACTACTTAAATGTGATATAAATTTGCATAGTATTGATTTGTTATGCAGGTGAGCTTGATATAGATGGGGATGGTTACTATGTAAACTATATTTATCCTAAAAACCGTGTGAACAGATCCTAGCACGTACATAAAGTAGCACTTTTGAATTATATTATGTAACACTCCCAAAAATTTTATTTATAAAATTTATTTTAAAATAAAGTATATAAAAAAACTTATGTTATTAAAAGGATGCATCATGGGTAAGTTGACCAATGGAAATATGAGGTATTTTGGGCAAGCATAGGAACCATTTAATTATTAAATTATAAAAATACATTATATTTAAACTTACTTTGTTTTTAATGAAACTTGATTCAAAATATAGATAAAATTATTCTCGTTCTAATGGCATATTTAGCATTTTATAAAACGTCATATTTTATAAGTTATACACGCCAAATGAGTGAAGTAGTTAAACTAATTATAATAAATAAATTAATAATAACTAGGTTACTAGAGATACATATAATGATGAATATGAAAATTCACCAAACCTCACACCACATCATCAACATCTCGTTTCCATCCATCCTCTTTTCCATCATTACATTTATTCTTTCACTCAACCGGACCCACCATATTTTATTACTTCTACCATGTTGCTTTTGATGTTGACTTTGGCCAACTGTAATTTATTTTTCTTGTTTTTTATTGTTTTTACAGAGTCGTGACATACGTTACAGGGCCCTACGTCACTTGGACATGGTATCGGTGATCAAGGGTTAAAATACTTAAAACGGGGCGGAGCTTTGAATAAATTACTACAGAAAAATAAATTAAAAACAAGAAAAAGCAAGTTACTATACGTGTACATGAGCTTTGAAATACAGTATAGCATTAAAAATAAATTAAAACCAAGAAAAAGTAAGTTGAGGCGGGCCGCGTAGACCCACCCCAAACCTTACGCGGGCGGTATGAAGGTTTAGATCTGATTTCGTTGATTCTTAAGTTAGGCGGGCCACGTAAGCTAACTTTAACACTTACGCGGGCCGCGTGAGATCGGAAAGATGGCGCAGCCCGGTGATGACACGTGTCATCATCGTGGCAAGTCTATACGCTGACCAGGATCAGCTACGCTTTGACCGAGGATTGACGCGGGCCGCGTAAGCCCTGTCTTTGTTTTACGCAGGCCGCGAGAAAGACAGAATCAGGCCCTATATAAGAAGGGCATCGGCATTCAGTTCCGATCGCTCACAAACGTTTCTCAATCTTAATTTCTGAATAGAAGGCATAATACGCGGGTATTATACCCCCCTAATTAGCGAAGTTCTGCTCCGTTGTAAGTATTATAACCCCTGGATACGTATTAGATATGCTGCCCGATTGATCTAGGGTTCCGTAATGGCTGTCGTGATTCTGCCCGACGTAGTCGTTGGAATGTCGTCTCGGGGAGGGTATTACTAATGTTAAAATGGGTTATTATACTAACACATGTGCTTATGTGTAAATTATAGATTGTCACCAGGAAACCCTTACGGAAAATCTAAGACAGCAATGTGAGTTTATCCTTTTTTGTTAACCTTTTTGTAATATTTTACAAAACCTTAAATGTTTTACAATGCGATTAAGCGGTGATTGAGTCTTTGTAGTTCTTCAATTACTGCCGGTATGTTGGGGTTTTGTATACAAAATTTACTACACTGTGAGTAGTAAGTCGGGACGACAATACGTTACCATTGGACAACGAGTTAGCCAATGTGTAATATGACCCACCAGTCAGGATTGACAGTACTGAATGAGTAATTGTGTAGAAATAAACAATGTGGTCGCTCTCAATACTGTGTTAATTGATAAAATGTTTCTTGATTAAACTGGGATTCACTCACCAGTATTTCTCACTGACAAATGTTTTTAAACACGTGTTTCAGGTAACACAATGTGAAAGCCAATTAGTAAAAAGTCAGCTCGAGAGCACTGACGGCTTGGAAAAATGTGGCTATAAAAGTTACCTAAATGACGATGTTTTAAATTCAATAAAATAGGGTTTATCTCTATAAACATATTGTAATAAGAAACTTAGGTTTTACCCATGTAATTATTAATATCAAATGTGGTGGTTTTACTCTGATAAACATTTCCTAACTACGGTCCTGATGAAACTTCCGCTGCCAAATTAATAAACACCGATACCACCGAAACTGGCTCGCGGCCGCCCGTCCCCGGGACAGATAGGGGGCGGGGGTTGTGACAGAAGGTGGTATCAGAGCCATGCCACTGGTTCAAGCCAAAGAAGTGTTCTGCTGACACTTAAGTTTTAAATTATGTGTTAGGAAATAATTTATGTAATTATGTGTTTTATGTTATTTGACTATTTGTTAATCTACAGTATGGGTAAGCAAAGAATTTCGGACATCTATCGTCAATTAGATAGTTCACCAAAATATAAGGGAACCTCATTTCAACCAAATCCCTCAGGATACTCAGCAGATACTGAGGAAGGAATATTTATTCGTAAGGCACAGTCTGAGAAATCATTTACCACTAAGAAGAGAAGTTGGATTATTAGCAAAAGTCGAGAGAAAATAAGGAAGTCACAACCAAAGGGAGTGATAATCAATAAGGAAATAAATACACAAACTCAGGAAACAGGCAATAACCTACCATGGAAAGATGAATTAGATGAACAATGGGTAAATCTTCATATGTTAGCCACTACAGCAGTAAATGCTAACTTATATTAAATAGTTGAACCACCAAACCAGTACCAGCACCCATGCCACCTATGAGCTAGAAACTTTAAAGGAACTTCGCCCATTAAATAACAACTTAGTAGAGACAGGAGATAGAATAAACCTTATATAAAAGCATGTTGAGCCTAATACTCCTATAACCTAGATAGACTAAAATAAGTTACGGATGCATAATCACTAGTATATTTTGAATTCCAGTTGTAGTTTGTAATAAATACATATATATATATATATATATATATATATATATATATATATATATAAGTTGCAATGTTCACCATTTTTCATCAATCTATTTTATGATTGTACCCAAATGTTTGTACTAGAAATTTGTCTGTGATAATTAATACCACCCACTCAAATAATATCATAATATACATCAAACTAAGTTAATTATTAACAAAGCAGTCATGTTTATGATTCTCTTTTGGAACCAATCATTTACTTTGGTTTAAAATACATATTGAAATATATGGTATAAAGCTTTAAAACTTTGTGGTTTTAATAATATTGTTTCAAAATAATTTATATCTAAATAAATCAAACCAAAGCTATTACATTAACCAAAAAGGATTTTAAGAATTTAAAAGATTGCTTTAGTGAATCTAGCCAAAGCAAGTTTTGAAACCCAGGTGTACCAATTTACCACTTCATTTTATCCTTTCTGGTTTATAACTAGTTGACCATAAGACTTCATACTTTCATAATTTTGTGAAATAATTAATGTTGGGATTACTTAAAGGTTTCTATTAAAATACTTAGTAATAAAATAGATGGTTAAATGAATATGATGGGTATTCATGATTAAATAAAATCATTTAAAAATTTTAGAGATTTGGGTTGGTTGGACTACGTAGAAAGGCCTAACTAAATGTTGAAAGCATTTCTACAGATCTTTAATATTAAGGTATGTCCAGAATAGGTCTTATGCATGGAGATAGTTAATATAAGATTATAAGATTAACCAGTCATATTAGTTATAGGATTGTGTATCTTAAATTATAAAGAAAAGTATTCGAGTCAGCTGGCTAATGTATAATAGTTAAATAATACAATTCTATTTTATTTGAAATGTATATACACTATAATACATTTAAATAATATATACGTGTATATAATATAAAATATATATATATTAGGATAGATGTAAAATTTATACATTTAAAACTATAAAGAGAGGGTATGATAAAAAGGGTCATTGTATATATCATGATAATCATATATAAATAATTAGATTTTCATTCTCTATCATTTAGAATATTATATTTAAAAAGAAGTAATAAAATTTTTATGATGTATAATAAAAAGATAGAAAAGATGGGTTTAATGGTTTGAACAATCGATACATATAAAAGAGATTAGATAATTAAATTTTTAGAAGTAAGGATGTTGCAACAGTGAAAACATCTTTTCTTATCCTACTTAAATCATTAATTTAGTATCTATTTATTTATTTAACTTGGCACGTTAAAATATTCCAAAACATTCATTTTTTTCAAACTAGAATTTAAAATGAATGCCCCACATCAAAATAGTTGAATCAAATGTGTGTTTAGTACGTTTGTCCTTTATATAACTTTATTTAAAAATCAGATTACAATTCTAATATTGTAATATCTCTAAATAAATTACTATTGTATGGGATATACATACATATTCTAATACATGTATATTACTCAAATATATTTAGAATCAATTTTAGAAACTTCTTTGAATAAACAATATAATATACAATAAATTGAGAGTCAAGTTTTGATATTTTAAACCCATATGGTTCAACCCACTAGTTAAAAATAAATTTATTACTATACAGTCCAGAAAGTTTATATTTGATTAATTTATTTCTTTAAACTTTTATTTATCCATCCTTAAATTCCAAAATATTATGTTCAATAAATTTAACGGAAGTTTATTTCAATATACTACTTTTATAAAAGGATAAAATAAAGTCATGGAAATAAGCTTGATGATTGGTACCATCGGATGTATAGTTATTATTTTATATGTGTGTATATATTTCGTAATATTAACTAGAGATTTGAAATTTTATATACATATATGCATATACCCAATAGAATTTCTTGATGGTATACCCAATATAATATCTTCTGTAAGATAAACATAAGAGAAAATATCATTGGTGATTCATATGAAAACATGAAGTCATTATAAACCATGAAACCTACTATGTTTTAAAAATACCATATGTCTCAATAAAATATTCATTGCAACGGAATATAAGGTTATATATATATGCATAAATAAAAGAGTTAGAATTTTGATAAGTACTGGTAAACACCTAGGAGAGTATTTAGACTTGAACCTAAGGAAAATGCCTTAGTATAAAGCTTTAAGATGAGCTAATTACCTGCATAGATAAAATGTGATGGTTATTGGTATCCCTTGAGGATAATAACTAGAACAGTGCAAGTATGATAAGTACGCGATAACACTTGGCCACTGTTATTTCTTGTTTATTAGTACTACTCGGTTCTAGAATATGATCCATCATGAGAATACTAATTTCCTTATTTCTTGATGCAAGCCATAATAAATGATGCACTTTTAAAATCATGATTTGAGAAAATCCTATTTAAGGGAATTACAATGATAATTACCTCTCCGGCAAGACTGGGTATGGTGTAGTAGACTCTCCAGCTTGTCCGGGTAAGATGGGGGTACCTCTCCGGCGAGACCGGGTGAGATGGGGTATATGTTATATTAATGAAATTCCCTAAATAATACCATGACCTGATGTCTGGCTTGTGAATCTGTTAAATACATTTACATTATGGATGGTGTGCATATTACAGTATATGAAATATTATATAGATATGTATGTCTATGAGGAAATCCAAAGACCATATTGATTGACAATTAGGAATAAATCACGAACAGGCGTGTCAATGAAAATTTTAGATTTAATCAGGAATCTCTCGTTTACATCTATAATTCCAATATCAAACATTATTTCGTTTGATCATCTGCCTCGTAATTCGTGCGACAAGATGAACGACAGGAACTCTTTAAGTTTGAACGCCATCGAAATTATAAGAATTCCCTTACATTACCTTAGATTATTGACGTATTGGGAAACCTGTAACTAAAAGCTGTGTTAAAATACAAAACATATTTCAATTAAGAATAAGAATCTCATTGAGAATAGTTCTGGTTAAAGTAAAGTGAAATTCAAAATAAAGACCAGAATATACCTAGAAACTAAACTAACTAAATATTCATCCATAATTCAGGGAATCTCGAGGACGAGATTTAAAACAAGGTGGAGAGGATGTAACATTCCCAAAATTTTTATTTATAAAATTTATTTTAAAATAAAGTATATAAAAAAAAACTTATGTTATTAAAAGGATGCATCATGGGTAAGTTGAATAATGGAAATATGAGGTATTTTGGGCAAGCGTAGGAACCATTTAATTATTAAATTATAAAAATACATTATATTTAAACTTACTCTGTTTTTAATGAAACTTGGTTCAAAATATAGATAAAATTATTCTCGTTCTAATGGCATATTCAGCATTTTATAAAACGTCATATTTTATAAGTTATACACTCTAAATGAGTGAAGTAGTTAAACTAATTATAATATATAAATTAATAATAACTAGGTTACTAGAGATACATATAATGATGAATATGAAAATTCACCAAACCTCACACCACATCATCAACATCTTGTTTCCATCCATCCTCTTTTCCATCATTACATTTATTCTTTCACTTAACCGGACCCACCATATTTTATTACTTCTACCATGTTGCTTTTGATGTTGACTTTGGCCAACTATATACTCAAGATCATAGCCTCCAAATAGAACATGTGGTTGGGGGCCGGTTTGTCCTCCTAGAGGTCACCGGTTCGACTCCCGCTTGTGGCGAAAGGGGGTAGGACACCCGTGCGCAATGATGGTGAAAAACCTACCGAGGAGGGTTTGATCCTGAGCGTCACTCCGGTTTTCATCCGGCTGTTACTCTAGCGAGGCAACTCGTGTAGAGGCAGTACGGTTTCCGGGGGAAAGCCTTCGACCCAAGACTGGTTAACCCAGCGCTGGCCTTGCTATCTGGGCCAACGTTCTTGGCGAGGGTCCGCGATTTACGGATGTGACAATGGTCACCATTAAGAAGTTCACCTTTCAAAAAAAAAACTTTATATTAATAATATTAAAAATAACAATAAAAATCATCATCATCATCATCCACGTATGGAATAAAATAAATAAAATAATAATAATAATAATTTAACATTTTCTAAACTCATGTACACGTGTAGTAACAAGAATGATAGGAAGATTTCTGTTGCGTGCAATCCAAGGACCTTTTCAAGTATAAAAGGAACAACAGACCTTTCCAACATACTCTCGATCTCACCTTCACTTCTATAAAATTTTCTGTAGTAATTTATTCAAAGCTCCGCCCCGTTTTAAGTATTTTAACCCTTGATCACCGATACCCTGTCCAAGTGACGTAGGGCCCCGTAACGTATGTCAAGGCTCTGCCTAAATTCGTTGGGGTTCTGTCTCGTGACGTAGGGATAAAGTAGAATTGGGTCACTATACTTAGTGTGAGTGCACTATATATTTTATTAAATAACCCAGGAGTTATACCCAACATATATCAACCCTCCAAAATATTTCTGACATCCCTAATATATTTTAAAATATCCCAATATGTCCCTAAATACACCTCATACGTGAAAACCGAGCCCGAAATACAATATAGCATTAAAAATAAATTAAAAACAAGAAAAAGTAAGTTGAGGCGGGCCGCGTAGACCCACCCCAAACCTTACGCGGGCGGTATGAAGGTTTAGATCTGATTTCGTTGATTCCTAAGTTTAGGCGGGCCGCGTAAGCTAACTTTAACACTTACGCGGGCCGCGTGAGATCGGAAAGATGGCGCAGCCCGGTGATGACACGTGTCATCATCGTGGCAAGTCTTACTGTCACACCCCGAATTTCCATGTGTCACCGGTGGGCCCGGTGGGGAGTAACGTGACGTAGTTGATATCATCATAGTCAAACAACACAATTAATAATGCACAGCGGAAGCAAAAGATAGATTTTATTTCAACTTAAAAATATATTGTAATAGTAAGTATCACAAAATGTTGAAATAGATCCACAGGCGGAATCGAATAAAAGAGAAATTTTATTGTTCAACAGAAACATCTAAGCTTGCGAGACTTCTACTTGATGCTAGGAGAGGCCAGCCTATTACGCTTAGTACCTGCACTTTAACCTTTTTGGGAAAATACGTCAGTTTACACTGGTAAATACAATTAACTGACTCATTTTGAAAATGTTTTAAGAAAATTGATTTGAATGCACATGGCACAAAACTTTTTATAACTTGAGATAATTATTTGCATATAATCATTGTAAAGAATCACATGTTTGTTATGCGTTCAGTTTTCCGGGTCGTACCGGGTTAAGATTAATAGACACACCACTTAGTATAGTTCTGCCGCGAGACTTCTCTCGTACCGACGATTATACTTTATTAATTTGAATGCACTACGGGTGTACGCCTACACCCGTGTGCTAAGGTCGTGGCCATTCTTTGAATGATGCCAAGGATATCCGGGACATGGTCATTAAACCCCCAAAGGCGTTAAACAAACAAAACAAGTTTTTAAACGGGTCATCTCGATAGTACTTAACCACTAATCGATTAAGCTCGAATGCCCGACCAAGCGGTATGTTATATACCGTACCCCAAGCCCGTATAAGGGAAAATAAGTTAAAAGTATTTACCTTTGCAAGTATATTTCACAACAGCAAATGCAAGTATCTTTTACTGGATCTCCTATTCTGGAACGAAGGTTTATAATAACCTATTAGAATCCTAACGGGTCTTTAATTAAGCTTAAGCTTAGACCGGTTAGTTATAAGGAAAGAATACGGTTTAATCGCGTGGAAAGCGAAGACTGGTTTAGAATGTTGTTTTGACCCGACAAGCCTGCATGCTTGTTTAATATGGGTAACTTAAACACATTCTGGATTTTGAGATAGAAACAATATGGTTTGACCCGTTTCGGCTAATATATGTGAACTAGTTACATAAGCCGATCCGAACGCGAAAAGTGCGTAACAAGTGACCATAAGAATCATATACAAGTTTCCTGAGTTGATATGCATTAAACATGTTGTGATATCAGTAAGATACCTTCTATTATGCCCGAAATGATATTAAACTCAAATTATGCCCCCTAAGGGCAATTTGGTCATTTTAAAGGTTATAAAAGAGTTTAATTAGAAATCTGAGTTACAGGTCTGGTTTATTCAGTAAATATACTTAATTTAATAAGTTATAACAGTAGGGTACTAGATAAATGTGAAATTTATCCTTTAAAACCAAACTATGCACCTTAGGGGTATTTTGGTAATTTTACATAAGACTAAAAGGTCAAAACTGGAATCTGACTTTACAAACTTTTACTTACTGTTAGATTCTCAAAATTTACTTAATATAACAGTAAGCATTGAGTCTTATATATCTAATATGGTTTTAAAACATACTATGTGTCGAAAACGCTTAAAAAGGCGATTTGGAGCCATTTCCGGGTTTTTAAAAGAAAGCTGATATTTTTATAATTCTAGAAGGCTCAAAATACTTTATTTAACATATTAGATCAGTAGAAAAAGGTTTGACATCAAAAGGTTTTGTAAAACTCATTTTGTAGCTAAAAAGGGTAAAACCGTCATAACCGAATTAAGCTTAAAATCTAGGTTATGATCTGCCTAAAAATAAATAAAAATCTCCAAAAATCCCAAAATATTATTTTATATCAGTGGGTAAATGGTTTGGTATTAAAAAGTGGGTTTAGATAGTCTATACACTAATTACGCCGTTTAATTAACATAAAGCTTTCAATTTACGCTAATGAGCATAACTCTTAATCTAGACCTCAAACTGATGTCAAATTTTAGGTGCAAGTTTATAAATCAGTAACTAAGGTTTCTACTCTTTTACTTTTTCAAAAATCAAGTTTTAAGGTGACAAGGGCATAATAGTCAACATTTAAGCATAAATCGGAAACATGCATGTGAATAGGATATCTAATGGACCAAGTTGTATAATCACAGGGGGTTATACTAACATGTATATAGGTCCAAAAGAAGCTCTAAGGCAATCCTAAACCTGGCTTAAACGGGTCAGAACTGAAAGTCAAAGCAGAAGTCAAACTATGCGACTTTCGGTTCCAAACCGAGCCTATACTGAAAATTGTCGAGTTGAACATGTTGGGACATGTTCTTACATTAATTACCAAGTTATTTTAATGATCAAACAGGTTGCATGTAACCTACATTACTAATTATGCATTAATTTGTAAATAAACATTCTGTTGACTTTTTAAAGTAAGCTTTGACTCGACAATTAACATAGTTAGAGTGGGAATCTGGAAATACCCTTTTAAGGGTTTATTACCCACATAATTACCTACTTATAGGTACTTTTAATTCGAGATTTGACTGAACCATTACTGATTAATCTCGAAGTCAAACCTTAATTACGACGGTTTGACTTTTAGCTAATTAATTAAGCTAAACTGAATTAGTAAAGGTTAAACATACTTACAAGAGTCCTAATTATGCTTATGGACCTAAGAGAAATTGGTTGCTGATCAGAGAAGCTCCAGAGAAGTCCCTTGAGAGAAGTTGCAAATGAAAGTGCCCAAATGTTGCAACTTTGATCTTCTTATATAGTGAACTCAAAGGCTTTAGATCATGCCAAATTAGTCTATAAGTGTTGCAAGATGTTCCCAGGTGTCCTATGATGCTAAAAACCAGTTATAGGAGCCCCTGAATTCGAATACCACTCAAATAAGGCGGTGCAACCGTTTTAACAGGCAGCTGGCAATCTGCTGAAAAAGCTCCCCCGTCGCGCCACGCGACAGGTCCTCGCGCCACGCGAGGGGACCAGTTTTCAAGTTTTGTTGTTTTGTTGCATGTTCAGTCCCTACACTCTTGTTATTCGATTTTTTTTCCGACATTTTCAGCATGCAAAGTCAGTGAAACAGGTCTGAGGTGTCCTAGGGAGTGTGGCCATGCATTGGAAGGTTTTGAATTCTTGAGAAAAGCTCCCGAATCCAAGATTTATGATATTTACACTTTTAACCCCTCGTATATGAATTTATCATAACTTTCTCATACGGTAACGAAACTTTATGAAATTTTTATCACATATTCTTGTGAGTATATTTTATTGTTACAAAGCTTTGGGTTTGCAAAAAGGCCACTCAGAGGTATACTTTAAACATGTTGACACATTTAACCCCTGTAGTTTGTAATTCCTCACTTTCTTTCATTTTTAGTTTCGTATGATCCATGATCTATTCGTTTGGAGGTATAAACATCTTGTAGGGCTATTTTAGAATATATTTATCTATTGTTGACACTTTGGACCCTTATATTCACATAGTTTCCTTGTTCGTCAACTTTAGTCCCTTTAACTTTATTCTTTACACGTTTAGAGTCCGTGACACGTGTCAATACATTATTGGCCATGAATTTTCGAGGTGTTACATCCTCACCCCCTTAAAAGAAATCTCGACCTCGAGATTTACTGAAACAAATAAGGGTATTTTTCTTTCATCGTGGACTCTACCTCCCATGTGTACTCGGGACCTCTGCGGGCATCCCATTTGACCTTTACAATAGGCACATGCTTCCTTCGAAGCTTCTTTACCTGTCGATCCTCAATCGACAATGGTTTTTCCACAAACTTCAAGCTCTCGTCTATATGCACATCCGTATGTGGTATGACTAGCGAGTCATCAGCTAGACATTTCTTCAGATTGCAGATGTGAAAAACATTATGAATACCACTGAGCTCTTCAGGTAAGTTCAACTTGTAAGCCACTGACCCAACACATTCGATAATCTCGAATGGTCCTATGTACCTCGGGCTTAACTTACCTTTCTTACCAAACCGCATCACCCCCTTCCAGGGCGACACTTTAAGTAAAACTTTATCACCAACCTCAAACTTTAGAGGTTTACGCTTTGGATCTGCGTAGCTCTTCTGCCTATCCCTGGCGGCTTTCAGGCGGTCACGTATTTGGACAATCTTGTCCGTCGTTTTAAAAACCAATTCAGGTCCTGATAATTGAACTTCTCCTACTTCTGCCCAACAAATAGGCGTTCTGCATTTTCTACCATATAGTGCCTCAAAAGGTGCAGCCTTAATGCTTGTATGGTAGCTATTGTTATAGGAGAATTCTATCAAAGGCAGGTGGTTATCCCAACTACCACCTAAATCTATTACACATGCGCGAAGCATGTCTTCCAATGTCTGGATTGTACGCTCACTCTGTCCGTCCGTCTGAGGATGGTAAGCCGTACTAAAATTCAAGCGCGTGCCCAGAGACTATTGGAAGCTTTTCCAAAAATGTGAAGTGTACCTTGTATCCCTGTCAGAGATAATGGATACTGGTACGCCATGCAGGGACACAATTTTGTCTACGTACAATTGGGCCAACATGTCGGAGCTATAAGTCTCCTTTATGGGTAGGAAATGTGCTGACTTAGTCAGTCTATCTACTATTACCCATATAGTATCATTTCCTTTCCTTGTCTTCGGCAACTTGGTAATGAAATCCATTGTCACCATTTCCCATTTCCAAGTGGGAAGTTCAGGCTGTTGCAGCAAACCTGACGGCTTTTGATGTTCAGCCTTGACTTGTGCGCACGTCAAGCATTTAGCTACATAGGCGGCTATAGACTTTTTCAAGCCTATCCACCAATAGTTTGCCTTTAGATCCTGGTACATCTTATCAGCTCCAGGATGAACGGAATATTTGGAACTATGGGCTTCCCGGAGTATAACACCCCGAAGTCCTCCATAAATTGGAACCCAAATTCGTCCATTTAATCTTAGGATCCCGTCCTTGCCGTAGGATAACTGTTCTTCAGTTACTCCTAGCTTTTCCTCAGGATAGTTAGCTTCCAACACAGCTTCCTTCTGTGCAGCTAACAACTTTTCGTTCAGACTATTCTTCACCTCAATGCTCTTGGCATTGATTCTTATAGGCTTTATTCTCTCCTTCCTACTTAAGGCATCAGCGACCACATTCGCCTTGCCTGGATGGTACCTTATCTCACAATCGTAATCGTTTAAGGTTTCCATCCATCGTCGCTGCCTCATGTTCAAGTCCTTCTGATTGAACAAATGTTGAAGGCTCTTGTGATCAGAATAGATCACACACTTTGTACCATACAAATAATGTCTCCACAGTTTCAATGCGAATACAACGGCACCCAGCTCCAAGTCATGGGTGGTGTAGTTCTTCTCGTGCACCTTTAACTGTCGAGAAGCATAGGCAATAACCTTGCCTTTCTGCATAAGCACACATCCCATACCTGTGTGCGATGCATCACAATGTACTACAAATTCGTATATCCCATCAGGCAATGTCAACACAGGTGCATTGCTCAACTTTTGCTTAAGGATGTCAAAGGATTCCTACTGCTTAGGACCCCAGTCGAACTTAACTTTCTTCCTAGTCAATGAGGTTAGGGGTGCAGCAATCCTTGAGAAGTTTTCAATTAAACGCCTATAATAACCTGCTAAGCCTAAAAAGCTACGAATCTCAGTAGGCATCTCTGGCTCTTGCCAATTCATGACAGCTTCAACTTTAGCGGGATCCACTTGGATACCACGCTCGCTAACCACATGTCCAAGAAACTGGACTTCCCGAAGCCAAAATTCACACTTTGAAAACTTGGCATAGAGTTTTTCTTGCTGAAGGAGTTCCAGAATGCATCGAAGATGCTTTTCATGGTCAGCTTGACTCTTTGAGTAAATGAGAATGTCATCGATGAAGACGATGACGAATTTATCCAAGTAGGGCTTGCAGACGCGATTCATGAGATCCATGAACGCGGCCGGTGCATTAGTGAGCCCGAACGGCATCACTAAGAACTCGTAGTGACCATATCGAGTTCTAAAGGCAGTCTTGTGTACGTCTTCATCCTTAACCTTCAGTTGATGATAGCCTGACCTCAAATCGATCTTAGAGAAATAACTTGCTCCTTGAAGCTGGTCGAACAGGTCGTCGATCCTGGGCAATGGATATCTATTCTTGATAGTGACTTTATTAAGCTCACGGTAATCGATGCATAACCGCATCGATCCATCCTTCTTCTTGACAAACAGGATCGGTGCTCCCCAAGGAGACGAACTCGGTCTAATGAAACCTTTGGCTAGCAGATCATCCAACTGCGTCCTTAATTCCTTCATTTCTGTTGGTGCCAACCTATAAGGTGCTCTAGCAACAGGTGCTGCCCCCGGGATGATGTCAATTCGGAATTCCACTTGCCTATCTGGTGGTAACCCAGGTAGTTCTTCAGGAAAAACTTCAGGATATTCAGAAATGACGGGGATATCTTCCAACTTAGGTTTCGGCTCATCAATGGTAACCTGTGCCATGTAGATGACACAACCCTTCTTCAAGCATCTAGATGCCTTGAGCATAGATACTTGCTCAGTCAATCCGTACTGAGTATCCCCCTGGATGGTAAGTGGCTCACCAGATGGGGTCTTGACTACTACTTGCTTCTTGTTGCACACAATCTGGGCTTGGTTATGCGATAACCAATCCATACCTATCACTATATCAAAACCGGCTAGCTTAAAGGGGAGTAAGGACAAAGGAAAATAGTGGTTCCTAATGGATATAACGCATCCATCTAACACAGTTGAGGCGGTTTCTATGGTTCCATCAGCTAATTCCACCTCATACTTCACACTTAGGGTCTTAACAGGCAATTTCAATAATTCACAAAACTTGTTATCTACGAATGACTTATCAGCGCCTGAATCAAAAAGTACCCTAGCATAGATGTCATTAATAAGGAAGGTACCTGTGATCACGTTGTCATCCTCAACAGCTTCCTTAGCATCCATCCTAAAGACCCTTGCATTTGTCTTTTTCCCTTCATCGGTTTTCTTGGCATACTTTGGGCAATTTGACTTTATGTGCCCTTTTTCATTGCAGTTGTAGCAAGTTGCGTCCTTGATTTTCTTGCAGTCTAAGGCCTTGTGCTCGCTTGATTTACAAATCCCATATACTTTTGGCTGTGACTGGGATTTTGATTCGAATCTGCACCTCCCAAAATGGTGCTTCTTGCAGGTTTTACACTTGGGCTTCTCGCCCGAATGCTGGCCATCTTTCCTGGATCCAGAACCTTTCTTATGGTCGTTGCTTCCCTTATGCCTCTTATCCGACCGCCGTGAGTTGTCATCCTCACGCTTTCTTTTTTCAGCATCAGTGTTCCTCAACGATCTTTGCCTGATCGCGTCCAGAGTGAGAGACAGTGATATATCAGCTGCGGATCTGAATGTAGTTGGCCGAGAGGCCTTCACGCTTGCTTTAATTTCTGGGGCTAAACCCCCAATGAAAAGAGCTATCCTTTTAGGTTCCGGGGTTACCAGGTACGGAACCAATCTCGACATCGTATTAAAGCTTGTGAGGTAAGCTTGACAATCCAGATTCTTCATTACTAAGGACAGAAAATCAGATTCAATCTTTTCAACCTCGTGTTGAGGGCAGTAGTTCTCTTTGATGAGGGCAATAAATTGCTCCCATGTCATATTGTATAATGGAACCTTCCCGGTAGCTTGAATCAGCGATCTCCACCAGGCTAGGGCCTCACCCTTGAATGATTGAGATACGAACTTCACGATATCCCTTTCAGCACATCAACTAATATCTACCATAGTGTCCATCTCATCTAGCCAGGTCATGCAATCCACTGCCCCTTTCTCACCAGTAAAATCTCGGGGTTTGCAAGACACAAAATACTTATAGGAACAACCTCCAGTACGGGGCTCCTTCTCTAATGAAATTTTCTTCGATGGAACACTATTTTCATTCGAGGAGTGTCGATCATTATCCTTCTTCTTTGGCCCATCTTGCTTAGAGGGAGGCTTACTATGAGCCTCAGAGTTAACTTTAGAGTGCGTCTTCACACGTTGAACTGACAGGGTTCTGCTGCGGGTGCTGCTAGACTCATCATCTCTCCTGTCTAGAGCTTGTGTAACGACATTGTTTATCAACGCCTGCAGTTCTGTTCCCGTTATATTTACTCTGGCCTCATCATGATTTTCCCTAGGGTGGCTGTTGACTTCATCAGATCCAGCCATGTAGCTTGTAGTGCTGCAAAAATATTAATAGGGGTTCATTTAGGAGTCTATTATTGAATTGTCTTTAATGGCAATTCATTAACCATGGTAATTACAAACCATATGTGGTTAATTTATTCAGACACATTTAATTAGGATTTCTATTATAATTTATCCTAAGTATTAAAATAATAAAGATATTATTAGTGGCACAAGAGGCCTAGTCACGTAGACAGTTTTAAATTTATTAATGATCTACAGGATCATGGTACTGAGGTTTTAATCATAATTTATTACCTCTTTATAACAGGGGTCGAAGACCACAGCTGTCTCTTGTCTTATATGACAATGAGTATAGCCCGTAGGCACTTTATTATTAAAGAATGATTATTTAATCAAGAAGGGATTTTGAAATATCCCAGTTGAAGAATGACTTATGTGATCTTATCGAATCACCTTTTGTCACGGGTGTTAACATGTTTTCGTGTGTTAACAAGGATTTGAATCTGTTTTAAACAGGTTTTACCATCTTGGCCAGGTCTTAAGGTGACATGCAGGCTAGGTTTTACCTTTAAGATTCTTATTTAATATTTAACGCAGAAAAATCCTAAATTGAGATATTAGTATGGATCTTAATCTAATTATGGAGCTACCATCTTGGCCCTGTCTTAAGATGACAAGTGGCTAGGTCTTGTCCCTTTTTAGATTTTGCCATTTTATTATAATGGTAGATCTTGTAATAGAAATGTTATTTTCATTTATTTTATGTTTTATGTTTATGCATATAAATAGCAACAATATGAAAATTAAAATTAAACATTCCATCATAATTTAAACAGTACAAATTTTGCCCTAAACGGGACTTCTACAAGATAACATGCCCACGCAGGGGCGAAGCAAATAACATATCCACGCAGGGGCCAACAGAAAGACATGCCCACGCAGGGGCCAACAGAAAGACATGTCCACGCAGGGGCGGAATACAGAAAGACATACCCACGCAGGGGTAGAATACTGAAACAAAAGTGCACGCAGGGACTTGATTACAACTAAATAAAATAAACAATAAATGAAGGATTTAACGATCCTTCTTGCTTTTTCCCTTGATCAGGTTCACCATTTTCTTAAACATCCCATGGTTATACCTTCGGTCTTCCCGCATTTCATGTCGCACCTATCTAAAATTTTGCAGAATCTCCTGATGCTGCGGTGGCGATATTATTGGCGGCTGCGGAGGTTGCTGATATAACGGAGGTTGAGGAGGCGGCTGCTGATGATACCCATAAGGTGGGTACCCAGTTCCCCAAGAAGTCCCATAAGGTCCTTCTGGGTGGAGAGTGTTGTAGTTCCATGCCTCCTGATACGGGTCCACATTGGCATAATTGTAGTTGGTGTGACCTGGTAGCTCAAATGGGTTATACGCCGCTGAACCGGCGTATGCAGGGATTGGGTTGTCAAAACCCGATGGTGGTGGCGCTACTGGCGCCAAATCTACCTCGGAGACGGGGTTTGAGGGTTCCCCCATCTGTGGGTCTTCTTGGAGAGGCGGATAATGGCTGCCACTCGAGGGTTGAGGGGTGCTGATACGCACTCCTCCCCGCGCTGACATTCGCGTGTTTGACCCCCTTCTCCGCCTCGGCGGATCCGGAGGCGGTTGCTGAACTGGTGGTGGTGGTGGCGGGGTAACTGCCACAAAATGAGAATCCTCAGAAGGATCCTGCTGCTGCTGCTGGGGCGAGTAGTGGTAAGGAGGTGTAAAATACCAATCAATTCGGTTGAACCACTCCTGATAGCTATCTGGGCCGCGGTAAGGTGACCCATGAAATGAGGACCCATCCGAGATCTCAATGGGATGGTTAGGGGTTCCGGTTTGTGGTTCTGCGGGGTCCGGATCTTCATCCATATCCATAGAGAAGTGGTCTTCAGGCCCTAACGGGTTATAACCCGCTGGTTCTTCTTGTTGGTTTGCCGGGTTGAACCGGCTCTGGTAGTAAGGTGTGGGATCATTAAAAGAATGGTGCGAGTTTGAGCGAAGGAGGGGTATGAAAGAGTTATTGGGTTCATTTTCGGACTGAGGCCCGAAGGAATTTAGATAGGATGGCGATGTGCTTAGGGAAACGGATCGTCTCCCGGGTTCAACGTACGTCCTCCAGGGTTCCTGGGGACTCGGGCTTATGTTGGCGGATGGTGTACGCCGGTGGGAAGGCCCGGCTTCATCGTCATTGGGGGCACGGAACGTCCCCTTACCTCTTCCCCTACCTCTCCCTACCTCTAAAGAATCGCGGCGGCATCTTTAACCTGTCAACATAAACAATGATAACAACAAGCATATATATAAAATGAAAGAAAAAATTAAAACAAAAACAGAATTTGTCCTATGTCATTTGTCTAGACTCGAGGATCGAGGAATGTGCAATTTGTGTAACTGAGATTAAACACAAAAGGCTAGTGTTTAATTCACTCAGTGTTGGCTCTGATACCAACCTGTCACACCCCGAATTTCCACGTGTCACCGGTGGGCCCGGTGGGGAGTAACGTGACGTAGTTGATATCATCATAGTCAAACAACACAATTAATAATGCACAGCGGAAGCAAAAGATAGATTTTATTTCAACTTAAAAATATATTGTAATAGTAAGTATCACAAAATGTTGAAATAGATCCACAGGCGGAATCGAATAAAAGAGAAATTTTATTGTTCAACAGAAACATCTAAGCTTGCGAGACTTCTACTTGATGCTAGGAGAGGCCAGCCTATTACGCTTAGTACCTGCACTTTAACCTTTTTGAGAAAATACGTCAGTTTACACTGGTAAATACAATTAACTGACTCATTTTGAAAATGTTTTAAGAAAATTGATTTGAATGCACATGGCACAAAACTTTTTATAACTTGAGATAATTATTTGCATATAATCATTGTAAAGAATCACATGTTTGTTATGTGTTCAGTTTTCCGGGTCGTACCGGGTTAAGATTAATAGACACACCACTTAGTATAGTTCTGCCGCGAGACTTCTCTCGTACCGACGATTATACTTTATTAATTTGAATGCACTACGGGTGTACGCCTACACCCGTGTGCTAAGGTCGTGGCCATTCTATCCGAGACATGGTCATTAAACCCCCAAAGGTGTTAAACAAACAAAACAAGTTTTTAAACGGGTCATCTCGATAGTACTTAACCACTAATCGATTAAGCTCGAATACCCGACCAAGCGGTATTTTATATACCGTACCCCAAGCCCGTATAAGGGAAAATAAGTTAAAAGTATTTACCTTTGCGAGTATATTTCACAATAGCTAATGCAAGTATCTTTTACTGGCTCTCCTATTCTGGAACGAAGGTTTATAATAACCTATTAGAATCCTAACAGGTCTTTAATTAAGCTTAAGCTTAGACCGGTTAGTTATAAGGAAAGAATACGGTTTAATCGCGTGGAAAGCGAAGACCGGTTTAGAATGTGGTTTTGACCCGACAAGCTTGCATGCTTGTTTAATATGGGTAACTTAAACACATTCTGGATTTTGAGATAGAAACAATATGGTTTGACCCGTTTCGGCTAATATATGTAAACTAGTTACATAAGCCGATCCGAACGCGAAAAGTGCGTAACGAGTGACCATAAGAATCATATACAAGTTTCCTGAGTTAATATGCATTAAACATGTTGTGATATCAGTAAGATACCTTCTATTATGCCCGAAATGATATTTAACTCAAATTATGCCCCGTAAGGGCAATTTGGTCATTTTAAAGGTTATAAAAGAGTTTAATTAGAAATCTGAGTTACAGGTCTGGTTTATTCAGTAAATATACTTAATTTAATAAGTTATAACAGTAGGGTACTAGATAAATGTGAAATTTATCCTTTAAAACCAAACTATGCACCTTAGGGGTATTTTGGTAATTTTACATAAGCCTAAAAGGTCAAAACTGGAATCTGACTTTACAAACTTTTACTTACTGTTAGATTCTCAAAATTTACTTAATATAACAGTAAGCATTGAGTCTTATATATCTAATATGGTTTTAAAACATACTATGTGTCGAAAACGCTTAAAAAGGCGATTTGGAGCCATTTACGGGTTTTTAAAAGAAAGCTGATATTTTTATAATTCCAGAAGGCTCAAAATACTTTATTTAACATATTAGATCAGGAGAAAAAGGTTTGACATCAAAAGGTTTTGTAAAACTCATTTTGTAGCTAAAAAGGGTAAAACCGTCATAACCGAATTAAGCTTAAAATCTAGGTTATGATCTGCCTAAAAATAAATAAAAATCTCCAAAAATCCCAAAATATTATTTTATATCAGTGGGTAAAAGGTTTGGTATTAAAAAGTGGGTTTAGATAGGCTATACACTAATTACGCCGTTTAATTAACATAAAGCTTTTAATTTACGCTAATGAGCATAACTCTTAATCTAGACCTCAAACTGATGTCAAATTTTAGGTGCAAGTTTATAAATCAGTAACTAAGGTTTATACTCTTTTACTTTTTCAAAAATCAAGTTTTAAGGTGACAAGGGCATAATAGTCAACATTTAAGCATAAATCGGAAACATGCTTGTGAATAGGATATCTAATGGACCAAGTTGTATAATCACAGGGGGTTATACTAACATGTATATAGGTCCAAAAGAAGCTCTAAGGCAATCCTAAACCTGGCTTAAACGGGTCAGAACTGAAAGTCAAAGCAGAAGTCAAACTATGCGACTTTCGGTTCCAAACCGAGCCTATACTGAAAATTGTCGAGTTGAACATGTTGGGACATGTTCTTACATTAATTACCAAGTTATTTTAATGATCAAACAGGTTGCATGTAACCTACATTGCTAATTATGCATTAATATGTAAATAAACATTCTGTTGACTTTTTAAAGTAAGCTTTGACTCGACAATTAACATAGTTAGAGTGGGAATCTGGAAATACCCTTTTAAGGGTTTATTACCCACATAATTACCTACTTATAGGTACTTTTAATTCGAGATTTGACTGAACCATTACTGATTAATCTCGAAGTCAAACCTTAATTACGACGGTTTGACTTTTAGCTAATTAATTAATCTAAACTGAATTAGTAAAGGTTAAACATACTTACAAGAGTCCTAATTATGCTTATGGACCTAAGAGAAATTGGTTGCTGATCAGAGAAGCTCCAGAGAAGTCCCTTGAGAGAAGTTGCAAATGAAAGTGCCCAAATGTTGTAACTTTGATCTTCTTATATAGTGAACTCAAAGGCTTTAGATCATGCCAAATTAGTCTATAAGTGTTGCAAGATGTTCCCAGGTGTCCTATGATGCTAAAAACCAGTTATAGGAGCCCCTGAATTCGAATACCACTCAAATAAGGCGGTGCAACCGTTTTAACAGGCAGCTGGCAATCTGCTGAAAAAGCTCCCCCGTCGCGCCACACGACAGGTCCTCGCGCCACGCGAGGGGACCAGTTTTCAAGTTTTGTTGTTTTGTTGCATGTTCAGTCCCTGCACTCTTGTTATTCGATTTTTTTCCGACATTTTCAGCATGCAAAGTCAGTGAAACAGGTGTGAGGTGTCCTAGGGAGTGTGGCCATGCATTGGAAGGTTTTGAATTCTTGAGAAAAGCTCCCGAATCCAAGATTTATGATATTTACACTTTTAACCCCTCGTATATGAATTTGATCATAACTTTCTCATACGGTAACGAAACTTTATGAAATTTTTATCACATATTCTTGTGAGTATATTTTATTGTTACAAAGCTTCGGGTTTGCAAAAAGGCCACTCAGAGGTATACTTTAAACATGTTGACACATTTAACCCCTGTAGTTTGTAATTCCTCACTTTCTTTCATTTTTAGTTTCGTATGATCCATGATCTATTCGTTTGGAGGTATAAACATCTTGTAGGGCTATTTTAGAATATATTTATCCATTGTTGACACTTTGGACCCTTATATTCACATAGTTTCCTTGTTCGTCAACTTTAGTCCCTTTAACTTTATTCTTTACACGTTTAGAGTCCGTGACACGTGTCAATACATTATTGGCCATGAATTTTCGAGGTGTTACACTTACGCTGACCAGGATCAGCTACGCTTTGACCGGGGATTGACGCGGGCCGCGTAAGCCCTGTCTTTGTTTTACGCGAGCCGCGAGAAAGACAAAATCAGGCCCTATATAAGAAGGGCATCGGCATTCAGTTCCGATCGCTCACAAACGTTTCTCAATCTTAATTTCTGAATAGAAGGCATAATACGCGGGTATTATACCCACCTAATTAGCGAAGTTCTGCTCCGTTGTAAGTATTATAACCCCTGGATACTTATTAGATAAGCTGCCCGATTGATCTAGGGTTCCGTAATGGCTGTCGTGGTTCTGCCCGACGTAGTCGTTGGAATGCTGTCTCAGGGAGGGTATTACTAATGTTAAAATGGGTTATTATACTAACACGTGTGCTTATGTGTAAATTATAGATTGTCACCAGGAAACCCTTACGGAAAATCTAAGACAGCAATGTGAGTTTATCCTCTTTTTGGTAACCTTTTTGTAATATTTTACAAAACCTTAAATGTTTTACAATGCGATTAAGCGGTGATTGAGTCTTTGTAGTTCTTCAATTACTGCCGGTATGTTGGGGTTTTGTATACAAAATTTACTACACTGTGAGTAGTAAGTCGGGACGACAATACATTACCATTGGACAACGAGTTAGCCAATGTGTAATATGACTCACCAGTCAGGATTGACAGTACTGAATGAGTAATTGTGTAGAAATAAACAATGTGATCGCTCTCAATACTGTGTTAATTAATAAAATGTTTCTTGATTAAACTGGGATTCACTCACCAGTATTTTCCACTGACAAATGTTTTTAAACACGTGTTTCAGGTAACATAATGTGAAAGCCAGTTAGTAAAAAGCCAGCTCGAGAGCACTAACGACTTGGAAAAATGTGTCTATAAAAGTTACCTAAAAGACGATGTTTTAAATTCAATAAAATAGGGTTTATCTCTATAAACATATTGTAATAAGAAACTTGGGTTTTACCCATGTAATTATTAATATCAAATGTGGTGGTTTTACTCTGATAAACATTTCCTAACTACGGTCCTGATGAAACTTCCGCTGCCAAATTAATAAACACCGAAACTGGCTCGCGGCCGCCCGTTCCCGGGACAGATAGGGGGCGGGGGTTGTGACATATTAACACATGTACATTAAACAAGATAATTGATTTTAGCACATATGTAAATTATATTAACACTTTTCATTGTGGGGAATTATATCAGCACATTAAAAACAAAAGGATTATTGGATTTTAATAATCCCAACTATTCGCCGTTAGCCGCCAACAGTCCCAACTTCAAAAATAACAACTGGCAGTTCCAACTATTAACATATTAGCCACCAATGGACCCTGGCTAACAAAACCCTAACGCCGTTAGTCTCTGGTCGCCGGAAAACTGTTTTTGTCAAGAAAAAAGTTTCTAAAGGTTCGATCTAAGGTTACAAAGAGGTTTGAGACGAAAATGTTGAGTTTTTCGACCAAAAACTTGAGTTTTCCGGCGAAAAGGGAGTTTTCCGATGACTTTAATAATCGGGGATTTTACTAGAAAAAGGTTCCCAAAGGTCTATAATAAGGTTACAAAGAGGTTCGGGACAAAAATGTTGAGTTTTCCGGCCAAAAAAAACGTTTTTCCGGCGACCAGAGACTAACAGCGTTAGGTTTCTGTTAGTCAGGCATTGGAGGCCAATATGTTAAAAGTTAGGACCGCCGATGGTTATTTTTAAAGTTGGGACTGTTGGCGGCCAATGGCGAATAGTTGGATTATTAAAATCCAATATTCCAAAACAAAATGATGATACAAAAATAGAACTGATCCTTTAGGTTACTATTATAGAGAATTCAATATAACCATATAACTATAACCATATAACTGATACTTAATATAGCATAATTATACGAAATATAGGTTATTATTTTTCCATTTCTCTATAATTTGTTGGATGTTACATGACATTAAATTGGTTCTTACAGTTTTTAGACCATGCGTAGTGGTAAGGGTGAATAATGCCCCACCCATGGGCTTTTTCCGCCACGTGTCATCCTAGTCAGCAAATGTGCATTTTTCACAAAGGGGCGTAGTGGTGATAATGTCCAATAATGCCCCATCAATCATTAAACAATTATTAAATTTTTTTAATTAAAACTAATAAAATTCATTAAATTAAAATATTACATTCTCAAAAAAAAAAAAAAAAAAAAAAACCCGAAATAAGAAAAAAAAATTAAATCCTAAAAAAATAAAAAACCGAAACAAATAAATAAAAAAAACTATTAAGCTAGAGTCCGTATTTTTGACGGATTTGTTGCCGACGCATTTGTGCTAGTATCAACGCGTCGCCGGTGAGATGGTCGATGGGTTTAGACAAAAATTCGATATCTTTCTCCATTTGTCTCGATTCTTGTATCGCGACAAACTTTTTTTTTCGACGTTTCTTTTCTCCATAGTTTGTAAACGCCTATTACTGATCTCGAATGTCCTGAAGGCGTCGATTCATCTCTTCAAAATCTTGCTTCAATATTTCGAGATTAGATGAAGAGGACTCCGCTTTTTTTTCCATTATTTTTGACACTTCTTCTACCTGGCGGTCGTTCCAACTCCAAATCCTCGTCGGCGTCTAAAATAATATTTAAATCGACGTTACGAGCATCTGAGGTGGGTGTGTCCGGGTCAATCAACGATGATATTTTGGACCGCTTTAATTTACATCTACCGCTAGACGTCATCGTCGGTACGTTTGACCATTTAGGACTTTCTCGTAAAAGCTCCCAACATCTCAAATACGTGAAACTGCCTTTCGTAGCATTGTATTCTTTCAATGCTCTTGTTATAATATCACCATCGTTTTGGCTGCTTCCCCAGTTGTCCTGAGTGCGTTGTAAGACCTCTTGAAACTGATGAGATTTAAAGTCGATATCGGTCAATTTGCATGAGATAGAATCTTTATCTCGATATTCATCTTTCCTCATTGCTTTAAAGAACGTTTCACGAATTCTTTGCCAAAAAACCGGTAATGTTTGATAATTTGCTACAAAGAAATACAAAAATTATAATGTTATATTTTACAAAATAAAAAAATACATGGGACGAATTATGTAAAAAAATAACTTTTTAAAACACTTACCAACATTGGGGGCCTCCGATATATCTAGCCACGCATGTGCCAACGCGTACTCCTCGTCTTTCGTCCATGCTTGGTAGTTTCCTTTTTGACGAGGAGCGATTGGATCTTTCTTTTTGTGAGAACTTTTCCCACGTTTGGATCCCTCAACAACGGGCTCGGGTTGTGTCTCTGATACCGTTTCTATCTCCAGATCGGTATCTTGACTAGACGGTTACAAACCACCCATGGGTGGAAAGGTTTGCGGAACATGAAAGAATGGTTGCGAACTGCCCGATGCTAGTATTTGGGCGTACGCAAATACATTAGGATCCATGTCTTGTAGGTTGAAGTTTGGTTGCGGTTGCGTGGTGTTCGGCCGATATGTATTGGGGTTACCGGGTCTCGATGACACATGAATGGGGGTCGGAAGGGATTCATGCTTGTGGGTGAAAAGTGGAGAAAGTTTTTTAAAAATAGAGAATGTGGGTGAAAAGTTGATAAAAAAATGAGGTGAGAAGTGGGAATTATATAGGGTAAAGTTGAAATAAAAAAAATAATTTTTTAATGAATTTGACCGTTTATCAATGGTAGTATTTTGAAAAGCGTGCAAGCAAGAGCGTTGTTTAAAAAACGCTTCTCAAATTTTGTGAGCAAAAAAGCCCCGGGGGGCGGTGGGCGGGGCGTTGTTTTATAAAAAAAACGCTCAAATAACTGATGATTACGGGTGTCTTAGACAAAATGTAGTTTGTATTTAATCCTACTCCTGCTATAGGATTCTAGACAAAATGTAGTTTGTATTTAATCTTACTCCTGCTATATTATATGTAGGAGTGTGTAACTTATGGTTTTGGAACCGTGGAAACGTGGAACCTTGGAACCAAACGACACCTGTTTGTTTTTTAATGTTTTTTTTTCTTTTGTATTTTCCGTTGTATCTAAAAGCTATCTATATACTAACCTCGTACGTTAAGATTATGGTAAGGTAAGTTACAAGTTTATTGTTCACAAGCTTTAACTGGGTGATGATGAATTCCAACATCAGTCATGCGTATGAGAGCCTTCATGTTAGATTGTTAGTCGAGTTGAATGAAATGCATGAAACATGCTTTTTAAGTATATAACTAGAATTGCGACCTGCCGCAATGCGGCGGGGATTCTTTAGTTATAACTAAGTCGATCTAGGATCCGCACGTTATGTTAAACTTGTGAAACGGGAAAAAAAATAGACGATGTAAAAACGTTCACCCACACACGCACGTTGCGTCGTGTTAACTCGCAAAATTTAGAACGAACGTAAAAACGTTAAACCAAAGACGAACGTTGCGATGTGTTAAGTCACAAAATTTAGAACGAAACATAAAGCGAAAAATTTGCGAAAAATGAAAACTATAAAGGAACAAAGTTGAAAGTAAAAAAAGTTGTGAAGATAGATTGCAAAAGATAAAAAGTTTTGGGTTAAAAGTAAAAAAACAAATAGTTTTAGATTAAAAGTAATTTATGAAATACTTTTGAGTGAAAAGTAAAAAAAAATCAAATTTTTTTTTGGAAAACCCCCAAAGCCAACGTTACGATAACCATATGGATAACCATTTTTTTTTTGAAAACCCCCCAAAGCACACCCCGCGTTGCGACGGGGCGTAAAACAGTGTCAAATAGTACTAATGTCACACAACAGTCATCAACCACCAACACTGATTCGACATAGGGTATGTGTGTTGCGACGAACCTGTCAAACATGGGAAAATAGAGGTAAAAACGTTTAACCACACATGCACGTTGCGTCTTATTAATTCGAAAAATTTAGAATTATACGTAAAACGAAAATTTGCAAAAGATGAAAAGTATAAATGACAAAAGTTGTGAAGTTAAATTGCAAATAATGAAAAGTTTTGGGTTAGAATTAAAAAAAAAAAATTATGTAGGGTTAAAATTACAAAAGGTAAAAACCTTTGGGTTAAAACTAAAGAATCAAGTTTTTTTTTTTTTTGAAAAATGCCCAAAACACAATATACAACTAATGATGCACTAATAAGTTGCTTCTTTATGAATATCCCACACATATAAAAGAGGTCATGGAAATCTTTGGACCTCTCTCTTAGTATATTCCATTTCCGGTGGCGGCTATGATGGTGTGTTGGGAGGACCTCCGCACAAGGCCCGTGATTTCGAAGAGCACGCGATTTTAAAAAAATTCGCTATATATATGTTATTTATTTTTTTTAAATAGTAAACATATACCAATTTCAATATAGGCCCATTTACAAATCATTTTTATGGTTTAGAATTTAGCCCACTTGGCATTAGGTTTATTGGGTCCAATACTAACTTGATTTAAAAAAAATATATATATTAATAAAACATTACTGAATGGCACATTTTTTTCGAGTTTGAACATGGTACGTGAATTCTCAGGGACGACTCTATCCATTTCACTGCAGAATTTGCTTGCTATGCCATTGATGGCCGATTAATATTGTTGATTATCAATAAGGATGACACCCAAAACCCAAGCACATACGTGGGTGGTCGATTAGGTTCCTTGAAGGTCAGTGAAGCTCATTGATGGTCAATAAGGATATGACACTCAAAACCCAAGCACGTACGTGTTCTTTGTTGGATTTACGTGTTAAACACAATGAACCATTTAAATATTAACTAAAAAAATTTTGTACCCGCCTTTTTATTTTTCTAAAACCCAATTTTTATAATGCACCATACTATTTCACATGTGAAACAACTCTGGTTCACTAGGAAATAAAAAAAAAATTGTAACTGTCCTATTGTTTTATAAATTCCATTTTTTTATAAGACACGATATTATTTCAAATATTAGACCACATAAGTTCTCAATAGACGGTGTTATTTCGGTTAATCTTTATTGAAAACCCATCCTTTTTAGTAAAAGTGTTATTTTGTCAAACTGATGTTGTTCACTCTGAGGAACATTTTACCTTTTCCCACTCTTGATCATTCTTGTTTATGTTGTGACCACAACCCATAGACAACAGGCCAATAACCAAATGAATGACATGAAAAAGGAGAGGCCCAAGCAATTATCAGCCCGTTACAAAGAGTTTGTTATGACATCAGCTAAATGAGTAGGACCATAAGGAGTGCATGATATAAGGCAAGGATGACAGAGAATCAGGGTTATGAATATTGTTGAGAATTGTCTAGTTTCCCCACCCCCTTCTTGAGTCTGTACTTCTCTTCTCATCTCTTCTAGGTTTTCACTGAAATAAGCAATTGATCCTTCCCTCTTATTTGTTTGAGTTGTTAATTGATTGTTGATAATTTTAGTTCACACTATTTGGTGCTTTCATTAACCATTGGCATCATGGCTGATAGTACTCGTTTCAAACACCTCGATGAGAACCTAAAAGCACTACAAGAAGCTCAGAAGGAATTGCAATCACAATTCTCGAATACGGCTCAACAATCCAATGTCGCCATGTTGGCTGCTTCGTTGGAGGAAACAAAAAAGGTCTTAAACAAGCTTTGTGTTGAGGTGAGCTTGAATTCTAAACACAAATCTTCCTTCGATTCGTACTCTTCCTTGGATGGATCTGGAGATTCCGGCACTTCGTTGTTTGGCCGTCACAAGCCGGCACCGATTCACTTACCCCGTTTTTGCTAGATCTCACCCGGAACGTTGGGTCGCTCAAGCGAATCGGTATTTCGATTTCTACCAGATTCCGGTGACGGAACGTCTGATGATTGTGCCATTTTACATGGATGATGAGGCAGCGGATTGGTATGATTGGGTGGAACGCCATGCTCAGGTTACTACGTGGCTGGCGTTTACCACCGCTATTATTCAATGGTTCCGTCCGAAGGAACTGGAAACTCTGGAGGGCTTGCTTGCCAAACTCCAGCAAACATCTACCGTCGCGGATTACCGTCACCGTTTTGAGGAGGTATCCAATCGCACTATACTATTACCTTCGGTTTTCTTACTGGGTAGTTTTATATCGGGTCTTCATTTCGATATTAAACAATCAGTCATTATTTCCTGTCCCGCTACTCTGGAAGAAGCTATGACATTGGCTAAGATGCATGAAAATCGCATTCAGTTGGAACGGGGTGTGGGTCGTGTGTCCCTGGGTTCCGGTAAGCCCATATTACCCACCCAAAAATTAGCCCAACTTTCCAGCCCAAACCCGCTTACTTCTGCACCCATTATTTCCAGGGTACCGAAAACTGGTCATCTAGGGTTTCGTCGCTTATCCCAAGCTGAAATTGCAGAAAAGAAATCTTAGGGGTTGTGTTTTCGTTGTGATGCCAAGTATTCCCGTGACCATCAATGTACTGGTGCACCACAATTGTTGTTTTTCGATGATGATACCGATTCCCCTAAACCACCGGACCCACCCAACTGGCCAACTCCACCACCGATCTCGATGCCACCTTGGCTGAGAAGTTACAGCTGGATGAGATCCACCATTCATCGGCTATATCGTATAATGCTTTGGAAGGGGGTTGTTCGGCAAGCATTCTTCGGTTCACTGGCTCCATTAAAGGTAAAGATGTTCAAGTCTTATTGGATGGGGGTGCATTGTTTCGTCCAATCTCGGGTGGCTACATATTTACATTTGCTGATTGAACAAATTCCACCATTCTCGGTCTTGGTTGGAAGTGGGGAATGGTTGCCCTGTACCGGGTTAGCCCGCCAAGTGCCCCTCACCATTCAATCTCACACTATCTTTGTTGACTTGTATGTCTTACCACTTCAGGGCTGGGATTTGGTATTGGGGGTTTCTTGGCTCTCTTCACTAGGGCCTGTGCTGACCGATTACGCAAATGCTACTTTTGAATTTTTTGTGCAAGGCCAATCTGTGAAATAGCAAGGTGATGCTTCCAAATCGGCCCAAGAAATTCAATTTAATGGCCTTAGAAAGTTGATGACCAGTGATTCGGTGACTGAGTTGTATCACCTGTTGATTTTGGACGTTTCAACACTTGATCCACCTGCCTTGCACCCGAACATTTCCGCTCTACTTGTTGAATTGCCTGCATTTTTCAGCCTCCTATGGGTCTGCCACCTCCTCATTCTCATGATCATGCAATCGAATTATTACCAAACCAACCTCCGGTGGTTGTTCGTCCTTATCGCTATCCTCATTTCCAAAAACAGGAAATCGAGCGCCAAGTTAAGGATATGTTGCACCAAGGTATCATTCATCCGAGCACTACCCCATATTCCTCACCGGAATTATTGGTTCGCAAAAAAGACGGTACATGGTGGTTTTGCGTTGATTATCGCCTCCTCAATGGTCTTACTATTCGTGATAAGTTTCCGATTCCTTCCATCGATGAATTATTTGATGAGTTGCATGGCGCTAAGTATTTTTCCAAATTAGATTTACTCGGGGGTATCATCAAATCCGGATTAAGGAGGGGGATGAAGCCAAAACCGCTTTTCAAACACATGACGGGCATTATGAATTTCGTGTTATGCCATTCGGGCTTACTAATGCCCCGTCTACATTTCAACACTTAATGAATTACAGTTTTCATCCCTTCCTACGTCGATTCGTCTTGGTCTTCTTTAATGATATCCTCATGTATAGCGGGTCTTGGGAGGAGCATTTAAAACATTTACGCGTTGTTTTACATGTCTTGTTTACTCATCAGTTGGTGGCCAAACTTTCAAAGTGTCAATTTGGTAAAACCACCATCGATTATTTGGGCTACATTCTTTCTTTTGCAGGACTCGCAGTGGACCCAGCGAAGATTTCAGTGATTCAAAATTGGCCCACCGCACTAATGTCAAAGACCTTCGTGGCTTTCTTGGTCTCTCAGGTTATTACCGTCGGTTTATTAAAGGATACGCTTCCATCGCTAGCCCACTCACTAATTTATTTAAAAAAGACTTGTTCATATGGAACCCCACTTGCACCACTGCCTTCAATAAACTCAAGAGCCTTCTAAGTTCTACTCCAGTGTTGCGCCTACCCAATTTTTCTAACCTTTTACTGTCGAAACCGACGCATCGGGTACGGGTATCGGGGTTGTGTTGTCTCAAGACAAATAGCCCATCGCATTTTTCAGTCAAGAATTAGGGCCCCGGTTACAGCTTATGTCAGCATACCAACGTGAGATGCTAGCCATCACTCAAGCGGTCGCCAAGTGGCGTCAATATCTTTTGGGCCGGAAGTTCATTACCATTACCGACCAAGAATCCCTTAAAAATCTGAAGGACCAGGTCATCCAAATGTCTGGCCAACACAAATGGTTAGGCAAGTTACTTGGTTTCGATTTTGACATTGTGTACCGCCCTGGAAAACTCAATACTACTGCCGATGCTCTTTCTCGTATTTCACATGCTCAGCTTATGGTCTACTCTTCTCAGCAATCCCTATTTGTTGACTCCCTTCGTCAAACCACTTCACAAAGTCAAGAATAACAATCTCTTATTCAACAATTATCTGCTGACCCATCGGCTCTTCCGGGCTAATGACTGATTCTTATTTTTTCATGGTCGAATAGTTTTACCCTCGGGTTCCCCTCTATGTACTCAACTGTTACAAGAATTTCACTCCTCGGTTATCGGTGGTCATTCCGGCGTGACCTGATGTGTGTAAAATGCAACATATAAATTACATCAAAAAAGGCATAAAACCAACTTTTTTTAGTACTAATGTTGGAAAAAGTGTGCTTTTGTCTTCCTTTTGTATTTTCAGGACCAAATGAGCTTAAATGAACAAAAGGAACAAATATGCAGCAAAATCAGACATAAATACAAAGAAACGGAATAAATGTGGCATGCCCGACCCCTCGACAACATCTTCCCAAGCAAAAACAAGAAACAGAAGGCTGACCACGGCCCCGTGCCCAGCGGACACGGGGGCGTGGTTAGGTGTCTGGAGAAAATGACAAAATGATAGAAGCTTCTATTCCCAACACGGGGGTGTGCCCAGCTCAACACGGGTCGTGGTCAATGCTAAGATTCGCAAAATCTTGCAAATCTTGATAGTACAGATACGCTTCTGCACACGGGGCCGTGCCCAGCGGACACGGGGGCGTGTGGAGCCTAATGCAGACAATTGTAATTAATGAAGAAAGAGAAAGTGGATGGGCACGGGGCCGTGTCCGGGCTTCTGTACATGCTATAAATAGGGGTGCTTGATTCACTTCAAAGGCATCCCTTGGCAAACCACCTCTCTCCCACTTCACCACTACTCCACCACCACTACAACACCCACATCCACCTTAGAGTGTGTGTAGTAGTCTAGGGATCCAAGATTGATAGTAAGAGTTCTTGATAATCAAAGGCCATGTTTACCTAAGTCTCTTACATCACTTGGTGAAGACAAGCATTTAATGTAATACTTTTGATTTTTAATATTTTCGGAATTTTTATTCGGTTTTGTATTAATGACTTTAATAACTAGTTTCTTATGTTGAAGGTGAAACTTCCTTATCATTTGTCTGCGGTGTCTTGGCGTTATTTTACTATGTATATAAAATAAAAGATTTTCACCATTCATATCTCTACGGTCTATATAGAGATATGATGGCTACCTGGTCGGGGGTTAAGGGATGGTTTGGTAAGGTTCTTGCCTTGTTCAGTGTATAGATCCTGCAAGGACCTGGGTCAAGCTTACTAGGACCTCCTTCAATACCCACTGGTATTGGATGGCAGGGGTGCGAATGGCTTGATCCCCTCATATGTAAACTACTATTAATACATTAACCGGACTACTTAGGAATGTATCCCTGTTGACTCAAACCACTTAGCCGAGGGTAATGTCACCTTCAAACCACCCGACCCTTTGGGATTGTATTCTTGCTGACTCAAACCACTGGGTTGAGGGTAACGTCACCTTCAAAAGAGGGGCCTACTACTATAACTAAGATAATCTCTTAAAAAGTGCAAAAATGTGGAAATCATCAAAGGTTACATTAAAGGCGAGTCGGATCCAAGTGATTCATCTTTTCTTTCTGTTTTTATTTTATTTTTATTTTTCAGCATTTTTAGTTTTTGTTTTTCATATTTAAAACCTTTTCTAAAAATTTTGATTGATTAGACGTTGAGGATAAACCGGTACTAAAAGCTCTTGTGTCCTTGGACGACCTCGGTATATTACCAACGCTATACTACGTTCACGATGGGTGCACTTCCCATATGTGTTTAGTGTTAGTAGAATATCGTGTTTTATAAATTTAAAACTTGACTAATATATTAAAAAGGGCTTAAAATATCAATAAAAACATATAACGCTACACACGCATCAAGTTTTTGGCGCCGCTGCCGAAGACACAAGGATTTTAAGAAAGTTAGTAATCAACGGCCTAGTCGTTTTTCTTATTTTTCTATTTTTTTAGGATTTTTCTAGATTTTTCAGCTTTTGCAGAGCTCAGCACGGGGCCGTGCCCGCTGAACAAGCCCCCGTGCCCAATCTTTGGTACTAGCAATCCTGTTTTAAGTCAGACAGTAGCTGAACACGGGGCCGTGCCCACTGAACACGCCCCCGTGCCCAAGTTGCAGTTACTGAAAACAGAACCGTAAGATCCCGACGGTTGGTAATTTCTGGCATAAACATGAGTGATACTGATCATTTTTACTTTCGCTCCTCTTATGGTGCGTGGTGTCAAATATGTGGCAGATCTCATGAAGATTTAAGATGTTATTTTTTAAACTACATTCCCCACTATATAGACCCATCGTTTTCCTGTAACCTTAAGATGGGCGAAAGTAAAAACAATCCTTATCTCTCCCTTGAATGCTCTCAATCATCTATTCTAGACGATATGATTCTCGAATAATTATTTTAAATGGAAGAAGTAATTCACCAGTTGATAAGAGAACTTGAGATGGAAATAATTAATTCATCTCAAGACGATAATCAAGGAGAATTATTGAGATCGCATTCGGATTATAACAACATCGTTGCTCCCGAAATCACCTCTAACTCTTGTAAGGACTTGAGCGATAGTCGTCCCTGTGTCGATTGTGTCGTGAAGGACTCCCCATCGGTCTCCGCCGATGCATACATAGACCTAATCGATTCGACATATACCTTCTTTAACGAGAGCCCGGATAAGGAAAATAAAGGTTGGTCTCGCCCACCGGTATTTACCTTAGGATTCACCCTTTCCGATAACCTCTTGCGTTCTTGTCTAAAACTAGGGCAATTAAGGTACCTCAGTCACTTCGGTGTTGTTCCGTCCAGTAAGGAACCATCCGATCCGGAAAAATTCCTTAAAATAAGACAAAACTTCATAAATACCTCTAGCCACGGGTCGTGTCCAGGTCAACACAACCCCGTGCCCACCTGAAGATTCTTGTCTAACTTTAGGTCAGAATACGGATAAAAAGTGTCAGAATATTGTCTGCACACAAGGTCATGTCCAGCCGACACGGGGCCAGCGTGCTGTCGTTTTCTATAAATGCAGCAAGATTCCTGCACACTTGGACTCATTCCAAAGACAAATATCTGGTGGGATCTTCACATATACTCTACAAGGTATATTCTAAAGAAGGTTCTCAACAACCATATTGTCTTTACTACTTTTGTCTATTGCCTTCTTCTTCATTCTCTCCTCAAAACCTCCATTAAAAACTTGAAATCTCCATGATTTCAAGCTTTATTGTTATAATTGATAGGTTTTTATTCAAGGAATCTTATCAAAAATAAGTTTTACAACACTGTTTTAAGTTATTTATGCTTAAAAATGCTTCAAAAATCAGAAAAATAATTTAAAGCTATGAGATTCTTTGTTTCAAAAATCTGCAGAGAGGTGGCCACGGGGTCGTGCTCAGCGAGCACGGGGCCGTGGCCGGAGTGCTGTTTCATTAATTTGAAAATTTTTTCGGCTTGTTTTCTTAGAATGTCGAGCCAGAATAGCGGAACCTCTTCAGCTCATTCAAGGAACAGTCGCAGGGAACGAAGGCCTTCGATCGAAGCAACCCTTGTGCGCTATGTAATGGCACTAAGAGAAGCTCTCAACGAAATGACATCCGTAGAAGAAGTCTTAATCGATCGTATCAACTATCTAACGGTGGGGCTAGAAAATAACTTCCAAGAAATCAACCTTTTGCACCAAAGGTTGAACATTCTTGCGATGCCTCCTATGGAACCAATCTTTCACCAAGAAGATTGGAACTTGGCACAAGAAGTCATTAACCTTACCGGATGGGATGACATCCCCACGAAACCTCCTCTTGAAGACTTACAAGAGGTTCAGGTGGAAGTCACACCCCCTTAAAACGAGGACGCCAATGAGCCCGCCTTTCTTCTCTCTCGGGAGATAGAAGAATGGCTTAACGATGTGTGAGGGGCCCTCTCCGGAGAAGAAGTTCTACAAGCTTTGTTCAGCCGAAAAAATTATCTTTTCGGAAATTTTGCTCTTAAAATAAAATTATCTAGGTTAGGACTTCTTTCTGGTTTGAGATTTCTTGTAGTTCATGACCTAATTATCTAGATTTAGTTTGTGCTTTTTGTTTTCTAGGACATTATGTAATTCACACTTGAATGAATGATGGTTTTTAAGTAATAAATGGTGTTTGGAAGATGTTGTGACGGTTAAACACCCTCGAAATGGTGGAGGTTACTAAGGGAAACTTGAACCCACACCCCATGCACAAAAACAGAGCCTCCCGACAATCTTTCTTCATTACAGCAAGTTCAGCACGAGGCCGTGCTCAGCCCAACATGCCCCCGTGCCCAAGGATCTGCAGAAAACACCCAGTTTAGGTAACTGGACACGGGGTCGTGCTCACTGAACACGCCCCCATGCCCAGCCTTCTGTTAATTATGATACTGGCGATCCGAACACGGGGCCGTGCCCGGACCAACACGGGCCCGTGCCCGGACCAACACGGACCCGTGCCTAGACGCCCAGTAACATAAAATTTTGTTTTTAAACACCTTTTTACACATTCAATCAACCTAAAAACTTATTTTTTGGGACACATTGAGGACAATGTGTAATTTAAGTGTGGGGGGGATGCTAAAACCTTGAATTTTGCAAGTCCTAATAACAAGCCTTACACAAAACTCTATTGGAACCGCTAATCACCCCAAATTTTTTCAAAAACTTTTCATTTTTTACTTGTCTTGGTTTAATTTGGGAATAACAAGTTCTAAAAAGGTTTTATTTTTACAAATTTACAACCGATAGCGTCGTGATAAAAAGAACCAACATAAGAAAATTATGAAACGGCATGACAAATCTAATTAAAATTTGATTATATATACCAGATCACATTATAAACCCATTCCCACAAAAAAAAAAAGTGAGTTTTGAGCCTTTATTGAGCATGCAAGCATACATCTTTAAACTAAATGCTCATTTTTCGTTTCTTGTGTGAATAGCCGCTTGGTTTCTTACGACTTTAGAACTTGCCACGACGATACACTCCCGGTCCTTACCAACTTAAACCCAAGTAAGTAAATGATGGAGGCGTTAGGACTAACCCCTTTTTCTTTTCAACACCATTATTTTTCATTTTCTTTTTCACCTACCCAAAACCCCCCTAGTTAACTATAACAACCCTAAAGAAAACCAACACCCTTATAAATTTTCCGACACCCTAATATATTTTAAAATATCCTAATATGTCCTAAAATACACCCCATACGCGAAAACGGGCCTCGAATACCTTAAATTTTATTAAAAATAATAAAAAATCAAATTTTGGGTTTTGTCGCGGGCCGCGTAGACCCCTTAGGGATCTTACGCGGGCCGCTAGAGATCAAAGGTGTGGCGCAGCCCGGTGTTGACACGTGTCTGACTCGTGTTGAACCTATATGCTGACCCGGATCAGCTACGCTGTTGACCAGAGTTGACGCGGTCCGCGTAGGCTTTGGTCTACCTTTACGCGGGCCGCAAGAGGACCAGAAATCAGCACTATATATAGAGGGCCTCAGATCTTCAGTCGAACTCGCTCACTTTCTTTTCTATATCTCGAAAATCTGATAGTAGACATAATATACGGGTATTATACCCTCCTAAATAACGAAGTTCTGCTCCGTTGTAAGTATCATAACCCCTGGATACGTATTAGATACTCTGCCCGATTGATCTAGGGTTCCGTAACGGCTGTCGTGGTTCTGCCCGACGTGGTCGTTGGAATGCCGTCTCGGGGAGGGTATTACTAATGTTAAAATGGGTTATTATACTAACACGTGTGCTTTTGTGTAAATTATAGATTGTCACCAGGAAACCCTAAAGGATAATCTAAGACAGCAATGTGAGTTGATCCGCTTTTTGTAAACCTTTTGTTAATTGTTTTTACAAAACCTCTTACAATTAAATGTATATTAAGCAGTTATTGAGTATTTGTAAGAATACAATTATCATGAGTATATTGGGGTTTTGTATACAAAATTTGTTACCACCTGGTCAAGGAGTATCATTTCCACAAGTCGGGCCTGACAATACCATGGATGTTAATTGATATATCTTGGAAACAAATGTAATTGCGAGATCGCCCTCAATACTGTATAATGGTTTTTTTTTTTAAACTCGATTAAACTGGGATTCACTCACCAGTATTTCCCACTGACAAATGTTTTTAAAACGCATTTCAGGTAACAAAATGTGAAAGCCAAATAGAAGCCAGCTGAACAGCACTGAAGGCTTGGAAAAGTGGCAATAAAGTTACCTAAAATAAAATAGACGTTTTTATTAAATAAAATAGGATTTATTCCTATGAACATGTGTGTACTGCAAAACTTGGGTTTTATCCCATATGTTTAATATTATGAAAATGTGGTATTTTACTCTGATAGAATATTTCCTAACTACGATCCTGATAAAAATTTCCGCTGCCAAATTAGACAATACGCGATACCACCGAAACTGGCTCGCGGCCGCCCGTTCCCGAGGAAATAGGGATCGGGGGTTGCGACAGAAGGTGGTATCAGAGCTAAGCCACTGATTCAGCCACAGAAGTGTTCTGCTGACATCAAAATTTAAATTGTTAGGAAATAAATTACGGGAATACGTGCATAATTGTATTTCTTGTTATGTGTTATTTGATGTCACACCCCTATTTTCCACGTCTCACCGGTGGGCCCGGTGGGGAGTATCGTGACGTAGTTGATATCATTATAAGTCAAACAACACAATATATAAATGCACAGCGGAAGCAAAGATAGATTCATTTCAACTTTAATAAAGTGTAATATTAAATATCACGAATAGTTGAAACGGATCCACAGGCGGATCAAAATAAAAGAAGATATTGTTCAACAGTTTTATTGACATCCAAGCTTGCGAGACTTATTGTGGACGCTTAGAAGACAGCCAGCCTAGTACGAGTAGTACCTGCACTTAACCTTTTGGAAAAATACGTCAGTTTACACTGGTAAATACAATTTAACTGACTCATTTTGAAAAGGGTTGAAAATTGATTTGAATGCACGTGGCACAAAACATTTTATAACTTGGGATAATTATGTGAATATAATCTTGTAAGGGATTTACATGTTACTTATGCGTTCAGTAGCCCGATCCGTAGACCGGGTTAAAGTTTAATAGACACACCACAATATTGAGTTATGCACTGAAAGGTGTACGCCTACACCCGGTGCTCAGGTCGTGGCCATCTCGTAAGATGATGCCAAGGATATCCGGGACATGGTCATTAACCCCCCAAAGGCTTTAAGCAAACAAAACACATTCAAAACATAGCATATCAATAATTTAACCTCTATTCGATTAAAGATTCAATGCCGGACCAAGCGGTATTTTATATACCGTACCCCAAGCCCGTATAGGGAAAATAAGTTAAAAGTATTTACCTTTGTACGTATAAATCACAACTAGTGAGTGCGGGTAGGTTTTACTGGTTCTTCTATTCTGGAACAAAGGTTTATAATAACCTATTAGATTTCTAACGGGTCTCTATTTAAGCCTAAGCTTAGACCGGTTAGTTTTTAAGGACGATACGGTTCAAACGCACGATTAAGCGAAGACCGGATAGAATGTGATTTAGACCCGACAAGTTTGAAGACTTGTATAATATGGGTATACTAAACACATTCTGGATTTTGAGACAAAAATGATAACGTTTGACCCGTTTCGGTCAATTTATGCAAACTAGTTACATAAACCGAACCAAACGCGAAAAGGGCGTCACGGGTAACCATAAGAGTCATATGCAAGTTCCCTGAGTTAATATGCCTTAAATATGTTATAATATCAGTAAGATATCTTCTATTATGCCCCAAACGAATTTAAACTCAAATTATGCCGCATAAGGGCATTTTGGTCATTTAAAAGATTATAAAAGAGTTTAATTTGTAATCTGAGTTACAGGTCTGATTTATACAGTAAATACACTTAATTTAACATGTTATAACAGTAGGGTATGACCTATATGTGAAACTTATCATTTAAAACCAAACTATGCACCTTAGGGGTATTTTGGTAATTTCACTTAGGCTTAAAAGGTCAAAACTGGAAACCTAGGTTCAAAAAGTTGTACTTACTGTTATTATATAAAAATATACTAAAAATATCAGTAGGTATCAACCTTATATGTTTAATATGGTTTTAGCACATACTATGCGTTAAAAACGCTTAAAAAGGCGATTTGGAGCCATTTACGGGTTTTTAAAAGAAAGATGATATTTTTAAAATTCCAGAATGCTCAAAATATTTTATTTATCAAATAAAATCAGTAGAAAAAGGTTTGGGGTCAAAAGGATTTGTAAAACTCATTTTATAGCTTAAAAGGGTAAACCGTCATTAACCGAATCAAACTTAAAGACCTATGTTATGATCAGCCAAAAATTTAAATAAAAATCCTCAAAAATCCCAAAATATTATATTACATCAGTGGGTAAAAAGTTTGATCTCAAAAAGTGGGTTTAAATAGGCTATACGCTAATTACGCCGTTTAATTAACATAAAGCTTTCAATTTACGCTAATGAGCATATCTCCTAATCTAGACCTCAAACTGAGGTCAAATTTTAGGTGCAAGTTTATAAATCAGCAACTAAGGTTTCTACTCTTTTACTTTTTTCAAAAATCACGTTTTATAGTCAAAAGGGCATAATAGTCAACATTTAAGCATTAATCGGAAACATGCATATGAATCGGATAACTAATGAACCAAGTTGTGTGACCTCAGGTGGTTACACTAATATGAAACCTGGTTCAATTAAGGCTCTAAGGCATTTCTAAACAATGCTTAAACAGGTCAGAACTGAAAGTCAAAGCAGAGGTCAAACTATGTGACTTTCGGTTCCAAACCGAGCCTAAACTGAAAATTGTCGAGTTGAACATGTTGGGACATGTTCTTACATTAATTACCAAGTTATATTAATGATGAAACAGGTTGCAAGTATCCTACATTGCTAATTATGCTTTAATTTGAAAATAATCATTCTGTTGACTTTTTAAAGTAAGCTTTGACTCGACAATTAACATAGTTAGAGTGGGAATCTGGAAGTACCCTTTTAAGGGTTTATTACCCACCTAAATACCTACTTAAAGGTACTTTTAATTCATGATTAGACTGAGTATATTTTAATTAATCACGAAGTCAAACCTTAATTACGATGGTTTGACTTTTAGTTAATTAACTAAGCTAAACTAGATTAGAAAGGGTTAAGGCTACTTACAAATGTCCCAATTATGATTAGGGACCACTAGGAAGATGGCTTGCTGATCAGAGAGCTCCAGAAAATCAGTTGTGAATGTTGCAAGTGCAAATGCCCAAATGTTGCAACTTCCATCTTCTTATATAGTGAACCCCATGAGCTTAGGATCATGCCAACATAGTCTAGGAAGGTTACAAGATGTCCCCAGGTGTCCTATAATGCTAAAAACCAGATATAGGAGCCCCTGGATTCGAAAACCACCCATATAAGTCGGTGCAACCGGTTATACAGGCAGCTGTCAACAATTTCGCCTAGATGCAACGCTTACGCACCGCAGCCGTCTGAGTGTTGAGGTCCGTAAGCATGCTTGCGCACCGTAAAGTTCTCGATGTTGAGGTGCGCAAGCCTTCGCCAGAGACAAAAATCCTGTTTTTATTCAGGAACCTTACGCACCTCAACGTTCTGGGTGTTGAGGTCCGTAAGCTGCCTTGCGCACCTCAACGTTCCCGACGTTGAGGTTCGTAAGCTATCGCCAGAAGACAAATTTTTGTTTTTATTCAGGATTTGACCATGCAATACTTAAATCTCCGAATCTCAAGCACTTTAATCAGTATAGGGACCATGTTTTCAGCCATTGCATGTCTAGGCATTCATTTACACACTTTGGCACTTTGTGGAAGGTTTTTATTGACGGAAATACCAAAGAATTTGCCTTGTATCCATGTCCAAAGTTATAAAATAAATCTATTATTTAGAATGGCCAGATTTATAAATATAAATCAGATGTTTGATATAATATACCCCGGTTAGGGATTTATTAACAGGTCCCTCAGAGGTATAAATTAACATGTCGACGTTTAATCCTACCGTACACCTTTATCTGGATCCGTATTTATAACACGTTTGCACAACATGACTCGTGTCTTTATTTTATTGGACATGAATTTCCGAGGTGTTACATCCTCACCCCCTTAAAAGAAATCTCGACCTCGAGATTTACTGGAACAAATGAGGGTATTTTTCCTTCATGGTAGACTCTACCTCCCAAGTATATTCGGGACCTCTACGGGTATCCCATTTGACCTTAACAATAGGCACATGCTTCCTTCGAAGCTTCTTTACCTGTCTATCCTCAATCGACAATGGTTTTTCCACAAATTTCAAGCTCTCGTCTATATGCACATCCGTGTGCGGTATGACTAGTGAGTCATCAGCGAAACACTTCTTCAGATTACAGATGTGAAAAACATTATGGATAGCACTGAGTTCTTCAGGCAAGTTTAACTTATAAGCAACTGACCCGACACGTTCGATAACCTCGAAAGGTCCTATGTATCTCGGGCTTAACTTGCCTTTCTTACCAAATCGCATCACCCCTTTCAAGGGTGATACTTTAAGCAATACTTTGTCACCTACTTTGAAGTGAAAAGACTTACGCTTTGGATCCGCATAACTTTTCTGCCTATCCCTGGCAGCTTTCAGGCGATCGCGAATCTGGACAATCTTGTCCGTTGTTTCAAAGACCAAATCTGGTCCTGATAATTGAACTTCTCCTACTTCCGCCCAACAAATGGGTGTTCTGCATTTTCTACCATATAATGCCTCAAAAGGCGCAGCCTTAATACTAGTATGGTAGCTATTATTATAGGAGAACTCGATCAATGGTAGGTGGTTATCCCAACTGCCACCTAAATCAATCACACATGCTCGAAGCATGTCTTCCAGCGTTTGGATGGTACGCTTACTCTGTCCGTCCGTCTGTGGATGGTAAGCCGTACTAAAGTTTAAGCGCGTGTCCAAAGACTGTTGGAAACTTTTCCAAAAATGAGAGGTGTACCTTGTATCTCTATCAGAGATAATTGACACTGGTACGCCATGCAGCGCTACAATTTTATCTACGTATAATTGAGCTAACATGTCAGATCTGTAAGTTTCCTTTATGGGTAGGAAATGTGCTGACTTAGTCAGTCTATCTACTATGACCCATATAGTATCATTTCCCTTTCTTGTCTTTGGTAACTTGGTGATGAAATCCATAGTCACCATCTCCCACTTCCATGTGAGAAGTTCAGGCTGTTGCAGCAAACCTGACGGCTTCTGATGCTCAGCTTTGACTTGCGCACAAGTCAAACATTTAGCTACATAGGCAGCTACAGACTTTTTCAAACCAATCCACCAGTAGTTTGCCTTTAGATCCTGGTACATCTTATCAGCTCCAGGATGAACGGAATATTTGGAACTGTGGGTTTCCTGGAGGATAACATCCCGAAGTCCTCCATAAACTGGAACCCATATTCGTCCATTCAATCTCAGCATTCCGTCCTTGTCATAGGATAACTGCTCCTCAGTTACTCCTAACTTTTCTTCAGGATAGTTAGCTTCCAACACAGCTTCCTTCTGTGCAGCTAACACCTTTTCGTTCAAACTATTCTTTATTTCAATGCGCTTGGCATTGATTCTTATCGGCTTCACTCTTTCTTTTCTGCTTAAGGCGTCAGCAACTACATTTGCCTTGCCTGGATGGTATCTTATTTCACAGTCATAATCATTTAGAGTTTCCATCCAGCGTCGCTGCCTCATGTTCAAGTCCTTCTGATTGAACAAGTGTTGAAGGCTCTTGTGATCTGAATAGATCACACACTTGGTTCCATACAAGTAATGCCTCCATAATTTCAATGCAAATACAACGGCACCCAGCTCCAAGTCATGGGTGGTGTAGTTCTTCTCGTGTACCTTTAACTGTCGTGAAGCGTAGGCAATAACCTTGCCTTTCTGCATGAGTACACAGCCCATACCAGTGTGGGATGCATCACAATACACCACGAATTCTTCTATACCATCGGGCAATGTTAACACTGGTGCATTGCTCAACTTTTTCTTAAGAATGTCAAAGGATTCCTGCTGCTTAGGGCCCCAATCAAACTTAACCTTCTTACGTGTCAACGAAGTTAGAGGCGCAGCAATCCTTGAGAAATTTTCGATGAAACGCCTATAATATCCTGCTAAACCCAGGAAGCTACGAATCTCAGTAGGCGTCTTTGGCTCTTTCCAATTCATAACTGCTTCTACCTTAGCGGGATCCACTTGGATACCACGCTCACTTACCACATGTCCAAGGAATTGGACTTCTCGAAGCCAAAACTCGCACTTCGAAAATTTGGCGTAGAGTTTCTCATGATGTAGAAGTTTGAGAATACAACGAAGGTGTTTCTCGTGGTCAGCTTGGTTCTTTGAGTAAATAAGGATGTCGTCAATAAAGACGATGACGAATTTGTCCAAGTAAGGCTTGCAGACGCGATTCATGAGATCCATGAATGCGGCAGGCGCATTAGTGAGCCCAAAAGGCATCACTAGGAACTCGTAATGACCATAACGAGTCCTAAATGCAGTCTTGTGCACATCTTCATCTTTAACCTTTAACTGATGATAGCCTGACCTCAAATAGATCTTAGAGAAGTAGCCTGCCCCTTGTAACTGGTCGAACAGATCGTCGATCCTGGGCAAAGGATACCTATTCTTGATAGTGACTTTATTAAGCTCACGGTAATCGATGCACAGACGCATCGATCCATCCTTCTTCTTGACGAACAAGATTGGCGCTCCCCAAGGAGACGAACTAGGTCTAATAAAACCATTAGCTAACAGATCATCTAACTGCGTCCTTAACTCCTTCATCTCCGTTGGTGCCAACCTATAAGGTGCTCTTGCTACCGGTGCTGCACCAGGGATAATGTCAATTCGGAATTCCACTTGCCTATCTGGTGGTAAACCAGGTAGTTCTTCGGGAAAAACTTCAGGGTATTCTGAAATGACGGGAATGTCTTCGATCTTAGGCTTTGGCTCATCAATAGTAACTTGTGCCATATAAATGACACAACCCTTCTGCAGACATCTGGATGCCTTGAGCATGGACACTTGCTCAGGCAATCCATGTTGGGTATCCCCCTGAATGGTAAGTGACTCACCAGACGGAGTTTTGACTACCACTTGCTTTCTGTTACACACAATCTGGGCTTGGTTATGTGATAACCAATCCATACCTATCACTATGTCAAAACCGGCTAGCTTAAAGGGAAGTAAGGACAAAGGAAATGAGTGGTTCCTAATGGATATAACACATCCATCTAAAATAGTTGAGGCGGTTTCTATGGTTCCATCAGCTAATTCCACCTCATACTTCACACTTAAGGTTTTTACAGGCAAGTTTAACAACTCACAAAACTTATTATCCACAAAAGACTTATCTGCTCCAGAATCAAACAATACTCTAGCAAAAACATCATTTATGAGAAAAGTACCTGTAATCACGTTGTCATCCTGAACCACTTCCTTTGCATCCATCTTGAAGACCCTCGCATTGGTCTTTTTCCCATCCTTGGTTTTCTTGGTGGTCTTTGGGCAATTGGACTTAATGTGCCCTTTTTCATTGCAACCGTAACATGTTGCATCTTTCAGCTTCTTACACTCCAAAGTCTTATGATCCGTAGATTTGCAAATCCCACGGGGTCTCGAGTGAGACTGGGATTTCGACTCAAGTCGACACCTCCCAAAATGGTTCTTCTTACAAGTTTTACATTTGGGCTTATCCCCCGATTGTTGCCCATCCTTCTTAGATCCCGACCCTTTCTTGTGATCGTTATTCCCTCGATGTTTCTTATCTGATCTTCGCGAGGTATCGTCCTCACGCTTCCTCTTACCTTCTTCTGAGTTCCTGAGCGCTCTCAACCTGACTACGTCCAAGGTAAGAGATAGAGATAGATCAGCTGCTGATTTGAAGGTAGCAGGCCTTGATGCCTTAACACTAGCTTTAATCTCTGGGGCTAAACCCCCAATGAAGCGAGCAATCCTCTTAGGTTCTGGGGTTACCAAGTACGGAACAACCTAGATAGGGTATTGAAAGTGGTGAGGTATGCTTGGCAATCTAAATTCTTCATCACCAAGGATAAGAAATCTGATTCGATTCTTTCAACTTCGCGTTGCGGGCAATAATTCTCTTTAATAAGAGCAACGAACTGATCCCATGACAAGTTGTAGAGTGGGATCTTTCCAGCAGCTTGTATGAGAGACTTCCACCATGCCAGTGCTTCTCTCTTGAACGATTGGGATACATACTTCACTACGTCCCTTTCAGCACATCCGCTGATGTCAACTACCGTAACCAGGTCATGCAGTCATCTGCTCCTTTCTCCCCAGTAAAGTCTCTGGGTTTACATGAGACGAAGTATTTGTATGTACAGGACTTACTACGCGGTTCCTGTTTATGCTCGACCTTCCTTGACGGGACACTGTGTTGGTTCGAGGAGTGATGATCGTCATCATCCTTCTTTGGCTTATCTATCTTAGAGGGTGGCTTATCAAGAGCTTCAGAATGTGTTTTTGGCTTAGAGTGAGGAGCTGATCGGGTCCTGCTTCGAGTACCATTCGATTCACTATATTGCCTCTCGATGGCTTTATTAACCGCATTTTCTACTAATGCTTGTAGCTCCGCACCAGTTACGAGTATTTTAGTATTATCAGGGTTTTCCACTGGACGACTGTTTATTTCTTCTGACTTAGCCATGTAGTCTTAATTGCTACATAAAAATAAGGACAAGGTCTATTTAGAAGCTTAAACAGTATTATCGTCCTTGACGATTTATTAACCATGGTTTTAATAGCCATTTTAGTTAATTTATCAAATATATGATTATTCAGGATCTTTATCATAATCCAAAATCATAAATTAAAAATAGCACATAGGCCTAGTCACGCAGACAAATTTCTAAATTATAAATTTAGATCTTATAGGATTAAAGTTTGAATAAAATAAAAATCAATCCTTTTCTTGGCAGGGAGTCTATAAACTACGGCTGCCCTTGGTTTTATATGACATTAGTTATAGCCCGTAGGCATTATGCCACAAACAGATGTATATAAAAATATAACTTTGGATAATTTATTAAAAGGGTGACATGATTGATTTTGCGGATCACATTAGCCAAGAATGTTAACATGTTTGCAGATGTTAACAGAGGTTTGAATCTTTTTAAACAGGTTTTACCATATTGGCCAGGTCTTTAGTATGACATACAAGCTAGGTTTTACCTTTTAAGATTCTTATTATTTTATTAAAATGGTAAATCTATAAAATAAATGTTATTTTTCATTTATTCATATATTATGTTCATGCACATAATTTAAAAATGAAAAACTTAAATTAACCATTCCAATTAAAATTTAACTAGTACGAGTTTGCCCTAAACGGGACTTTTACACAAATAATATGCCCACGCAGGGGCTAAACTAACAAACAAACCCACGCAGGGGTTAAAATAGAAAGACATGCCCACGCATGGGCAGAACATGAGAAATATGCCCACGCAGGGGCAGAGTACAGAAACAAATGCCCTCGCAGGGACATGATTACAACTAAAATAATTAAACAAACAAACAAAGGATTTAGTGATCCTTCTTGCTTTTTCCCTTGATCAAATCCACCATTTTCTTGAACATCCCCCGGTTGTGCCTTCGTTCTTCCCGCAACTCATGCCGCACCTCTTGTCGCACCTCATTTATCCCTTGAAGGATTTCCTGGAATTGTGGCGGTGACATCACCGGTGTCCGCGGTGGTTGCTGAAGATGCTGAGGTTGAGGAGGTGGCGGTTGCGGTTGCTGATACCCATATGGTGGGTATCCATAGGTCGAGTGTCCCGTAGCCCAGGGACCTCCATAGGGACCTCCATAGGGACCTTCCGGACGGAGAGTGTTGAAGCTCGAAGCTACCCAGTAGGGATCCTCTGCAAAGTTGTAATTTGTGTGGATCGGCTGCTCGAAGGGATTGTACGCTGCCGCACCAGTTTAAGTGGGAATTGGGTCTCCGAAACCCAATGGTGGCTGTGGCGTGACTGGCGCAGAGTTCACTTCTGAGACGGGGTGTGAAGATTCTCCCATCTCCTGTTCTTCGTGAAGTGGCGAGTACCGGTTACCACTTGAATGTGGAGGGGTGCTGATGCGCACTCCCCCTCGTGCGGATATTCGCAAGGTCGTTCTCCTTCGCCTCGGGGGCGAGGGAGGCTGAAGCTGAGGTGGTGCTGCCGGCGGAGTGACCGCGACAAGTCGGGAATCCTCGGATGGATTCTGCTGCTGCTGTGGCTGCTGCTGTGGCTGGTGCAGGGGAGAGCTGTGTTGTGGCTGGTGCAGGGGAGAGTTGTGCTGCGGCTGGTGCAGGGGAGAGCTATGGTAACTGGGAGTAAATACCCAGTCATACTGTCTGAATTTCTCCTCAAAGCTGTCGGGACCATTGTAAGGTGATCCCACAAAAGGTGACCCATCATAAATTTTGATGGGGTGGTTCGGAGTTCCAGATGGTGGCATTGAAGGATCAGTATCCTCATCTATATCCATCGGGTTGCCACCAGAAAAGTGGTCTTCGGGTCCAAGTGGGTTAAAACCCACTGGCACTCCAAGGTAGTCGTCAGGGTTGAACTGGCCTTGGAAAACAAGTGATAGGTGGTCAAAGGGTGAGTTATGTCCTTGAAGAGGAATGTAGGACTGGTGAGAGTTGTGGGGCTCATTTTGAGAATGAGGCCCAAAAGAGTGTGGGATGGAAGGGGAGGTACTCAGTGAAACTGAGCGCCTAGCTAGTTCAATAAGAGTCCTCCAGAGATTTTGAGCATCTGGGTTATGGGGATCTGAAGGTGTTCGCCGGTGCGAGGGTCCGGCCTCATGGTCATTTGGGGCGACAAGTGGCCCTTTTCCTCTGCCTCTTCCCCTCATCCGTGGCGGCATTTTGTCAATCTGTCAAAAACAAACAAGTGATACAACAAGAAAATAAATAAGACAAAGTTAGATATCAAACAAATTTAGAATATTCCTAAGTTCTTTGTCTAGACTCGAGAATCGAGGAATGTGCAATTGTGTAACTGAGATTAAACACAAAAGGCTAGTGTTTAATTCACTCAGAGTTGGCTCTGATACCAACCTGTCACACCCCTATTTTCCACGTGTCACCGGTGGGCCCGGTGGGGAGTATCGTGACGTAGTTGATATCATTATAAGTCAAACAACACAATATATAAATGCACAGCGGAAGCAAAGATAGATTCATTTCAACTTTAATAAAGTGTAATATTAAATATCACGAATAGTTGAAACGGATCCACAGGCGGATCAAAATAAAAGAAGATATTGTTCAACAGTTTTATTGACATCCAAGCTTGCGAGACTTATTGTGGACGCTTAGAAGACAGCCAGCCTAGTACGAGTAGTACCTGCACTTAACCTTTTGGAAAAATACGTCAGTTTACACTGGTAAATACAATTTAACTGACTCATTTTGAAAAGGGTTGAAAATTGATTTGAATGCACGTGGCACAAAACATTTTATAACTTGGGATAATTATGTGAATATAATCTTGTAAGGGATTTACATGTTACTTATGCGTTCAGTAGCCCGATCCGTAGACCGGGTTAAAGTTTAATAGACACACCACAATATTGAGTTATGCACTGAAAGGTGTACGCCTACACCCGGTGCTCAGGTCGTGGCCATCTCGTAAGATGATGCCAAGGATATCCGGGACATGGTCATTAACCCCCCAAAGGCTTTAAGCAAACAAAACACATTCAAAACATAGCATATCAATAATTTAACCTCTATTCGATTAAAGATTCAATGCCGGACCAAGCGGTATTTTATATACCGTACCCCAAGCCCGTATAGGGAAAATAAGTTAAAAGTATTTACCTTTGTACGTATAAATCACAACTAGTGAGTGCGGGTAGGTTTTACTGGTTCTTCTATTCTGGAACAAAGGTTTATAATAACCTATTAGATTTCTAACGGGTCTCTATTTAAGCCTAAGCTTAGACCGGTTAGTTTTTAAGGACGATACTGTTCAAACGCACGATTAAGCGAAGACCGGATAGAATGTAATTTAGACCCTACAAGTTTGAAGACTTGTATAATATGGGTATACTAAACACATTCTGGATTTTGAGACAAAAATGATAACGTTTGACCCGTTTCGGTCAATTTATGCAAACTAGTTACATAAACCGAACCAAACGCGAAAAGGGTGTCACGGGTAACCATAAGAGTCATATGCAAGTTCCCTGAGTTAATATGCCTTAAATATGTTATAATATCAGTAAGATATCTTCTATTATGCGCCAAACGAATTTAAACTCAAATTATGCCTCATAAGGGCATTTTGGTCATTTAAAAGATTATAAAAGAGTTTAATTTGTAATCTGAGTTACAGGTCTGATTTATACAGTAAATACACTTAATTTAACATGTTATAACAGTAGGGTTTGACCTATATGTGAAACTTATCATTTAAAACCAAACTACGCACCTTAGGGGTATTTTGGTAATTTCACTTAGGCTTAAAAGGTCAAAACTGGAAACCTGGGTTCAAAAACTTATACTTACTGTTATTATATAAAAATATATTAAAAATATCAGTAGGTATCAACCTTATATGTTTAATATGGTTTTAGCACATACTATGCGTTAAAAACGCTTAAAAAGGCGATTTGGAGCCATTTCCGGGTTTTTAAAAGAAAGCTGATATTTTTAAAATTCCAGAATGCTCAAAATATTTTATTTATCAAATAAAATCAGTAGAAAAAGGTTTGGGGTCAAAAGGATTTGTAAAACTCATTTTATAGCTTAAAAGGGTAAAACCGTCATTAACCGAATCAAACTTAAAGACCTATGTTATGATCAGCCAAAAATTTAAATAAAAATACTCAAAAATCCCAAAATATTATATTACATCAGTGGGTAAAAAGTTTGATATCAAAAAGTGGGTTTAAATAGGCTATACGCTAATTACGCCGTTTAATTAACATAAAGCTTTCAATTTACGCTAATGAGCATATCTCCTAATCTAGACCTCAAACTGATGTCAAATTTTAGGTGCAAGTTTATAAATCAGCAACTAAGGTTTCTACTCTTTTACTTTTTTCAAAAATCACGTTTTATAGTCAAAAGGGCATAATAGTCAACATTTAAGCATTAATCGGAAACATGCATATGAATCGGATAACTAATGAACCAAGTTGTGTGACCTCAGGGGGTTACACTAATATGAAACCTGGTTCAATTAAGGCTCTAAGGCATTTCTAAACAATGCTTAAACGGGTCAGAACTGAAAGTCAAAGCAGAGGTCAAACTATGTGACTTTCGGTTCCAAACCGAGCCTAAACTAAAAATTGTCGAGTTGAACATGTTGGGACATGTTCTTACATTAATTACCAAGTTATATTAATGATCAAACAGGTTGCAAGTATCCTACATTGCTAATTATGCTTTAATCTGAAAATAATCATTCTGTTGACTCTTTAAAGTAAGCTTTGACTCGACAATTAACATAGTTAGAGTGGGAATCTGGAAGTACCCTTTTAAGGGTTTATTACCCACCTAAATACTTACTTAAAGGTACTTTTAATTCATGATTAGACTGAGTATATTTTAATTAATCACGAAGTCAAACCTTAATTACGATGGTTTGACTTTTAGTTAATTAACTAAGCTAAACTAGATTAGAAAGGGTTAAGGCTACTTACAAATGTCCTAATTATGATTAGGGACCACTAGGAAGATGGCTTGCTGATCAGAGAGCTCCAGAAAATCAGTTGTGGATGTTGCAAGTGCAAATGCCCAAATGTTGCAACTTCCATCTTCTTATATAGTGAACCCCATGAGCTTAGGATCATGCCAACATAGTCTAGGAAGGTTACAAGATGTCCCCAGGTGTCCTATAATGCTAAAAACCAGATATAGGAGCCCCTGGATTCGAAAACCACCCATATAAGTCGGTGCAACCGGTTATACAGGTAGCTGTCAACAATTTCGCCCAGATGCAACGCTTACGCACCGCAGCCGTCTGAGTGTTGAGGTCCGTAAGCATGCTTGCGCACCGTAAAGTTCTCGATGTTGAGGTACGCAAGCCTTCGCCAGAGACAAAAATCCTGTTTTTATTCAGGAACCTTACGCACCTCAACGTTCTGGGTGTTGAGGTCCGTAAGCTGCCTTGCGCACCTCAACGTTCCCGACGTTGAGGTTCGTAAGCTATCGCCAGAAGACAAATTTTTGTTTTTATTCAGGCTTTGACCATGCAATACTTAAATCTCCGAATCTCAAGCACTTTAATCAGTATAGGGACCATGTTTTCAGCCATTGTATGTCTAGGCATGCATTTACACACTTTGGCACTTTGTGGAAGGTTTTTATTGACGGAAATACCAAAGAATTTGCCTTGTATCCATGTCCAAAGTTATAAAATAAATCTATTATTTAGAATGGCCAGATTTATAAATATAAATCAGATGTTTGATATAATATACCCCGGTTAAGGATTTATTAACAGGTCGCTCAGAGGTATAAATTAACATGTCGACGTTTAATCCTACCGTACACCTTTATCTGGATCCGTATTTATAACACGTTTGCACAACATGACACATTTCTTTATTTTATTGGACATGAATTTCCGAGGTGTTACATTTGACTATTTGTTAGTTTACAGTATGAGCGACCAAGGACCATCTGACGCGTATCGTCAATTGTCTGGTTCGCCTAGAAGCGAAGGCACCTCCTCTTCTCAGCCTGCCCTCTCAGGGTATTCTGCTGATACGGAAGAAGGATTATTCGTGTTTAAGGCTCAGTTCGAGGAGCCATTTCCTCAGAAAAAGAGAGGATGGTTCAGTCGAGGGGCACACGAGCGTAGGAAGCGTATGAAAAAGTTACAAGACCAGAGAGCACTAGCAGTAGCTAAAAGAGAAACCGAAGCCTATGCCCAGGATATGATTAATAGGGGTATAGCCAACATTCACATCTTAGCAACCACAGCAGCTGACCCTAACCTGGAACAAATGAGAGCACCCCAACCACAACCACAAATTCCTGACCAACCAATGGAAATAGAAAACCCCGAAAATCAAGTAGAAATGCATGATTTCGACCCGGAAGAAATACCTAGGGTACCTGCACCATACCCCTTAGACCCAAATTACGACCCCTGGTGGGATGACAATAGGGACTATGTGCAACGTTACCCGATACATGAAGACATGCCCATGCCAAACATAGGAGCCTACCCAGGTTTGGATCCCTTAGATCCCTATTACCACGATGTATTCATTAGGGAGATTTTAGAGAATCCTTACCAATTTCAGGCCCCTACACCCCCATATCAAGAACCCGTACCCCAGTTTCCAAACCCAGTCCTAGAACCTGCACCCCCAATGAGTGCAGACAATGTACAAGAATTTAGGACATTTGGTGAGGAAATTTTAGAGAGTAGTGAAAGAATGCGACAGGTGGGAGAGCGACTCGTCTGGAAGTATGACGAGCGCAATATGGATTTTTGGATGAATCCATATCCATGAATGTGATGGTGGAAACGGTAGTAGTAATAATAATAAAATAATATAATATGTGTGTATGTGTATGAAAAAAAAACTACGGATGCCTACTACTATTAGTATAACTTTATTTCAGTCAGTATTGTCATTTTTATTTCAGTACTAGTGTGTAATAGATGCATAGTATATGAATAGAGTAAGTCGCAATGATCGACGCTTTTGACCAAAATGCGTGTCATTTGATTGACTATATTAAATATTATTTTGTGATATTAATACGTGGTAAATGTTTAAAATTCAGATGGCCGACGAAGGAAATCAAGAAAATCTGAATAACGATAACCAGAGTAACATTAACTTGGTTAATGAGAATCCGAGCATCAATAACAATGGAAACCAAATGGATAATAGTGCTATCCAACACATAGTGGAACAAGGAATTATAGATGCAATGCCATTTATTCTTCAAACTGTTAAGGATGCTGATAATAAAAGTAAACATAGCAGTAAGCGACCAACTGAACCAGAAAACAGCGTGAACAATGGACCCGTACTTCAAGTGCCCATTCCCAAAAGAAGAAGGACCATGCCGTATGGTTGTTCTTACAAAGAATTCTGGTCCTGCAAACCAATAGAATTTTCGGGCAATGAAGGACCCATTGCAGCTCTACGCTGGATAGAAAAGACTGAGGCTGTTTTAAAAATAAGCAAGTGTACTGAAGAAGACAAAATAATGTTTTCTTCTAATCTATTTAAGAACTCAGCCTTAGAATGGTGGAACACTATCCTCCAGTCCAAAGGAAGTGATAGGGTTTATAATATGGAATGGGAAGAAATTAAAAATATGGTAGAAAGGAAATTCTGCCCTCCCAATGAAAAGGAACAGATAGCAAATAAGTTTCTGAACCTAAGAATGACCGGGGTAGATAGTAAGGGTTATACTACCACATTCTTTGAATATGCTAGAATAGTACCAACCCTTGCATCACCTGAACCGGTATTAATCTCCCGTTACATCTGGGGATTAATTGGAGAGATTAGATATGTAGTCAAGGTAGCTAGACCCCAAACTATAGATGAAGCTGTAGAACTAGCAAATACCTTGACAGATAAGTTAATCCGTACTAGAGAAGAATACCAGAGGAGAAACCTAGCTCAAAGGCTTACCCAAGAATTTCGTTCTGGGAATTCCAACCATAGGAATATAGGATCTACCTCTACACCATACTGCAAGGTCTGCAAGAAAAAGCATTCGGGAAAATGCTTCACTCACTGCAATTTCTGCAAGGCACCAGGACAAAAGGAAGAAGATTGCAGGAGAAAATCCAGTAATGGACTATGCTTCAACTGTGGAGAAAAAGGTCATATCAAGCCAAACTGTCCAAAATTGGCTCCAGCTGCGAACAACAAGAACACTAAAAATGCTAGAGCATTTGTTCTGACTGCAAATGAAGCCAAAATGATTCCAGATGTCATAGCAGGTACGTTTTTAGTTAATGATGTTTTTGCTAAAGTATTATTTGACTCTGGTGCAAACCAAAGTTTTATTAATACTTCATTTTGCAAACTTCTTAATCAACCATTAACTAAACTCTCACAAGAATGTCTAGTTAAGACAGCAAATAGGGAAACGATTAGGATTTCTGAAATCTTGCAGGGAGCAAGAGTAGAAATTTTAAATCAAAAGTTTATGGCAAATCTTTATCCCATGAATCTGGCCGGATTTGATATTGTATTAGGAATGGATTGGTTAATAGCCAAAAGAGCCAGTATTTTATGTGATCAAAAGTCAATTCAAGTAAAATCACCAAAGGGTGAAAAGATCATAATTAAAGGAGATAAACCCTGTAGATCTACAAAATTCATCTCTGTGATGAAAACTGCAAGCTATGTAAGAAAGGGTCTATAGTGTATTTGATTTCTATAATCACCAACACTGAAGGAAAAGAACTAAAAGACAATCTAGTAGTGTCTCAGTTTTCAGATGTCTTTCCATAAGAATTGCCAGGACTACCGCCAGACAGAGAAGTTGAATTTAGAATTCACCTATTACCAGGAACAGCACCAATTGCTAAAGCACCTTACCATTTGGCACCAGCAGAGATGCAGGAACTAAAGAAACAGTTAGATGAATTATTAGAGAAAGGATTCATACAACCAAGCTCATCGCCGTGGGGAGCACCGATTTTATTCGTTAAAAAGAAGGACAGATCAATGCGTATGTGTATTGACTACCGTGAATTAAACAAGGTCACGATTAAGAATCGGTACCCATTACCCAGGATTGATGATATGTTCGATCAACTTCAAGGAGCTCGATTTTTCTCTAAAATCGATTTAAGGTCAGGATATCATCAATTAAAGGTACAAGAAGTGGATATTCCTATGACCGCATTTAGAACCAGGTATGGTCATTATGAATTTACTGTCATGCCATTTGGTTTAACCAATGCCCCAGCTGCATTTATGGACATGATGAACCGAATATGTAAGCCATATTTGGATAAATTCATAATTTTTTTTATTGATGATATTCTCATCTATTCTAAAAGTAAAGAGGAACATGCAAAGCATTTGCACACACTTTTAAGTCTATTAAGAAAAGAAAAGCTTTATGCTAAGTTTTCCAAGTGCGAGTTTTGGTTAGAACAAGTACAGTTTCTTGGGCACTTAGTTGATCATGAAGGAATTCATGTGGATCCAACAAAGATCGAGGCGATTACCAAATGGAAAACCCCTGAGTCACCAACCGAGGTTAGAAGTTTCTTAGGATTGGCCGGATATTATAGGAGATTTATTCAAGATTTTTCTTGAATAGCCATTCCTTTAACTAAGTTAACCTATAAATCCATTAAGTTTGAATGGGGACCAAAGCAAGAAGAAGCTTTTAGAATTCTTAAGCAAAGATTAACCCATGCACCCATACTAGCGTTACCAAAAGGAACTGAAGACTTTGTAGTCTATTGTGACGCTTCTAAATTAGGTTATGGATGTGTGTTGATGCAACGCCAAAAGGTTATAGCATATGCGTCTAGACAACTTAAGAATCATGAAGAGAATTATTCAACCCATGACCTAGAATTAGGAGCTATAATTTTTGCTTTGAAGATTTGGAGACATTACCTTTATGGTAGTAAGTTTACCATATTCACTGATCATAAAAGTTTAAGGTATGTTTTTGGGCAAAAATAATTGAATATGAGACAAAGAAGCTGGATGGAGATGTTTAGTGATTATGATTGTGATATTTAGTATCATGAAGGAAAAGCAAATGTAGTGGCAGATGCTTTAAGCCGAAAGTATCATGAAAAGCCAAAAAGGGTACGTTCTCTTAAATTAAATCTGCAAGTAGATTTAAATGATCAGATAAGAGAAGCACAAGAATCAGTAATCAAGGAGGATACTGAAAAATTAAAAGGTATGATTAAGGAATTAGAACTAGGAACAGATGGAATTTGGAGATTCCATGAAAAGAGAATGTGGATACCTAAATTAGGAAACCTACGTAATCGTATATTCGAAGAAGCCCATAAGTCTAAGTATACGATGCATCCAGGAAGTGATAAAATGTACCAGGATTTAAGAAAGAATTTTTGGTGGATAGGAATGAAAAAGGACATAGCAGCCTATGTTTCTAAATGTTTAACCTGTTCACAAGTTAAAGCTGAACACAAGAAACACTCAGGTTTATTGCAACAGTTAGAAATGCCAGTATGGAAATGGGAATTGATAACAATGGATTTTGTCACAAAATTACCTAAAACAAAGAAAGGTAATGATACAATCTGGGTGATTGTAGACAGACTAACTAAATCAGCTCATTTCCTACCAATGAAGGAAACTTTCAGTATGGAACAGTTAGCTAAATTGTATGTAAATGAGATAGTCTCATTACATGGAATTCCTTTATCAATTGTGTATGATAGGGATAGCCGTTTTACCTCTCATTTTTGGGCAAGTTTTCTAAAAAGCAATGGGAACCAAGTTAAATCTAAGCACAGCTTATCATCCTCAAACAGACAGACAAAGCGAAAGGACAATTCAGATGATGGAAGACATGCTTAGAGCTTGTGTAATTGATTTCAGACTTAATTGGGACGATCACTTACCTTTAATAGAATTTTATTATAATAACAATTATCACACAAGTATCAATGCTGCACCATTCAAAGCACTTTATGGACGAAAGTGCCGAACCCCATTCTGTTGGGCAGAAATTGGGGAAAAGCAACTATCTGGACCTGAGATAGTGCAAGAGACAACCGACAAGATTATTCAAGTCAAGGAACGACTGAAAGCAGCACGTGATCGACAGAAGAGCTATGCCGATAACCGACGCAAACCCTTGGAATTTCAAGTAGGAGATAAAGTATTGTTAAAGGTCTCTCCTTGGAAATGAATAGTAAGATTCATCAAACGAGGAAAGCTAAGTCCCAGGTATGTTGGACCTTTTGAGATTATTAGAAGAATAGGACCTGTAGCCTATCAGCTACAACTGCCAGAGGAAATGGCAGGAATACATGATGCATTTCATATATCTAATCTCAAGAAATGTTTAGCTGATAAACACTAGTAGTGCCTCTTAAGGATATAGAGGTAAATGAACAACTCAAGTTTGTAGAAAGGCCTCTACAGATTGAAGACAGAAAAGTCAAGAACCTTAAAAATAAGAGATTAGTTCTGGTCAAAGTGAAGTGGAACTCCAAAAGAGGATCTGAGTATACATGGGAGCTTGAATCAGAAATGCAAAAGAAATATCCACACCTATTCCAGTAGATCTCGAGGACGAGCTCTAAAACAAGGTGGGGAGGATATAACAACCCTAAAGAAAACCGACACACTTATAAATTTTCCGACACCCTAATATATTTTAAAATACCCTAATATGTCCTAAAATACACCCCATACGCGAAAACGGGCCTCGAATACCTTAAATATTATTAAAAAAAGTCAAAAATCAAAATTTGGGTTTTGTCGCGGGCCGCGTAGACCCCTTAGGGATCTTACGCGGGCCGCTAGAGATCAAAGGTGTGGTGCAACCCGGTGTTGACACGTGTCTGACTTGTGTTGAACCTATATGCTGACCCGGATCAGCTACGCTGTTGACCAGCGTTGACGCGGGCCGCGTAGGCCTTGGTCTACCTTTAAGCGGGCCGCAAGAGGACCAGAAATCAGCACTATATATAGAGGGCCTCGGATCTTTAGTCGAACTCGCTCACTTTCTTTTCTATATCTCGAAAATATGATAATAGACATAATATACGGGTATTATACCCTCCTAAATAACGAAGTTCTGCTCCGTTGTAAGTATCATAACCCCTGGATACGTATTAGATACTGTGCCCGATTGATCTAGGGTTCCGTAACGGTTGTCGTGGTTCTGCCCGACGTAGTCGTTGGAATGCCATCTCGGGGAGGGTATTACTAATGTTAAAATGGGTTATTATACTAACACGTGTGCTTTTTTGTAAATTATATATTGTCACCAGGAAACCCTAAAGGATAATCTAAGACAGCAATGTGAGTTGATCAGCTTTTTGTAAACCTTTTGTTAACTATTTTTACAAACCCTCTTACAATTAAATGTATATTAAGCAGTTATTGAGTATTTGTAAGAATACAATTATCATGAGTATGTTGGGGTTTTGTATACAAAATTTGTTACCACCTGGTCAAGGAGTAACATTTCCACAAGTCGGGTCTGACAATACCATGGATGTTAATTGATATAACTTGGAAGCAAATGTAATTGCGAGATCGCCCTCAATACTGTATAATGGTTTTTATTTAAACTCGATTAAACTGGGATTCACTCACCATTATTTCCCACTGACAAATGTTTTTAAAACGCGTTTCAGGTAACAAAATGTGAAAGCTAAATAGAAGCCAGCTGGACAGCACTGAAGGCTTGGAAAAGTGGCAATAAAGTTACCTAAAATAAAATAGATGTTTTTATTAAATAAAATAGGATTTATTCCTATGAACATGTGTGTACTGCAAAACTTGGGTTTTATCCCATATGTTTAATATTATGAAAATGTGGTATTTTACTCTGATAAAACATTTCCTAACTACGATCCTGATGAAAATTTCCGCTGCCAAATTAGACAATACACGATACCACCGAAACTGGCTCGCGGCCGCCCGTTCCCGAGGAAATAGGGATCGAGGGTTGCGATATTAACCCCTTTGAACCTAAACCTTTTCATTTCTTAACCCACAAAACAAACACCCTTTACCCACCAAACCCTTTTTCATTTTAACCCTTTATTTTAGTAGAAAGCTCGGTTGTCGTGTGATATTCCTTATCAAAAAAAAAAAAATGAATTCTAACAATAAACAAACAAGTTCTTCAAAGAAACTTTGTTCGAAAGTGCTTAGTTTGAATAAAAGTCACAAAAACAAAAAGTTTTACGACGATCGACGCTTTTTACGCTTTTAGCCCTTTTTTACTTACCACTAACCCAAAACCACCTACCTTTAACCCAAGCCTAACCCTTCCCCAAAGTCCTCTTGATATTTATAAAGGTTTGTAGTTAAAAAGGAGGAGGATTGATTGCTTGGCAAGCATATGGTAGAAGTAAGTTCCATGCCGGTCTCGAGTGTTCCACAAAAATACATCTTCGGCCGAGTGTTGAATGATCTCCCGTGAGGTATTTGAAATTGTATATAAATGGAATTTTAAAGAGGCATGTTATGTCCAAATAAGTAATTTCTCTTATGAAACGTTCTAAATAAATCATAACGAATAGGATTGTAAATAGCATAAAAATAAAGCCCAATAAAGATCTTGGATTCCCGACACTCAAGACAAGCCCAAAAACTTCTCTTCTACCCATTCCATTTGGGTGTGTAAGCCGCAAATTAAAGAGTTTTGCTTGAGGACAAGCAAAGATTCAAGTGTGGGGGTATTTGATGTGTGTAAAATGCAACATATAAATTACATCAAATGATGCATAAAACAACCACTTTTAGTACTAATGTTGGAAAAACTGTGCTTTTGTCTTCCTTTTGTATTTTCAGGACCAAATGAGCTTAAATGAAAAAAAGGAACAAATATGCAGCAAAATCTAACATAAAAACAAATAAAAGGAATAAACGTGGCATGCCCGACCCCTCGACAGCATCTTCCCAAGCAAAAATAAGAAACAGAAGGCTGACCACGGCCCCGTGCCCAGCGGACACGGGGGCGTGGTCAGGTGTCTGCAGAAAATGACAAAATGATAGAAGCTTCTATTCCTAGCACGGGGGCGTGCCCAGCTCAACACGGGTCGTGGTCAACGCTAAGATTCGTAGAATCTTGCAAATCCTGATAGTACAGATACGCTTCTACACACGGGTCCGTGCCCAGCGAACACGGGGGCATGTGGAGCCTAATGCAGACAATTGTAATTAATGAAGAAAGAGAATCTGGATGGCCACAGGGCCGTGTCTGGGCTTCTGTACAGGCTATAAATAGGGGTGCTTGGTTCACTTCAAAGGCATCCCTTGGCAAACCACCTCTCTCCCACTTCACCACCACTACAACATCCACATCCACCACCATCATCCACCTTAGAGTGTGTGTAGTAGTCTCGGGATCCAAGATTGATAGTAAGAGTTCTTGACAATCAAAGGCCATGTTTGCCTAAGTCTCTTACATCACTTGGTGAAGACAAGCATTTAATGTAATACTTTTGATTTTTAATCTTTTCGCATTTTTTATTTGGTTTTGTATTAATGACTTTAATAACTAGTTTCTTATGTTGAAGGTGAAACTTTCTTATTATTTGTCTGTGGTGTCTTGGCGTTATTTTACTGTCTATATAAAATAAAAGATTTTCACCATTCATATCTCTACGGTCTATATAGAGATATGTTGGCTACCTGGTCGGGGGTTAAGGGAATGGTTTGGTAAGGTTCTTGCCTTGTTCAGTGTATAGATCCTGCAAGGACCTGGGTCAAGCTTACTAGGACCTCCTTCAATACCCACTGGTATTGGATGGCAGGGGTGCGAGTGGCTTGATCCCCTCATATGTATACTACTATTAATACATTAACCCGGCTACTTGGGATTGTATCCCTGCTGACTCAAACCACTTAGCCGAGGGTAACGTCACCTTCAAAAGAGGGGCCTACCACATTACGCATTAATAACTTAATTAATTATCTTTCAATATTCCGACCCTTTGGGATTGTATCCTTGCTGACTCAAACCACTGGGTTGAGGGTAACGTCACCTTTAAAAGAGGGGCCTACTACTATAACTAAGGTAATCTCTTAAAAAGTGTAAAAGTGCGGAAATCATCAAAGGTTACATTAAAGGCGAGTCGGATCCAGGTGATTCATCTTGTCTATCTGTTTTTATTTTATTTTTATTTTTCAGCATTTTTAGTTTTTATTTTTCATATTTAAAACCTTTTCTAAAAATTTTGATTTGATTAGACGTTGAGGACTTGAGGATAAACCGGTACTAAAAGATCTTGTGTCCTTGGACGACCTCGGTATCTTACCAACGCTATACTACGCTCACGATGGGTGCACTTGCCCATATGTATGTTTAGTGTTAGCAGAATATCGTGTTTTATAAATTTAAAACTTGACTAATGTGTTAAAAAGGGCTTAAAATATCAACAAAAACATATAACGCTACACACGCATCACGACCCGTTTCTTCCATCGGCTTTCGTCCAATTTCTATTGGAAACACATGCGCCGGGATGTCAAATAGTTTGTCGCCAATTTTCACGTGTGTCAACAGACTAAAGCCTCCTTTCAACCCCCTAGTGGACTGTTGCAACCCTTGGCCATTCCTAACCTGGTTTTTGAAAGTGTTGCAATGGACTTTATAACCGGTCTTCCCTCGTCTCAAGGAAAAACCGTGATCATGGTGGTGGTCGACCGACTCTCTAAATACGGTCACTTTATTGCTCTGCCAACCAATTTTGACACACTGACTGTTGAGACTGTGTTTGTGGCAGATATTGTCCGTCTACATGGGGTGCCCATGGATATTGTATCAGATCTGGATGTCTGTATTATGTCAGAATTTTGGAAGGAGCTTCACCGATTGTAGGGTACTAATCTTTCTTTCAACATCGCTTACCACCCTCAATCCGATGGCCAACCCGAGGCCTTGAACAAATGTTTGGAGATATACTATGTTGTTACGTGGCCGATAAACCAAAGGACTGGCTGCGTTTTCTTCCATGGGCATAATTTTGGTATAACACGTCTTATCAAACGGCTGCCAAACTAACCCCTTTTGAGGTCCTCTACGATCGTAAACCTCCAACCATTTCGCTCTATATTTGGGACTCTACTGGTAATGCAATTTTGGAAGAACAACTTTTGGCTCGTGATGAAGTTTTTTCTCGGCTTAAACAGAATCTCGTTGCCGCCCAACTCCGCATGAAAACATTCATGGATAAACATTGGCGCGAACTCCATTTTATCGTCGGTGACTGGGTTTACGTCAAGTTGCAGCCTTTTTGGCAAAATTCTATCCGTTTACACCGCCACCACAAGTTGGGTCGCCGTTACTTTGGCCCCTATCAGATTCTTTCCAAGGTTGGGACCGTCGCTAACAAACTCAGCTTGCCTGAAACGGCAAAAATTCACCTCGAATTCCACGTCTCGATGCTGCGAAAATGCGTCGGTCTTCCCGAGCAGCAAGTCACCCCTCTTCACCTGGTGGACTCCAATTCCACTTTGATTCTGCAGCCATTAAAAGTCTTGAATAGTCGTACCATTAAGCGAGCGGGTCAACTAGTTCAACAAAGCCACGTTCAGTGGGAGGGGTTGCCGCTCGAAGAATCTACTTGGGAGGACAACGCCCGACTCCGGCAATCTTTCCCTAGTCTTCACCTTGAGGACAAGGTGATTGTCGACCAGGGGAGTAATGTTGTGACCACAACCGATAGATAACAGCCAAATAACCAAATGAATGACATGAAAAAGGAGAGGCCCAAGCAACTACCAGCCCGTTACAAAGAGTTTGTTATGACATCAGCTAAATGAGTAGGACCACAAGGAGTGCATGATATAAGGCAAGGATGAGAGAGAATCAGGGTTATGAATATGGTTGAGAATTGTCTAGTTCCCCCCCCCCCCCTCCCCTCCCTTTTTGAGTCTGTATTTCTCTTCTCTTCCAGATTTTCACTGAAATGAGCAATCGATCCTTCCCTCTTATTTGTTTGATTTGTTAATTGATTGTTGATAATTTTAGTTCACACTAGTTTATATGAGCTCTTTTTTATCTTGACCGTATTATGTTAGATATTTTAGTGTAATCGGGATTAACTTGGCGATCAAAGGGAATTGTGATATACACCGAAAAGTTATGAGGTGCGGGAGTGCACGCTTGTTCGAGTTATTATAATTCCAAGCATTTGGGTGGAGCAGGGTCCAAGGGGCGGAGCCCCTCGCTAGGGTCGAGCTGATTTTGCAGATAAAAATTAAGGCAGTTACAAGCAATTTAATAAATTCAAAATTTGAAATATAACTGCCCAGGAGCAATTATCTGCAGATAATCCCCAAAATTCGTTTTCCTATTTTTTGGCCACACACTCGTTCATACGAATTCTACATACACACATACTGTTGTTTTAATTCTCGAAATCAGAGTTGTATCCGATTGACTTATTCGGTAGAACCACCAAAATAATTTGATCTGAGAGTGAATACACGTCTCTCTAATCGTCCGGTTTCATAAAATTTCCCAACATATTATACACTTCTATGCACCTTCGGTTGCCTTTGTTATCTATTACCAGTGACATCCAACCCGATAAACATTCATCCAAATTTGTTCCACGTATATTCTTTGGATATGCCCCTATTTATTGTTGCTATTTGTGTTAAGTTCCATATTCACAAACTGCGCACTCCTACTATTCACTCTGTTACGTTCCATTAGATGTAGGGATGATAAATAAAACCAAACTCAGCGGACAAACCCAACACATCCGGGACGGGTACCCAGATATAGGACTGATAAAAAAAATCGCAGATTGAGTTCGAGTACATGTATTGTATTCGGTGATAGCAATCTTTTTACCCGAAACTTCATCTCATTTCCCCTAACCATATACATGAAGAATTATGATTTTTTTTCCTTGGCCCTTTTCTACTAATGTTTCATTGTACCAGCTACACTTATACGGAATATAAAGTTTTCTTTTAACATATGTATTTAATGACATTATTTATATTTTGTATGCTATGAAATATAAAAAAATGTATTTTAGGATTTATCCAATCATAAAAATTATGTATTTGGATATTTCGGACATTATATGGTTATGCTTATATGGTGACGCTGATATGTGTATAATTTCTCATTTTTTAATTTGTGATAGTTGTTAAAAACATAAAGTTATACTTATAATGGAAAGAAAAGTAAATGTACTGAAAATCACAAGTAATTATTTAACAAACTAATGGTTGTTAAAAATGATACTTTTATACTGCAGTTTTATTATCTTTAGTATTGTTTGTTAAATGTCATTAATATTTTTTTGATATAAATAAGGTATCGGGCTTATCAAATGGAGGTGTTACTGGCTGGGCTTATGCTTGTAGATGGGCCAGGAGCTACTGTTGGGCTGCTTATGGGCTTTATGGACATAATCGATAAATGGACTGGCTACTGGGCTACTTATAGGCTAGGAGAGTAAAGACTTGACTGGCTGGGAGAATAAAGACTTCTTCTAATCCAGCTCCCTAAAAATATACATACATTCCACTAAAAAACAACTCCTATATTAGTAAGATTTCCACTAAAAACAAATATTTTTTCTCTCTCCTTTTCAATTAAATAATATTTTTATATCTTTATTATTACATTTTTCTCTCTCCTTCACTCACAACCACTTTTTATCTACTACTTCTAATAAAGCAAAATAATCTTTAGCCACTTGTCATTTGCTTAAACCACTACTTGCCACCTGTCATCCTCTTACTCCATCTTTAGAAAATTTGAGCGCTAAAAACACAAAACCTATGCGGCTATGCCTTCGCTCTTTTCCTTCACACTTTCACACGTCTTCATATCACAAACCCTAATGATGATGTCTCCCTCTCAAGCATCCATGGCCGCCTTCGTATCTACCGCATCTGTGGCCATCTTCTTTGTACCTGCGACCACCACAAGACCTCTGTCTTTTCATCTCACGATTCGGTTGTAGAAACCCTAAGAGGGGCCTGTGTTTATCAATCTCTCTTTAGAACCTTCCATCCATTGCGTTTCCTTCTCAAGCAAATATCTTACTTCAGAAGAAACAACTCAGGTCTATTTCTTTCAATTCTAGGGTTCTAAACTCGATTTACTTTCATCCGATTATGATTAGTGCTTTTTTTATTACAGATCCTTGTAACCATCCTGTTGATGGATTCTCTGCCCGTTTTGCTGACAAAAACAATCTGTTTGAATTGAATGGAGCCTCACGATTATTGGGCTGCCTGATATATTATAGTAAGATTGTTCTGTTGATTTTTGTTTTAATTTTGAAATATGTTTGTTTAATATTAGGTTAGGATGTTGATTTTGTTAAATATGAGATGTTAGGGTTTGTTTAATTAACGAATCAAATGGATATTGAGCCGATAATTCCGACGAATTAGCGGGCAACGTTAGTAATATGGTTCTAAATGTATATCACTGGTGCTAATTTCCGATTTTGTTTCCCATGATTTTCAATTTGTTATTTTCATTAATACACTGTGTCCAGATTATTTTGTTAGATTGAGATCTGTATGTTAACACATTGGTGATTGGTTCCAGTTACAAAACCGTGTTTAGTTTTGCTGTTTTGTGACACAAAATGTTGTATTCAGTAAGCTAATTAGAACACTTTTAAACTTGGTTAGTGGTTACTATTTTCTTTTGTAGATCTTTAAAGCAACATTCTAATCTAGCACAACTAATGACCATGTATGATGACAACATTCTAATGCTGCACAACTTATTACAAATCTACATCTTTTGTAGATCTGTAAAGCAACATTTTAGTATATGTTGACCTTCATAAGTGTTGTTTTATGCAGGTTAATTAGTAGAGACACACATATTTTCTTTTGTCGTGGGTAGAGCATTTGTTACAGATATTGAGAAGTTGGGATTGAGAAGCAAAGCAAGATCGTTGGAGATCAAAAGTTTGATAGGCTTTTTTTCAGAGGTCGTAGAGGTTTGCCTTCAAATTTCTTTCTTTATTGGATGAGTTATGAAGATGTTCAATCTGTAGTAATATTCGTGCGAACGTTTATGTAGGATTGAATTTAGCATGGTTCAAATCTTTTGCAGACAGTTGAATACCTTGTATTCGGGGTACATTCTATTATCTGTTTTCACACTATAAATTTTATACTGTAAAAAAAACATATTCAGACTCCTATTAAAGCGATATCGAATAAAGGAGTTGTATATGTTGTTAGCAGCCTATTGATAAACAATCTCTCCTTTATTCTGGGATCTTATGTTCTCTCATTCATATTTTCAATGCCCTTTTGGGTCCTGATAGACAAAATACAAGGCATGAGGGTATTTCAATTGATGACAAGGCAGAAGTCATGGATAACACAGGTCCAGACAGACGGCATGAGGTATGCTACGTGCCATCACATATATATTTGCCTATATCAATATGACACTATAAGTTATCACATAGTTGGTTTCGTTCTTGAAGGTAGAAGGTAATGTTATGCATATTATGAAGGCTTTGCCAAGTCATCATGCACCTACTCAAAGTTTAATTGAAGACAATTCACTACAATTACTTTTTGAGATGGTTGCTAATGGATTGTGACACCTCGTAATTTCATGTCCAATAATGTATTGACACGTGTCATAAACTTTAAACGTGTAAAAGAATACTCTAGAGGGACTAAAGTTGACAAACAAGGAAACTATGCGAATATAAGGGTTCAAAATATCAACAATGGATAAATATACTTTGCATTAACCCTACACGATGTTTATACCTTTAAACGAATGAATCATGGATCATACGAAGCTAATTGTGAAAGAAAGTGAGAGATTACAAACTACAGGGGTTAAATGTGTCAACATGTTTAAAGTATACCTCTGATTGACCTTTTAGCAAATCCAATGCTTTGTAACGATTAATTATGCTCACTAGAATGCGTGATAAAAATTTCACCAAGTTTCGTTATCGTATGAGGAAGTTATGATAAAATTCGTATACGAGGGTTTAAAAGCGTCAACGTTGAAATTTAAGACTTTTCGGTGATCGTATGAATAACCGGGGACCTAACAAAGTTGGTTTATGACTTGGAGTCCTTAAAAGTCAAGTTTGGGGGTTACAAGTGCAAGAAAGCATGTTAAAATCAAGTTTGGGAAGACCAGGGCCAAAAGTGTCAACTTTTAAAAGTGCTGGTGAGCCATGCCCAGAAGCAGAAAACCCACAGGTGGCTGTTATGTCCATTCTAACCGACTTAAATCACTAGATTTCAATACCATGTGCTGCTCTAGCTTGTTTTTAGGCTCTAGGAACACTTGTAATCAATCAGGGATCCCCTCTTAGGCTTGTTTGTCATGATCACAAGCAATCAAACCCACTATATAAAGCACCATTATTTGCAACTTTTGATCATTCATTCCATACTCAACTTCTGATCATTTCTGGAGCTCAAGGCCACTCCCTAAGCATCATTAGTCGTGCATTAGACCTTGGTAAGTATCCTTAACCTTCCTTAATCGTGTTTTACTTACTTGTTAGCTTAAAAGTCAAACCGTCGTAATTAAGGTTTAACTTATCGATTAATCACTAATGGCTCAGTGTTTAGTCAAACTAAAAGTAGTTATAAGTTGGTAATTATGTGGGCATTACACCCTTAAAAGGGCACCCTCCGATTCCCGCTCTAACTAGATCATTTGTCGGGTCAAAGTTTGTTATAAAAAGTCAACAGAAATATAATTTTCGAATTAAAGCATAATTAGCAATGTAGAAGGCGTGCAACCTATTTTATCACTTATATAACTTGGTAATTAGTATAAGAACTGGTCTAAGCTTGTTTGATCCGACAATTTTCTGTTTAGACTCGGTTCGGAACCGAAAGTCGCAAAACTTTGACTTTTGCTTTGACTTCAGTTCTGACCTATATTAGCATGATTTAGAAATGCCTTAGTGCTTCATTTGGATCAGGTTATGTGATAGTATAACCCTCTGTGATTGGTTCGTTGATTGTCCGATTCGTTTACACGTTTCCGTTAATTGCTTAATGTTGAGCATAATGCCCTTTTGACCATAAAACGAGAATTTTGGAAATGTGAGAGGACAATAATCTTTGTTACTGATTTATAAACATGTCCCTAAATTTTCACATCAGTTGGAGGTCTAGATTAGGAGTTATGCTTAATAGTAATTAGAACGTTTTTATGAATTAAACGACATAATTAGCGCAAAGCCTATCTAAACCCAATTTTTGACACCAAACCTTTTACCCACTAATGTAATATAATATTTTGGGATTTTTGAAGATTTTTAATTATTTTTAAACTGATCATAACATAGGATTATTACCTTGATTCGGTTATTACCAATTATACCCTTTTGTTCATAAAATAAGTTTTACACGACAATTTGATGCCAAATCTTTGGCTACTGATTTTATATGATAAATGAAGTATTTTGAACTTTATAACCTGATCAGAAAACTCAGATTTCCTGTTAAACCCGGAAATCGCTTAAAACGGCTTTTTACGCTTATTAAACACATAGTATAGGTTTAAAACCATTTTGTCATATAAGACTTATCACCAACTGATGTAACCCATTAAATTAAGTTGTTTTACTGATTATTTTAGACCCCAGTCTCAGAATTATAATTAATCTCTTTTATAATCTTTAAAATGACCAAAATACCCCTACGGGGCTTAATTTGAAATTAAACTCGTTTTGGGCATAATGGAAGGTATCTTACTGATATCACAACATATTTAAAGCATATTAACCTAGTAAAACTGTTCATGACTCATTCGGTTACCCGTTATGCGTTATTCGCGTTCGGTTCGGTTTATGTAACCAGTTTGCATAAATTAGCCGAAACGGGTCAAACGTTATCGTTTTTATCTCAAAATCCAGAAAGTGTTTGGTTTACCCATATTATACAAGTCTTCAAACTTGTCGGGTCTAAATCACATTGTATTCCGGTCTTCGCTTAATCATGCGTTCAAACCGTATCTTCCTTTAAAAAAAAACTAACCGGTCTAAGTTTAGACTTAATTAAAGACCCGTTAGGATTCTAATAGGTTATTATAAACCTTCGTTCCAGAATAGGAGACCCGGTAAAAGCTACGTGCACTTGCTTGTTGTGATTATTACTTGCAAAGGTAAATACTTTTAACTTATTTTCCCTTATACGGGCTTGGGGTACGGTATATAAAATACCGCTTGGTCGGGCATTGAATCTTTAATCGTATGACGGTTAATTCATTGAAATGACCAGTTTAAATTGTTTTGTTTTCTTAAAGCCTTTGGGGGGGTTAATGACCATGTCCCGGATATCCTTGGCATCATTTTACGAAATGGCCACGACCTTAGCACGCGCGTGTAGGCGTACACCCGCTAGTGCATTTATAAATAATAAGGTATAACCGCTGGTTACGGGAATAACCCGTCGCGGGACTATATCATGTGGTGTGTCTATTAAGCTCTAACCCGGTGTCAATCCGGGCTACTGAACGTATAACGAACATGTAATCCTTTTACAAGTTTATATATAAATAATTATCCCAAGTTATAAAATGTTTGTGCCACATGCATTCAAATCAATTTTTAATCATTTTTAAAATGAGTCAGTTAATTGTATTTACCAGTATAAACTGACGTATTTTCCCAAAAAGATTAAGTGCAGGTACTACTCGAAATAGGCTGGCTTTCTCCTTAGCATCAATAAGAGTCTCGCAAGCTCGGATGCATCAATCTGTTGAACTATGTTTCTTTTTATTTGATCCGCCTGTGGATCTGTTTGGAATATTTTGTGATACTTAATATTACAATTTATTCGGTTAATATAAATCTATCTTTTGCTTCCGCTGTGCATTTAAATATTGTGTTGTTTGACTATAATGATATCAACTACGTCACGATACTCCCCACCGGTAATACGTAGAAATGTCGGGGTGTGACATGGATCTTTGATATTAAGTTCAAGATATAAAGAAGGTTTCAGTGGGCAGTGGCTTTTGTGGATTCAAACCGGTTATATGAATTCAAGAATCACAATCACAAAATTAGATGTTACAATTAGATACATACACATATTCAAACACCGCTTTAGTGTTAAGTGGTTTTTTGAATTACACAGCAATTTACAAAATCTATGAATGGAATTTGTGAAATATACCATGTGATAATAACAATTATTTTTATTTTTAGAGGTTGCAAGTGATATTAAATATGGATTTGTACTAAAATGTTGAACGTTGTTGGTTATCAGGTATATCAAATTTGATAGATTCACAGTTGGGATGAGCTCGGTACCAACCGGTAGCGGTACGGACCGGTATTTGAAGGTAAAAACCAATACAGAAAACGTAAAATATCTGTACTGAAAATCGAGTCGGTTTGGGAAATTCGGTGTCGGTTCCGAACCGGTACCCGATACCATTTGCTCATACCTAATTCACAATGAAAAGGCGTCTTCCAGTTACTAGAGCTATAAGTTGAATGACATTATATTGGATGGTAGCAATGTAGTTAGCTTTAACGATTATGGTGAAAAGGTAAAAGTTTGAACCCTTTTTCACTAATATTTGTTTTCTTATCTTTAATTTATATATTCATGCTAATGTTCGTTTGCTAATGTATGGTGGTTCGGGTCTGGCATGGCATATATAACATGTATGCTTTAATATTAGAACAAATTAGTAAGTTCTCTAATCCATGTATTTCTGGTAATCGTGTATGCTTTAATATCACAAGTTAAGGAGTGAATAACTAAGTTTCTTATTTAATCTTAGTATTTCTGGTAATTAGTCACACACACGTTACTTTTGGAGTTACCAAAGAAGATTGGGTCTTCTATTAGTATGTAAAATATGGAATTCACATAGTATAATGTTAGGTAATGGTTTTGTTCACATAAACTTTTAAAAGATAGCATCACTGCATCAGTATGCATGACGCATGACGAATCTTTGATGATTTAATATGTCTTTTGTACCCGGATTTGTATATGTGTAATGAAAAAAAATGTTAAAATACTAATGTGATTTCATGTTCAGAGCCAAGTGGTAGCTGCAACTAAAGGGTCCAAATCATGTTTCTTTAATAAAAAAATGCTTAGAATATATATATATATATAGACCCTACAAATTCCCGTGGTCGGGGGTCTTCGGATCCTGTTGACCCCACTCTGCTTTTGCCGTTGGGGCTAAGGGTTGAGTAACATGTCAAATGAGTAAGATTTTAGCATGGGACAGGTTGACTCTTTTGTAGTAAATGGTTGAAATCGCAACCGAGTGCAACTATTTGTTGATATATGTAGGTGCAAATGCTTTAACTTCTTGGTTGATTTCACCTTTATTATTGTAGTAATGGGACTTCTAAGTATTGTGGAGTTTTCATATAGATTTCCTTCATTTAACTTCTTGGTTGATTTCACCTTTATTATTGTAGTAATGGGACTTCTAAGTATTGCCTTGATATTCATGCTCTACCGTTAAAGAAAGACCTGCACGATCACATTTTCTTCGGCCTCCTTGGTGACTGGGTTAGTAATTTGATCTCAACTGTTGCTCAAAAATTGGTTTTAAAGTTTTGCAATTTAAAGGATGCATATATATATATATACATATATATGATTATGGTTGATTGATTTAAGTTCTCAACATTTTTTTTATTTTGTGATTGTTAAAGTATCCTACACCTGGTGTATGGACCAAAGAACAAATAGAGGCTTGGAAACCTATTGTGGATGATGTTCACGCAAAATGAGGCATTATTTTCTCCGTCAAATTTGGCATGTTGGAAGGGTTAAAAATATTGGTATACTTGTATACTATTATTTATCACATTGATGATTATGGAATCGAGTTACAAAAAAAATATTTTGGCCAATTGCTGCATTTTGGTTTGATGCTACTGGTGTTTTTGGTTGATCTTTTATTGGCTACTAGATCTAAAAAAATTGCTTGAAATATTGCTGCAGTTATTATTGCTATATAATTATAAGAAGTTGTTCTATATTATTGACATTTCAATTTTAAGTGGGTCAGTATGATGATGGCAGATGGTCTTTATTATTGCCATTTCATATAGATTTCCTTTTCTGTTTCACACCGCCTTCTCTCACATAGGAGCCCTAATTCTAAAGCTTCTACCTATTCCAATTGCCGCATAAACTTTTCAGGTTTAAAAACTCTAATTTTGATCACAACCTTCATTCATCTCTCATACAAGTTTTCATTATGTACCACTGCTGAAGCCTACCATCGCGCTGCAAGTGTGTTACCATCTCTGAAGTTATCAGCCTTGGTATTCACTGTCAGGTAATGTCTCTGTTTCTTCTTTAGTTTGATATGTTTCCTGTTACCGGGTTGTTTAGTTTCAACAGTGCTCTAATTTTAAAAACACATTTAATGGTGGGTTTCAAGTTTCAATGGCAAATTTAAATGGGATTGATAGTTTTCTTCAATCACACTTGATGGCTGGAATTTTTTTTTTTTTTTTGCATCTGTCTCTAGATTGAGTTTGAAGTAGGGGTTGTTTGGATGATGTAGAAGGGATTCTGATTTAATTTGGGTTATGTTTTAGAAGTTATAATAAATATCTCAAATGTGTCGTGTATGGTAAAAAGCGAACTGGCCAAATAGTTGGATATTTGTGTTCTTTTATACACCGATTGTTTATGAATTTTGTCAATTTACTTAAAGTGAATTACTTGAAAAGATATCAAGATTGAAGATGCTTTGGTAATTTGCCAATCATTTTGCAGCCAAATGATGATTTTGAAACAATTTTCTTTAAGTTGTAATCAATTTTAGTTTTCATTAAGCTGATAATTATTATTCTGTATGAATGTTTTATAATTAGGGGTTCTGGATCTCATCCCAAATCTCGCCCCCATATGCTCTCTCCCCCCTCTCTCTTTGCCGATTCAAGAAGATGAAGGCGATGGCGATTTGCCGATTCAAGAAGATGAAGGCGATGGCGATTCAAGCCGATTGGATCATGTGGATTGGCTACATTGATTTGTTTATATTATTGTTTATTTTTGTTCATATTACATTCTTTTTTACCAATCAGTTCAAATTATGGTTTTATTTTGTTAAGTTTTGTTACATCTATTGAGATTATCAAAAAAAGCAGTGTGGGCTGTGTCAATTACATGTGCACTCATGGTAAGCATATCCACTCTCTCCACGTGATTGATTTATGTTTTCTTTCCGATTAACAAGTGAGTTTGTGTTCATAGGGTTTATGGTCCGGATTCAAGTACGAAGAGATGATTCTGTGTTAAGAGCAAAGATGAAGATTTTCAAGGTATGATTTTTTGTTCATATAACCCTACAACTCAACTCTTCAGATATTGGATTCGTCTCAACCAACCTTTTATATTCAGTGACGGTTCGTTGTTTTTTAAATATATTTCTAAAGTTTTTGTCTTCGAAGACAAAGACGAGCAAGAGCGTTCCTGGTATGATTTCAAAATTTTTTATATTTATAACCTAAATCTGTTATAGCTTAAAGGAAACCCACATAGGGCTTTTTTTCTAGGTGATGCTTCTTAATGATTGAAGATTATATACATTTGATGTAGATCGATTGTTTGCACATTCAAATGGTCTTAAAGAATGTAACTTTATTACTATATGACATAAAGGAAAAAGTACATATTTGGATTATATATTTCAAAATTTTAATATTATGTAACGCTCTAAAGTTTGTATTTTTTATTATTTTTTTAATTTGTTTATTTTATGGGACTGTAATGCAGCGGTTCCCAAAGGCATTTGCAGCAAATGTAGATTTGTCTGTCCTTGATGAGATGGTAGTTCAAACTGAAGACGGGTTTTCAATGACACTAGAGATCCGGCAAGAAACGGCACGTGGGAGACCTCGGTATGCTTTCAGAGGATGGCACAATTTCATGCTTCAGGCTGGGTTGGAAAATGGAGCTCAGTTCTTGCTGCGATATGATAGGAATCAAAACACATTGCGAATCCTTAATCCGAACCCCTAGGGGATGTATCTATTTGCAGATGGCGCCAGAAGTAAACAGTTAATATCGTTACCAAGCATGTCGTATGTGTGGTAACAATTTTGGAACAATTATTACTATATATGTTTTGTTATCTTAATCTCACTTCAGACTCTTTTGTGACACAATGTTCGTTAGTACCTTTACTAAATATTAATCATAGCATTAACGCATTGCTTTCTACTAAATATTAATCATATCATGCATAGCATTAACGCATTTCTTTTACAACTTTTGTGACACAATGTTCGTTAGTACCTTTACGTCTATGAATAAGTTTGTATTATGTATTACTCTACCTTCATTTCTTAATGTATTTTTTTTATGTTCACACTGCCGGTGCAACTCATTTTGACAAAAGGCATGAAAACATCATAATGAAGGTTTCATATACAAAAACTTAATGTGTAACGAACATTATGTAGATGTACTATTGGGACGTGTTGAAATCTCTCAAAATATTAGGCTTAACAAATCACACTTTAACGCTTCTATGTTTAAATTATTTTATGTGCTTAGTTGGTGTTTAGCCACCCGCGAAGCTCGCGGAGTCTTAAGCTAGTACTCTTTATATTTTAAAAACCCCATACACAGATTTTGATTCTAGATGTAAATGCTCTAAAAACTCGTGCGTATATTAAAGATTCCGGGTTACCCGGAGTCCGTTTATCATTCTGGATAACATATAAAAAGGTGCATTGGGATCTTGAGAAAGGCGAACTGTATCATTTGTTCTCTCTGCTCATTGTATTCCTCTTTTAGGCGATTTAGGGTTTCTCTCATGTGTGATTTTGTAGACTCTCTCTCGTATCGATTCTAGGGTTTGATCATATTTGATTCGTTTATCCGTTAGATCGAGTGTTAGAGTAGATCGTCATGTTGATGTTCTGTGTGTGAGCTATGTGTTTTGGTGAGAGTTTCAATTTGTTTTGATCAGGTTCTTTTGTGTAATTCGTTCAGATTCGTTAGATTTTGTAATAAAGATGCCATAATTTTGACATGGTATCAGAGCTATCAAGTGATAGCTCGTGGGGTTGAGATCTTAATATTAGGTTTCGTATTATCGTTCCGCTGTGCGCTGTGTTTCAGATTGGAGTTCTTGGGAAGTGTGCCGGCTCTCTGCTGATTGTTGTTCATGCCGGTTCTCTGCTGGTGGTTGTTCTCTATTGGAAGATATTGGTGATTCTTCTGGTTTTCTGACTTGGATTATGAAACCCTAAGTGAAGGTTTCAAGTCCAGTCCTGCTTGGAGTTATACGCTCTCGGTGAGACTACTCCTTATTTGTTTTTTAATTTCTGTCACATTTTCTGCATTCTTGAGTCTAGACATATCTGTTGTCAGGCTAGATGGACCGGTGGTTGATTAGTCCTGGCGTTGCATCTAACTTGCTACATTATATAGGTTCTTGAATTTTCTTGGCATTACTATGTGAAATTTAATCATGTATCTTGATTATTGTGTTATTATAAATTTGCTAGTGTGCTTGAATATGTGATAGATTAGGTAAAGAACAGAGCAATTTGAACACTGAGATAACTGCATATTTATTTGATTAGTTGTTGGCAGAAAAGATTTGTATGCCTTGATGATTGTTTAACCTAGTTCTTAATTTAAAATTTCTATCATTTTTGTGAACTGAGTGAAGTGTTTTTTATTCATGTGTGTGCATGGTGTGAGAACAGACAATTTGGTTCTCATTCTATTTTTTGTTGGTGTTCTTTACTTCTTTAGCTCTGTTTTATGTGAACTGCGTAGATTGGTTTTTGTTGCATCTTGATGTTCTAAGGAAACTGTAATGAGTAAAATGTCCTAATTTTTCTTAGCTAAATAAAACACCAGATGTGAGGCTTTGTTCTCTTTGTCAGTCTTCGTCTTTTTTAAATCGTTAACTAGATGGTGTGTTTAGTACGTTAGTATATATGTTATTAGTCATGCTCATTGGTTTGTGTTTAAGAAGATTGTTGTGATATGATACCTTTGTTGCTTGAGTCTTTGTATGCATTACAAGCTCTTCTCTATATACCAATTGGTGTTGTTATCTAATTGTTTGTTTGGTATTTGTCTAGATCTGTGTTTTCTTTGTGTGCAATCTGTGTAAATTGTTTTTTGATTGGTAGACTATCATGGTTGATTCTGGATCCTTGTCTTTTTGTTCATGTTCAAGGTTGTTTTTCATATTAATTACAAGATAAAAAATTCACCAAAGTGCTAATTGAAATGATAAAAAGATTGATCTCATTTGTTATTTAAATATAATAGTCGATCCTATCCTTTCTTCTAACATCTGATGTTTAAATTGGATCTCTTGAGCATTTGTTTTGATTTCAAATTTTGCACCAGGTTTATGTTGCAGACCCAATATAAAAGTTTTATGTAGAACTTAGTTGAGTTTGGTGAATTTGTTATTTTTTGGTTTCCAATTGCTAAACTTAATTTTGAATAGTGGTTTCGGTTTACAAAGTTGTTGAACACGATCAAGTGCAGATGTTCAATATAGTTTTCTAAATACATTGTCAGGTTGTGAAAGAAAGATAATGCCATGATAGGTCACCGTTATATAAGTGGGTTGTTGTATCATTTAAGTATAGTGATATGGTCAAACTGGTATAAACAATATTTTTAGCATGTGGCACTTTAGTTGATTACTGAATAAATGAAATTGCAGTTATAGAAATACTATTAGCCTCACGAAGCGTAAGCCTCAAGGCAGGTCGAGGCGTAAGCCTCAAAACAATATTAAAAAAATATATATAGAAAATAAACAAGGTTTAACATAAAACAAACATCATAAAATAATTCGAACAACTTAAATTAGTAATGTTATGACATCTAAATATCATATAACTCGTTTTCCTCCTCATCATCATACTCAAAGTTTTCATCTAGCGTATTTAGATCGTCATCAACCAAATTAATAACTCTTTTCCTTTTCCTCCTAGATGATGAACTCTCACCTTTTTGTAGGTCCGGCTAGGGGAGGATCTAGTCGCCTAATCCTTGTGTACAAACAAACCCGGTTGTGCGGAATCCAACCGAGATAGCAAACCGAGATAGAACACGCAATGATAATATGGACACGAGATTTCAACGATTAACACCACTGTATTAATACTATGAAAAGTCAGTTACAAATCAACGTTTACAAATGTGCTCTGTAAACTCTCTCTCTCGTGTGTGTGTTCTATGGAAATCTATTCAGACTTCTTCCCGTGTTCTGTTCTGTGTCTGTGTATAAATACTGAAGGAGTGGCGAAAACAAAAGACCCACGAAATCACATAGATGAAATCAATATATCAGACGAAATCAAGTGATTTCGTCACTTGATGTTGGGCCTTCTATTTTGTCACTTGGGCTTCATGAACTTGGGCTTGGGCTACGAACCAACAGACAACAACAACATGCATGTTTAACAATTCTCAAACATTCTGATTGTAAGTGTTAGTCAAACATGTGACATCATCATGACATCATCATGATGATGTCATGGTGATGTGTCATCAGGAATAGGTTGCGGCTCTCCGTGCTTCGCGTGTCGAACTCTGGGGCGCACGACGGAGGAATGTCGTGACGTCGGGCTTGAGCCGAACCTAACCGGGTCGAACCGAACCAAGTTGAACCGAACCGAGTCGCGACCACATAATATGTATCAACAAACTCCCCCTTGGACGCTACTCGTGAGGTTCATCTTCCATGTCTTCTAAGTCGGTGGATCTTCAAATTCTTCACGCGTTGTAAGTAGAAAGTGTATCAACAAACTCCCTTTTCATTTAGGAAGTGTATCAATAAACTCCCCCTTTGATTATGCTTGTGAATTTTTTTTTTACTTCAATGCTTGAGATCCTTGTGGTGTTGGTGATTGATCAGTGGCAACTCGATCATCTTTATCATTTGAGTGCCTTCACGTCGTGTCTTCATTCCGAAGCTTATCATCGAACATGTTCTCTTCGCCTTTAGCATCTGCACATGCAAGAAAGCTAAACGCGCAATGAGAACAACTGCTTGGAATATATTTAACATTAAACAAATGACACACATGTGACCAATTCTTATTCAACTACCGTCCGACAGTTTAGTTTGAAAAGTTAACAAATTTTTCAATTTTGATTATTAACTTTCAAAAACTTTCAAACTCTGACCGTTTATGAAGATTCAGTCGTTTTGGTTTTCAACAGATTTCTGGCAACGAAGACTTGAGTTCCAACAACGGTTAATCAAAACTAAAATAGAAATAAAATCTTTTTGGCTTTTAGAAAGTTTATATTAAAACACACCTAAAATCTTTTTGGAATTTTTGAATATTTCAAATGCAAAGACAGAAAGCAGTAAATAAATATATACAGAGATGCAGAAACTGAAAGCATTAAATAAATATTTACAGACATTCTTTTTGCGAGTTTCGAGGGTAAGAGAATCATATCAGTGTACGGTCACGCCAAAACGCTCTTGTTGTTCTTTTTGTTAACAATTAGATAAGCATCCTATAGCAATTATCGGTATTGTTGTCCACATAAGCTCAACTTATCAGATGTAATCATGGCGAGGGGATACGTTAAGGTATGATTTATACTTACCGACCGGTGTTCATCCACATCACGACACATTCCCGTATCAAGGTATGCACGAGGGTTCATCTTACCGGTGAGTATACCGATTATCATCTGTTTGACCGTATATGATGTGAGATTCTCACTTATTTTGAATTGAAAACAAGCCCTATGTGATAGAATCACTTATTGATGAGGAACTCGATTTTCGATGCATGAGGGCACAGGAGCAAGTTCGTGAACAGGTCAGTACTTTCGTACAGCAGAGAGACGAACTTGACTCCCGGATAAATGTGATATTTTATCACTTATTTTTTGAGGGACATGTGATTGTTTATCACTTATTGAGGTCGAATGCAATATGTACACGTATGTATGGTATCATGGAAGATCTAGACTTGCGTCCCCGTTATTTTTCGGTAAAAGATACAACCATGATACCCAGATGATAAGCAGCATAAAGACCGAATATCTCAGAACCTCGACAATCTATCAAACGAAATTTCGGTACTAAGACCATATGCCAATGAATGGTTCCCACCTGGTCTTCAGTCGGTTTAAGTTTATATCGCCCTGCACACTTTAAAATGATTGTGAGCCTACCGATACATCTTATATAGAGCTGCTTATCGTTTTTCAGTTTAGGTTTAAAGAGGTTTGGATAGACCACTGATGTACTATCATTTTCTCTTTTGCTCGCCAGGAAACTCATTTTTGTTTTTCTATTGTTTTTGTGTTTTTGAAATTTTTCGATGTTTTTGGATTTTCAAATTTGGATTTACTCCCCCTAAAATCAACAAACTAAGCTAAATTTAAAAGACACAAAGATATTTACAAAAATGATTTTCCGATGTTGGTTGAACTCATGTTTTACCTCAGTGCCCTTTACCAAAATTAAGTTAATCAGAAATGATTTATCGAATTTTGGAGAAAATGAGTTGGCATGTCGGTAATCGGTGCGGACCATGACAACATTGTCTGGCCAAAGAGTGCTGTACGAGATAATAGTAATTCATAAAGCAGCTTAAATATCGACAAATAAAAGAGAGATTAGAATTTTAAAACCGTATCCTGCAACTGCTTCGTGCATTGCAAGGAATCTGAGTGCTCTCCTAAACTGGATATCCACCCGGTGTGGATTTCAAAGTCGATTTTGTAGCTACTTAGAAATCTCTTCACAGCAACAAGATCAGAAACCTCTGGGTCCGGCTGGTCTTCCACATTGTACCAGCGAAGGTCTTTGTCTTCCTCTTTGAGAAGTAGTGTGCGGTTGTTCAATCCACGCCAAGGCATCCGCACACCCGGTGTAGTTTGATCAACCAACACATTTTCTTCAATCACACCGTAGAGAAAAGTACCCTACACATTCATCTTGTGGACTTTGAACTTCTTGTGGAAGAAAAATTCATGAATCTTCGAAAAGCTTCAGACGTGCTACAGGCGTGTACTTTTCATTGGAATCTTTCCTATTGACCCGATCAAAAACCATAACAACCAAAATTTTGGCACATTTTTCAACTGGTCGAATTTTTCAACTTCATTCCTTTTTCCTTCATCAGACATTTTTGTCTTCATTTCTCCTCTCTCCATCAAAGGCAACAATATTCTCCTTGGTTACAACAATGTTTCGGAGCCTAATGTCGCCGATCTTGTGCATGGACGCTCCACTATCAACAATCCTAAGACTATCAATAGTTCCTCCTAGAACATCCTACACACTCATTCAGAGATTAGTTGGAGAGGGGGACCCAAGCCTTCACAGACTTGGGTCGTCCGTCATCATCGAGAATTGTGACATCCATTTCCCGATGATTCGGAATTGATGTAGCTCCCCCTGAAACAATTTCCAATTTTGGTTTCCAAATCTGTTTTTGTTTTTCATGTTTAACATTTGATTCAACAGATTTTGTTTGGACAACCTCCGGTTTTAAAACCTTTTCAACATTTTTCCGTTGTTTCTTTCTCTGTTTCACTTTTTGTTGTTTAACAAGACGAGGGTCCTGTTTTGGTGAAACAGATCTTTTATGGTAACTGTTACCATGGGGGGCATCAACCTTTGCCTTTCCTTTCATGAGATATGGACAATTTCTGACAATGTGCCCGTACTCACCGCATTCAAAACATGATCTCCGCTCAACAAACCTCGGAGTATCATAACTGTAGGAGCTTGATGATGAACTTCGTGATCTTGAGGTACTTGGTCCTACATCACAACCGTTTGTGTGTTGTGTGTAATTGTTTTGACTGTTTCTTTTCAAAATTTTAACTTGTTTAACAAAATCTAAGTTAGATTTGTTTTCGAATGTGTCAATTTTATCCGTTCCCCTTGATTTCACAAAGTTCACCTTCTTGTCCTTTTTCTTGGTCTGTTTCTTTTGACCTTGAGTCGGTAAATTACCTTTTGGTTTGGTGCGATTTTGCTGCTTTTTCACTGTTGGTAATTTTTGATTGCCATATTGTTTTCGAACTTCGGCCTTTGGAATAGGTGGGTACTGTGTTACTGTAACATGTGACCCTGTCTTTCCCAAAAACTTACTTGTTGAATTTTCAAAGACTTTACTGATTAAGGATTGATTAACATTCTTAATAGGAAAATCTTTGTCAGAATAAATTTTATCATCACCAACAAGAGTGTACAGCAAATCCACACTTTCAGACTCTTTTGCAGACGTGGACTCAGTCGGAACAGTCTTAGCAGGTTTTGCGGGAGGATCACATAGAATATGATTCTCAAGAGGTATGTCCTCTTCTTTGATTACCGCATCAGACTTTACCGAATCAGTATCATCAGATTCATCATCAGAAGAATCAGCATCCTCAATCACAGCTGGAGGATCCTGATTCGGTTCAGCAGAAGACACACATGTATCTGCTGACACATCCGATTCTGATGATACTTCCTTCTTGTATCCGAGTCCTGTTGCAAATTCCTCAACGTCCAAAGGAACAGATGGTTCAAAGTGACTTCTATACTCCTCATCAGGCATGGCATCATAGTTGTGTCTAACAGGTGGTGGACATTTCTTATATCCAATGCATGTGACATCCAGTTTCTCTTTCTGAACATCAATGATGTGATCCAACACATAGCTAGAGCTCAAATAACTGTCTAACTTAAGCTGGATCGCCTCACTTTCAGTTTTAACACAAGCCATCTCCTTTTGCATTATCTCAAGACGAGTGATATACAAATTTATGTCAGTTTGTTTTCTGGAAACCATTTTTGTCAGCTCGGTTTTATCTTTCTTTAATTTCTCAATCATCGATTTAAATTCCTTTTCATGGTTTTCATAAAACATGTTGGCTTCAGTGCACTTCGAAAGATCCACGGTTAACTTCTGGTTGTGGATAAATGTCACATCATACTTTTCTTGCAAAGCCTCGTGTTTGCTTTACAATTCACACCACTTATCATTCAACGAAACATGTTTGTCTTGCAAGTCAAACAAACTGGCTTGTAAAGCATCATGTTTGCCTTGCAACTCAGACATGTTTGCATCCAAATCAGCACATTTAACATGCAATCTATCACAATTATCACAAATAACAGCAATAGGTTCATCGACACATACCTGACTTGATGAACTGTCGACATTAGCCATAAAGGCTGAATGGAGAGAAGACGAAGAATAGGCAGCTTGATCCACCAAAATAGATCTTCTATCAGTTCCTGCTGCGGCTTCCTCCAAAAGCTCATCAATATCTACATCAACTGACGCACTTGATGTCTCACCCACATGATCATCACCTGAACTCGAGGATTCTTCATCTGAACTTCTACTGTAACCAGAAGAGTCTTCATCCTCAGAAGATTCACCACCATTGGCGGAAGATTCTCCACCACTGGCGTGATTTAAATCCTTCACAACCTCAGCAAAACAAGCGGTTACAGTAGATGGCCGATAGACTTGCTGTTGTGAAGCTGGTTGTAGAGGACTTCCATACAAGTCTGTTGTTGGAGCTGGCTTTACTGGAACTTGTATTGGATTGCCATATAGATCAGTTGTCACAGGAGGCCTTTGGGTTTGCTGTTGAGGCACTGGTTGAGGAACTGGTTGAAGCGAATTTCCGTACAGATCTGTTGGTCCGGCAGATCGAACAGGTAATGGATTTCCAAACATATCAGTTGCTTTGATAGGTCGTTGGCTTTGAATACTTGGAGTTTCGGCCCACGAAGGAGATAGACTTGTATTTCGATACTTTCCCGAATCTGGAGCCGGAGTACCCCACCAACTTGGATACATTTTGAATGCTTGATGATGAATACCTGATTAACACTTGAAACAAACAATTAAATCACTTATACAATTTTTTTTTTTTAATATCTTGACAAAACAAAGTCCCGCGAAACAAAGATCCTACGAAACAAGTCTTGTGATACAACGCGATGAACCACACTTCTTGAAAGATAGGCGACGAAAACGAGCCCAAACAGAAGTCCAACAGAGGCCCAATTCTTGTTGTGCAAGCCCAGCTACTTGTGCGACTAAACAAGTCTTGTGCGAGTGAAAACTTGTACGATCCAAACTAAACAAGTCTTGTGCGACTGATAATATTGTCTTGTGCGATCCCAAATAAAATTTAAATGATGATCTTTGTAATCAGAAGCCCAATATGGAGGCCCAGTTCTTGTGCGACTATCCAGATCACTTGTGCGTTCCCATTATATTGTGCGATTCAACCTGTTGTGTGAGCCAATCATCTTGTGCGATTGTAACATGTTGACTTTCTATCAACCTGACACAAATCAGATATACTTTCGGCTACACCCTTTCCCAAAGTACCAACAAGATGATGATGTCTTAGCAATATTTTGAGTTTTTTCCCATAGTGGTGTTAGTGGAAAAAATATTTACCAAATTGGTGTTGTTAAAAAAATATTTACCAAAATGGTGTTTTTAAAAATTTATTTGTTTCTCACTCCTAATCTCATTGGATAAATCCAATCCATTCAAAAAGTACTAATTTAATAATGTTACCTGTATGAATCTTAAAAAAAAAACTACTTTTTTTTATAAAACCTATTTTCAAAGAAAAAATGTAATTTAAGTAACTAAAAAAGGGTCTTTGTAAAAAACACAAAGATACGTGTAATTCTATTAACTTTTATTATATAATAAAAAAAAATGAAAATTTACTCAAATCGGTCATTGATATAATTCCTTTGACTTATGTTTTTTCTACATAAATAACACAATATAGTATAATTTTTTTAAATTAACTAAACTAAAAAATATTTTAACATTTTAAGAATGCACCTTATAATTATTTGATGCATTGTTATATTAATTGAAAACGTAATTTATTAAATAAACTTGTAAAAATAGTTAAAGTTCAGATTTTTTTAATCACTCGTTTCATTTGTTATTTTTTTTTAAAATCAAATTCTCAAGGTTTGAGTTAGACGGATTTAAATCCTTGTTAGTAAATCAAGAAAAATAAAATTTAAGGTAACTAGTAATTAAAATAGGCTTTTCTTTATAATTAGTTTTAAAAAAAAGTGTGGATTTAACTGCAAAAAATAAAAACCTAAAAGTCTAAATCGCATTTTAAGTAAATTTTATATCTTTTTTAATTTATTATTTTTAGTTCAATATAACAAGATATAAATCTGAACTAAAAAATGAGTTAATAATATTAATCTGAACTGTAAAATAGGTTAATAACAGAATAGGTGACTAAAAAGATCTAAACTACAATTTTTGTTTTTATGTTTTTTAATATATTATATTTTTTTAATTTTAATATACCAAGATATAAATAAATATGGGTCCGTTCTCAAAGTGTTGAATATATTTTTAACTAATGTAGTTGGCAAAAAAGGAAATATATCCTATATTGTCTGGTTTATATAAAAACGAGTTAAAGGAATTATATCAATAAACCATATACACATTTGATTAAACTTTTCAGTTTTTTTTAATTAAATACATAATTACGAGGGTATAACTACACTTATAAAAAAAAGTATTATAAAAAAATAGATTATTTTTAAGATTTCTTAAAAAAAGTAAGTTAGGTGAGAGACACAATACCATTATTTAATCAATATAATTATTTAATAAATTAGATTTATCCAATAAGATTGGGAGTGAGAAACAAATAAATTTTTAAAAACACCATTTTGGTAAATACTTTTCCAACAACACCATTTTGGTAAATATTTTTACCACCAACACTATTATGGAAAAAAACTCCAATATTTTAATCCTTAACCACTTTCCAAGACACAAACACCTTTTTCAAACACTGCACGTCCAACCTTACCAACTAAAATGATTATCTTACCAACTTGATAGGTAATTATAATATTTTAATCAGTTTCACAATCTCCAACCTATAAACAACTTGACAAATTATCTTATAAGATCAAAAAGGTGAATCAACAAGAACACTTTGAATGTGAAGATGAACTTGATGACTTTCTGGAAAAACCAATGATCTTTCAAACACAATATTCAGCTAAAAAGTTTAATAAAACCAATGAATATCATGCAAACAAGTTTTATAACAGGGTTTTAATTAAAATAATCAGCAAAACACACGGTTTTTCAGAAAGATAAGCTTTTAAAAACTCGAAGAACAACTCGAAAAACCACTCGGTTTTAACAAGGAGAAGAGCCAAGGCTCTGATACCACTTGTAGGTCCGGCTAGGGGAGGATCTAGTCGCCTAATCCTTGTGTACAAACAAACCCGGTTGTGCGGAATCCAACCGAGATAGCAAACCGAGATAGAACACGCAATGATAATATGGACACGAGATTTCAACGATTAACACCACTGTATTAATACTATGAAAAGTCAGTTACAAATCAACGTTTACAAATGTGCTCTGTAAACTCTCTCTCTCGTGTGTGTGTTCTATGGAAATCTATTCAGACTTCTTCCCGTGTTCTGTTCTGTGTCTGTGTATAAATACTGAAGGAGTGGCGAAAACAAAAGACCCACGAAATCACATAGATGAAATCAATATATCAGACGAAATCAAGTGATTTCGTCACTTGATGTTGGGCCTTCTATTTTGTCACTTGGGCTTGGGCTACGAACCAACAGACAACAACAACATGCATGTTTAACAATTCTCAAACATTCTGATTGTAAGTGTTAGTCAAACATGTGACATCATCATGACATCATCATGATGATGTCATGGTGATGTGTCATCAGGAATAGGTTGCGGCTCTCCGTGCTTCGCGTGTCGAACTCTGGGGCGCACGACGGAGGAATGTCGTGACGTCGGGCTTGAGCCGAACCTAACCGGGTCGAACCGAACCAAGTTGAACCGAACCGAGTCGCGACCACATAATATGTATCAACACTTTTTCCTCATTTGACATTTTGACTCGCCAACTCCACCAATGCCATCTTCATCCCACTCGGGTTGGCTATCCACTCATCATCCGGAAAAACATCGGCAACTATCGGGACTTCATCATCTTTTAGATTCATCTTCTTTATAAACTTTTGCTTCAATCTTCTATTGTACATAACGTACACCAACTTGTTCATCCTATTCGTGCCCAACCGATATCTTCTTTTCGATTAGGTTTCTTTAACCTAATAGATGTATTTTAAGTGAACTATTGGGTTGGCCCACCAATTAAGCCTAATAAACACTAAATGGGTCTAAAATAAAGTTCAAAAACCTAAAATTTTCCATTTTCACAAGGTCTAGTGAGGCTTAAGCCTCAGCTCCTCGGATAGCCTCGGATGACTGAGGCCTAGGTTTCAGTTGACCCCTATGACGCTAAGCCTTTAAGGCGTTTTTTATAGCCTCAGCCGAGGCGTAAGCCTCGAGGCGGGCCTCGGAAAGTCTTTTTAAACCAATAGCATGTTTATCAGTTGCAACGTCTTAGGTTATCTTGTAGATTGCTTTACCACCATTTGCCGTTCAAATAACAACTTTGTCTTGCTGGGTAATAATCTTTGATTTTTTTTTTTTGTTAAGTTGTTATTAAGTTTACACTTGGCCCGAATCTTTAGTATTCTAAGTTTTGGTATAAATCACTAAATTGTCAGTTGTGAAGCTTTGGTTGCTTATAAGTGTTATTCTTGTGTTAACGAGTTAGTTGTAACAATGTTTTTTTATAAATATTTTTATGAACTGTTATTACTGTTTTGTCAAGCTATTTGTTCAAAGGGCCAGGTTTATCCAAAAATTATAATCTTGCTCACAAATATAGAATTTTTTGGTTAACTCAAAATGTTTTCTATTTGTGAGTGTTGTCTGTTATTTTCTTCTTTGGATATGTGATCTTGGCATCTAGCATGTTTGAGTTTCATTGTTTTTGCATGGCTCTTATGTCTCATTGTACTCATTGTCTTCAAAATTTGGTAATTGCTTAATTTAGAATCTTTGGTTTAAATCAATGTTGATAAGTTGTTTAAGGTGGTTTTAAAAAATGATATATTTTGCCAAATTTGTGGTATTTGTTCTTTAAAGAACATGTTAATGTTTCAACCTAGTCTGTATTTTTTATTCAAGGAGTGGAAAAAGGGATTTTGTAGGTCCAGCTAGGGGAGGATCTAGTCGCCTAATCCTTGTGTACAAACCAACCCGGTTGTGCGGAATCCAACCGAGAAAGGCAAACCGAGATAGAACACGCAAAAACACGACACACAATATTCACCGATTAACACCTCTGTATTAATACGTATGAAAGGTCCAGTTACAAGCTCAATGTTTACAGATGTACTCTATAAACTCTCTCAAACTCTCATGAGTGTGTGTGCTCTCAACAGAATGTTCTAAGTGTTCTCACTTTGAACACAAAACACTACATGAGTATTTATACTCAACACAGCTCGTCTGGTCGAAGGATCAGATAGACTGATCGAAAGATCATCTATCGACCTAAAATACCTCGAAGGATCCACATGTACCTCGAAGGATGATATCCTTCGAGGTCCATCTATCGAAGGTTTATCTTTCGAGCTCATCGAAGGATATAAACAATCCTTCGATGACTCATCCTTCGACACAGACATATTACAAACAATGTGTTAACTGTTTGGTCAAGTCAAACCAGGAGGATGGTTGACTTGGTCAAACTTACATCAACCTTACATTAAAGACATCGTTTTGTATCATGACGAAATACAGACAAAGTACAGACACAAGTGCACCAACAAACTCCCCCTTGGCTGTAGCTTTGTCTCGATCTTCGTGTCTTTAAGTCTTCAAGGCCGAGTCGAACCGAGCCGAGTCGCGTCCACACAAAGTGTATCAACAAACTCCCCCTTGGACGCTACTCGTGATGGTTCATCTTCTGTGAGTTTCATGTCGGAGGATCTTCAAAGTCTTCACGCGTCGTAAGCAGAAAGTGTATCAACAAACTCCCCATTTAACTTAGGAAGTGTGTCAATAAACTCCCCCTTAGATTGAACTCTCCATTGAGTCATGCTCGTGAATCTTTTGACTTGTCAATTCTTCAGATCCTTGTGGTGTTGATGAAGGGTCAGCGGCAACTCGATCATTTTATCCTTTGAGTGCCTCCACTTCGTGTCTTCAATCCAAAGCTTGTCATCGAACATGTTCTCCTCGCCTTTAGCATCTGCACATGCAAGAAAGCTAAACACATAATGAGAACAACCGCTTGGAATATCATAAGCAAACGACGCACATGTGACCATTTTTCAATCAAACACCGTCCGACAACAGTTTGAAAGTTTAGAAAATGTACAATTTTAATCCTTTAACTTTCAAAATGTGTTAACTTCGACCATTTATGAAGGTGCAATTGTTTTCCGGCTCATAATCAGGATTTTGGGTAGGATAGACTCGAGTTCCAACATCAGTCAATCAAAAAATAAACTAGAAGCAAAATCTTTTTGGATTTTATAAAGTTTATATTAAAACACACCTAAAATCTTTTTGGAATTTTTCATTTTTCAAAAGTAAAGACGGAAAGCAATAAATAAATATATACAAAGATGCAGAAACGAAAGCAGTACATAAATATTTACAGACATTCTTTTTGTGAGTTTCGAGGGTAAGAGAATCATATCAGTGTACGGTCATGCCAAAACGCTCTTGTTGTTCAATTAGTTAACATTTAGATAAGCATCCTATAACAATTATCGGTATTGTTGTCCACTTAAGCTCAACTTATCAGATGTAATCATGGCGAGGGGATACGTTAAGATATGATTTATACTTACCGACCGGTGTTCATCCACATCACGACACATTCCCGTATCAAGGTATGCACGAGGGTTCATCTTACCGGTGAGTATACCGATTATCATCTGTTTGACCGTATATGATGTGAGATTCTCACTTATTTTGATTTGAAAACAAGCCCTATGTGATAGAATCACTTATTGATGAGGAACTTGATTTTCGATGCATGAGGGCACAGGAGCAAGTCCGTGAACAGGTCAGTACTTTCGTACAGCAGAGAGACGAACTTGACTCCCGGATAACTGTGATATATTATCACTTATTTTATTTGGACATGTGATTGTTGATCACTTATTGAGGTCGAATGCAATATGTACACGTATGTATGGTATCATGGAAGAACTAGACTTGCGTCCCCGTTATTTTTCGGTAAAAGATACAACCATGATACCCAGATGATAAGCAGCATAAAGACCGAATATCTCAGAACCTCGGCAATCTCTCAAACGAAATTTCGGTACTAAGACCATATGCCAATGAATGGTTCCCACCTGATCTTCAGTCGATTTAAGTTTATATCACCCTGCACACTTTAAAATGATTGTGAGCCTACCGATACATCTTATATAGAGCTGCTTATCGTTTTTCATTTAAGGTTTAAAGAGGTTTGAACAGACCACTGATGTACTATCATTTTCTCTTTTTCTCGCCAGGAAACTCATTTTTGTTTTTCTATTGTTTTTGAGTTTTTGAAATTTTTCGATGTTTTTGGATTTTACAAAATATGGATTTACTCTCCCTAAAATCAACAAACTATGATAAATTTAAAACACAAAGGTATGTACAAAAATGATTTTCCGATGTCGGTTAACTCATGTTTTACCTCAATGCCGTTTACCAAAATTAATTTTAATCTGAAAAGATTTATCGAAATTTGGAAAAATCAGTTGGCATGTCGGTTTGCGGTGCGGACCATGACAACATCGATGAGTTTCATATTGAAACAATCACGTGTGAGGTGATATTCGAGATCAACGTGTCTGGTCAAGGAGTGCTGTATGAGATGATAATAATTCAAAAAGCAGCTTAAATATCGACAAGTATAGGAGAGATTAGAAATTTAAAAACCGTATCCTTCAACTGCTTCGTGCATTGACAGGAATCTGAGTGCTCTCCCAAACTGGACATCCACCCGGTGTGGATTTCAAAGTCGATTTTGTAGCTACTGAAATCCCTTCACAGCAACAAGATCAAAAACCTTTGGGTCCGGCTGGTCTTCCACATTGCACCAGCAAAGGTTTTTGTCTTTCTCTTTCAGAGGTAGTGTGCGGTTGTTCAACCCATGCCAAGGCATCCGCACACCCGGTTGGTTTGTTCAATAAACACATTTTCTTCAATTACACCGCGAGGAAATGTACACTGCACGTTCATCTTGTTGATTTTGAACATCAGACGTGCTGCAGGTGCGTACATTTTACGTGAATCTATCCCGGGAACCCGATTAAATCCTTGAACAATCAAACGTTGGTATGATTTTCATTTTGTCGAAGCTTCCAATTTCTTTCATCAGACATTTCTTTTTCCCTTGCTTTTTCTCTCCATCAAAGGCAACAATTTCTTCTGTCGCCTATCTTGTGCAAGGACGCTCCACTATCAACAATCTTACGACTATCGAAAGTTCCTCCTGGAATATCCTACACACTCACTCAGAGATTAGTTGGAGAGGGGGACCCAAGCCTTTGTGGACTTGGGTCGTCCTTGATCATCAAGGAAAGTGATCTCAATCACTTGATGATTAGGAAAAAGAACATGTGGTGCTCCCCCTGACTGAATTACCTGCTTTTGCTTCCAAGCTGTTTGTCCTTTACCAGTATTTGAATTTATTGTTTTAGCATTTACTGGTTTTACAGTTTCAGATTTTGCTTGTACAGGTTTTTCTTCTTTGACCTCTGATTTTAAGGCCTTTTCAATTACCTTTTGATTCTTTTGCTTCAACTTCTTTTCCCTTTCTTTCAAGACACGTGGGTCTTGTTTCGGGGAAACTGATCGTTTTCGGTAATCGATTTCTTGGGGAGCACTCGTTTTTGACTTCAGCTTTTGCACGTGTGGGCAATATCTTACAATATGCCCAACTGTCCCACATTCAAAACATGTTCTCCGCTCTACAAACTTCGGAGAAACACGTTGATGACCAGACGGAGAACCAGACAATGAACCTTGTGATCTAGACGTGCTTGGACCTAAATCACATCCGTTGGTGTGTTGGGTGTAATTATTCTGATCATTTCGTTTTAAAATTCTAACTTGTTTTACAAAATCAACGTTAGATTTATCCTGAAATGTTTCAAGTTTGTCTGAACCCGTGGATCCAACAAAGTTCATTTTCAGTTCTCGTTTCTTAACAGAAGCTCTTTTGTTTTGCACCTTTTGCTGCTGAACTTTAGGTGCTTGAACCTTCTTGTTCTGAGCCTTCTTTCCCTGTACCTTACCTTTTCCGGAATTGACTTGTTGTTTTCGCTCAATTGGTAGTTTTTGGTTTCCGTATTGTTTCTAATTTGTTCACACGGAATTGGATCACATTGAGTGACGGTAACTTTGCCACTTTTGTTCCCCAAAAACTTATCAGTGCATCCTTCAAAAATTTGCTCAATTAGATCTTGATTTACATTTTTAATTGGAAAATCTTTGTTAGAGTAGATTTTGCTATCTCCTTTGAGCGTGTACAACAAATCATTCCCTTCTAGGCTAGATACAATGGATTCCATTGCTTTTGTCATTTCAGTCTTACTCGGTTTCACTGGTGGATCACACAAGATGTGATTCTCAATTGGAATATCTGTTGTAACCGAGTTAGACTGTTGGTTCACAATTTCTTCAGATTCATCGTCCGAAGAATCAGCATCCTCAACAATGAGAGGACTCTGTTCCTTAACACACGATGAAACTGTCACATTCTCAGATTCAGATTCTGATTGACCTGAGGATGATGTACCAGTTGTGAACCCGAGGCCTGCTGCAAAGTCATCTAGACCGAGTGGCACAGTAGGTTCAAAACGGGGCATATCCTCGTCATCAGGCAATTTGGAGTAATTGTGATTCATTGGGGGAGGACATGATTTGAATCCCATACATTTTTTATCCCCCTTTTTCTTTTGAACGTCAATAATGTGATCCAATACATAGCGGGAATTGGAATAGCTTTCCAGTTTCTGCTTAATTGTCTCACATTCACATCGAGCTGTTGCCAATTCTACCATTTGCTTTTCAATTGTGTCAATAAGATTATTGTTAGCATGTTGTTTTCGCAAAACAGCCTTTTGTAATTCTGAAACATCATGTCTTAATGACGCAATTGTTGCTTTAAATTCCTTTTCATTTCTGGTTAAAAACAAGTTAGCTTCAGTTGCTTTAGAAAGATCTACAATCAATTCTTGATTGTGTTTGTGTGTGATTTCAAACTGACTTTCCTTTTCAGCATATTTAACATTTAAACTATCACAATTTTCACAACTAACTACAGTGGGTTCATCGACACATACCTGACTTGATGAACTGTCGACATTAGCCATAAAGGCTGAATGGAAAGAAAAAGATCCATCTTCAGAGAAGAACTGAGCAAGCTTCTCGGAAGTTCCAGCAGATTTCTGGCAGAGAATAGATCTCCTCTTGCATAATGCTTCAGCTTCAGCCAAAATCTCATCAACCTCCAAATCTAAAGCATCACTTGATAAATTACCAGCATCAAGTGATTCCCCATCCATGCTACCACTATAACCCGAACTATCTTCATCTTCTGAAGATTCACCAGCAGACACGGGTTCTACAACCTTCTCAATCACTTTAGCATAACATGCTGTTCCACCATTTCCTCCTTCTCCAAGCTGAATGTTCCAGTTGCAGCCTTCATCAGCTTGAACAATCAATCCACTGTGGGAATTAGTGTTTGTGGATCCAGATGCATTTCCTCCAACGGAAACTATTGATCTGACAGAATTGTTGTTCAGTTGCTGTTGTGGCTGTCCTTGATTCCTGAAGGGATTCTGATTTCCTTGCTTAGGTGGTTTCTGACACTCCCGCTTGAAGTGACCCTTTTCACCACAGTTGAAGCAAGTGACAGCATTCTTATCAAAACCATACTTGGTGTTGTTGTTGCTATCCAAGTTGGTTCTCCCCGTTCTTTCCATAAACTCCTTTGCTCTTCGAATTGCACTAGCAAGAGCCCATTTGATATCCATCATTTCAAACTCTTCTCTATCCACTTGCTGATAATCTTCATTGGTTAGATTGATATTCCCAATCTGACCTGCAACCATTCCACAATAAGCACTAACCAAGGTGTTCAACATTTCCATATGCTCCTTGGCTATTTCGACACTGACTTTGGAAAAATTGGAAGTGTCTAATCTGACTGTGTTCGGATTGGAAGTGGCTTGAAAGTTTGAAGAGCTTCCATAGAACCCTTGCTGTTGCGGTTGTTGCTGCTGAGCTCTGCTTGGGTCTAAGAAAGACGGTGGTGTGAATTGCTGAGCTTTCGGTTGCACATCTGGTCTTGAATACATCATGTATGCTGAAGGATCAAACTGATCTGTTGTGGAAGGTCCGGTGTTTGAGATGAAAGCTGTTTGAAGCTTCGCGTGTTGAGAAGCTGGTTTTTCTCCACTGATACCTCCTGCAATCCCAAAGTACATCTCTGGATTTTGAGGAGTTAGTGTTCTTTTTGCCCTAAGCTTTTCTTCTACATCCTTGTTTTCCAATTTTTGAATTAACTCATAAACGTTGATTGTGTCTAGAACACCATTTTCTTTGAGAATTTCAAGAAAACTGCTCCACTTTGATGGTAAGCTATCAGCGAATCTCTTCACCATTTCTTGTGGAGTGGCAGTGACTCTAAAAGCAAACATCTCGCTCAACAAGTGATGGAACCTTGTAGATAACTCTGCCAAAGTCTCATTCTCCATACACGTGAATCCTTCAAACTCTTTCTTCAGTAATTCTTGCTTGATCTTTCTAGATTGAGCATTTCCTTCACATCGTAACGTGAGCATATCCCACAAGCTTTTAGTTGTCGTGCAGTAAACAAACTGGTGGTAAATGTCTCTGTGAAGAGCTTGTGTGAGAATCATGAATGCTTTCTTTTCTAACTCAAATTTCTTCTTATCATCTTCAGACATAGTGCTGTAAGTTTCTGGATTAGATCCTGCAACTTCCAAATCATGGTCAAATGCGGTGAAGAAGCACATCCATAGATCTTGACCTTGCCCCTGAACATAAGTTCTCAGCCTTTCTTTCCACCATCCCCAATCATTGATGTGATTTAACTTTGGCGGTTTTGTGCTTGTACCAGTTTCACTGTCGTTCTGCATCATTGATTGAATGCTGCTGCTTTGATTTGTGACCAATGCCCATTGATTTGCAGTTATCATTGCAGCTTGAGGTGTGGCAATACCTCGCATCCATGCAGTTTTGTCGAAATCTGACGCAGATTGCGTAGCTGATGATTGTGGAGTCAAAGTCCACGCGGTTGGATCCCATTGACCGTTTGTTCCCATTTTATAAAAATTAATATATTAAGTGAAAATTGATTTAAAAAAAATTAATTTTCACAAACTATGTTAATATTTCGAATGATAACAACCAGCCGAAGGATCCCTGATCGAAAGACCTGAAAAAAAAACACAAACTGTTAAACTTAAACAGACTAGGATCGAAAGATCAATACTTGTTCGAAGGATCAACAGTGTTCGAAAGATCACTGTTGAATTTCGAACAAAGATTTCGAAAGATTCTCCTATCGAAGGATCCTTATCTTTCGAAAAAGAACTGTAGACCGAAAGATGTATGCTTCGAAAAGATTCCTAGGATCGAAGGATAAATCACAGACTTCGAAGGATGTTCGAAGGATGATTATCTATCGAACCTCCTTTGATCGAAAGATGATCTTACGACTTCGAAGGATATCCTTCGATCTGCACTGACACAGCAGACGAAAATGACAGGTTGGTGAAAAAGGTGATGGGTTGGTGAAATCTTTCGGCAGAAAGGTATGGTCAGACCATGCCTTTTACCAAAACAGATTTGGGTTGATTATTTTAATCAGTTATCCCTTCCCAATACACAAACAACTTTCAAAAATAATTAAACAAGATCAAAAGATGTAAAACTTTGAAGAACACTTGAAGCTTTGTTGAAGATATGATGAACACAATCCAGAAAATTTGAATTTTCCGGTAAACCAACAACTTCCGAAACCGCGATTTTGCTAAAATGTTTAATAAAAACCAAAGACTAACATGTGAGCATGAAAAAAACACGGTTTTTAACAAAACATAAAGCAAAACACCAAGATATACTCCGATTTTAAGATGTTTTCCAGAAAAATATGAACTTTTAAAACCCGAAAAACAGCAAGAACACCTCGGTTTTAACAAGGAGAAGAGCCAAGGCTCGGATACCACTTGTAGGTCCAGCTAGGGGAGGATCTAGTCGCCTAATCCTTGTGTACAAACCAACCCGGTTGTGCGGAATCCAACCGAGAAAGGCCAACCGAGATAGAACACGCAAAAACACGACACACAATATTCACCGATTAACACCTCTGTATTAATACGTATGAAAGGTCCAGTTACAAGCTCAATGTTTACAGATGTACTCTATAAACTCTCTCAAACTCTCGTGAGTGTGTGTGCTCTCAACAGAATGTTCTAAGTGTTCTCACTTTGAACACAACACACTACATGAGTATTTATACTCAACACAGCTCGTCTGGTCGAAGGATCAGATAGACTGATCGAAAGATCATCTATCGACCTGAAATACCTCGAAGGATCCACATGTACCTCGAAGGATGATATCCTTCGAGGTCCATCTATCGAAGGTTTATCTTTCGAGCTCATCGAAGGATATAAACAATCCTTCGATGACTCATCCTTCGACACAGACATATTACAAACAATGTGTTAACTGTTTGGTCATGTCAAACCAGGAGGATGGTTGACTTGGTCAAACTTACATCAACCTTACATTAAAGACATCGTTTTGTATCATGAAGAAATACAGACAAAGTACAGACACAAGTGCACCAACAAACTCCCCCTTGGCTGTAGCTTTGTCTCGATCTTCGTGTCTTTAAGTCTTCAAGGCCGAGTCGAACCGAGCCGAGTCGCGTCCACACAAAGTGTATCAACAGATTTGTGTATGAATTTGTTATTCAACGCGTTCTCTAAGGTTTTTGTTGATGCATATTTGTGGATGCGCCTCGGTTCGGTTCTACAACGTTACGAAGTGAAGACCGAAGCACAATATCCTCCATCGTGACTTGGAACGTATTCAACTTAGTACGCGTTGTAAACAGATGCATATGTGCAATCTGTTTACTGTTTGTTGTTGTGTTGTTTGTTATGTATGCAAAGTCTGCATGCTGCATGTCCACGAAAGACCATGGGAATCTAGTCCACGAAAGATTATTATTAGTGAAGAACCCTTTTCGTTCATGTCCACATCATGCTTCCCACGAAGAACCAATACCAATGAAGTCATATTTCTTTGGGCCTAGTACTTAATTGGGCCTGGTTATTCGTGGGATATAACCTGCCATGCAAATGTCGAAGAAGAAGTCTGGTACTTCGTGGGCCTGGTCTCACTTTTGAGGATTATAAAGTGCACAGTAACATCAACGAAGAACCTTGTGTTTCACCCTTCACAAAGAACATTCTTCATGGCCCTTGGTTGTTCGCTGAATACATATCCACGAAGGATTCTTTCTTAATGGGCCTGATTATGTTTCGCGGCCCATACATGTTTCTTGGGGTTTACTGGCTGTTGACTATATAAACAGAACATGTATAACACAGTCAATAGAGAGCTTGGATAAGCTAAAGAGAGTATATCAGAGAGTTTTGAGAGAATTCCTTATTGTATTATCTTGTAACTCAACTCTTCTGGATCAATACATCTGAGTCTTAATCGTTGAATCTTTGTATTGTATTTTACTCTCTCGCTCGGTTTGTGTCGTAACCGGGATTCCGCACTCGTTACGGCATCCGAAACAAGAAATCGTCTTAGTCCGACGATCCGTATCGAGACCTACAGTTTTGTTTGGTATTCTGAGCGAGTTGCTTAGAAACTCGTATGAGTGTCTGTAAGTCTTTTCTTTGTCTTGATATTGTTTTGATGACTTGATGTACAAGATTGTATTTGTATTCATTCTGTATTCTGTGTAGAAGATTGTCATTGTAATTCAACTTTTGTGAAGAATATCTTCATATATTGTTTAGAAGATTGTATGTTCTTCAATAAAAGGTTGTAGGGTTTTGTAATGTTTTGACACAAAGTTTTTGGTCAGAAGTTGTTTTACAATTGTGGAACTATGTGGTTCTATGTATTTGTTCAAGATTGTTTCTTGAATGTTGTTTCAGCCTATCGTTTTTTCTCGTGTTAGAGATTGTTAATTCTGGTCTAAAAATCATGTGATTTTGTATTTTATTAGAATTTGTTTTTTGTTTGGCTGTGTCTTTGTAGTCTGATGTGGGCCTTGATTATTCTCGTTGCTATCAGACTTGTCTTGAATCTTGTGATTATGTCTTTGTTGTGAAGTTGTAAAAGTTTTTGCTTATTAAATTAGTCTTTATGTTCTTCATAGGCTATGTTTCTGGTAAAGTCGTAAAAGTTTTTTTATCAAGTCAAATTAGTCTTTAAGTTCTTCACAAATATAGACTTTTAGACCTGTTTTTGAACTCCTAAAAGTCATGTGACTTTTTTGGTTAAACTGATATAATTGTGTGATTGTTTTTTTTTGTAAAGTTTATGCTATCTTGAAGTTGTATTCTTAGATAGTGTTTTCCTTTGTCTCACTGGTCTTGGATTCTTCACGTTTTGAGTCCGACCGTAGTGAGGTTTGTGTAGGATCATTGTGTTGGTGATCTTATTTGTTTCTTATTTGTCTCTTTGAGACTTCATCGCCGATCGTAGTGATGTTAGTTCACTAGTCTATGTGATGATTGTTTTTTCTTCCACACTGGTCTAGGGTCGTTTGTAGATTCTTCGTGTTGTTGCGTCTAGTCATGTTAGATTGTAGTGTTGGTTTCTATCGGTTCTTCGTGTTGCCGATTTGATTTTATATAGACTTGTTACGTAGTTGCACTGGTTTAGAGCTGTCATTTGTAATATAAGTGTTTTTAACCACTTATATTGCCAAGATTGTTCTTGAAAATTTCTCACAACCTTGTATATTTTCTCTCGTATGAGATATGTTTTTTCTTGATAGTAAAGCATGTGATTTATATATGAAATGAGAAGTAGTTTTGGCTGTAATTGTTTTCTAATGTAGAATCTTGTGATTTTTCTTGTCACGAGACATGTTTTTTTTTAACCTTGTGATTCTTTCTTGTTATGAGACATGTTTTTTAATCTTGTGGTTCAATTTTTTTTTGACACTGTTCTAAGTTTCTTGGAGTCTTGTATCTCTATGTTTTGTTAGATACGGCCCTGACACGGGTTAAGAATTCCGATATTTCTTCTTTGTTAAACGTATTATATTTTTCTATTTTTTAGAGAATATAATTTTCTGATATGCATGTTTGTTTACAAAGTGTTATGGTGTGTCTTGTGGCATTTTGATTTTGTGCTTTGGTAGTTGGTATTAGTGGATTTAAAGTTCGTTGATTGACTAGTAATGTTTTTTGCTTAATCATGCTAGATGAAGGGTATTGTCAAAAACTTTACTGAACATTTGTTATATCTTGGGGGTTATTTTGTACTTTACATGATTAGACATTGTTTTTGATTATTTTTCTTCTTGATTTTAGTGGGATGCAAGCTATGTATATACGTTTACCTACACCAAGTTATTATTCAGTTTGTTGGTTTACTAGTTTAGTCAAGACGGATGAAGTATTGAGCCTCATCTTGCATACTCGGTTCCCTTATATATGTGTCACTTCCAGTTTTTTATGCTTTGCTGAAAGTTATTTGATCAAGCAATGCAAGATTGGATCATGTTTTCTGGGTATTGGGAAACTCTTGGCTTCTTCGCAAAACTATTTCGATCGCCAAAGATGTTTGGATATATATTAAGAGTTTGCAGCCGAATGGTTATCATTGTGCAAATTCATGTTTTCTGTTGGCACGTGCGTGCACAAAGGGTGTTTTACCTAAAGATCATTCGAACATGTGTAAGTGTTTAGGTTTTAATTAATCTCTTTGATATTAAAACTGAGGGGGATGTTAAAAATGATACTTTTATACTGCAGTTTTAATATCTTTAGTATTGTTTGTTAAATGTCATTAATATTTTATTTGATATAAATGAGGTATCGGGCTTATCAAATGGAGGTGTTGCTGGCTTGGCTTAAGCTTGTAGACGCGCCAGGAGCTACTGTTGGGCTGCTTATGGGCTTTATAGACAGAATCGATACATGGACTGGCTACTAGGCTACTTATGGGTAGGAGACTAAAGACTTGACTGGATGGGAGAATAAAGACTTCTAAAGACTCATGTGTGTATATTAAAGATTCCGGGTTACCCGGAGTCCGTTTATCATTCTGGACAGCATATAAAAAGGTGCATTGGGATCTTGAGAAAGGCGAACTGTATCATTTGTTCTCTCTGCTCATTGTATTCCTCTTTTAGGCGATTTAGGGTTTCTCTCATGTGTGATTTTGTAGACTCTCTCATATCGATTCTAGGGTTTGATCATATTCGATTTGTTTATCCGTTAGATCGAGTGTTAGGTGAGAGTAGATCATCGTGTTGATGTTCTGTGTGTGAGCTATGTGTTTTGGTGAGTTTCAGTTTGTTTTGATCAGATTCTTTTGTGTAATTCGTTCAGATTCGTTAGATTTTGTAATAAAGATGCCATAATTTTGACAATGGTTGTACATAATACTCACGTTACATGCAATATTTGAGGGTAATTACTAGACGGGTAGTGGGTCAAGTAGGGGACTTGATTAGACTGTTTTTCTATTCCATCACCGGCTCCTGATTCTTAGCCTCCATCAACTAATATTACTATACCACCATTCTTGGTGGTTCCACCTTTTGTGTGACCTGTTTCTACTCCTCCGTCGCCACCAACTCAGTTTCTATATTCTTGCCATTCTAGTTTGATGGTCACTCGTTCTCACGACGACACTCTTCGCCTAAAAACTTTCATTATCATATGCGCCTTTACTATCTTCTACTCCTGTGTCTAGTATGGTGTTATATGATGTGTACTGAAGTTGCGCACATACACTCTAACCGAACTTAAAAAGTTGATGTCAATTATTGTCATACCAAATTTGTTGGTTGTAAGTTTGTTTTTTTTTTAATCAAGACATTTTGATGGTCCTGTTAGCAAATATAAAGCCTGACTTGTCGCAGGACTTTCGTCAAACCATGGTTTTACTAACATGGTTTTGTCATATTGATATGCCATGTTGTGCTGGCACATAGTATCAACATTCGGTATGTGCCTGACAATATCCAGATTGCAAGTTTTTTTTACCAAAGGGTTGTTTTTACCAATCTAGCACCCGTGGGTCCAAGCTTCACAACACTGCAAGCATTTAGCTTGAGGGAGAATATTACAACAATTATTTTGACTAGTGATGTTGTTATGAATTTGTTTCAATAGCTTAGTAGTTTGTTCCATAGTCACTTGGACCTCTCTTCAAGATCAAAAAACTACACTGGCTCTAAGATTACTTAATTCGCCAATAACGAAAGTGCTTTGATAGTATAGATTACATATGCTGAGGAAGTGAGAAGTAGTAAGCGGAAGGATCCTATAAAGAAGGATGACATATGCTGTAACACTTGTATCCACAAGACTCTGCGTTTGATAAACAATTGGTATAGCAGTTTGTTTACTTTTTTGTAGGATCATAAGAGAGTCGTTGTAAGACACTAGTGATGATTTATATAGTATTGGGGCCTTGTCCACCAGTATCTCATGTATATAAACATATAATTTTTCATGAGTAAACTGCCATTTTGGTCCCTGTGGTTTGGCCAGTTTTGCCACTTTAGTCCAAATCTCAAACTTATTACATCTGGGTCCCTGTGGTTTGCATTTTGTTGCCATTTTAGTCCAAAATTCAAAAACCCCATTTTTTTGACTGTTACAACCTCCTATTTTGTCCTTTAGTGCAGGGGCATTTTGGTCATTTTTTAAATTTCATTTGTTTTAGTTTTTTTTTTTAATATATATTGAGGATGATGATGATCATAATCAGTTCTCTCTCTCTCTCTTCTCTCTCTCTCTATAGCACCACAACCGCCACCTCCTCCCTCTCTCTCTCTTCTCTCTCTCTATAGCACCACCACCACCGCCACCTCCTCCCCCTTCCCACCACCACCACCACCGTGAACTCCACCACCGCCACCACTGAAACCCTAAAGCGCCACCACCGCTGTCACCATCAAAGCCGATACTAAAACCCTAAACCGCCGGAAGTTTAGCAGATCTGGAACCTTCTATGTTCGATCTACGATGGTGTAGCAAAAGTATTGTTGAAAACCAGGTAAATAATCTGCTTTTACAGTGTGGTCAGAGACGGTGGTGGTGGAGGGTTTATGGTGGTGGAGGGTGTACGTTGGTGGAGGGGAGACGGATGATGATCTGTGATTTTGTGATGGATGATGATCTGTGATTTTGTTAGTTTTAAGGGATCGAGATGATGGATGATGATCTGTGATTTTGTTAGTTTGCAGCCATGGCGGTTTTGATTTGTTGTTGGAGCCTCGTTTCTTTTTACAAATCGGTTTTTGATTTTCTTGAAGATGATGTTCTTGATTTTCTGGATTTTCTGGGTTTTGATGATGATGTTCTTGAAGATACAGATCTGAGCCTCGTTTCTTTTTACAAATCGGTTTTTGTTTTGATTTGTTGTTGTCTGTATTTTGATTTTTGTGATGGTTTCTGGTTTTGTTCTGGGTTCTTGATTTTCTTGAAGATGATGTTCTTGATTTTCTGGATTTTCTGGGTTTTTGATGATGAAGTTTGATGATGTTCTTGATTTTCTGGATTTTCTGGGTTTTGATGATGAAGTTTGATGATGTTCTTGAAGATGATGTTATTAATTATTGAAATGTTATAATAAATTAACATGGACCAAAATGCCCCTGCACTAAAGGACAAAATAGGAGGTTGTAACAGTCAAAAAAATGGGGTTTTTGAATTTTGGACTAAAATGGCAACAAAATGCAAACCACAGGGACCCAGATGTAATAAGTTTGAGATTTGGACTAAAGTGGCAAAACTGGCCAAATTACAGAGACCAAAATGGCAGTTTACTCATTTTTCATTCATACATCTTATGCATATCTTTTAAATATAGTCTTTAACATATATAATATGATAGTGAAGTGCATTTTGCTTGGAAAAGCACATGCATAGAACTTTAAAAGAAACCTAATTACTTATATCCCCAAATGGACATCGACATGCACATATCTAAATTTCATCGAGGTTCTAACGATGTCACAGTGACCTCATTGACAGATCTGGTTAACATTAGGCACAATACCTTCAGCAAAAAATGCAGGTTGCTTAGGTGGAGGCAATGCACCATCTTGATCTAACATCAAAGCCACAGATAACATAGTCGGTCTATCCTTCGCGTGATGTTGCACACATAAAAGACCAATATGTATTGACCGGAGTACTTCAGAGTCGACACAAGACTCACGCATATGTTCACTAAGCAAATTAAGAGCTACACCTTCTTCATAGAGTCTCCATGCCTAAATTAAAAAAGGAAAAGAAATGAACTAGTGTCATCTCGTTTACATATCAAAATTTATTTTTCCAGTTATTATGTTGTGCAAGAAGGTTATCCTCATCTTTTTCCTCACGGGAGAATCCTCTATTTGTCTTCCCACATACAATCTCTAGCACAAGAACCCCAAAACTGAATACATCTGATTTTTCAGAAAAAGTTCCGTCTACAGCAGCATACTCTGGTGATATATAGCCCTTAAAGAATTATAAAATTTGATCAAACTTATGACTAAATTAAATGTGAATTATATCTCACAAGTTTATGGGGTTATGAGTTCTTACAAAGTCCCGACGACCCTGTTCGTGTTTGCTTCGTTTTCTTGATCTCTAAACATTCTAGCGAGACCGAAGTCGGATATCTTTGGACTCATGTTAGCATCCAACAAAATGTTGCTAGCTTTAAGATCTCGATGAACAAATTTTAAACCTTGAATCGTGATGAAGATAAAGAAGCCCCCGAACAATTCCTTGGATTATGTGAAAACAATCAGACCAATCTAGTGTTAAACTTCTAATTTTATCTGGTAAATATGAATTATTAATATAAGTAAGTAATAGCATTGATAACTAATGAAAACATGGAAAACAAGACTATAATGTAAAAGAGACATACCAAAAATTAATAAGTCAAGACTCTTGTTTGGCATGTGTTCGTAAATCAACATTCTTTCATCTCCTTCATTACAGTATCCTAATAGCTTTACAAGATTTCGATGTTGAAGCTTAGCTATAAATTGAAGTTCATTTTTGAACTCATAGACCCCTTGTCTTGAAGTTTTTAACCGCTTCTTCACCGCTATTTTTCGTCCATCATCCAACACACCCTTTGGATTCCACGGGGCACTAAGCGTCAAAAAAGATCTAATATTTGTTTCTAGTTCTAACATATTTGTTTAACATTGTTACCATGTAAACCGGACCAAAACCACCTTGCCCGAGTTTCTTGTCCTTTGAGAAATCCTCAGTTAACTTTGATATTTCAGCGAGGCTAAAATGTGATAATTCTGTATGATCGCCATCTTGGCTCATCACGCTATACTCTTCGTCAATGGTTTTAATCGGTTCATCTACAAGCATACATGAAAAATCAAAGCACTATAAGTTAAAGAACAATTAACTAGCATCTCAACTTATTATATATGCTTCCACACATTCTTGATAAATTACTTAGATCAAACCTTAAGTATTGTGTGAATAGCACAGGCCGGTGAAAACCAGAAACTATATGAGAAAATTGCGAAGAGGGCCATCTTGACTTGTAGGTCCCTCTCGAGGATGAGATAAAACCTTATCCTTGTTATATCAAACACACTAGCGAGTGCGGAATCCAAGCTAGCATGCAACCGAGACTTTATACGAGAACAAGCACAAACACAACACGCAAGATTCACCGATTAACACCACTTGTATTAATACGAATGAAGGGTCCGGTTACAAGCTCAATGTTTACAGAAGTATTCTATAAACTCTCAAAGTGTGTGTGTGTGCTCCTGTCTCTCTCTGCCTTATCTCTCTATGTCTCTCACCTCTTGCTGAACACAACACACTACATGGGTATTTATACCCGACACAGCAGGTCTGGTCGAAGGATCAGACAGATTGATCGAAAGATCATCTATCGACCAGAAGGCCCTTCGAAAGATCACATTCACCACGAAGGATGATATCCTTGGTGGTCTATCCTTCGTGGTCTATCTTTCGAGCTCATCATCGAAGGATATAAAACAATCCTTCGATGACACATCCTTCGACACAGCCAGCTTACAACATTTCTCTAACTGTTTGGTCAAGTCAAACCAGGAGGATGGTTGACTTGGTCAAACTTACATCAACCTTACATTAAAGACATCGTTTTGTATCATGACGAAATACAGACAAAGTACAGACACAAGTGCACCAACAAACTCCCCCTTGGCTGTAGCTTTGTCTCGATCTTCGTGTCTTCAAGTCTTCAAGGCCGAGTCGAACCGAGCCGAGTCGCGTCCACACAAAGTGCATCAACAAACTCCCCCTTGGACGCTACTCGTGATGGTTCGTCTTCTATGTCTTTCATGTCGGAGGATCTTCAAAGTTTTCACGCGTCGTAAGCAGAAAGTGTATCAACAAACTCCCCGTTTCATGTAGAAAGTGTGTTGACAAACTCCCCCTTAGATTGAACTCTCCATTGAGTCATGCTCGTGAATCTTTTGACTTGTCAAATCTTCAGATCCTTGTGGTGTTGATGAAGGGACAGCGGCAACTCGATCATTTTATCCTTTGAGTGCCTCCACTTCGTGTCTTCATTCCAAAGCTTTTCATCGAACATGTTCTCCTCGCCTTTAGCATCTGCACATGCAAGAAAGCTAAACGCATAATGAGAACAACCGCTTGGAATATAGTTAACATTTAAACTAACGACACATATGAGATCAAATCTCAATCAAACACCAACCGACAGCAGTTTGAAAGTTTTAGAAAAATATTCATTTTAATCCTTTAACTTTCAAAACTCGTTAACTTCGACTGTTTATGAAGAAGCAATTGTTTTCCAGCTTACGATCAGGATTTTGGGTAGGATAGACTCGAGTTCCAACATTGGTCAATCAAAAATAAACTTGAAGAAAAATCTTTTTGGATTTTATAAAGTTTAAATTAAAACACACCTAAAATCTTTTTGAAATTTTCATTTTTCAAATGTAAAGACGGAAAGCAATAGATAAATATATACAAAGATGCATAAACAGGAAACATTAAATAAATATTTACAGACATTCTTTTTGCGAGTTTCGAGGGTAAGAGAATCATATCAGTGTACGGTCATGCCAAAACGCTCTTGTTGTTCTTTTAGTTAACATTAAGATAAGCATCCTATAACGATTATCGGTATTGTTGTCCACATAAGCTCAACTTATCATTTGTAATCATGGCGAAGGGATACGTTAAGGTATAATTTATACTTACCGACAGGTGTTCATCCACATCACGACACATTCCCGTATCAAGGTATGCACGAGGATTCATCTTACCGGTGAGTATACCGATTATCATCTGTTTGACCGTATATGATGTGAGATTCTCACTTATTTTGATTTGAAAACAAGCCCTGTGTGATATAATCACTTATTGATGAGGAACTTGATTTTCGATGCATGAGGGCACAGGAGCAAGTCCGTGAACAGGTCAGTACTTTCGTACAGCAGAGAGACGAACTTGACTCCCGGAAAGATGTGATATATTATCACTTATTTGTATGGACATGTGATTGTTTATCACTTATTGAGGTCGTATGCAGTATGTACACGTATGTATAGTATCATGGAAGATCTAGACTTGCGTCCCCGTTATTTTTCGGTAAAAGATACAACCATGATACCCAGATGATAAGCAGCATAAAGACCGAATATCTCAGAACCTCGGCAATCTCTCAAACGAAATTTCGGTACTAAGACCATATGCCAATGAATGGTTCCCACCCAGTCCTCAGTCGATTTAAGTTTATATCACCCTGCACACTTTAAAATGATTGTGAGCCTACCGATACATCTTATATAGAGCTGCTTATCGTCTTTCATTTTGGGTTTAAAGAGGTTTAGACAGACCACTGATGTACTATCATTTTCTCTTTTGCTCGCCAGGAAACTCATTTTTGTTTTTCTATTGTTTTTGTGTTTTTGAAATTTTTCAATGTTTTTGGATTTTTCAAAGTTTGGATTACTCCCCCTAAAATCAACAAACTAAAACAAATTTAAAACACAAAGGTATTTACAAAAATGATTTTCCGATGTTGGTTAACTCATGTTTTACCTCAATGCCGTTCACCAAAATTAAGTTTTAATCAGAAATGATGTATCGAATTTTGGAAAAATCAGTTGGCATGTCGGTTTGCGGTGCGGACCATGACAACATTGTCTGGCCAAAGAGTGCTGTACGAGATAATAATTCACAAAGCAGCTTAAATATCGACAAGTATAGGAGAGATTAGAAATTTAAAACCGTATCCTGCAACTGCATCGTCCATTGCAAGGAATCTGAGAGCTCTCCCAAACTGAATATCCACCCGGTGTGGATTTCAAAGTCGATTCTTTGTAGCTACTTATAAATCTCTTCACAGCAACAAGATCAGAAACCTTTGGGTCCGGCTGGTCGTCCACATTGTACCAGCGAAGGTCTTTATCTTTCTCTTGAGAAGTAGTGTGCGGTTGTTCAACCCATGCTAAGGCGTCCGCACACCTGGTTGGTTTGTTCAAGAAACACATTTTCTTCAAACACACCACTAAGAAATGTACACTGCACGTTCATCTTGTAGATTGTTGAACTTCAGACGTGCTGCAGGTGCGTACATTTTGATTTGAATCTATCCCGGGAACCCGATCAAAGCCTTGAACATTCACCTTTTGAAATGATTTTCATTTTGTCGAAGCTTCCAATTTCTTTCATCAGACATTTCTTTTTCCCTTTTCTCTTCCTCTCCATCAAAGGCAACAATTTCTTCTGTCGCCTATCTTGTGCAAGGATGCTCCACTATCAACAATCTTACGACTATCGAAAGTTCCTCCTGGAATATCCTACACACTCACTCAAAAATTAGTTGGAGAGAGGGACCCAAGCCTTTGTGGACTTGGGTCGTCCTTGATCATCAAGAAAAGTGATTTCAATCACTTGATGATTAGGAAAAAGAACCTGTGGTGCTCCCCCTGACTGAATTACCTGTTTTTGTTTCCAAGCTGTTTGTTCTTTACCAGTATTTGCATTAATTGTTTTAGCATTTACTGGTTTTACAGTTTTAGGTTTTGCTTGAACAGGTTTTTCTTCTTTGACCTCTGATTTTAAGGCCTTCTCAATTACCTTTTGATTCTTTTGTTTTAACTTCTTTTCCTTTTCTTTCAAGACACGTGGGTCTTGTTTCGGGGAAAATGATCGTTTTTGGTAATTGGCTTCTTGGGGAGCACTTGTTTTTGCCTTCAACTTTTGCAGGTATGGGCAGTATCTTACAATATGCCCAATTGTGCCACACTCAAAGCACATTCTCCGCTCTACAAACCTCGGAGAAACACGTTGATGACCAGACTGAGAACCAGACAATGAACTTTGTGATCTAGACGTGCTTGGACCTAAATCACATCCGTTGGTGTGTTGGGTGTAATTATTCTGATCATTTCGTTTTAAAGTTCTAACTTGTTTTATAAAATCAAGGTTAGATTTATCCTGAAATGTTTCAAGTTTGTCTGAACCCGAGGATCCAACAAAGTTCACTTTCGGTTCTCTTTTCTTAACAGGAGCTCTTTTGTTTTGCACCCATTGTTGTTGAACCTTAGGTGCTTGAAAATTCTTGTTCTGAGCCTTCTTTCCCTGTATCTTACCCTTTCCGGAGTTGACTTGTTGTTTTCGCTCAACTTGTAGTTTTTGGTTTCCGTACTGTTTTCTAATTTGTTCACACGGAATTGGATTACATTGAGTGACAGTAACTTTGCCACTTTTGTTCCCCAAAAACTTATCAGTGCATCCCTCAAAAATTTGCTCAATTAAATCTTGATTTACATTTTTAATTGGAAAATCTTTGTTAGAGTAAATTTTGTCATCTCCTTTGAGCGTGTACAACAAGTTACTCTCTTCACTGCTAGATACAAGGGACTCCATTGGTTTTGACATATCAGTCTTACTCGGTTTCACTGGTGGATCACACAGGATGTGATTCTCGATTGGAATATCTGTTGTAACTGAGTCAGACTGTTGGTTCACAATTACTTCAGATTCATCATCCGAAGAATCAGCATGCTCAACAGTGGGAGGACTCTGTTCCTTAACACATGATGAATCTGTCACATTCTCAGATTCAGATTCAGTTTCAGATTGACCTGAGGATGATGTACCAGTTGTGAACCCGAGGCCTGCTGCAAAGTCATCTAGACCGAGTGGCACAGTAGGTTCAAAACGGGGCATATCCTCGTCATCAGGCAATTTGGAGTAATTGTGATTCATTGGGGGAGGACATGATTTGAATCCCATACACTTCTTATCCCCCTTTTTCCTTTGAACATCAATAATGTGATCCAATACATAGCGGGAATTGGAATAACTTTCCAATTTCTGCTTGATTGTTTCACATTCACATCGAGCGGTGGCCAATTCTACCATCTGCTTTTCAATTGTGTCTATAAGATCATTGTTAGCATGTTGTTTTCGCAAAACAGCTTTTTGTAATTCTGAAACATCATGTCTTAATGACGCAATTGTTGTTTTAAATTCCTTTTCATTTCTGGTTAAAAACACGTTAGCTTCAGCTGCTTTAGAAAGATCTACAATCAATTCTTGATTGTGTTTGGATAGGATTTCAATCTGACTTTCCTGTTCAGCATATTTAACATTTAAACTATCACAATTTTCACAGCTAACTACAGTGGGTTCATCGACACATACCTGACCTGATGAACTGTCGACATTAGCCATAAAGGCTGAATGGAGAGAAGACGAAGAGTAAGCAGCTTGATCCATCAAATTAGATCTTCTTTCAGTTCCTGCTGCAGCTTCTTCCAAAAGCTCATCAATATCTGCATCGACTGACGCACTTGATGTCTCATCCACATGATCATTTCCTGAAGTGGAGGATTCTTCATCTGAGCTTCCACTATAACCAGAACTGTCTTCATCTCCAGAAGATGCAACACCATTGGTGGAAGATTCTCCACCACTGGCGTGCTTTAAATCCTTTACGACTTCAGCAAAACATGCTGTTCCACCATTTCCTCCTTCTCCAAGCTGAAGCGACCAATCACAACCCTCATCTATTTGAACCAACAGCCCCCGGTTGGTATTTGATGACCCTGCTTGGCCTTGGTTGTTGACAGGTATCAACGTACGAACATTGTTCCCGTTCTGGTTGCCTTGATTTCTGAACGGATTTTGATTTCCATGCTGAGCTGGTCTTGTGCATTCCCTTTTGAAATGACCCCGTTCGCCACAGTTAAAGCACTTGACAGCTTGCTTGTCGAACCCATACTTGGTGTCTTTCTTGTTTTCCAAGTTGGTTCTTCCCGTCCTTTCCATAAACTCCTTTGCTCTTCGAATTGCACTAGCAAGAGCCCATTTGATATCCATCATTTCAAACTCTTCTTTATCCACTTGCTGATAATCTTCATTGGTTAGATTGATATTCCCAATCTGACCTGCAACTAATCCACAATAAGCACTAACCAAGGTATTCAACATCTCCATATGCTCCTTGGCTACTTCGACACTGACTTTGGAAAAGTTGGAAGTGTCTAATCTAACTGTGTTAGGATTGGAAGTGGCTTGAAAGTTTGAAGAGCTTCCATAAAACCCTTGCTGTTGCGGTGGTTGCTGCTGAGCTGTCGGTTGCACATTCGGTCTTGAAAACATCGTGTAGGCTGAAGGATCAAACTGATCTGTTGTTGAAGGTCCGGTGTTAGAAACGAAAGCTGTTTGAAGCTTTGCGTGTTGAGAAGCTGGTCTTTCTCCACTGATACCTCCTGCAATCCCAAAGTACATTTCTTTTTGCCTTCAGCTTTTCTTCAACATCCTTATTCTCCAATCTTTGAATTAATTCATAAACGGTGATTGTTTCTAAAACACCATTTTCTTTGAGAATTTCAAGATAACTGCTCCACTTTGCTGGTAAGCTATCAGCGAATCTCTTCACCAATTCTTGTGGAGTGGCAGTGACTTTAAAAGCAAACATCTCGCTCAACAAGTGATGGAACCTTGTAGATAAGTCTGCCAAAGTCTCATTCTCCAAACACGTGAATCCCTCAAACTCTTTCTTCAGTAATTCTTGCTTGATCTTTCTAGACTGAGCATTTCCTTCACACCGTAATGTGAGCATATCCCACAAGCTTTTAGTAGTCGTGCAGTAAACAAACTGGTGGTAAATGTCTTTATGAAGAGCTTGTGTGAGAATCATGAATGCTTTCTTTTCTAACTCAAACTTCTTTTTATCTTCTTCAGACAAAGTGCTGTAAGTTTGTGGATTAGATCCTGCAATTTCCAACTCATTTTCAAAAGCTGTGAAGAAGCACATCCATAGATCTTGACCTTGTCCCTGAACATAAGTTCTCAGCCTTTCTTTCCACCATCCCCAATCATTGATGTGATTTAACTTTGGCGGTTTTGTGCTTGTACCAGTTTCACTGTCATTCTGCATCATAGATTGAATGCTGTTGCTTTGATTTGTGACCAAAGCCCATTGATTTGCAGTTATCATTGCAGCTTGAGGTGGGACAATAGCTCGCATCCATGCATTTTTGTCGAAATCTGACGTAGATTGCGTAGATTGCATAGCTGATGATTGTGGAGTCGAAGTTATTTGAGTCCATGCGGTTGGATCCCACTGACCGTTTGTTCCCATTTTATGAAAATTAATATATTAAGTGAAAGTTGATTTAAAAATGAAAACAAGTTTTCTATTTAAAAATTTAATTTTCACAAACTATGTTAATTTCAAATGATAACACCAGCCGAAAGATCCTTGATCGAAAGACCTGAAAAACACAAACTGTTAAACTTAAACAGACAAAGGATCGAAAGATCAACACCTGTTCGAAAGATCAACAGTGTTCGAAAGATAACTGTTGAGTGTCGAACAATGTTTTTCGAAAGATTCTCCAAACGAAGGATCCTTATCTTTCGAAAAAGGACTGTAGACCGAAAGATGAACACGAAAGATGACTTCGAAAGACTCCCCAATCGAAGGATCCTAGTCTTTCGAAAATGAGCAGAAGACCGAAAGATGTATGTTTCGAAAATATTCCTTGGAACGAAAGATAAGTCTCACACTCGAAGGATGCTCGAATGATGACTATCTGTCGAACCTCCTTTGGTCGAAAGATGATCTTTCGACTTCGAAGGATATCTTTCGATCGGTTCTGACACAGTTGACAACGGGTGACAGGTTGGTGAAAAAGGTGATGGGTTGGTAAATCTTTCGGCAGAAAGTATGGTCAGACCATGATTTTCTGCAAAAACAGATTTTGTTTGATTATTTTAATCAGCTCACCCTATCCAATACACCAACAACTTTCGAAAATACCTAAACAAGATCAAAAGATGTAAACTTTGAAGAACACTTGAAGATATTATGAACACAAAGGGTTTTCCGGTAAAACTACAAACTTCCGAACATGATTTAAACCCGATAAAACAAAGTTTTTCAGAAAAATACAACTTTCAAAACCCGAAAAACACCCAAGAACACCTCGGTTTTAACAAGGAGAAGAGCCAAAGCTCTGATACCACTTGTAGGTCCCTCTCGAGGATGAGATAAAACCTTATCCTTGTTATATCAAACACACTAGCGAGTGCGGAATCCAAGCTAGCATGCAACCGAGACTTTATACGAGAACAAGCACAAACACAACACGCAAGATTCACCGATTAACACCACTTGTATTAATACGAATGAAGGGTCCGGTTACAAGCTCAATGTTTACAGAAGTATTCTATAAACTCTCAAAGTGTGTGTGTGTGCTCCTGTCTCTCTCTGCCTTATCTCTCTATGTCTCTCACCTCTTGCTGAACACAACACACTACATGGGTATTTATACCCGACACAGCAGGTCTGGTCGAAGGATCAGACAGATTGATCGAAAGATCATCTGTCGACTAGAAGGCCCTTCGAAAGATCACATTCACCACGAAGGATGATATCCTTCGTGGTCTATCCTTCGTGGTCTATCTTTCAAGCTCATCATCGAAGGATATAAAACAATCCTTCGATGACACATCCTTCGACACAGCCAGCTTACAACATTTCTCTAACTGTTTGGTCAAGTCAAACCAGGAGGATGGTTGACTTGGTCAAACTTACATCAACCTTACATTAAAGACATCGTTTTGTATCATGACGAAATACAGACAAAGTACAGACACAAGTGCACCAACAAACTCCCCCTTGGCTGTAGCTTTGTCTCGATCTTCGTGTCTTCAAGTCTTCAAGGCCGAGTCGAACCGAGCCGAGTCGCGTCCACACAAAGTGCATCAACAACTATTAGGTTTGACAAAAATGTCAATTAACTTTATTCTTTTATATAGAAAATACTTAAACCACTAACGTAACGGTATATATGTTTTTTTTAACAGTGAATGTCAGTATGTCACAATACCCTACTCCTAAATTATACCAAATTATATAATCTAGCTTATGGTCTTCTCCCCAAGAAGCAAGAGCCTCTACCACTCAAACAAAGCTAGAATCGTCGTAGCTATACATATATGTTTCCCACACGCATGGATGTGTAGCGCATGAAAAACAAATGGATCGGATAAAAATCTAGTAAGCCAAAGTACATATTTCAGATTCTAGTTGATCACTAACTTAAATAATCAACGCAAACATTTTTTTTCAAATTCAGGGACTGATAACTCGTGATGAAAAACAAATGGATCTGATAAAAAATCTAGTAAGCCAAACCGTAATTCTTTTGTCAACTAACTTTGTTGTTTTTACAAATAAAAGTCACTTGTTTTGAAACAAAGTATCCATACCTGGTGTTTTCCCTATGTATCTTCTCTTCTTGCTCCAAGCATACATGATTGCTAAAATCACGATCACCGTGACCAAACATGCTGAGATCAACACCGCAACTATGATTATTTCCCGCTTTTTGTTGGAACTAGATTTGGAGCTAGATTCTGGGACTGATAGAGTAACAAATCATAAAGAAAACAAGTTAAAAACTAAACTATATATGAAAGTATGAAATCATTAAAGAAAGAATCCATATGAAAATACGCTTACTTGTTATGTCAGATTGTGCCATTCTTTCATATAGATCTTGGCTTTCTTCAACAATTCTAACACCAACTAAATCATCGAACCACAACAAACATCCGCTTCCGCCATTTGTGAAAAATATATTTGCATACGCCATACACGAGCAATTGCTCTTGCAAGCACTTGCGCATTCGTGAAGTGTCATGCTCATATTGTACCACGAACGCCGAGTATCAGGAAGTTTAATGTTTTTAAAAACTTGAAAACCATCCCCGTTTGGGCAATCTAAGGGTGTTCTACGGCGACACCCGCTTGACCACTCGGATGCACTCCATTCATCTGGTTTTCGTGGTTCGAACCCTTCCATACAACTGCAAGCCGGTGAGTTCTGTGGGTTGCACCTTCCATTTGGACCACATAGCCCAAATTTGTCACATATATCGGTAATTTCTTGCCAGGATCTGGACCACTGCTGGGTTCGAGCAACCCAGATCCATCGAAAGAAGTTACCGTCAGGATTTACGTGGATACGTGCAATAAATAAATTGTTAACAACTGTGTACGCGTAATACACCTCTTTATCATCAAAAACAAATTTGTGTTTGATTGGGGACTTCAGTTTATGGTAAGGCAATCCGTTGAACGTATTACCGTTCCACGGTCCGTATCTGGTTAGCGGAACAGACCCATTGTCTTCAATCAACTGAGGAAACCCATTGGTATCCATGAACCCTACAAACTCACCTGGTGAAGGATCGTCGAGGCTCTTCCACGGCCTCCACCGCCTATCTAGTCCGGTGACTAGGTCCTTCCCGAATTTAATACCGGGAAGGAACGTGTCTCCAGGATAATCAAAACTTTGCCATATTCCTCACCATATCTCCCCACAACCAGATTTCCCGAGTCTAAAAGTTGTGCCACGGGATTTGTAGTCGTGGGAGATACCAGGCTAGTGTTCGAGGACCAAACAACAGTGTTGTTGCTACCAGCGATAACCAATAAGGATCCGTTGGTGGCAACTCTAAACACACCAGACGAATCTGTTATTGGTGTTTCTCTGTTAGCAACCCACACCACTGTCTGTGGAGATATGTTCTTATACCATATCCCCAAAAACCGCTTAGTGGACTTTCCGGGGCTAAAAAACCCTAGTTCGTATATTTCACCAGCCGAAACAAGGCAGACCCGGCTCTTGGGCCGGCCAAGCTGGGCAGGCGCCCAAGGCCCAAAAATATTAGGGGCCCAGTAGAGTTTAGAGGCTTATTATGTTACTTATACAAAAAGGCCTAAATGCAGGAGAGTGAGGCCCAAATGCTGAACTTTGAGATGTGATTAATACGGAAACATGAGGGCCCAAAGTCTGATGTGTTTGGGGCCTGTGCGCTAAAAAAAAAAAAAAATTAAAATTAAACCTAATGCCTGTGTGCTCAAAAAAAAAAAAAGAAAATAAAATTAAACCTAATGCATCGTATAAATCAGATCCTTTCCCCTACGTTGTTCAGTATGCTCCTCACACAAATACACACACATATGAAGGCGATTACGTATTTGGATTGTATTTGAAGTCGATTTGAAGCATACAACAGGTAATTCTTCAACCCCAGTTCAATAATTTCGAATTTTGTATGTATTTCATCCATAAATTAAGTTAAAATTGTAGAATTTTGAGGGTTTGGGTGAAAAACTTGGGATTCTTCTGAAATTTGAATGGATGTTGGTATTTTGGCTCTAATTGGTTGATTAGGGATGTTCTTGTATGTCTAATTTTGATGTTTATTGAGATTTAAGAACCCTAGAAGAAGAGGTAGGGGAGTTTTAGGGTTCCAAGGAGGAGATTGCTAGTTGTGTAGTTAATAGCAGTGTTTGTTTTTCGCTGCTGTTCAAAAAAAATAGCAGTGTTTGAACTTGTTGTTTAACTGCTAATGAAATATTTAACTATTTTTTTACTTCATATGAGGAAGTTTTATGGTATATAGAATATAGATTAGTGGTTTGATGAGCTTAAACTTTGCTGATGTTATGTTCGGCTTTAAGTCCCACGATCGACAATAACGTAAGTAGTAGTTTATTACATTGTTGTTAAGAAGCGAAAGGACTTTTGGTTTAATTGTGTATTTGTGTGTGTAAAATTATGAACTCCTCAAAACGTAGAGGATTTAAGTCCCGTGATCGATCCGGTAATCAAAAAACGTAAAAAGAAGAAGCTAGAGGAAGAGAAAGCAAAGGCCAATAAAGGGAGTATACTCAAGTTTTTCTTAGAACAACCTCAAAGTTCTAGTTCTAATGTTGATGAAGATGATGTAGATGTTAATGTAGGTGATGATAATGCGGGTGTTGATGTGGTTGAAGCGAAATATTAGAAGGTATGGAATATAAAGACTTGATCGAGAGCTTTGCTTCCAAAAACGCTAGGAGAGCCTCACGATTTGCTTAAGTAAGTTAGTTCGATCATTTAGCTACACTAGTATTGTTTTGTTTATTTTATAACAATTAATCAAATTATCGTTGCATCGTGGTTTTTGGATATATATATAATGATAAGTTTATATTATAGAAAGGGGCCCAACTTTTTTGTCTCGCCCGAGGCCCAAAAGTTTTTTATTATTCTCGGAGACGGCTCTGAAACAAGGGTATATCCATCTCGAATGACTTGATCAACTGTCATGGTGTCCTGTATGGTACAGGTTGCCAAAATGGAAAACAGTACACCAAAGAGTAAGATCTTGTCCATTGATGTTCTATTGTGTTTTGTGTAACATCATTCAGAATTTATAGAACTTTCAAAACAAGGTTGTGCATGTGTGTGATAGGAGTGGAAACACTATATGGGTTAACTTGCTTGTTACGTGGAGGACCAGAGTTAAACGAGGTTAGGCTAGAACATTTGTATTTTTGTACGTAGCACTGTATTATTATATCTTTCGTCTAACTAAAAGAATCGGTCATAAGACTCTTGATAGAGATTAATGATACCTGATTAACAAAAAAAAAATTGTTGTTTTTCAAGAATTTGAATAATAATATTCTCTACTTTATGGTCCTTGTACCATACAAAATCTTAAATTGCCGTGTAAAATGAAAAAAAACGGAAAGAATAGTAAGGTGATGCATTATACCCTAATACAATTAGCAACCAAAAACCTACCAACTTTTAACAACCCTTGCGTCTCCTCATACAACCGGTTACCACACCCGTTTAACGTACCGCTTCACCATATTCCCACCGTTTAAATGATTAGCACCAAAAAAAACCTCTACCCCAACCATTGCGTCGCTTCACCTATGTCATCACCCCCTTTCGGTTAACGATAACCGTCAAAATTCCACCACCATCTTAAATGATTGCATTTATATCATCCATGTATTATTATTATTATTTTATTTTGTTGGTCCAATGAGTGAATGGTAACACCTTTTCCAAGATAGAATCAGTAGTAATATTCATTTATTGTTGGCATCATTACCATAGCATTTCACCATTTTCCATATAGTATACTAATAATTTATCATATGCATTTCATCATTCTTATATAATATACGAATATATTAATACATTAACATATGCATTTCATCATTTTCTATATAAAATATACGAATACAATAATTCATATTCCTAATAACCTTTCGTTTCCCCCAATAACTGATCTATCTTTTACCGGAAACCCTATTTACGGTTTTTCCTCCAAAAAAACCATTGCCAACTTCAATCATTCCAGTCTTCATCATTCTGCGATCAACCGCTCATCATCCAAAGAAAATCAACGCCATTAAAGGTACACTTTCCCTGACTTAGTTCTTTATATAACTAAATATATGTTCATCATATCCCCTGTTCTTTGATTCCACTACCATCACTTAATTGGATCCCCCCTGGATCAACTTGAATTTGTTCTAATGCTTCAAGTTTATCGTTCCTCCCTCATTATTGCTTCACAGTCCTTTATTATTTATTTACACTTAGGGTAACTTTGTTCATATACGTAGTCGCATTGAAATTAGGGTTACACTTATAGTAAATTGGGAATATAGGATTTGGTGTTTTGGAGTTGGATGTGGCGATTGTTGAAACAAAACCATTAAAATAAAGATTTTCCGGTCAAAAAGTGAAAAACAGAAGCGGCAAAGGCATTCCGGGAAAATATAAAAATCAACACCCATTCTGTTCTGCGTTTTCGTTGTTCCACAGCGCATTTTCCATTTGATTACGATTATGTCTTTAATAATTTTCTTTATTATTTGCAAATTGTTTCACTCTTTCTACTATCATACTTATGTTAAACAAAATCTTTACTTGGCTGTATGAATTAAATTAGAGTAAAGATTGCATCTAATCCCGATCTGTTCTTGATTATGTGTTTATTAACATCATTGTATTTTTCATATTGTTCCATACTCTCAACTCTCATCATTAGGGTAATGTAATGTCTCTATTTAAATTTTTAATAACTATGTGGTTTATGTCTCTTAACCTTGATCATTTACATTTAAGCATTTTTTAGTCTTTTTACCCCCATTTAATTGCATCACACAGGAATCTCAGAATGTCGTTCATTGCAATATCAGCCATTAGACCACATGATAATGCAGACCCGCTTCAGATAAGAGTTATAAGAAAATGGACACCATACAGAAGACAAGAACTCTGCTATCTTTTTGTAGATACTCATGTAAACTTTTTTGCCATATATTTTATTTAATATATTATTCTGCGATTATCTTCACTCATTTGAACCCCTTTTATTTACTAGGGTGATGCAATAGAGGCAATAGCCGACTTAAACCATCAATCACATTTTGAGTCGCTTATAACACTAGGCACTTGCTACAATGTCAGCGATTATCTATCTGACACTGCCAGATCGTATATGAATGTTGTCCCTCAAACTGCATGCATTAGACTTGGTCTAAGATCATCTTTTCTACAAATTGATGACAACACCACCATCCCCCACTACTACTACAACTTTGTCAACTACGATCGCTTAAGGCCTCGCATTAATAACCATCTTTTGCTAACAGCTAATGGTAATTACATCAATCCTATTTTCCAAATATTTTGTTTAATTGTTTACCTCAATCATTATGTTTGTAGATTACATTGGGCGTATGGAAAAAGCATCACCTATCCTTTACAAGGCTGGCAACAATCTATTGAAAATAACACTTCAAGATCAAAGGTATTTACTGTTAACAACCACCTACTTTGAAAATCTATATATATCTAATAACATCATATTCTCTACAGCGGAAACTTTATTGAAGCGACTTTATGGGAACAAATTGCATTTTCTTTCAACAGAGAGGCTGCTTTACGAAAGCCTCAACCTGTGATAATAGCTATGACATCACTGAAAGTCTCTGAGTATAAAGGTAGACAAAAATATAGACCTTTTATTTAGCATTACTACTGCATAATCATATCATATATAATAACAGGAACAATTCAACTTGGATCTACAAACGCAACGACAATTGATATTAATCCTGATATTGAAGATCTTGAAAATATCATTACCAGGTATTACCATTCATTAACCTTACCTAATCTATGCCATATAACCTAATCTAATGCAGTTTATTTGTATGAACTACTATATTTAGGCTCGAAGTTGTTAGAAGGCGCTCAAGGACATACCCACCTACAACAAACCCAAGTACTTCTATATCTGAAATATCTATAGAGGAAGACATAAACAGAGTAACCCTTGAAGAACTTCTACGTAAACCTCCGAAAGAAAATCATGTAAGATCATCACCTAAAAATTATACTTCTTTTACGTTATATATAATAAATATAACTTCGCGATATATGTAGAGAATCAAGTTCACATGTCTTGCAAGCATAAAGGAGATTGATAGCTCTCGCAAATGGTACTACAAATCATGTACCGAGTGTAGAAAAAAAGTTATACCAAAAGAAGAAAAGTTTGCATGCCCAGACCATGGTGAAATTCAGACACCAAGATACATGTAAATCGCTTTTACCATAAAAATATTACTTTCTTTTACATATAAATTTAACTTTTTATCAATTAGGTATGCTATCAATGCAACTATTGTCGATGACACTTCCTCAGCAGCCGTGGTTCTCTTCAATGATGTGGTAACATCTTTACTTGGAATTGATTGTCACGATATGGTAGTTAAAGAAGATTTTTCAAGCCCAACTATTTTACCAACACCATTACGAGCTATACGAGGAAAACCAAAAATATTCCAACTATTGTTCCAAGGCCAAGAAATTAGAGACAAAATCTCATTCATAGTAAACAAGATTTTCGATCCAAAAAAGACCAGCAATGATATCGCAAGCACCTCATCAGGGCCATCAACAAAACAGAAAAAGAGACAAATAAAGCGATCGGCCGGTATTCCACTTTACCCATTTACATATGTAGATTACCAATTGTCTTTACACATTTCTTGCATAACATTTTGTTGGATTTTTTTTTTATTTTAACATTTTTTTTAATCAGATGTTGGAACCGCAACCGCTGCAAAAAAGAAACAAAGAGACTAAATCTTTTTATCATTGCCAACATTACGACCAAAAACGGTAAACTCAACGCATACAATATTAGTACTTTTTGGCCGATGCTATGTATTCATGTCATGCAACTTATTCCTGAATTTATATGCAGCTATAGGAAATGGCAAGCAATCTTCATACACCATGTATCTATCAGTAAGTTATATAGTACTATAAACAATGTATTTCATATGCTTAGAAACTGTACATATACGCATATGTATCAGACATTATATTTAGGCCACGTTAGAATTATAACTTTATTCAATGTAATAATACTATTGTAAATGGGATTGTATAATATTATGCTTTTATATATTATTGTATTCCGAAAGTGTTGATGCATATGTTGTTTTTTTTTTGTCCACGTTCAGCAATATATTGTTTAGTTCAGCAATTTCATGGGTTCATAAGATCTTGATCTTGAACACATTATAAAATTACTATGTCTCATATGAATTTGGTTGTGTAGACTTTGATTATATAATCACCAAACAACTAGAAATTAGTTCCAGGATGTTGGTTACATTTTTTTCTTAACAAATAATATTAACTTGGCATTTTTCTCGGCCACGACCCTATTAATATAAATTGTTGTTTAAAAAAGGATTCACATGACCTCAGCCCTTTTAAATGTAGACATTAGATTAACTTGATTAATGGTTCGTACTATTAACCTTTTCTATGATGTCGATGTTTTAAAGCTGTATAATTCGTGTGAAGATTTATGATATGTAGAAGTTAATAAAAGTGACATGTATTATTTTGCCAATGAAAAAAGATATTCTTAAATGTTTATCCTACAAAAATTAAAATTCATAACGCTGCACGGTGTGGCGATTAGCCTTCGATCATCCCCCATTGGCGCCGCAGCTCCGCCCATTTTGCCCCCCCCCCAGGGGCATCCAAATCGTTGGAGTGTAGTCGTTCAACCCGGTCCACTACAAGACAAACTCCCCTCACACACATACATACAACTCATGTATATATGTTAGGTCCATCCCTCATTTTCTTACCTTCCTTCAGTTTGACCCATCCTCATAATATAAGGTGGAGGGTATGATTCAAACACCTTAGGGTGTTTGAGTCATTCTCTACCCAATAATATCATGCCATGTCAAATCCCCCCTTCACTCTCCATTTTCTACTCAAACACTAGGAGTGATTCAAACACCATTCAATTAAAAAAAGAAAATTTTTGATTGGTTGAAAGGGGTTGGGACCCACCATTAAACCCTCTCTATCTTCCTTCCCTCCTCTTCCCGCATCGGTGAGTATACAGCGATTTACCCACTACCCGATCACCGAAAATGGGGCGGCATCAATTCACCGCTCGGTGAAAACCACTTCCCGCATGCATTCGGTGAATCACACCGACTACCCTAAACCTACAAAAAGTAACTTGCGGTACTTTAGGCTAACTCAGTAGTTGTGTCTCTTCACATCAAACCCTTAAATAATACCCTTGCCTACAAAAAGTAACTTAAGATACAATGGTTCGTATCACACCCTTTCAAAAAGTCACAACCCATTTAAATGTCACACCCTCCTAAAAAAATTATAACTTTTAAATATACCATACCCATTTAAAATCAGAACACTTCAGACTATGTCTGTGGAACATCACACGTGACCTTCTCAATTTAAATCTTCATGAGAAAGTTGTAGAATATAGTAATTGAAAGTTTTGATTTCAATTGAAACGAAAAGGTGGTATAAGGGTTTAAGCATAAAAGTAGTTTAAAGGTTTGTGCCTTTTTATATATATATACAAAGGATTGTATGTATATGAAGGGTTGTGTAATGGATAAATAATCAAAATTTGGAATGCCACCAACTTCCACATATGTATTTTATTGCTGGGTGATGCAAAATAATACAGGCACGTTTTTTTTTTTTTTTTTTTTTTTTTTTTTTTTTTTTTTTACCATAGATAAAACTCAACCAACATGTCTTATGCCAAACGATGGCAACAGTTCAATTTTGGATATTATAATAAGTTGCTACAGTGTGTAACTCTATTTTGTTATTTGCCATATTGTACAAATTGCCAGACTCCAACTTATATGTTTATATATAAACATATATTCCATAATAATATGCATATAACTTTCTAAATATTACATATTATACAACTTGCCAATCAGAATTCAAAGTTACTTCCACCGATTCAACCCAAATCCTACAACATCCATGTTCCTTCAATCTCTATTCCAAATCCTCCTTCAAAATCCCTTCACAAACCGTTACCAAATCATCATTCATGTCGACATCAAAGGTAACTTTATTACTCTTTTAAACCGATTTAATCATATGCGTTTTCTATGTTCATTTTTTCTTTCTTGAATGGCAATTAGGGTAACAATTCTACTCACTCGCTTAAATTGTTATCAATACCATTATGTGTATCCAATCACTTTTTTTGCAATAAGTGAATTATGCTTATCGTTTTGTTTCTGTAAGATGTCAGTGAATTGTGTGGATATGTTTGCATGCATGTGAAGTATTTTGATCATGGATATATAACGGTTTGCATGAATTATGTGTAGTATTTCGTTGAATTGCGTGATAATAACCTTAAATTTGTTTGCATCATGGATGTATAACCGTTTCGTTTATTTCACTAATGGATAGATGATACACATATGTATTTGCATCATAAACTAATTAATTCTGGAACCACATGCATTCCTATAAATTGAATTGTCAACTTCAATTTGAACCACACGTTATTACAGGTGTACACAAAAACCAGTTTTAGAACCGAAACCGGGAAAAAAATCGAAACCGGTTTTAGAACCGAACAGCCGGTTGTAGACCGGTTAGGGATATTTATCTTCAAAACTGGTTTTAAAACCGAAACCGGTTATAAAATGCCGGTTTAAACCGGTTAAAATCGGTTTCTTTTGGAATAAACCGGTTATATATCCATGATCAAAATACTTCACATGCATGCAAACATATCCACACAATTCACTGACATCTTACAGAAACAAAACGATAAGCATAATTCACTTATTGCAAAAAAAGTGATTGGATACACATAATGGTATTGATAACAATTTAAGCGAGTGAGTAGAATTGTTACCCTAATTGCCATTCAAGAAAGAAAAAAAGGATTAATAACCGAAACCGGTTATAAAAAACCGGTTTTGTTTTTTGATGCAAAAAACCGGTTCGGTTAATAACCGGAACCGGTTTTTAAAAAAAAAAAACTATTTGTACACCTCTACACGTTATGAGCTAGACACATGCATATATATCAGTGACAGATCTAAAAGTTCTGCAGAAAAACCCACAGGATCGAACAACCTTAAAATTGTTTACATTATGGACGTATAACCTTAATTTAGTGTAGTATTTTGAAATGGCAATTTTCATTGTAAATCGGTGTAAGACAATACCGCTTCATGATTGAATTCGGATGAGATTTAAATAACGATATTACCGATCTTTGTAGTATTTTAATTAGGGTTAGATACAATTATTTAATTAACTATAGTTTTATAATATTTGGTGAATGGAATTATACTATTTCAGCATGTTTTTGGTATACTGTTTAAGTAAAAAAATTATATAATACATATGATCATATGGTAGATGCTTTTGTTCTCATGTTTGATATTTGGTTTCCTTAATATAAACAGCTGAAGTCTTTTCTGTGTTTGTTTAAATTTTTCAAAATCCTATTAGCACACAAAAAAAAATTTTGGGACCTTTGGTTTCTTATTAAAATTCTATTAATTTTTATTGTAACTGATTTCTAATATAAATTCGATTAACCTTTATTGTAACTCTAATATCACATAAATTCCTACGTATGTTAGGTTATAATCTATCATGATATTTTTCTTATTGTTTCAAGTAACTATTCTTTTTTATTACCAATGATGTTTTCATTTATACTAATTATTGTTTTTCTTTTTTGGCAGTTATATAAACACAATTAATTGAAAGCATTTAATAATAGCTCCACATTCTATTGTCTGGCATTATTATAAGGTATTTTTTACGAGTTGGTTTATTAGTAACATCTTTGAAAAAATCCTCTTTCTTTGCATTATAACACAATCTTCTTCCTTACATCATACAGTTAGAATACTATCACCACTCTACACAACATTTTAATCCAAATTCAATATGTTTACTCCACAAAAAGGAAAGGGTAAAAGAAAAATACAAGAACCTGCTCCTCTCACTAGCACTTCAAATTGTCATGCTTCCTTATACGACAAATTTGGAGGTCAAGTGTTGCGACAAGTTCGTAGACGATCCAAAAAAAGTGACATAAATATACTTGAAAATCAAAATTGTTATCTACAAGCCACTTGCCCTCAAGTGTCTTCAGATGCATTTATGTTAGGTGGACCTTTGCAGCCAACTAACAATACGTCTTTCTATTTAGACTCTGGTGATTGCGATCAAGTATGTGAACATTGTTTTGCACGATTTTGGTATGCCGAACGAATAGGTCACTCTTCAACTAAACAACGCCCTAAATACAACCAATGTTGTAAAGGAGGTCGCGTAAAACAACAACACCCAGATGAGCCACCTCTATTGATTAAACAACTATTTGAACGAAAAGACTTCCTTGAAAATATACGTTGTTATAATTCCATGTTTTCCATGACATCATTTGGTGCACATATAGATGAATCCATTAACAATGGTTCAAGCCCTTACGTTTTTAAAGTTGGAGGTCAAATATGCCATTGGCTAGGCAGTTTATGTCCACCTCCAAATGAAACGCCTCGATTTCTACAAATGTATATATATGACACTGAAAATGAGATCTCCAATAGGCTTCGATTTTTCGAAAGAAATGCACATTCACAATTACAAGATGATATTGTGCAAGCACTCATCAATATATTAGAAAGTACAAATGCAGTAGTCAAACTATTTCGTTCTGCTAGAGACCTTCTTATCGTAAGCAACATACCGAACTTCAAAATTAACCTTTATAGCTCTCAAAATAAACACAGCTATGACTTGCCATCACCTGGTTGCATAGGTGCTATTTTATATGAGAATGAATCTTCATCTAATGAATTTGACATTATCATTCGATTAAAAAATGGTATTCCTCAAAGAATAAGCATATTACATCCTCTATACATGGCGTTGCAATACCCGTTAGTACTACTCAATGGGGAATGTGGGTGGTCTCCAGAACTTAGACAATTATCCAGCGACAACAATAGTAGTAAACAATTAACAATGAATATGTTTTATAGTTATCAACTTCATGATCGTGATGGCTTATACACACTATTGTTAAGAGCTGGCCGATTGTTTCAACAATATTTAGTAGATGCATATGTTTCTATTGAACAAAATCGCCTTGAGTACATAAAAAAACATCAAAATATATTTAGATCAGAATTTCTACAAGGTATACATGACGCACTACAAAAAGGTGACACTCAAGGACACGACATTGGGAAACGAACCTTCCTCCCTTCTTCATTTACTGGCGGTCCTCGCTATATGTATAAACATTATCAAGATGCTCTAGCAATTTGTAGGGTACACGGGAACCCCCAATATTTCATTACATTTACATGTAATGTAAAATGGCCGGAAATTGAAAGGTATCTAAGCCAATTCCCATCACTTAATGCCCAAGATCGTCCAGATATTATTGCTAGAGTTTTCCAAATTAAAGTAGATGCTTTAATTCACTTCTTAAAGACAAATCGTCCTTTTGGTAAAGTTGCTGCAGGTAACTAACAATATCCTCCCTCACTTATTGTTAATAACTTTGCCCTCCTATTTTTTTCACTTTAATTATGTTCATTCTTTTATTTCAGATTTATACACAATCGAATTTCAAAAAAGGGGGCTACCTCATTGCCATATGTTATTATGGGTCACACAATCACATAGAATACATACTGCGGAACAACTAGATAACTTCATATCAGCTGAAATACCTGACCCCATTGCAGAACCCCAACTATATAAAATCGTAACAAATCTTATGATGCACGGTCCGTGTGGCATTATAAAACCAAATGCACCATGTATGTCTAAGGGTTATTGCTCTAAGAAGTTTCCCAAAGATTATGTGCAATCAACAACATTTGATAAAAATGGATATGTGCATTACAAAAGACGTCAAGGTGGACATGAAATTATTAAGAAAGGTGTTACATTAGATAATGGTTATGTAGTACCTTACAACAAAACTCTTTGTCTTCTATTTCATGCACATATCAATGTGGAATACTGCGGGTGGAGTATGCTAATTAAATATTTGTTTAAGTATATATCCAAGGGTTGTGATCGTATCCATTTCACAATTACAAGAACACCGTTGACTTCAAATGACAAGACAAGTTACCAAAAACCCCAAGTAGACGAAATTAAAAATTTCCTAGATGGTCGTTTTATATGCCCACATGAAGCTACTTGGAGGATATTTAACTTCCCTATTCATAATAGAAATCCTCCTGTCCAGGTGTTATCTGTGCATTTAGAAAATATGCAGAACATTAGCTTCAAGGATACACAACAATTGCACAACTTAGTAAACAATCCTCTCATAAAACGAACAACATTAACAGAATGGCTACGAAACAACCAACTTGATGAAAGTGGTCGTCACCTGCGCTACATTGATTATCTATCTGAATTTAGATGGGACATATCTGATAAATATTGGATTCGTAGAGCCACAAAAAAGACTCCAGCTATAGGAAGGTTAATATATGTCCATCCTACATGTGGAGAAACCTTCTATCTTAGAATGTTGTTAAGTTACCAAAGGGGATGTCAATCATTTGCTGATATACGAACGATTTCTGGGGAGATATTCCCAACTTATCGAGGGGCTTGCGAAAGACTTGGTTTACTTGGAGACGATAAAGAATGGGTAGATGCATTTAATGAAGCTGCTGTTTGGGCTACCCCCACTGAACTACGAGCTTTGTTTACTCATATGCTTCTATTTTGTGACATTTCAAATCCAATGGAATTATGGAATAAACATTGGCACAAAATGGCTGACGATATTATAATGAAACATACGCTTCCAAATACCACTACATATACACAAATTAACAATGACGATTTAAAAGAATACGTGCTATATGAAATCGAACTTCTTCTTAATACTAGCGGATCTTCAACCTCACTTTTAGCATATGGGTTACCCATGCCACGTGCCGACTTACTTGCAACTTTGAAGAATAGGTTACTCATGGAAGAAAAAAACTACGATAGGCAACAATTAGCTTTGGATAATGAATCATTTCAAAAATGTCTTCACCCACAACAAAAAACAATCTACGACTTAGTAACTAACTCATTAGCTAATTCAAGACAAGTTCTCCTTTTCGTATATGGACATGGTGGTACTGGCAAAACATTCCTTTGGACAACATTAATGGCTGCTCTGCGTTCTCAAGGAAAAATTGTTTTAGCTGTTGCAGCCTCGGGGATAGCATCACTTTTATTACCAGCAGGAAGGACTGCACACTCTCGCTTTAAAATACCCTTAGAGCTTACAAATGACTCTATTTGTGAAATAAAAAAAAACACTCATCTCGCACATTTATTGATAGAAACAGATCTTATTATTTGGGATGAAGCACCAATGAATGATCGCAAGTGCTTTGAATCACTAGATAAAAGTCTTAGAGATGTTCTCGATAATCCTAATGATCCTTTTGGTGGAAAATCTATACTTCTAGGTGGTGACTTCAGACAAACACTCCCTGTTATACCTAAGGCTTCAAAGGCCGAAATAGTTGCATCATCGCTTCCAAAATCATACTTATGGAAACACTTCGCAATCTACAAACTATCCGAGAATATGCGTCTTCAAAGGCCAAATCTAAATCCAACTCATAAAGCACAAATTGCCAAATTTTCATCCTGGCTTCTTGATATAGGTGATGGCATATTGGGTACACCTGATAGCAATGACCCATTTAACACAAGAAAAATTGAAATACCATCAAACTTTTTAATACCTTACAATGATTTGGCTCTAAACGAACTCATCAATTTTATTTACGATAATAATACCCTCAATAATCCAACGACATCAGACTTATCTCAAAAAGCAATAGTATGTCCTAAAAACGAAACATGTGACCAAATAAATGAATTGGTTCTTAACATGATTACTGGAACCAATGCCACTTATTTAAGCACAGACTCTATCGTTCCTCATGCAAAAAAAATAGGAGACATGGACATTCTTTATCCTACAGAATATCTAAACCTCCTAAACTTTAATGGGCTACCACCGCATAGACTTGAATTAAAAGTCAATGCTCCTATAATATTACTACGCAATATAAATCAAACAGCTGGTCTATGCAATGGAACAAGACTTATAATAACACAATTATTACCAAGAGTTGTTGAGGCAAGGGTCATCACTGGAACTGCAGCTGGTCATCGAGTGTATATTCCTCGCATTATTCTAACCTACAAAAATAATGACCTACCTTTCGTTTTCAGAAGAAAACAATTTCCAATTAGGTTATGTTATGCCATGACAATTAACAAAAGTCAAGGCCAATCTTTAAGCAAAATCGGTGTTTATCTTCCGGAACCAATCTTCGGCCATGGTCAACTATATGTTGCTTTCTCTAGAGCCACCTCTCCAGATGCCTTAAAAGTACTCATCAAACCACAAGAAAATGACCCTACTAACATAACAAAAAATATTGTTTTCTCAGACTTCTTAAAACAAATACTTCAAATAAAGGTGTGTTAAAAATAAATAATATAATGTGCATATATTTATTTAGATAACTTATAATTGCATTTTAAAAACATAACAAATATTTTTTCACTACATTGCGTTACAGGGACTGAGAGTTTAAGAATATTCAAAGAGATTTACTTGATTAAACTAAGTGTTACGCAAACTGCTACATCTGAGAGTTTAAGGAGTTCAGTAACATATAAAAGGGAGAAGGCTATGCTATCTTTTAGTATAATCATGTAAGCTATATGAATAATATTTTTATAATAATAAGTTGTTTTCATTTTAACACATTATAATTTTCTTCTCATTGCGCAGGTCCTACTTATGCAATATCCAACAAACGAAGCACTTTTTTATACCATTATGACTCCAAATATTTGCTAGCTGTCTAACATTACCTATGCTATGTTTCAACCCTGTAAATTTTGATGCACCTCATTCATTACTGTTGTTCATATGTATGACAAAGGATATTTTATATAAGATATATTATACATATGAGTGTCACAATAATACTTAAAATGCTTATTAATGTTTGTTTATATAATTGTGCAAAAATACTTAAGAAGCTTATTAATGTTTGTTTAAATAATTGTGCAAAATTTTGTTAAAATTCATTAGCAACAAAAACAGAAGCTACAATATTGTTTTCTTTATACAATTTTTTTTTAGTTTTATAGTACAATCTTTGTTAATCAGCTCCCGCCGCAACGCGCGGGTAGCGTCAACTAGTTATAAATAAATACTAAAGGAGTGGAAGGTTCAAATGAGAAGAATTTTTTTGTAAGAAGAAAAAAGAAGAAGTTTCAACCAATAAGAATGCTTCATTTTACTTCATTTAATATTTGCATTTAATTTTAATATAAGGGTATATTGGTAAACTTACATAGATCATTAATTTGTATTCTTCCCGTTTAATAACTAACTAAATTAAATTAAATTTGTAACTCCTTTTCAAAATATATAGTTGTTTTCCAAATTAAAAAAACAACTTAATTTAAAGTGTAGAATAAATTACTAGTTGTGTAGGACAAATTACGAGTTGTGTAGGATATATTTCGAGGTGTGTAGGATAAATTTCGACTGTGTAGGATAAAATTGTATAATGTGTAGGGTATATGTAGGAAAAGTTTGATATGTGTAGGTTTTGTAGATTATATGTAGAAAAATTAATAATTAGTTGACTAATTAATTAAAGAAAAGAAAAATTAATGATATGAGTTATAAATGAAATAGTATTTTACTAATATGCCCTTTCTTCTTTTTCTTCTCATATTAAATTTCTTCTCAAATGAACCTTCCCCTACTAAAGGAAACTATAAAAAAATCATATAAAATTATAATAAACTTCACCTTGATTAGTCTTATTTAGTGTGGGTGTTTCACAAACCTTGTCAGCAATCCTTAACTGAACATTCTCGGCTCGGAGTTGCTCAATCTCTGTCTGCTGTTTCTGCACAATTTCTTTCAATGTATTGATCTGTAATTGTTGAGCGATGTTCGTTTGGCGGTTCGATAATATGATTTCCGAATGTCGATTGATTTGACCTGCAGCAACTTGTAATTGCGAGAATAAAAATTCTACCTTTTCATCTGGATCCATTTCTGAGAATAGTCTGACACGGTGTGCTGAGCTTCGCTGATGAGCTTCAGATTGTTGTCGCAGACTAGATGAAGTTCCAGCTTGTTGTGGTTCAACTGGAGGAGGTACAACCGGTGTTTCAGTGGCAGATGTGGATGTTGGAGGCGGTTGAGCTGTTTCAGAAAGTGAGGCTATCATTACTGCAGCTTCCTCATCAGAGAAAGCAAACTGAGGATTGACCTCCGCTTCCTGAACAGGTTCTGATGGCTGCGTTGAAGAAGGTTGAGCTTGTGATTCACCAATCGTTTTCCGACACTTCTTATTTCGTCGAATAGCAACTCGCTTCTTTCTCGCCTTCTTAGATTCGGTGTCAGATGGAACATAATCTTCACACTGATCCCGATCAGTACGAGTTCTACGCAATTGACGAATCCCACGCTCGTCAATATAGTGCTCATAGCCTGGTTCAGGCGGATTGTCGTTTGAACCAGATTCAGCATCATTACCACCAGGAGCACTTGCCACACCAGCACCAACATTTCCACCATCACCACCTTCACCACCATCACCACCTTCGTCATCACTGTCGTCATCATCACTTTCACTCTTCTTTCCGAATTTGTCTTCGATCATTTTGTTCAAGGTGGGCTCTTCATCGTCGGACTCGCTGTTGTCATGTTGCCACTTATCATTCTCCGGCGCTACATACGTATTGTTATCTAAGAACCCGAATACCTTCCGCGGAGGATCACTTTCCTTGTAGCTTTTAGCACTAAATCCTTTAAGGATCTTCAATGATATTTCTTTCATAACATCAACCTTCAAAATATCATTGTCTTCTTTAGGAAGATTCGGATGTTGAACATTCATAATCATTTGCAGAAACCGTGGGTACATCCAAAACTTGCTGCCACCCGTCACACTTCCAGTTCTTCTCAAGTTTTCTTTCATGTTGGCGAATATGTACTTTGAGATATTGAACGGTTTGTTCAATACTAAAGCCACCATCAAACCGACAAGGTCGTTGTTCGCCATGTCGTATCCACTTCGGCGATTACTCAAACATTGAATTAACACATGAAGTAAAAACTTGTAACGAAGCGGTAACGAAGACTTGTTCAGCTGCTTTCCCAAAATATCTCCAATGCATTTCATACGAAGTAGACAGCCTCTTTGACATTGTAACGGCACTGAAAACGGAGCTTCAGGATCATCACCAAGTTGTAATACAGTGTTGATGATCTCGACAGAAACAACAATGTCTCGATCATTAACACGTCCTCGCATCACCTCCTTGCAGGGGCGGACCCACGTTAAGCGGAACGGGGTCCCCGGACCCCAATCTTTTTTAAAAAAGTAGTAGAAGCGGTATATAAAATTTTCTATGGACCACATAAAATAATTTAGTTGGACCCCATAACAATGAGATTGAGCCTGGTGCAGTGGTAAAACCCCTTGTTTGCACACAAAAGGTCTTGCGTTCAATACCTGTTTGTTTCATTTTTTTTGTGTTTTTTTTTAAACCTGATTTTAAATTAATCACTCTATTTTTTTTTCCTATTTCAATTTTTTCTCACCTATATTTAGCTGAATGTGTAGTAAATGAAACTTGTAATTTAGTTATGATATTGTTTTCTATTATGTTTCTCGACCAGACCCGACCCAACCCGAACAACGACCGACCCAAAAAATTTGAACACCGGAAAAATTGGACCCCATTGTCCAAAAATCCTGGGTCCGCCACTGCCTCCTTGCCATCCACTTCAACCACTTCAGCTGAATGCCAGAAAGCCTTTATCAAAGACTTGTCAACGGTAGTTTCATGAGTAACGGCAAAGTTGATCCTCGATTCCCGTAGCCACTTCGTAATGCCCTTGTATTCATCCAGCTTGTCTTCCGGATCAAGATAAGCAACCTGGTTGTGGCGAGGTTCCGACATAATTTCCACCTCCGACTTATCAGTTCTTTTAGTTGCAGGTTTCCTTTTCTGAGTTTTTGGTGCCATTCTGCACACAGTAAACATCCACAATAAGAGAGTAAAAAGAATGTTTCACAAACAATATGCACATGTGAACTTGGGACAGTGGACTGAAACTTGTGAGAAATCAAAATTTTTCTAAGTATAAATTCCACGAAGAGTCAACAGTGGACGAAGACTACATGGCTACGAAGACTCATGATCTACGAACACTCAATGTCTACGAACATTCAAAGCCAAGCTTCGACGTACAATCAAGGTCAACGAAGAATGGATTCTTCGTTGAGAGTCATTCTTCGTCGTCTATACTTGATACTATGAAGAAACCTGGTCAACGAAGAATGGATTCTTCGTTGACTATGATTCTTCGTCATCCTAAGTCTTCGTCACAGCAAACAGTCTTCGTCGGTAAGTCTTTGTCCCCAAATCATGTTCACAGTTCAGTTTACTAACTTCATTCATGTGACAGAAAACATTAAACATTAAATCGACACCAGGAGAGTCCCACAACATACCCAAATCAAAATCAGTCATTTAATTTACTTGTATTGATTTGTATCTTTAAAGCAAAAACTGACAAGATCCATTTAAAAAACAAACAGACAAAGCAGGAGAAACCAAATCAAACCCAAAATGTCTCTGACATATCGTTAATCAAGACAAAACAAAACATCAATATTCAACACATAACACCCCTGTTTTTCTTTATACCCTTCAAACAACATTCAACCCCTAAAATCTGTACAAGAAACAGTTTAACAGACATAAGAGTATCACGACTCGAACTTGTTTTCAGATTTTAAGATTCAACAGAAAGCATCGACAAGTAACTGTCTATCTTAGAATCCTAGGGTTCCGTTTGTGTTAAATTGATCAAATATGTCAGTTGATTCGATTTTGATGTTGATAGATATCACAAAAAAATGGTAACAATAATACCTTGATGTTTTAAAGGAACGATTCAAATGCAGTAGAGATTAGGGCTTGATTTTCGAAGAAGATGAACTGTAGTTTCTTGTTTGGTGAGAGAAGGTGTAAAGTGGGTTTTTGAAAAAGAATAAAACTCCTTTGTTACACTACCCCTTTATATACTGGACCCACCTACGAACCATCAAATGGACGACGAAGACTCATGTGGTCCACGAAGAAACAACTTGTCTGACGAACACTCATGTTGTTTGACGAAGACTCAACTGGGCCGACGAAGACTTAATGATGGACTCAACACAGTTAAGTCTAAACTAAACCCAGCAAACAAATAGAGTCTTCGTCGAAGACTAAAAAGGACCTACGAAGAATCGAATTTGGGCTCAAATTGTTAGGCCCAAAATGACATTCAACGAACAATTAGAGTCTTCGTCGAAGACTTGTCCAACGAACATTAGATCAATATTTTAAAAACCGGTAAATACCGGCCGGTTATACCGGTATTACCATTTTCAGATGTAAATACGGTAAGAAACACCCCAGTAAATAAGTGAAACGGCATAATGTTTGTATCGGCGGTAAAATCCGGTATACCGGTTTGAAACGTAATACCGATACCGGCCCAGAGTTATTTTAGTTTGGGTTGTTACATATTTTTATTATATATGTTACTTATCTTACGTAATTTTTATATATTATGATTATTCGTTACTAAAAGTTCTTATTTAATATTGTATGAAACGAAAATAGTTGATGTATTCAACACGCAAATGACTTAAACATATCACACACTTTCATTTAAAAGAGATTGTTGGAAAATTGAATGATTTTCGATTATCTTTTGGATTATTTTTTATTATGGATTTACTTTTGGATTATCTTTTAATATGTAATCATGCATTTTTGGATTAATTTTTGAGTTGATGTTTTAATTTATGAAATTATAGAATTAGCTAGTCAACCCGGTTGAACCATTTTTTAGCCTAATCCGGTTTGATTTAAAAACCGGGTTTTAAAACATTATATTAGATCACGAAGAGTCATTCTTCGTTGACTGAAAAGATTCTTCGTTAACTCTTTTATTCTTCGTGAACCCTTTGGTTCTTGTGAACCTTTTCCAACACAACAACCACCAACTTGGAAGAACAATGAATATATTAAAACAAATTTTGTTTTCATGTTTACCAGATTTGTAAAAAGGATTTTATGAAGTTGTGATATTAAAGAGAAGTCAGTTTTGGCCTTTTTCTCGGTAGAAAACATTCGAGCAACAACTTCGGCTAATTAAGAAAAATAAATTTTAAAATAAATAAAAAAAATCCTAACTATCTAAATGCAAAAACGTAAAAATTGAAACAAACGTTTACAACATTAACTACAGTACACTAAATTACCATATTTTTCGAGTTTCAAGGTAAGAGAATCATACCAGTTTACGGTATTGTCAAACACAGATTTTGTTTCTTGTAAAAATTTCGATAAGCATTCTACCACAATTATCAGTATTGTTGTCCACATAAACTCAACTTATGTAATCACGATTAGGAGATGCGCGTTAAGTCCGTGAACAGGTTAGTACCATCGTACAGACAAAGAGACGAACTTGACTCCCGGATGGCCGGATAAATGTGATATTTTATCACTTATTCATTTTGGACATGTGATTGTTTATCACTTATTGAGGTCGTATGCAATATGTACACGTATGTATGGTATCATGGAAACTCTTGACTTGCATCCCCGTTATTTTTAGGTAAAAGATTCAACCATGATACCTAGATGATAAATCAGCATAAAGACCGCATATCTCAGAACCTCGGCATACTATCAAACGAAATTTCGGTACCAAGACCATATGCCAATGAATGGTTCCCACCTGGCTTGCAGTTCGTTATGTTTATATCAACCTGCACGTTTTAATCTGATTGTAAGCCTACCGATACATCATTAGTAGAGCTGCTTACCATTTTTCATTTTGCATTTATAACCGTATTTGACCGACCACTGGTGTATCATCGTCTTCTCTTAACTTTCCAAGAAACTCTCTTTTTTTTTTAATGTTTTTGTATTTTTGAGATTTTTCAATGCTTTTGGGTTTTTCAATTTTCAAACGTAAAGACAGAAAGCAGTAAATAAATAAAAGACATATTTTTGGATTTTTGAAATTTTCTGATGTTTTTGTATTTTTTTTTTAAATTTTCTCCCCCTAAAATGCAAAAAGGTAAATAAAATGAAAATCTTTTTGTATTTTTAGATTTTTAAGAAAATATTTACAAAAACGATTTGCCGAAGATGATCTACACGGGTTTCACCTTGATGCCATTGACCAAAAGAAGATAATCAAAACGTGATTTATCAAAAGCTTTTGTAAACAAGTCGGCACGTTGGTGATCCGTGTGGATTTTCACAACATCGATAAGTTTCTTTTCATAACAATCTCGTATGAAATGATACTTAATCTCGATGTGTTTGGTCTTTGAGTGTTGTACAGGATTACAAGTGATCTGTAAAGCAGCTTCATTATCAACATAAATAGGAGTAGTTAGGAATTCAAAACCATAGTCGCGCATCTGCTGTTGGATCCATAAAACCTGGGAGCAGCAACTAGAAGCCGAAATGTACTCAGCCTCGCATGTTGACGTGGCTACACAGGTCTGCTTCTTACACTGCCACATGACTAGGCGATTCCCCAAGAACTGACATCCTGCTGATGCTGACTTTGCATCAATCTTGCAGCCGCCATGATCAGAATCACTGAATGCAATCAAATCGAAGTTTTCATCCTTAGGATACCATAGACTGGTGTCTGGACAACCCTTCAGATAAAGAAAAATCCTCTTTACAGCCATCATATGAGAAACTTTCGGATTGGACTGGTAATGAGCAAGAAGACATGTTGGATACATAATATTGGGCCTTGAAGCGGTAAGATACATGAGAGATCCGATCATAGCACGATAGAGAGAAGGTTCCACATGTTCACCGGTACCGTCAGGAGTAATTCCATGATTCTGAGCCAGAGGAATTCCCGCAGGCTTCGAGTCTTCCATCTGAAATCGCTTTAAGATATCCCCAACGTACTTTGTCTGATGAATGAAGATCCCTTTCTCAGACTGATGAACCTGCAAACCCAAAAAGAAATTCATTTCTCCCATAGCACTCATCTCGAACTTCTCTTGCATCACCCGCTCGAATTCTTTGTACATTTCATCGTTTGTAGACCCGAAAATGATGTCATACACATACACTTGAACCAGCAACAAATCCTCGTTTCTTTCCTTGATGAAGAGAGTACAGTCGATCAACCCACGCCGAAAACTATTCTGCAACAGATAGGTAGACAACGTTTCATACCAAGCCCTTGGAGCTTGATGAAGACCATAAAGTGCCTTGTTTAGAAGCCAAACTCTGTCAGGATGAATCGGATCTTCAAAACCAGGCGGTTGCTTAACATATACTTCTTCCTCGACCACACCATGAAGAAATGCACTTTTCACATCCATGTGATAAACAGTGAACTTCTTGTAGAACGCATAAGCCAAGAAAATCCTTATCGTCTCAAGACGTACCACTGGTGCATAAACTTCATTATAATCAATGCCTTCTACCTGATTAAAGCCCTTGACAAACAATCTTGCTTTATTTCTCACAACGACACCTCGGTTATCCTTTTTGCACTTGTAAACCCATCGAGTACCAATCTTCTTATAGTTCGGGGGCCTGTCAACCAATTTCCACTCAACCAATTTCTGAAACTGCTGAAGTTCTTCCTGCATTGCTTAAACCCATGAATCGTCTTTCATATCCTCTTTCCACGATTTTGGCCCAACTTGACAAACATAGCAGGCGAAAGACCAATCATTCTGTTCCCCGGATTCTCTAATTGCCGAATACAACCCAGCATTCTGGTTGCTTCAAAGCTGATTACGTGTCTGCACACCACTTTGGACATCTCCTATAATATTTTGCCGAGGATGAGTATCATGAATTCGAGTTTCTGGAACATTGGGAACTCGAGCATTAATACCCAAATTGTTGATATTCAAATCAACAACTAAATCGATGCCTGGAGACGCGTTAGATGTGGATGCATTCCCTTCAGCATTATCTTGAACCTGCACCTGAGAAGTTGCTTCAGAAACACCTTGAACAGGAGCTTGAACATGAGCTAGAGTTGCTTCATTAGCATCATGAAACTCCTCATCTTCCGACGAAACATTATAATCCGCTGCATCTTCAAATTCCTCATTTTGAACAACATTATTAATCGAACCAGATTCTTGTCGATTAAACAATAATTGGTCGTACTAATGATGAATCAACTGCGGCATCACCTTCAAGCAACATTTGTACTGTTGCAGACGTCTCATCAAAAGTTGGCAGATTAAAAGAGTCAAACAGTCCATCATAATCAAACATCCAAGGAGCACCCGGAGCTCTCACACATTCAGTGTACCTTTGAACCCTAACATCACCCCATTCCTCAATCTTTTTAGTTTCCAGATTCCACACCCTGAAATTTGGAGTAGCATACCCAAGGAAGAAACCTTCAATAGCCCTTGGATCAAACTTTCCATGTGGGTCAATCATAGTGCATGGAGCGCCAAAAGGTTCTAAGTAAGGCACATCCGGTTTCCTTCTGTGCAACATTTCGAAACATGTTTTCCCATGCCTTTTAACAGTAAGAACTCTGTTCAGAGTATAACAGGTAGTAGCCACAACCTCCCCCCAAAACTGAACAGGAAGCTCCGACTCCACTAACATAGTTCTTGCTGTCTCGATAAGCGTTCTATTCTTCCTCTCAGCGACACCATTTTGTTGAGGAGTGTAACGAGAACTGTACTCATGCAGAATTCCCTTAGAAGCATAAAACTCGTCCATAACCTGATTCTTGAATTCCGTGTCGCTGTCACTTCTGATTCGCTTTACCCTCAAAGTGTACAAATTCTCGAGTAAAGTGAGCATATTTTTGAGGATTCCCGGAGTCTCACTCTTGTGTGCCATCATCGATACCCATGAGAATCTTGAATAGTCATCAGTAACTACCAAGCAATAAGCATCTTCAAACGTAGTCTTGTGCTTCATAGGTCTAAAGAGGTCCATATAAAGACGTTCAAGAGGCATGTTGACGGTGTTGACTTTCTTGATTGGATGAGACTTATTCGTTTGCTTTCCTTTTCGGCACAATACACAGACGTCTTGTAAATGAAAACTCTTGACTGGAACACCATTCACAAGATTATTTCTCACCAGATGGTTCATCTTCCTCAAGTGAATGTGACCCATACGTTTGTGCCAAGATATAGACTCCTTTTCAGTGGCCTTTGAGACAAAACATGTAACTTGTGCAGACGTGGTAATAGCTTGGCTCATATCAAGAATATACAAGTCATTAATTCTTAGAGCCGTCAACAGAATCCATTCTTTGGGAATCTTGAAACCGGGTTTCAGCACATAACAACCGGTATCATCAAAATGTACCGTGAACTTCTTCTCACAGATTTGCGAAACACTAAGAAGATTGTGATCAATTTGACGCACAAAATTGATCTTGTCAAAACTAACAACACCATTGGAAATCATTCCTTCTCCAGTGATGTATCCGCCTTTATCGCCAGCAAAGGAAACATAACCTCCCCTAATGCTTTTCACATCGTACAGGAACCTTAAGTCGCCTGTCATGTGCCGGGATGCTCCACTGTCAACAATCCAAAGACTATTCACAGTTCCTCCTGGAACACCCTGCACAACACACTAACAATTAGTTCGAGATGGGGACCCAAGCCTTAGTGGTCTTGGGTCGACCCTTATCATCAAGAAATGTTATTTCTATTTCTTGATGATTTGGAAATGGTGTGCCTCCCCCTGAAACTGTATCGGTTTTAGGTTTCCAAGATTGTTGTCGTTTACCAGATTGATTGTCATTTATAAATTTAGACACTTCTGGTTTTGACGAATTTGATGAACTTGGTCCTTTTTCAACAACATCCGGTTTTAAAGCCTTTTCGATTACCTTAACATTTTTACGTCGTTGTTTTGCTTCTTGTTCCTTAACAATTCGTTTGTCTTGTTTAGGTGACACAGGACGACGTTGGTAATCCTTTTCAGGGGGGCTTTTTCAACAAACCTTGGTTTTGGTGGGTTTGTACAATTTTTGATTATATGCCCAAATTTCCCGCACTTAAAACATGATCTCCTTTCAACAAATTTAGGAGATTCTGATCGATGTCCCGATGTTGAACTTGCTGGCCTTGAGGTACTAGCTTCATTATCACACCCATTTGTATGTTAAGTGTAATTGTTATCACTGTTACGTTTCAAATTTTGACTCGTTGAACAAAAGCAGTATTAGATTTGTTTTCAAAAGTTTCAACTTTGTCAGTACCGCTTGAGGCCACAAATTTAACATCCCTTCCCTTTTTCTTGTTTCGAGCTCCTTTTGGTTCGAACTTAGGTTGTTGAGCTTGTTTTTCCTGTTGTTTACCTTTAGAGGCGATTGGTTGTTTCTTAGTTGGTAATTTTTTATTTCCGTATTGTTTTCTAACTTCAGATTTTGGAATAGAATCACACTGAGTTACTGTAACTCTCGGGATCGCCTTACCCAAAAACTTACTGGTAGAATCTTCCAAAACTCGTTCAATCATTGATGGATTAACATTTTTAATTGGGAAACCCTTGTTTGAGTAAATTTTATCATCACCAATCAAAGTATACAACACATTATCGCCCTCAAACGTAGACATGGATTTCTCCACAGATTTGATTGAATCAATCTCTTGTTTTGCAATTGATTGCACAATGGGGGCAACGGGAGTAGGAGGATCACACAAAATTTGATTCTCAATAGGAATTTCTACTCCTTTCTTCTTATCAAGAGATTAATCCTGATAACTCTCATCTGAGTCATCCGATACGTCATCAGATTCATCATCTGATGAAACATAATCCTCAATTATTGGAGGACTTTGTTCCATAACATAAAACACACTTTCTCTCTTTTCTGATTCCTTTGATGAATCATCTAGTTTGAACCCTAAACCTGCTGCAAACTCTTCGGGATTAAGAGGTACAGATGGTTCAAACCGTGGCATTTCTTCCTCATCAGGCAGCTTGGTATAATTGTGTCTCAACGGAGGTGGACACGACTTATACCCAATGCATTTCACATCCCCTTTCAGCTTTTGGACCTCGATGATATGATCAAGCACATATCCGGAGTTAGAATAACTTTCCAACTTGAGCTTGATCGCATCATGCTCGCATTTGGAAATGGCTAACTCCTTCTTTAAATCCTCAATGATGTTAATATAGTTATTAATGCCCGTTTTCTTATTCAAAACTGTTTTTGTTAATTCAGATACACTTTGATTAAGCAATTCAATAACATATTTGAAATCCTTTTCATTGTGAGTTAAAGCCATGTTTGCCTCCTTGCATTTCGAAAGGTCAACTACCAAACCCTGATTGTGACTAGTTACTACTTCTAGCTTACATTTCAATTCTACACAATCATTGCATACACTAGAAGTTTCTGTGTTTACCTTACTAGTCGAAGTTGTAGCAGTTACCATAAAGGCAGTCTGATAAGAGAAAGATCCATCCTCAGTGAAGAACTTTTCCATTTCGTTGGAGGCGGTTTCAGCTTTCCTTACCAACACAGATTTCTGCCTTTTATGTTCTTCTGCTTCTTTCAGTTCCTCAGCTTCCTTAAGCAGACTGTCAACCTCAACATCAATAGTTTCCTTTACTTCCGAATTTGAACCATAACCACCCGCATTAGAACTTTCCTCATCCGAGCTACCACTGTAACCAGAACTGTCATCATCCTCAGAGAACTCCTCACTGTGAACATGCTTGATATACTTGATGATCTTAGCATAACAAGCAGTTCCTCCATTTCCTTCTGTTCCCTGATTTCCCAGTTAAACTGACCAGTCACATCCTTCATCTACATGAACTAAGGCCATGTTTGAATTGGAAGGCCCCGACTGGTTTGAGTTACCCGAATTGTTAACTGCTACAATGCCCCTTTCATTGTTCACTTGATAGGCATTGGATGAGCTTACTGGTTTCTGAAAGGATTTTGATTTCCTTGCAAGCTCGATCGAGTTCATTCCCGCTTGAAATGGCCCTTTTCACCACAATTGAAGCACGTAACTGCATCCTTATCAAAACCATACTTAGTGTCCCTTTTACTTTCCAAACTTGTTCTACCCGTTCTCCTCATGTAGTCCTTAGCTCTTCTTACTGCACTTGCAAATGCCCACTTAATATCCATCAATTCCATTTCCTCCCTGTCTATTTGTTGATAGTATTCATCTGTCAAATTAATGTTCCCAATTTGACCGGCGACTAATCCACAATAGGCACTCACCATTGTATTTAGAAGCTCTATATGTTCTCGAGCACCTTCCACACTTATTTGGTGAAGTTTGAGGTATCAAATCTGAAAGTGTTGGGGTTTGAAGATTGAGTATTGTTGTTTCCGTAAAAGACTTGTTGAGGAGGTGGTTGACAAGGTTGTTGTAGGGTAGTTTGTGTGAATGGAGAGGGTTGTTGTTGGGTTTGTTGAGGAGTAGCTTGTGAGAAAGGAAGATAGGCGTTCGAATCGAATGGTCTTCCATAAGGATCTGTGGGAGGACCAAGGGGTTGTGCTGGTTTGGGTGGTGGTAGATAGGCACTTGGATCTAACGGTCTCCCATAAGGATCTGTAAGTGCACTAGATGATTGAACTGGTTGACCCTAAGGATTTATACTTGATACAAATGCGGTTTGAAGCTTCGATTGTTGCTGACTAGTACTAATTCCCATATTAAGACCTCTAAAGTATATCTCAGGGTTTTGTGGAACTGGAAGTCGTTTAGCCTTTCGAATTTCCTCTTCGTCCTTGTTCTCGAGCTTCTGGACGAATTCATAAATGCTCACCGTATCCAAAACACCAGTATGCTTCAGCAAGTCAATGAACTGACTCCACTTGGGTGGCAAAGCATCAGCAAAACGCATGACCATTTCTTGTTGTGTAGCAAAAACCTTGTATGAGTGCATCTCACTTAGCAAGTGATAGAATCGAGTAGCCATGTCGTACAGTGTTTCATTTTCCATGAACTGAAATGCTTCGAATTCCTTCTTCAACAAATCATGGCGAATCTTTCTCGTTGCAGCATTTCCTTCTCCTCTAGCTTCCAAGATGTCCCACAAATTCTTTGTACTTGTACAATATGCAAATTGATGGTAGATATCCTTATGAAGTGCTTGCGTACGGATAGCAAAAGCTTTCTTCTCGAGATCGTAAGCCTTTTTATCATTCTCGCTCAATCCCACCAAAGCTTGTGCATTAGAACCTACTTCTTCGAGAGCTACATTGTACGGCGTGATAAAGCATGTCCACAATTTAGTGTTTTGCCCTAGAACATACGTATGAAAACGATTTTTCCATGATGGATAATCGTTCATGTGATTCAATTTTGGTGGACGATTGTTGCTTCCCGTTTCACTCTCGCTTAAGAGAAGATTTTGAATGCTAGTGTTTTGATTCGCGACGCATGCCCATTGATGTTCAGTAATTTCCTTTTTCGGGATCAATCCTTTCACCCATTGTGAAGGATCTTGTGGCATACTTGAGATTTCACTCCAACTCCAAGGGTTTGAAATCATTATGAAGTTTTATAAAGAACAGTTTAAGTTAAAACACAAATTTTTAAGTTATGACAAATTTAAAAGCTTTCTGTGAAAATCACAAGTAGTTGATTTCCACGAACAATTAACTCCACGAAGACTAAGTCAACGAACAATGCCTTGTCACGAACCTTGATTGTTCGTTGACTAGTCAACCCACGAGGACTTGAGTTTTCACGAAGAATGATATTACCCACAAAGACTATGTGTCAAACTTATGAATTAATATTACCATGAAAACTGTAGGACCGTTTACACGACCGAACGAGTCGTTCAGAAGAGTTTTTGATCAATACGAGAGGCGGAAACAAACGTATTGATGTTGAATCAGCTTGATATACATTTTAATAGTCTTGTATATTGATATAACAACGTTTTACAGCCTGGAAACACTTCGGCAGCACCTCGGCACCGGAAACATAAAGTTACAAATGAAATGATCAAGGCAGGTATTTATAGGAGATCCATTTCGCATGGAATGGCCATGACCCATTTCGTACGAAATGGACAATGTCCATTTCTTGTGAAATGGCTTTCTCATTTCGTGCGAAATGGCTCCATTTTACATGTTTCTCAATTTTCTCGTTTTACTTGACCTGATCTATCAATCTATTTAAGACTCGATACAAGACAAAGTCGACAGACATATGCACCAACAGACTCCCCCTTGGATGTCGACGAGTCTTCAGTACAAGTCTTCAGTATGTCGAGTCTTAAATCTTTATCAGTCTTCATGTTATTTTCCAAAGAATCTGACATTGAAAGCTTCCTTCAAATCTCTATCTTCTTCTATCAGCAGCTAACCTCCTTCTTGAATGTTGATCTAAACTTCAATCTCCTCTTTTTCTCGATTATTCCCAGAATCTTAATCCTGGCTCTATCCTCTTTCATCAGCTACTATTTTTTAACAATCTTTCAGGATCAGAAACTGGCTCTTACTTCTTCAGACTCCCCTTTGCTAGCAGACTCCCCCTTAATTTGTTCCGGGATCACAATCTGCCATAGCATTTCCACAGGTTCAGAACATCTCCTGGCTTTCCGTAGCAACAGGATCTGGAACCTGGCAACCTGCACAAAACTCTACCTCAAAATAAATTTCTCAAATTTAAAAATTTGACAAATTTATACACCACTTGTAGATATTATTCAATTATCAACAATTTATACCAAGTTCAAACTTACTGTTGGGTAGATTTAATTATAACAATTTTAATCACTGATTAACCACTTGTAAGAAAAACCTTCAAAAATTTTGTTTCAACTTAATAAACCATTTAATCTTTTTCAAACTCATTTCTCAATTCAAGCAAACTCTCCCAACCATGTTGTCATCATGTTTAGCACTCGGAATTTTGAAAATCAGCTTTTCAGCATCAGTTGTCGAAAATCTTTTTGAATTTTCAAAATTTTATGCTAAAAACACAATATTTTTAAGTTTTTGTATAAAGAAAAACAGTAAAGAAATATTTACAGACAATATTTTTGTGAGTTTGTGTAAGAGGATCATATCAGTTTATGAGACCAGTCACAAGCACCGTTAAGCTTTAACACTTTAAGTTCTAAACGATTCACATAGATTGACGATATTGTTGTCCTCTTAAACTCAATCTAAAAAATTTTGAAATGCTTACCGATACGTTAAGATATATTAATATTGCACTAAATTCTTATGGACCCCACGATCTCAGCATATCCCTTCATCATGCAATACACTGACACAAGTAATGCCTTTAAACTTTCATCAACTGTGATATGTGCGAAAACAACACAGAATGTTTAAACATTAACAATCAGGTCGATCTTTCAATACGCAGAGAAAGTCAAATGTTTAAACAAAATAAGAAATAAAAACAAGTTGAAAATGTTTAGATCTTAACCACCAGTTCGATATTCACATATACGCAGAGGTGATCCAAGATTTAAACGAAACACCAAGAAAAATAAAGTAGAATTTTTAGGCACCAACATCCAGTTCGATACTCACGTATACGCAGAGGATGTCCAATGCTTAAACAAAATAAAGAAATCAAACAAGTTTAAATCTTTGCAAAATGAAATGCACAATCACAGTGACTTTTTCAGCAAGTTGTGAAAGTTCACAAACTGACCGGTTTTGATGCTCTTTTAGCAATCAGCGATTACTGAGTAGGTACACAGTCACGAAGGATAAAACTAAGTACTATGCTTTCAACCGCGTTTCCCACTAGAACTAGGCTTGTTCATTTAAGTTTGTATCGTTATCGCAAATATACTAGTCTAGCTTAGCCTATCATCACATCTTTAGTGAGACCGTTTATCACATTTTAACTTATCATTTCTTTAGCGTACTGTGATTGTCCACTGATATACTATCATTTCCTCTTTTTCACAACAAAACTCATTTTGAATTTTTCCAATGTTTTTTTGGATTTTCAATTTTATCATGTTTTGGATTTTTCAAATTTTCGAAATTTCTAAATTTTTACTACCCCTAAAATCAAAATATGTTTCAATTTTGATTTTCCGGGAAAATTTGAAAAATGAAAGCAATAAACTGTACAAATAAAGTGACAAACTGATACGAATTGCTTCAATTCGCCATCCACTTTGCATAAACAATCAGAACTCCCCCTGACAACAAACTATTTTCCCATTATGATTTCAAAACACTTAAGTTTGTTTTAATCAAAATGGTTTTTCCGGAAAATAAGTTTTGTTGAAACCACTTGTAAGATCGGGGAATAGTTCATCACATTGTTTTTCTCAAACTCTTTGAATGAAAGTTAAATCAAGTTCAACTTAATGACCTTGATTAACCACTTGTAGGTACTTATTACAATACCACTTGTAAATCGAAATATGACATTTTTCAATTTTGAGAAAGATGCCGATTCATGCTCCACGATTACCAACTTGGGAGCTCCGACAAGTCAGGATTTTAAGTAGAGAATGCTGTCACCCAAGCCTGACCAGTCTTGGGTGTTCCCGAGGGGTAACTCCATCTCTTTGATTCATAAAATTCTTTTGCTCCTTTTACCTTTCCATCGACCATCTTCCCAAAAATATATTTCACATTTCCATTAAACGTCTTTTCAACATCAAATTCTTCCTTACCAGGGAAGAATTGATCTGAGATCTCAATCTTTCCAACTTTTAACTTCAAGTTTTCTTTTGACAATGGTGGAAAGTTTTCATCGTTCATTTCTGGAACGAAATTCTCATCATTTTTCACAACAAATGAATCCTCTGACTTTGATGAGTCAGATTCATTGTCAGAACTAGTTTCAGATTTAACAACCCATTTTTGTTTGTTCCAATCGACTCTTCTTTTGTAAAAACGTTTTGAACTTTCACCAACTTCGAAGGTCGAATTTTTGAACTCTTTAAACTTTTTAATTGGTTGTTCTGTTTTATCAACACATTTCTTTTTCAAATCTGAGTTTGAAGTAACCCCCTGTTTTGTATAAGTGGACTTGGTGCAATTCTAAGCAATGTGTCCAACTTCTTGGCATTTGAAACAGGTTCTTCTTTCAACTCTTTGTTAAAATTTCTTCCTCATATTCTTCATCCTTTCAGCGAGAAACTCTTGGTTTGACTGTCTCCATAATGGTTTCTCTTGCTCTTCTTCAGAACTTCCTCCTGAAACAAATTTAGTTTTTGTTTTATAAGTTTTCTCATTTTTATAAATTTTAGGTGGAATAAAACCTAAAGCTTTCTTTTTGAAATTACTATTATGGTTTGATTTCTGTTGAAAACCTGAACCAGAACTGTAACCTTTTTTCTTGTTCAATCTTTGTTGAACCCTTTAAGTGTACTTTTTAGGTTTTTCAGAAAGATTTACATCTTTTATATCAGAAATATTAATTTCTGTTAATTTGAAAACCTTGTTAATCATTTCAGTTTTAACACTTCTTATTGGAAATTCTTCATCAGAAAATAATTTGTCAGAATCATTCAAAGTATATGCTACTTTGAATGTTTCGTCCTTCAAATTATTTTTTGACATCAGAAATTTTTTATTGTAAACCCGTTTGACCGGTGAACTCGGACTCTTGTCTGATGAACTCGAACTTTCAGATATAGACTCCGACTTTGACTCTTCATCCATATCCAACACCTGATCGACCACTTTCTTTAATGACTCAGACTCATGATCAGTGTCAGACGCTGTGAATGTGACGTCAATGTTTTCTGGTAACACATCAATGGTTTCAGACTTTAACTTTATGTTGACTGCCTTTTTTAATTGCTCCTCATTTGGTTTTCTGGGAGAATAATTTTCCCAGATCGGAGGCGGACACTTGTTATACTTGACACTTTGTTTCTTACCAGTATCCTCTTCCGTCTTTTTATCTTGAAAAGCTTCAAGACCTGCAACAGTAGGATAAACTCTATTAATCAAATAATCAGAAGATGTATAACTCATCAGCAATCGTCTAATTCTTTCATTCTCAATCCTTTCAGTCTCCAACTCCTGTTTCAGCTTTGCACAATCTTCAATATACTCATTGATGACCTTCTGCTTAGTCATTAATGTTGAACTCATCATCATTTCAGCAGCTCCCATTTCTAGGTTTGTTTTGTTCAAACTATCAACCGTTCAGTTCAGCACATCATATGATTCTTTTACATACTTCACATCAAACAACAATTTCTCTTTCAACTCTTCTAGTTCACGATACTTCTTGTCTTTTTCCTCACTATCTTTGCATGGTTTCAAACATTTCAGACAAGGTTTCGTGATCTCAACGATCTTTTCAACTTCGATAATCTTTTAAACTTCGACGATTTTCTAACAGACCATTTCGTGCGAATTGAACAACTTCAAGCGAAATGGTTTTCTAACAGACCATTTCGTGCGAAATGGGGGATCCTTTCAAGCGAAATGACACTTTTCAAGCAGAATGGGTCCAATCCGTGCGAAATAAAGGTCTCAAGATGCAATTTCGTGCGAAATGGGAGGTCACAAGGTTCAATTCATGCGGAATGGGGTTCTGATTCACACGAAATGGGCTATTTCGTACGAAATGCTGCTGATGTCACACAAACGAATGGATTTTTGACAACTTGATCAAGATTTATTCCGATTTTAAGTCTGATTTTTTCAAGGATTGTTTAAAACAGTGTTTCTCTTGTTATATGTGAAATTTAATCCATTTTAACCGTAAAATCTTGTTTAATTTTGAAAAATGTTGTAAAAGAAGGTGTAGAAGTTAGAATTTTGATGAAATCAATCTGAATCAGTAAGAACTCTTCCTCCTGAGCTCTGATACCACTTGTAGGATCGTTTACACGACCAAAGGAGTCATTCAAAAGAGTTTTTGATCAATACGAGAGGCGGAAACAAACGTATTAATGTTGAATCAGCTTGATATACACTTTAATAGTCTTGTATATTGATATAACAACGTTTTACAGCCCGGAAACACTTCGGCAGCACCTCGGCACCGGAAACAGAAAGTTACAAATGAAATAATCAAGTCAGGTATTTATAGGAGATCCATTTCGCATGGAATGGCCATGACCCATTTCGTACGAAATGGACAATGTCCATTTCGTGCGAAGTGGCTTTCTCGTTTCGTGCGAAATGGCTCCATTTTACATGTTTCTCAATTTTCTCGTTTTACTTGACCTGATCTATCAATCTATTTATAAGACTCGATACAAGACGAAGTCGACAGACATATGCACCAACAAAGACTATGTGTCAAACTTATAAGTTAATATTACCACGAAGACTATGGGCCACGAACACTTGGGCCACGAAGAGTGATTCAATGCGAAGACTTAGGTCTACGAACAATACTTTGTCACCAACCTTGATTGTTCGTTGACTTATAGTCAACCCACGAAGACTTATTCTTCGTTGGCAAGTAGATCTACGAAGCCTTGATTCTTCGTTGATCACAAGGACCCACGAAGATTTAATTCTTCGTTGAACACTAGGACCCACGAAGACTTAATTCTTTGTAAATGAACTCTTCATAGTAGACTCTTCGTGAACACAGTGGTTGGTGAGATTCCCCTGTTTATGGAAACTTACTTTTTTCTGATTTTACAAAAGATGGTAGCTGGATATCCTAGTTTAGTTAAAAACAAACATTCAAGATCTTATCTTTTCAGCAAATCTTATTGAAACTTATCTCTACCAACAAAATCCGGTGACTTTTCCGGTTAGACGATATAACAACCCTCCTAAATATTTTTCGACACCCTAATATATTTTAAAATATTCCTATATGTCCTAAAATACACCCCGTATGTAAAAACCGAGCCCAAAATATGATATAACATTAAAAATTAATTAAAAACAACATTTTATGGGCGCACGCGGGCCGCGTAGCCTTTGTCTACTGCTTACACGGGCCGCGACAGCAAGGAGTCAGGGCGAAACCCTAGCGTGCCACGTGTCAACATCGTGTCAAAGCTACGTGTCAACGCAGCAAGGCTACGACCTAGTCTACGGATCCCCGTGGGCCGCGTAGCCCCTTGCTACGTCTTACGCGGGCCGCGTAAAAACTCGAAATGTGGCCCTATATAAAGGAGGCATCGACTGAACATTCGAAATCGCTCAATTCTCACTTTCTCTCTCGAATTACTATATAGTAGGCACTATACTCGGGTATAATACCCCCCTAATTAACGAAGTTCTGCTCGGTTGTAAGTATTATAACCCCGGTTACGTATTAGATACGTTGCCCGATTGATCCAGGGTTCCGTAACGGCTGTCGAGGTTCTACCCGATGTAGTCATTGGAATGCCGTCTCGGGGAGGGTATTACTAATGTAAATATAAAGGGTTATTATACTAACGCGTGTGCATTGTGTAAATTATAGATAATCACCAGGAAACCTTAAAAGAAGTTTAAGACAGCAATGTGAGTAATCTCCTTTTTGTAAACTGTTTTTACAAAACCTTAAATGTTTTACAATGTGATTAAGCAGTGATTGAGTCTTTGTAATTCTTCAATTACTGCCGGTATTATAGGGGTTTGTATACATTACTTGATAACCTTCACAATTGGACAACGGGTTAGCCAATGTGTGATATGACCATAGCCACAGATACGGTCGAGTGGCAAGTACTGAATAAGTAATTGTGTTGATATAAACATTGTAATCACTCTCAATACTGTGTTAATCGTTAAAACTCTTCTTGGGATTCACTCACCAGTATTTCCCACTGACAAAATGTTTTTAAACGCGTTTCAAGTAACAAAATGTGAAAGCCAACTAGAAGCCAGCTGGACAGCACTGAAGGCTTGGAAAAAGTGGCTATAAAAGTTACCTAAATAAAAGAAGAAGTTTTATTAAATAAAATAGAGATTATCTCTATAAATCAGTTTGTAATGAAAACTTGGGTTTTATCCTAATATGTTTAATATTATAAAAGTGTGTTATTTACTCTGATAAATATTTCCTAACTACGGTCCTGATGAAATTTTCGCTGCCAAATTGATAAACAAATTATACCACCAAAACTAGGCTCGCGGCCGCCCGTTCCGGGGACAGATAGGGGGCGGGGGTTGCGACAGTAGGTGGTATCAGAGCTAAGCGACTGATTCAGCCACAAAAGTGTTCTACTGACACCGAAATATTATTCAAATTGTTAGGAAATTAATTACGGAAATACGTGCATATCTGTATTTTATTGTTATGTGTTATTTGACTATTTGTTAGATTACAGTATGAGTGATCAAGGACCCTCAAACGCATATCGTCAGTTGTCTGATTCACCTAGGAGTGAAGGTACCTCTTCACAGCCTGCCCTCTCTGGGTATGCTGCTGATAATGAAGGAGGGATGTTTGTGTTTAAGGCTTAGTCAGAAGAGCCATTCCCTCAGAAAAAGAGAGGATGGTTCAGTAAGGGAACACACGAGCGTAGGAAAAGAATGCGAAAGTTGCAACAGCAGAGAGTCCTAGAAGCTGCTAAGCGAGAGTCAGATGCCCATACACAGGATATGCTTAATAAGAGCTTAGCCAATTTTATATCTTAGCAACCACAGCTGCCGACCCAAATTTGGAACAACTAGTAGCCCCACAACCCTTACTGTGACAACTGTGTTCTGTAATCAATGTACGATGTAAAACAATGATGATTAATAATAAAACAATGTGCCTTGGTGTTATTATATGTGTTTTGGTGTTTCTATGTGTGTATTTGTGTTTGGTGATTTTTCAATTCGATTAGATTCCGATTACAAGCTTTAAATCGCGTTTTGGAAGGTTATACGCAAACTGGTGTGTAAACGCAGTCAGTATAACGCGACAAACACTCCGGAATAGTGACATAGGCTTAACATACCTTAAATAACCTCCACATAACTTAGAAATAAGTTTTGAATGGTTTGGTGTGTCGAAATCAACTTTGTTCGATCGCAGGGACTATTTGTGTCAAACTGCGAAAATCTGCCGATTTGAACTGTAACGAACATTCCGGAACATGACCATAAGTTAAACATACCCTAAATAACCTTTACATAGCTTAGAAATAGGTTTTGAGGGGTTCGGTGTGCTAAAATAAACTTTATGCTCATTCAGGGACTAAAAGCGTCAAAAAGTGCATAAGTTTGCATTTTCGCGCATAACTTACGTTCTGAATACATCCGGACCTCCAAAAATTTATGTAAGCATTAAAATATTTTATTTTAGTGTTTGACATAAGAAAATTCCATTCGTCGCTTAATTTGGACCGTTTTTGCGTTCGATACGACTTCCGTCGTAATTAACCGAACAACGTAACCGTGCGGCCAAATGAACCGACATCCAAGATAATTTTGAGCATGTTTCATGTTCCCTATGCTTTAACATCCTTGTGAAGCTTAAAAATGGGCTTGACGGTTGTTAGAAGTGCCAAAACATGACGATACGCGCACATGGACCAAAACTGCCAAAACTTAAACTTTGCTGGTCTGCAGGTCCTTACGGACCGTATGGTTCTGGGTCTTACGGTCCGTAAGCATGTCCCAGTTCAGCAGAAGCTTCTTTCCAGCCTGTTTCCAGCTGTTACACTCACAAAACCCAATTGCACATGTCTCTTCCTGATAATGGGGGGCCATTTTGATGCACATGGGGTTGTAAACAAGTGTAGGGATGAGATTGAAGCACGATTTTCGATAAACGATCTTAACGGCTCTCCGAACACTATATATACCCCATCCATTTCACTTCAAAACCCACAAATTGAAATCTGATTTATGCTCTCTAAGTGGAAGTATATGCTTCCTACCTGAGAGAAAATCGGAATCAAATCTTGTGGGGACCTTCTGTAAGTGTTCTTTCGTTCTTTTCTTTCGTTTTAGCGTTAAAATCAAACTGCGTTTGACTTTCTGCATTGACCAGTTTATGGTCAATGTGAATTTCATTTGAACTTCATAACGTGAGCGTAATCACGATGGTTATAGTCCCTTGTGACTATACCTACTGATTACCACGTTATCTAGGCTCAGTGACGAGTCGTAGTTTCGGCCAAAATACGTATTCTTACGTATTTTGTAACCAAACTACTCTTAGGTATCAAAACCGTTTGTTTTGATACCAAACTTGCTTTCTAACTTAGTTGAGCATGTTTTAACATGCTTAGCTCGTCACTTTTTAGATTAGTGCTTGTGTAGAGTCGTAAGTCAAGCGTACTAAACACCTGCTTAGACTTTCGAACACGACCCGTTTGGTCGATCATAGGATCCGACCAAACATGTTTAGTGACCATAGAAGCGTAGGGAATAACCTTCTGAGGTTATACCTTATGGTCACCTAGTTTAGGTAGTTGTATGATAAGTAGTTTATATGCCTTAGGTAAATTACCAAAATACCCTTTTCATGTATAATTAGTAATTAAGCTTATGTAACCTAAACTTTTGTCACATAACTGATTATACAACATGATTAAACATGTATTGGCATATAATACTTGTCATAGGACTAGTCAGACGTCTCGAACGCGCTTTGTGCGAACGGCGCGTTAAAGTAGCATAAGCTACCTTAATGGGTCGCGATGGGTCGAAAGCACTTAGGTTAGGTTTCATTTAGGATGTAGGCCTGGTTAAACCATATCACATGAGTTCCAACACTCATTTGGTTAACAAGACCTCATTCTGTCTGATCTTCCGATTTAGGCGTCTATTATTTACTAGTGATTCGATTACTATGTGCTGCTTGATTTCTCTGGTTTACTCGAGTTTGTTAAAGTACTATTGATTGAGGATACCTTGCAGTACACGTGAGTACATAGTTCCCCTATTTTACTGTTTTCAATTGTTTTGGGGTGATTCATATGTACAAAATGTTTTCAAGGTTTAAACGATGATTTCAAAAACGAATAGAACGATTTATACTAAACTAATAACGATTTTGACAATGTGAACGAACTTCTTGCTTGTAGTTACATAACGAATGACATTCATTAATTTTGGCCGAACCGACCAGTATTAGGTTATGGTACCATAGGATCTGACATATCCCGTTATTCCACTATACCCATGGTTATGTGTGGGTGTTGTGGGTAACGACTGAATCTGTAATTATTAACTTACCCTTTGGAGGTTTGTTAATACGAGAAGCGAGGAACGAGGTAGTCGAGTCACGAAGGTTTGAATGTTATTAACGAGACGACCATATATAAGTTTTTCACTATTAAAACGAGGATGATTTAAACGATTTAAATGAGTAAACGATTTGGAAACGATGTTAAACGATTTGGGTAAACGATTGGTCTTTGGTTAGTGTTTAGATAACGGGACGGGTGTAATGTGGTGAAAACATGGTAGATACGCCGATGGTACTTCTTATATATAAATGTTTTCAACATATTACATGCCGTGGCGTTATTTAGTTCACTTGGGTAAACGATCTTCGAAACAATGTCACACAACGATGTTTTATTAACGTGTTTTTACAAGATGTTTTACGAATTGTTTTACTAAAACAAAAGCTTTTGGGTTAAGAATCATGGCTACGAGATTTTATAAATTATAACCATCTTGATTTGAGTTGGTTAATCATGTTGCAATATTATACACTTTTCTAAACAAGGTTTTCGAAGTATTGCAATATATGTAAACAAGCCATGATTCCGATACTCTTATAAAACCTATGTACTCGCCAACATTTCTTTGCTGACTTTGTTTTTACATATGTTTCAGGTGTTGTTGCTTGATTGACGTTCTAGGATGCATGCGTCACATAGGATCTGGACGAGGCCTTAGTGACATAAAACGATGATAGTTGATACAAAACTTGTTTGTTCTATGTTAAGACAATGTTAATGTTTAATATTATCAATAAAACGAAATACTTTTTGTATCCATGGTTATGAAACGATAATTCTGTTACAACACCCCCCGACGTTTCCGCCACGCTTTGTTGTTTTACGTGGTCGGGGTGTGACAGAAGAGTTGGTATCAGAGCCATTGGTTATAGGGAATTAGGTTATTAGTAATGCTTTGACCTAGACTATAACTTTTAGGACCCCAACGCAAGTAAACTTTGAGTTTAGATTTTTAAAACAAAATCGTCACATATCCTTAGGTGATAACCACGACGAGAAACACAATTTTCGAATCCACTTTGAAAATTAATCATCCATTCTAGGATGATTGATTACTAGGTTTTGAACCCTCTGTTGTAAGGTTTTGAACCCTTCTAGTTTAACTCATTTTTGGCTTAGTGCCTTCTGAGTTTTCAAAATCTCGTCAAAGTTTGGGTCTAAATAATGTGAACACGTGCAAACTGGAAGAGTGAGTGCCTGTACTCTGAGTTTTCTTTCTAAGGCTAGAGTGTTCGTACAAATCCACATAATCGGACCAGTCACTCTTACCTGGGAACTCTTGGGGTGAGTGTTCACTTATAGGCGAGCATGTCTTCGCGATACATTATTTTTGACCTATTTACTTTGATTAGTCACTGCGTGTCGTTTGTTTGTTCGAGGTAACGAACAAATGATCGCCTCTCTTGTGTTTTGTCGATGTTTTCAATACCTCTTTGTTTTTCCAATTGTCGATCCCACTCGTGGGCGAGCGTACAATCTGAATGCAAACGAGGCTCGAGCTGACAACCTTGTTGTCAGAGGTACCTTGGTTGTCAATGGTACGTTTCTTGTTAACAATCAACCTGCATCTATTCTTTTTGATTCTGATGCCGATAGAAGTTTTGTTTCATTGTCATTTGAGCCTTTGCTTGAGATACCTAGAACTAAACTGAGGAAACCCTTATCTGTTGAAGTTGCCACTGGTAAACCTCTTGTGCTCGATTCTATTATTCGTGATTGTCAGTTAAACCTTGATAACCATCTTTTTCCTATTGACCTCACACCGATGCAACTTGGGAGTTTCGATATTATCGTTGGAATGGATTGGTTAACCAAACACCACGCTGAGGTGGTTTGTTTCGATAAGATTGTTCGTATTCCTTTGTCTTCTGGCGATGTTCTGGAGGTTCGTGGCAAAAAACCACCAGATGGTTTGAAGCTTATGTCGTGTTTGGAAGCCCAAAGGTATTTGCGAAAAGGATATGTTGCTTTTCTGGCACATGTCACCGAGGAGAAAGACAAGAGCAAACGTATTCAGGATGTTCCGATTGTTCGGGATTATCCAGAAGTGTTTCCTGATGAACTGCCTGGTTTGCCTCCAGTTCGTCAAGTCGAGTTTCATATTGACCTTGTACCCAATGCCAACCCGATTGCAAAAGCACCTTATCGTCTTGCACCGTCGAAGATGCAAGAGTTATCAAAACAGCTTCAAGAGTTATCTGATAAAGGATTCATCCGACCGAGCTTTTCACCCTGGGGAGCTCCTGTCCTCTTCGTGAAAAAGAAAGATGGGTCTTTTCGAATGTGTATCGATTATCGTGAGCTTAATAAGCTTACCATCAAGAATCGATATCCCCTACTTCGAATTGATGATCTCTTCGACCAGTTGCAAGGTGCTTCATGTTTTTCCAAGATCGATCTGCATTCTGGGTATCATCAACTTCGTGTTCTCGAAGAAGATATTCCCAAAACTGCTTTCCGCACAAGATATGGGCATTACGAGTTCACTGTCATGCCTTTTGGTTTGACGAATGCTCCAGCTATCTTTATGGACTTAATGAATAAGGTCTGCAAACCTTATTTGGACAACTTCATTATTGTGTTCATCGACGATATTCTCATTTATTCAAAATCTCAAGCCGAGCACGAGCAACACCTTCGCTTAACATTGGAACTCCTGAAGAAGGAACAACTTTTTGCTAAATTCTCCAAGTGTGAATTCTGGCTTAAAGAAGTTCAATTATTGGGTCATATAGTCAATGAGCAGGGTATTCATGTGGATCCATCCAAGATTATTGCTATTAAGGAATGGAATACACCGACGACGCCTACAGAGATTCGATCTTTTCTTGGTCTTGCTGGTTATTATCGTCGATTCATTTCAAATTTCTCGAAGATTGCGGTTCCACTCACTGCTTTGACTCAGAAGAATAAGCCTTTTGAGTGGGGTCACAAGCAAGAAGAAGCGTTCCAAATACTGAAGCAGAAGTTATGTAATGCTCCGGTTCTATCTCTGCCCGAGGGAAGCGATGATTTCGTTGTCTATTGCGATGCGTCCAACTTAGGCCTTGGTTGTGTCCTTATGCAACGAGGTAAAGTTATTGCATATGCATCTAGGCAGCTGAAAGTTCACGAGAAGAACTACACGACTCATGATCTTGAGTTAGGAGCTGTGGTTTTCGCTCTTAAAATCTGGAGACACTACCTCTATGGAACGAAGTGTGTGGTTTTCACAGACCACAAAAGTCTCCAGCATATTCTTAATCAGAAAGAGCTGAACATGAGGCAACGACGTTGGGTTAAACTCTTAAACGATTATGACTGCGAGATTCGCTACCACCCTGGTAAGGCGAATGTCGTAGCTGATGCACTTAGTCGAAAAGAACGAGTCAAGCTTCATTCTGTTCGAACTCTATCTGATCTTCAAACTCGTGTTCTTCAGGCTCAGCAATCTTGTGTTTCACAAGATTTGATAGGTAAGCAATTACCACGTCAACTTGAGCTTAAGCTCAAAGCGAAAGACGATGGTTTGCTCTATTTTAAGGATCGATTGTGGATTCCAAAACAAGACGATCTTCACACTTTAGCAATGGACGAATCTCATAAGTCTCGATATTCTATCCATCCCGGTGCTGATAAAATATACAAGGATCTTCGTACTAAGGTCTGGTGGCCTGGTATGAAGAAAGATGTTGCCTTGTATGTATCAAAATGCCTAACTTGTCTCAAAGTCAAGGCAGAACATCAACGACCTTCTGGTTTGCTTGTACAACCAGAGATACCGGTTTGGAAATGGGAGAACATTGCGATGGATCTCATCACAAAATTACCGCGTACATCTAAAGGTCATGATGCTATTTAGGTTGTAGTTGATCGTTTGACAAAATCTGCTCACTTCTTACCAATCCGTGAGGATTTCTCTGCTGAGAAGCTTGCCAAGATCTATGTAGATGAGATTGTATCACGACATAGTGTTCCTTTAGATATCATTTCCGATCGTGATGCTCGATTTTCATCTTATTTTTGGAAGGCCATGCAATCTGCTTTGGGAACCCAACTGAATCTAAGCACTGCTTATCATCCCCAAACAGATGGCCAATCTGAGAGAACGATTTAAACTTTGGAGGATATGCTTAGAGCATGCGTGATAGACTTTGGTGGTAATTGGGATTCTCATCTACCACTGATCGAGCTCTCTTACAACAATAGTTATCATGCTAGCATTAATATGGCGCCATTCGAAGCTCTCTACGGTCGAAAATGTCGTTCACCTGTCTGTTGGAACGAGACTGGTGAAGCTCAGCTTACTGGACCTGAGCTCGTTTTGGAAACAACAGACAAAATCAAGAAAATCTGCGATAATCTTGTGACAGCTCGAAACCGTCAAAAGAGATATGCGGATATGCGACGCAAGCCCTTAGAATTTCAAATCGGAGACCGTGTCCTACTCAAGGTGTCACCTTGGAAGGGAGTGGTGAGATTTGGAAAGAAAGGAAAACTTGCACCACGATATGTGGGACCATTTAAGATTGTGGAAAGGGTTGGAAAGGTTGCCTATCGTTTGGAGCTACCTCCAGAGCTTGGAAATATTCACCCAACTTTTCACGTGTCCAATCTGTGAAAGTTTTTAGCTGACGCTGATCTACACATTCCTCTCGACGAGATCCAAATCGATGAAACAATGCACTTTGTCGAGAAACCCGTGGAGATCGTGGACCGTGCTTTCAAACAGTTGAAGAACAAACGGATTCGATTGCTCAAAGTTCACTGGGAATCCAAACGTGGCCCAGAGTTTACTTGGGAACGTGAGGACCAGTTGAAGGCGAAATATACGCATTTGTTTTCACAAGCTTCCTCTAGTTAAAATTTCGGGACGAAATTTCCTGAAGTAGGGGAGACTGTGACAACTGTGTTCTGTAATCGATGTACGATGTAAAACAATGATGATTACTAATAAAACAATGTGCCTTGGTGTTATTATATGTGTTTTGGTGTTTCTATGTGTGTATTTGTGTTTGGTGATTTTTCAATTCGATTCGATTCCGATTACAAGCTTTAAATCGCGTTCTGGAAGGTTATACGCAAACTGGTGCGTAAACGCAGTCAGTATAACGCGACAAACACTCTGGAATAGTTACATAGGCTTAACATACCTTAAATAACCTCCACATAACTTAGAAATAAGTTTTGAATGGTTTGGTGTGTCGAAATCAACTTTGTTCGATCGCAAGGACTATTTGTGTCAAACTGCGAAACTATGCCGATTTAAACTGTAACAAACATTCCGGAACATGACCATAAGTTAAACATACCCTAAATAACCTCTACATAGCTTAGAAATAGGCTTTGAGGGGTTCGGTGTGCTAAAATAAACTTTATGCTCATTCAGGGACTAAAAGCGTCAAAAAGTGCATAAGTTTGCATTTTCGCGCATAACTTACGTTCTGAATACATCCGGACCTCCAAAAATTTATGTAAGCATTAAAATATTTTATTTTAGTGTTTGGCATAAGAAAATTCCATTCGTCGCTTAATTTGGACCCTTTTTGCGTTCGTTACGACTTCCGTCGTAATTAACTGAACAACGCAACCGTGCGGCCAAACGAACCGACATCCAAGATAATTTTGAGCATGTTTCATGTTCCCTATGCTTTAACATCCTTGTGAAGCTTAAAAATGGGCTTGACGGGTGTTAGAAGTGCCAAAACACGACGATACGCGCACAGGGACCAAAACTGCCAAAACTTAAACTTTGCTGGTCTGCAGGTCCTTACGGACCGTATGGTTCTGGGTCTTGCGGTCCATAAGCATGTCCCAGTTCAGCAGAAGCTTCTTTCCAGCCTGTTTCCAGCTGTTACACTCACAAAACCCAATTGCACATGTCTCTTCCTGATAATGGGGGGCCATTTTGATGCACATGGGGTTGTAAACAAGTGTAGGGATGAGATTGAAGCACGATTTTCGATAAACGATCTTAACGGCTCTCCGAACGCTATATATACCCTATCTATTTCACTTCAAAACCCACAAATTAAAATCTGATTTATGCTCTCTAAGTGGAAGTATATGCTTCCTACCTGAGAGAAAATCGGAATCAAATCTTGCGGGGACCTTCTGTAAGTGTTCTTTCATTCTTTTCTTTTGTTTTAGTGTTAAAGTCAAACTGCGTTTGACTTTTTGCATTGACCAATTTATGGTCAATGTGAAGTTCGTTTGAACTTCATAAGGTGAGCGTAATCACGATGGTTGTAGTCCCTTGTGACTATACCTACTGATTACCACGTTATCTAGACTCAGTGACGAGTCGTAGTTTCAGGCAAAATACGTATTCTTACGTATTTTGTAACCAAACTACTCTTATTGCTTTCTAACTTAGTTGAGCATGTTTTAACATGCTTAGCTCGTCACTTTTTAGATTAGTGCTTGTGTAGAGTCGTAAGTCAAGCGGACTAAACACCCGCTTAGACTTTCGAACACGACCCGTTTGGTCGATCATAGGATCCGACCAAACATGTTTAGTGACCATAGAAGCATAGGGAATAGCCTTCCGTGGTTATACCTTATGGTCACCTAGTTTAGGTAGTTGTATGATAAGTAGTTTATATGCCTTAGGTAAATTACCAAAATACCCTTTTCATGTATAATTAGTAATTAAGCTTATGTAACCTAAACTTTTGTCACATAATTGATTATACAACATGATTAAACATGTATTGGCATATAATACTTGTCATAGGACTAGTTAGACGTCTCGAACGCGCTTTGCGCGAATGACGCGTTAAAGTAGCATAAGCTACCTTAATGGGTCGTGATGGGTCGAAAGCACTTAGGCTAGGTTTCATTTAGGATGTAGGCCTTGTTAAACCATATCACATGAGTTCCAACACTCATTTGGTTTACAAGACCTCATTCTGTTCGATCTTCCGATTTAGGCGTCTATTATTTACTAGTGATTCGATTACTAGTTGCTGCTTGATTTCTCTGGTTTACTCGAGTTTGTTAAAGTACTATTGATTGAGGATACCTTGCACTACACGTGAGTACATAGTTCCCCTATTTTACTGTTTTCAATTGTTTTGGGGTGATTCATATGTACAAAATGTTTTCAAGGTTTAAACGATGATTTCAAAAACGAATAGATCGATTTATACTAAACTAATAACGCTTTCGACAATGTGAACGAACTTCTTGGTTGTAGTTACATAACGAATGACATTCATTAATTTTGGCCAAACCGACCAGTATTAGGTTATGGTACCATAGGATCTGACATATCCCGTTATTGCACTACACCCATGGTTATGTGTGGGTGTTGTGGGTAATGACTGAATCTGTAATTATTAACTTACCCTTTGGAGGTTTGTTAATACGAGAAGCGAGGAACGAGGTAGTCGAGTCACGAAGGTTTGAATGTTATTAACGAGACGACCATATATAAGTTTTTCACTATTAAAACGAGGATAATTTAAACGATTTAAATGAGTAAACGATTTGGAAACGATGTTAAACGATTTGGGTAAACGATTTGTCTTTGGTTAGTGTTTAGATAACGGGACGGGTGTAATGTGGTGAAAACATGGTAGATACGCCGCTGGTACTTCTTATATATAAATGTTTTCAACATATTACATGCCGTGGCGTTATTTAGTTCACTTGGGTAAACGATCTTCGAAACAATGTCACACAACGATGTTTTATTAACGAGTTTTTACAATATGTTTTACGAATTGTTTTACTAAAACAAAAGCTTTTGGGTTAAGAATCATGGCTAGGAGATTTTATAAATTATAACCATCTTGATTTGAGTTGGTTAATAATGTTGCAATATTATACACTTTTCTAAACAAGGTTTTCGATGTATTGCAATATATGTAAACAAGCCATGATTCCGATACTCTTATAAAACCTATGTACTCGCCAGCGTTTCATTGCTGACTTTGTTTTTACATATGTTTCAGGTGTTGTTGCTTGATTGACGTTCTAGGATGCATGCGTCACATAGGATCTGGACGAGGCCTTAGTGACATAAAACGTTGATAGTTGATATAAAACTTGTTTGTTCTATGTTAAGACAATGTTAATGTTTAATATTATCAATAAAACAAAATACTTTTTGTATCCATGGTTATGAAACGATAATTCTGTTACAACACCCCCCGACGTTTCCACCACGCTTTGTTGTTTTACGTGGTCGGGGTGTGACACTTAACTTTGTTTCCCACTCAGCCAATGGAGATAGAAAAAAACCCCTAAAACCAAGTCCAAATGCATGATTTCAACCCTGAGGAGATACCTAGGATACCAGCCCCTAATCCCTTAGACCCAGATTATGATCCATGGTTTGATGATCATAGGGATTATGTGCCACGCTACCACCTAAACGACGAACCCATGCCAAACTTAGCAGCCTATCCAGGTCTGGACCCTCTAGATCCCTACTACGATAACGATGAATACATTAGGGAGATCTTAGAGAATATGTACCCTCAGGAGGAGCCCATGCCCCAATACCCAGACCCAGTACCAGAACCTGCACCCCCAATGAGTGCAGAAAATGTGCAAGAACTCCAAACTTTCGGAGAAGAGATTTTAGAGAATAGCGAGAGGACGAGGCAGGTAGGAGAGCGACTCGTCTGGAAGTACGACGAGCGCAATATGGATTACTGGATGAATCCATATCAGTGAAGGTGATGGTAGAGTTGGTAATAATAATAATAATATAATAATATATATAATATGTTTGTATGAAAAAAATATATGTTGTAGTATAGACCACTTCGTGGTTAGCGATGCATATTAGTATTGTAAATTTTAATTCCAGTATCGGTTTGTATTAGAAGCATACTATATAAGAAAAGAGTACGTCGCAATGCTCGACGCTTTTGACCAATATGTGTGTTGTGTGGTTGTTGCCTAAATTATTAATTATTTTGTGATATTAATAATTGGTAAATGTTTAAAATTCAGATGGACGACGAAGTAAACCAGGAAAACCAGAATAACGATAACTAGAGTAACAATAACCCGGATAATGAAAACCCGAACAACAACAATAATGGAAACTAAGTGGATAACAGTGCCATGCAACATATAGTGGCACAAGGGATAATAGATGCGATGCCATATATTATCAAAACGGTTAGGGAAGCAGAAAATAAAAGTAAACATGATAACAAACGACCCTCTGAACCTAAAAACAGCGTGAACAATGGACCCGTACTTCAAGTACCCATTCCCAAAAGAAGAAGAACCGTGTCTTACGGTTGTTCTTATAAAGAATTATGGTCTTGTAAACCAATGGAATTCTCAGGCAATGAAGGGGCCGTTGCATCTCTACGCTGGATAGAAAAGATCGAGGCAGTCTTAAGAATAAGTAAATGTACGGAAGAGGATAAAATAATGTTTGCTTCCAATCTGTTTAAGAATTCAACACTAGAATGGTGGAACACTATCCTCCAGTCTAGGGGGAGTGATAGAACTTACAATATGGAATGGGAAGAATTTAAAAACATGGTAGAAAGGAAATTCTGTCATCCCAATGAAAAAGAGCAGATAGGAAATAAATTCCTAAATCTTAGGATGATTGGGGTAGATAGTAAGGGTTATACTACATTATTCTTTGAATATGCCCGAATAGTACCAACCCTTGCATCACCTGAACCAGTATTAATCTCCCGTTATATCTGGGGATTAATTGGGGAGATAAGACATGTAGTCAAGGCACCTAGACCCCAAACTATAGAAGAAGCTGTAGAACTAGCAAACACCTTGACTGATGAGTTAGTCCGTACACGAGAAGAGGATCAAAGGAGGAAGAAGCTTACCCAAGAATTCCGTTCTGGAAATTCTAACCGTGGGAGAAATTTAGGTTCTACCTTTGCTCCCTACTATAAGTATTGTAAAAGGAAGCATTCCTGAAGATGCTCCATATACTGTAACTTCTGCAAAATGTCGGGACACAAGGAAGAAGACTACAGGAAGAAAAACAACAGGATATGTTACAACTGTGGAGAACAAGGTCATATCAAGCCTAACTGTCCAAAACTAGCTCCATCCACGAACACCAAGAATACTAAAAATGCTAGAGCATTTGTTCTTACTACAGAAGAAGCAAAGATGATCCCGGATGTGATCACCGGTACATTTTAATTAATGTTGTTTTTGCTAAAGTATTATCTGACTCTAGTGTGAACCACAGTTTTATTAATACTTCATTTTGAAAACTTCTTAATCAATCATTAACTAAACTCCCACAAGAATGTCTAGTAGAGACAGCAAATGGGGAAACCATTAAGATTTCTAAAATCTTGCAGGGAGCAAGAATAGAAATTCTAAATCAGAAATTTATTGCAAACCTTTACTCCATGAATCTGGCAGGATTTGATGTTGTGTTAGGAATGGATTAGTTAATAGCCAATAAAACCAGTATTTTATGTGATGAAAAGTCAATCCAAGTAAATTCACCAAGGGGTGAAAAGATCACAATTAAAGGAAATAAAACCTCTAGATCCACTAAGTTCATCTCTGTGATGAAAACAACAAGTTATATAAGAAAAGGGTCATTAGTGTATTTGATTTCTATAATCACTAACACTAAAGGAAAAGAATTAAAGGATATTCCAGTAGTATCCCAGTTTTCAGATGTATTTCAAGAAAAGCTACCAGGGCAACCTCCAGATGGAGAAGTGGAATTCAGAATCCATTTGATACTAGGAACTGCACCCATTGCCAAAGCACCTTACCGTTTGGCACCCGCAGAAATGCAGGACCTAAAGAAATAGTTAGACGAATTGTTGGAAAAAGGATTCATACAGCCAAGCTCATCGCCATGGGGAGCACCGGTTTCATTCGTTAAAAAGAAGGACGGATCAATGCGTATGTGCATTGACTACCGTGAATTGAACAAGGTCATGATTAAGAATCGGTATCCATTACCACAAATAGATGATTTGTTTGATCAGTTGCAAGGAGCACGATTTTTCTCTAAAATCGATTTAAGGTCAGGATATCATCAATTAAAGGTACAGGAAGAGGACATTCCTAAGACCGCTTTCAGAACAAGGTATGGCCATTATGAATTTACTATCATGCCATTTGGTTTAACCAATGCCCCAGCTGCATTTATGGACATGATGAACCGAATATGTAAGCCATATTTGGATAAATTCATAATTGTCTTTATAGATGATATTCTTATTTATTCTAAAAGCAAAAAGGAACATGCAGCGCATCTGCACGCACTTCTGAGTTTATTGAGAAAAGAAAAGCTTTATGCAAAATTTTCAAAGTGTGAGTTTTGGTTAGAACAGGTACAATTTATTGGACATCTAGTTAATCATGAAGAAATTCATGTAGATCCCACCAAGATCGAGGCAATTACCAAATGGAAAACCCCTGAGTCACCAACCGAGGTTAGAAGTTTCTTAGGATTGGCCGGTTATTATAGAAGATTTATTCAAGATTTTTCTAGAATAGCCATTCCCTTAACTAAGCTAACCTGTAAATCCATTAAGTTTGAATGGGGACCAAAACAAGAAGAAGCCTTTAGAATTCTTAAGCTAAGACTAACCCATGCACCCATACTAGCATTACCAGAAGGAACCGAAGATTTTGTAATCTATTGTGACGCTTCTAAGTTAGGTTATGGATGTGTGTTAATGCAACGTCAAAAGGTTATAGCTTACGCCTCTAGACAACTTAAGAATTATGAAGAGAATTATTCAGCCCATGATCTAGAGTTAGGAGCTATAATTTTTGCTCTTAAAATTTGGAGACATTACCTATACGGTAGTAAGTTTACCATTTTCACTGACCATAAGAGTTTAAGGTATGTTTTTGGGCAAAAGGAGTTGAATATGAGAAAAAGACGATGGATGGAGATACTTAGTGATTATGATTGTAATATCCAGTATCATGCAGGAAAGGCAAATGTAGTAGCTGATGCTTTAAGCCGAAAGTATCATGAAAAGCCAAAAAGAGTACGTTCTCTTATGTTAAATCTGCAAGTAGATTTAAATGATCAAATTAGAAAAGCACAAGAAGCAGTAATCAAGGATGATACTGAGAAGTTAAAAGGAATGATTAAGGAATTAGAACAAGAAACCAATGGAATTTGGAGATTCCATAAGAAAAGAATGTGGATACCTAAATTTGGAAACCTACGTCACCGTATATTAGAAGAAGCCCATAAGTCTAAGTATACGGTGCATCCTGGAAGTGATAAGATGTATCAGGACTTAAGGAAGAATTTTTGGTGGATAGGAAGGAAAAAAGATATAGCAGCATATGTTGCAAAGTGTTTAACCTGTTCACAAGTTAAAGCTGAACATCAAAAACCTTCCGGTTTGTTGCAACAGTCAGAAATGCCTGTTTGGAAATAGGAATTGATAACAATGGATTTTGTTACTAAATTACCCAAAACAAGAAAAGGTAATGATACAATCTGGGTGATTGTAGACAGGCTAGCTAAGTCAGCTCATTTCCTACCAATGAAAGAAACTTTCAATATGGAACAGTTAGCTAAATTATATATAAATGAAATAGTTTCATTACATGGAATTCCTCTATCAATTATTTCTGACAGAGATAGTCGTTTTACCTCTCAGTTTTGGACAAGTTTCCAAAAAGCAATGAGAACCAAGATAAATCTAAGCACAGCCTATCATCCTCAAACGAACGGACAAAGTGAAAGGACAATTCAGACACTGGAGGACATGCTTAGAGCTTGTGTAATTGATTTCGGAGGTAATTGGGACGATCACTTACCATTGATAGAATTTTCTTATAATAACAGTTATCACACAAGTATCAATGATGCACCATTCGAAGCACTTTATGGATGAAAGTGCTGAACAGCAGTCTGTTGGGCAGAAATTGGAGAGAAGCAACTATCTTGAGCTGAGATAGTACAAGAAACAACAGACAAGATCATTCAAGTCAAGGAACGACTGAAAGCAGCACATGATCGACAAAAGAGTTATGCAGATAATAGACGAAATCCGTTGGAATTTCAGGTAGGAGATAAAGTATTATTGAAAGTCTCTCCTTGGAAAGGAGTGGTAAGATTCATCAAAAGGGGTAAGCTAAGCCCCAGGTATGTTGGACCTTTTGAGATTATTAGAAGAATAGGACCTGTTGCCTATTATCTACAACTGCCAGAGGAAATGGCAGGAATACATGATGTATTTCATGTATCTAATGTCAAGAAGTGTTTAGCTGATGAATCACTTGTAGTACCTCTTAAGAATATAGAGGTAAATGAGCAGTTAAAAATTGTCGAAAGGCCTCTACAGATTGAAGACAGGAATGCTAAGAACCTGAAACACAAAAGATTAGTTCTAGTCAAAGTGAAGTGGGACTCCAAAAGAGGACCAGAATACACATGGGAGCTTGAATCAGAAATGCAAAGGAAATATCCACACTTGTTCTAGTAGATCTCGAGGAGGAGCTCTAAAACAAGGTGGGGAGGATATAACAACCCTCCTAAATATTTTTCGACACCCTAATATATTTTAAAATATTCCTATATGTCCTAAAATATACCACGTATGTAAAAACTGAGCCCAAAATATGATATAACATTAGAAATTAATTAAAAACAAAATTTTATGGGCGCTTGCGGGCCGCGTAGCCTTTGGCTACTGCTTACGCGGGCCGCGACAGCAAAGTGTCAGGGTGAAACCCTAGCGTGCCATGTGTCAACATCGTGTCAAAGCTACGCGTCAACGCAGCAAGGCTACGGCCTAGTCTATGGATCCTCGCAGGCCGTATAGCCCCTTGCTACGTCTTACGCGGGCCGCGTAAAAACTCGAAATGTGGCCCTATATAAAGGAGGCATCGGCTGAACATTCGAAATCGCTCAATTCTCACTTTTTCTCTCGAATTACTATATAGTAGGCACTATACTCGGGTATAATACCCCCTAGTTAACGAAGTTCTGTTTCGTTGTAAGTATTATAACCCCGGTTACGTATTAGATATGCTGCCCGATTGATCCAGGGTTTCGTAACGGCTGTCGAGGTTCTACCCGACGTAGTCGTTGGAATGCCGTCTCGGGGAGGGTATTACTAATGAAAATATAAAGGGTTATTATACTAACACGTGTGCATTGTGTAAATTATAGATAATCACTAGGAAACCTTAAAAGAAGTCTAAGATAGCAATGTGAGTAATCTCCTTTTTGTAAACTATTTTTACAAAACCTTAAATGTTTTACAATGTGATTAAGTAGTGATTGAGTCTTTGTAATTCTTCAATTACTGCTGGTATTATGGGTTTTGTATACATTACTTGATAACCTTCACAATTGGACAACGGGTTAGCCAATGTGTGATATGACCATAGCCACAGATACGGTCGAGTAGCAGGTACTGAATGAGTAATTGTGTAGATATAAACATTGTAATCGCTCTCAATACTGTGTTAATCGATAAAACTCTTCTTGGGATTCACTCACCAGTATTTCCCACTGACAAAATGTTTTTAAACGCGTTTCAGATAACAAAATGTGAAAGCCAACTAGAAGCTAGCTGGACAGCACTAAAGGCTTGGAAAAAGTGGCTATAAAAGTTAACTAAATAAAAGAAGATGTTTTATTAAATAAAATAGAGATTATCTCTATAAATCAGTTTGTAATGAGAACTTGGATTTTATCCCAATATGTTTAATACTATAGAAGTGTTGTATTTACTCTGATAAATATTTCCTAACTACGGTCCTGATGAATTTTCCGCTGCCAAATTGATAAACAAATGATACCACCAAAACTGGGCTCGCGGCCGCCAGTTCCCGGGACAGATAGGGGGCGGGGGTTGCGACAGACGACTCACCGGAAAATTTGACGAACTCAAATTTTGAGGAAATTTTAAGAAAAACCAAGTCCTAACATGTCTCCGTGTGTTTTAACAGGGTTTTTGTAAAAATTATCTTCAAACAACAAGTTTTCACTAAGTTTTAAAACACTTTTTCTGAAAAACTTAATTTTCTTGTTTTCAAGTTCAAACACAACTTCCAGAAACTTCTCAACTTGCTCAAACACAAGGTTTTGCTTGGTTTTAAACAAGGAAGAGAGCAAAAGCTCTGATACCACTTGTAGGTCCACTTGGAGGATCAAGATTAAACCTACTTCCTTGTTTTATAACACCCTAACGAGTGTTGAATCCACGTAAGTATGCAAACCAAAGCAAAAAAGAACAAACACAAAGTAACCAAAGATTCACAACTTTGATTAAGTGAAGAGAATCAGTACACACATACACACAGTGTTTACAACTTTCATAGGGACTCTCTTGACTGAAATGTGGAACAAGTGTGTCCTTATATAGGCCCAATACCCAGTAGCACTATGAAGAGTGACTACTGGGCCACGAACAATGAATGGCCCACGAAGACTGAGTGTCTTCATGGACATCATCAACAAACATTCAAGGGACCACGAACCATCAAGTTTCGTGGTGAACAATCCTTACATCAACACCATTGTTCGTGAACAGTGATTCCCACGAAGACTAAGACTCTTCGTGGGGAACCTTATAAAGGACATTAACTTGTAACATATAACAGTAGAGATCCAAACACTAACTAACAGTTAACAGTTGCACATTCTACAAACTATTTTACATTAAAACCAAAAGAAATGTCGTGCTAAGTCAAGATAGGAGGATATCTTGACTTGGCCGACTTGACCAAAACTATACATGTAACAACCCGCTTTTTGGAAAGTCAAAGTACAAGTCAAAGTCAAAGTCAAAGGAAGAAAAGATAGCTAATTACGATCTGTCACTCCTTGCTTGACCATAAAATCGTACTTTTGACTTTTAACCGAATTCTATTATTTATTTACTTTAGTTGTATTATGTGGAGTATCTATTAATAATCGAGGTTTAATCGCATGTTTTATCGCTAATCGCATCGCTATCGCATTCGCAACCCGAATTATGTGTTCTGGATATTGTTTTACGTGTGTGTGTGCTATTATGTGTTACCTGTGCATGTTATGTTTATGTTGAGGTGTTTAATCGCAACCGTAATCGCAAACGCTAAACGGAAGTTATTTATAGTGATTGTATGTTAGATATAGTAGTTGAGTTATTTGTGTAACTATTGGATAATACTATCGTATCGCTCACTTGAATCGCACCGCAACGATCAACACGTGAATCGAAACGACAAAACTCCACACGCTGGACACTTGGATCGAATGGCCAACCGATCGAGTGGCCATCCGATCGGATTGCCATCCGATCGGTGGCCAATCCGACACTTGTGCACTTTCCTCTTTTAGAAACCCTATAAATACCCTCCTGCCACATCACTTGTGATGTGACAGCTCTACCATTCGACCAGCAGCACTCAAGCCCTCTTTTCTCTAGATTTCTCGCGATTCTTGTAAGTTTTCAACTCAAAACTTGTACTTCTATGATCTACACGCACTTCTTCATCATTTTCACCTTTGAATCTCAACTTTTAACCGTGAAATCCATGGATTTGAGGTATTTTAGGATGATGTCATCATGGATTTCTTATGAACTTCATGTTTTGGCTTCACTCCACCAAGAACAACTCAGATCTGAAGGATTTCCACATGATTCAACATTATTTTCAACTAGATCTAAACATTTACTAAGTTAACAGGATTGAAAGAAACTTTTCCAACTTTCTTTCAACTCTTTTACACTCAATGCACTCAAAACCGATAGAATCGGAGCTCGTCCTGACCTTCTACTCTTTCTTAGTGTTGAGTTGGTTCAAGATCTGGTTTCTATCAGAGAGACAACCGATTTCGGGTTAAACAAGAACAACCGTCATGAACCAGTAGACTGATCAGATTTGGGTGATTCCTGCTCGATCGGACGACTTGGAACTTGACGAGGTTCCATTGTTTAGTACGTTGTCAAACCGTCTCGAACAAACCACAGAACTTTCAAAACTTAACAAATATTCAAGTTGCAAAACGATCAGAACGCGGGACGGATTGTCGTCCGATCGGATTGCCATCCGATCGAACCGCAATCCGATCGGATTGCACATGAGGTTCAACACTTAAAACAATTATCAACATATCCAATGCATAAGTTAGTTCCAACGGATTGCCATCTGATCAGATTGCTATCCGATCGAGTGATCATCCTGCTGTGAACTTGTTCTCAACTGAGAAGCCTCACCAATCGGATCACTATCCGATCGAACGACTGTTAGATCGATTGACCTGAAAGGTAGAGATACTTCTCTGATTTCAAAATGCTACAACGAAAACTTCAAAGCCATCATACACAAACACATCCTTACCAAACGAATGTCAATCCAACCGAATGGCCATCCAATCGGATGACCATCCGAACGGATAGACATCCGATCGAGTGACCATCCGATCGGATTACCATTCGACACTTGGTCACTTTTCATCGATTTACGCACCGCTCTTCGCTTATGCTATCGTTAATTGTTCAGGCTAATAACTCTAGCGCTCCCTTCAATCCATTTCCATCGCTGTGAGTATACTCCATCCCTTTTTGCTTTATGTACTTTTGGGTGTTACATATGTTACTTATTCTAAATCACATCGACACACAACGCAAACACTATTTATACACTGACCGTTATTGCATGTTACTTGTTATTCGATGAATGCTTGTATGTTATGTTAACACAGTGATTGTTGCCTGACGCTTTAGCAACGATAGTACTATTTGTTTGGACTCAGCACCTGTCGTGGACAGGGGTTGTTAAGGTTACCTCTCACATGTCACAGTGGTGATATGTGTTGCGCATTCTACAACTCGCTGTCTAGTCTGTGCATATTTCATTGTCGATAACCTACTAGCTTCGCACTATACATGTAACATGCTGGTTATGTGTAAACGATTTCGAACTCTATTATATCTACTAAACTTGTAAGCTCACCTTTACACTATGTGTATTGACCTCTATTTTAACGTATGTGACAGGTGTTTGAAATGCTTAGGATGCTGTGCTCTTGCTTTTGTGGAAATCAAGTAGGAGAGAGTCAAGAAACGAACAAACTATTTACATTTGAGTTGTCGAAACATAACTACTTGTCTTTGAATCGTCTGTAATAACTATGCTACTTGTTATGTCATGGTATGGGACGTGATGCTTAAATAATTGGTAATCATAGTTGTTATGGAACTCTTGGATAATCCGTTTCGCTCAGTGTCGCACCCTGATGTTTCCTTCATCGGTTGGGGTGTGACAGATTGGTATCAAAGCCATAACTATAGGGAATTAGGCAAGACTCGACCTAGTCCGGGTCGATGTCTTAGAAATGACCTAGTATATAGTCTAAGCACCAACAGATCGACTTGTGCATGCCCGGTATGGGTTTTGTACAAGCTTACTTGATATTTCTCGCTCGCACTCGCTGTACACTACACTCTTGCATGAACATCGCATACTACAGTTCCGCGTAAGATCAGCCTTTCCTAAGGCTGATTTCACACACAAACGGCTGATTTGGTTCTCGACCAGATCACTCGTTCGATTCGCTATTTTTGCTATAAACAAGGGAATTTGCGTTGAATCAGGAGTGAAATCCATACTTCGACGTAAATCTCCTCATCTATCTCATGATTTTATCATACAAGCAGGGATGAAGTTGCTAAGTTAGGGGTGAAACCCGAATCTCGATAACTTATTCAGCTCTTTATTATGGTTTTGCAAAACTCTCACCAAAGTCTCGACGGACTCCAACGACTTGAGGTCACACTGTTACTGGAAGGATGCGTGCCGATCGCTCAAATTGAAGCGAGAGCACAGTCCAGAAGGCCAAAGTGTGCACTTAGGATCCTTGTGAATAGTCGAATCACTTTGGGTAGTCGATGTCTACACATACCCGAGACAATCTATCCTCGATTTTATGTGTTATGATTCTGGATTTACCGTCGCTAACTCTGTGATTTTCGATTTTATGTGGATTTATGTGATTTTATGTGTTTATGTATTTCGATTTTGGTGATTTACACGCTTTCGCTGTTCGATTTGATCCACACGCAAGACTCGCACTGAGCATCTATCTCAAACCGTTGACAAATTGCTGGTCTATGCTCATAATCGCTTCCCTCTAATCGCAATCGCTATACTTATTCGCTATACGCCGCTATGAAGGATAGGTGAATACGTGCAAAATGTGTGTTTAAGTTAGCTTAAGTGCTTATGTGGTTATGTGCTTATGTGATACTTTGTTTATGTGCCTACGTGAATTTCCGTGAATGACTGTGTTCCTGAGCTTTATGGTGAATCGCTAGACTATACTAGGATTAATCGAAATTATGTTTGAGTCCTATGGCGATGTCTGTTGCAGACAATGTCGTCGTTTGGATCATTCCACTCACGCGTAGCTCGCCGAAACCATGATGACAAACGCATCGCCGCTCTCGTCTCTAAGCAAATGGTGAAAGTCATCCCACAGATCGTCAGTGTACTGAATGAGAATGCTAACAAGTCCTCGGAGGAGTCCAGGACTGATACTCTAAAGGCCGCTTTTAGCTTCAAGCATTCAAAGCCTGTAGACCAAAAGAGTTTACCGGCGAAGATGGTCCTACGGCCATGTTTCAATGGTTTGATTCTATCGAAGTCACCATGCGCCAGAGTGGCTGTCCAGAAAACCTGTGCACCGTCAATGCTACCGGCGTCTTCCAATCCCACGCTCTTGACTGGTGGACGGCCGAGAGGAACAAACGAGGAAACGATGCAGCTTTCAGATTGTCTTGGGATGAGTTGAAGAACATAATGATGCAAGAGTTCTGTCCTGCCCATGAACTCCAAAAGCTCGAGGATGAATTCTGGCACATAAAGCAGGATGGCGGAGATAACGTTGGCTTAACTGCTCGCTTCAAGCAGTTGAGTATTATCTGCCCTGGTCAGGTTACCACCCCAGATATTACAATCAAGAAGTATATTCGTGCCCTTCCGGATTGTGTCACAGATTTTGTTCAGGATGCAAAGACGACAACATTCGAGGAAACCTACCTGCTCGCCTCCGAGATCAACGATAAGCGAGTCAGGGCTGGTTATTTTGATAAAGCCTCCAAGAATCTGCATTAAGTCACCGCTGCTTCAACCGCTGAAACCACCGCCGCACCGCATTCTTCAAAGCTCTCACACTGCAAAAGGAGGAACAACAGCATTTCCAGCAACAAGAACTGTGCAGTACCTGCCCAACCGCAACCTCAACACCGCCAAGTAGCGGCACCTGTGGTCAATGCACCGCTTGCCAAGCGTGCATACACTGGACCACACCCGCTCTGCCCTAGTTGTACTTATCATCACCTGGTGGGTATCGCATGCCAGTTCTGTGTTCATTGCAATATTTATGGCCACTTCACCACAAATTGTCGTACAGGTCCATGTCAAACCCCAGCTCCAGCTCAAGGTCAAGCTCCTACTCAACAAGCTCTGCTTCCTGCTCCTCAAGGCCAACAAGCGGCTCCTGCACCCGTGATCCATGCTAGAGCTTGCTTTGCGTGTGGTGATCCCAACCACTTTGCAAACATGTGCCCCAACAGAGTAGTGAAACAAGAGCCCCAGCAACAGCCGCAACAACAGCAACAGCAGCAGCCAGCAGCCCGCGGACGTGCTTTCAACATCAACGCCCGTCAAGCTCAAGCAGACAACAACGTGGTCAATGGTACGTTCCTTGTGAATGGTATATATGCTTCGTGTTTATTCGATACTGGAGCCGATAACTGTTTTGTATCGTTTGAATTTGAAAAGATCCTTAATAGTAAGAGCGCCCATCTACCCTCGACGTTCGATGTTGAAGTTGCCACCGGAAAAACCGTCGCCGTCAATTCTGTTCTACGTGATTGTACGCTTGAAATCAAAAATCACGTCTTCCCTATCGATCTTATTCCGATGCAGCTCGGTAGTTTTGACATCATAGTAGGCATGGATTTTCTTCGCGAAAATCGTGCTGAAGTTGTTTGCTTCGAAAAGATGATTCGTTTCTCGCTCGCTAATGGTGATCAACTTTGTGTGTATGGCGAAACTCCCTCTAAAGATCTCAAGCTCATGTCATGTGTCCAAGAGAGCAAGTATCTCCGCAAGGAATACAAAGCCTTCTTGGCTAACACTGTAGTAGCGGAGAAGGAAGAGAAAGGAAACCTAGAAGTGAAAGATGTTCCCGTTGTTTGCGAATTCCCTAACGTATGTCCTGATGACTTACCTGGTTTACCTCCTAATCGTGATATCGATTTCCGAATCGACCTCATTCCCGGAGCAAATCCTGTTGCTAAAGCGCCTTATCGTCTCACTCCCTCTGAAATGCGCAAACTTTCAAGCCAGCTCCAGGAACTTCTTGATAAAGGTTTTATTCACCCTAGCACCTCTCCATGGGGCGCGCCTGTCCTTTTCGTCAAAAAGAAGGATGGTTCGTTCCGGATGTGCATCGACTATAGGGAGTTGAATAAGCTGACTATTAAGAATCGCAATCCCTTGCCTCGAATTGATGATTTGTTTGATCAGTTACAAGGTGTTACGTGTTTTTTAAAGATCGATCTACGCTCAGGCTACCACCAGTTGCACTTTCAAGAGGAGGATATACCTAAAACCGCTTTTCGAACCCCACTATGGTCATTATGAGTTTGTTGTCATGTCTTTTGGTTTGACCAACGCCCCCGCAGTTTTCATGGACCTAATGAATCGAGTGTGCAAATCCTTCCTTTACTGCTTCATCATCGTGTTCATCGATGATATCCTAATCTATTCCAAGTCAAAAGCCGAACACTCGCAGCATCTACGTTTGGTTCTTGAGCTACTCCAGGGAAACCGTCTCTATGCCAAGTTCTCCAAGTGTGAATTTTGGCTAGAGGAGGTCCAATTCTTGGGTCACATTGTCAATAGTCAAGGAATTCATGTCGATCCCGCGAAGATCGAGGATGTTAAGAGTTGGGTCATACCCAGGAACCCGTCTGAAGTCCGTTCTTTTCTCGGACTGGCAGGCTATTATCGCCGATTTATCAAAGGTTTCTCTAAAATCGCTGTGCCGCTTACCTCTCTGAAGCATAAGGACAAACCTTTGTTTAGGGAACTAAACAGGAGGAAGCCTTTCAAACTCTCAAAGCTATGCTTTGCAATGCTCCCATGCTCTCACTACCCGACAGAAACGATGACTTCGTAGTCTACTGCGATGCCTCGAACCTTGGTCTTGGTTGTGTTCTCATGCAACGAGATAAGGTTATCGCGTACACTTCTCGACAGCTCAAGATCCACGAGAAGAACTACACCACACATGACCTCGAGCTTGGCGCAGTTGTTTTTGCGTTAAAGATTTAGCGACACTACCTTTACGGTACCAAGTGTACGATCTTCACCGATCATAGGAGCCTACAACACATCTTTGACCAAAAAGAACTGAATATGCGTCAACGCCGGTGGGTAGAACTCCTCAACGATTACGACTATGGGATTCGTTACCATCCATGCAAAGCAAACCTTGTTGCCGATGCTATCAATCGATGAAGCTATTTGCATAGCGTTCGAAATGTTCAAGCCCAGCATAATCTTGAAGCCCTTATCCGTGACGCTCAGCATGCTTGTTTCACCGAACGTACTTTGAAGAAGGAAAGGATTCTAAACGATGGCGCCCAACTAGAGAATAAATCGAATGGTATCTTTCATTATTTGGACCGAATTTGGATTCCCAAGCGTACCAATTTGCAACAACTTCTGATGGACGAAGCCCACAAATCTCGGTATTCTATTCAGCCCGGTGCTGACAAGATGTACCAGGACATGCGCTACAAGTACTGGTGGCTGGGCATGAAGAAGGATATCGCTATCTATGTTTCGAAGTGTCTGACTTGGTCCAAGGTCAAGGCTGAGCAACAAAGACCCTCTGGCTTACTCGTACAACCCGAGATCCCGATCTGGAAATGGGAAAGTGTAGCTATGGACTTTATAACGAAACTTCCGCGCACGACATCAGGTCATGACTGCATCTGGGTTGTCATTGACCGTTTGACCAAATCAGCACATTTCCTGCCGATACGAGAAGACTTTAAGGTAGAAAAATTAGCCCGAATCTACACCGATGAGATCATTTATCGACACGGGACGCGTCGCGACATCATCTCTGACCGCGATGGTCGGTTTACCTCGCGTCTTTGCGAAACATTTCAATCTGCTCTCGGTACTACTCTTAATATAAGTACCGCTTTCCATCCCCAAACCGGTCAGACTGAAAGAACGATTCGCACCCTTAAAGACATGCTTCGCTCGTGTGTCATAGATTTCGGTGGTAATTGGGACGCGCACTAACCTTTGGTCGAATTCTCGTACAATAACAGTTATCATTCTAGCATTCAAATGGCACCCTTTGAGTCATTATACGGATGGAAAATATCTATCGCCTGTTCTATCGCCTGAGCTGTTGCAAGAAACGACTGATAAAATCCTCCAAATTCGAGACAATCTGTTGAAAGCTCGGATGTGACAACTGTGTTCTATAATCGATGTACAATGTAAAACAATGATGATTATTAATAAAACAATGTGCTTTGGTGTTATTATATGTGTTTTGGTGTTTTTATGTGTATTTGTGTTTGGTGATTCGATTCGATTCTGATTTCAAGCTTTAAATCGCTTTTCTGGAAGGTTATACGCGCACTGATACGTAAATATAACCAGTTTAATGCAACAAACACTCCGGAATAGTGGAATAGGCTTAACATACCTTATATAACCTCCACATAACTTAGAAATAAGTTTTGGATGGTTTGGTGTGTTGAAATCAAATTTGTTCGATCGCATAGGACTATTTGTGTCAAACTGCGAAACTATACCGATTTTTATAGTAACGAACATTCCGGAACTTGATCATAAGTTAAACATACCCTAAATATCCTTTACATAGCTTAGAAATAGGCTTTGAGGGGTTCGGTATGCTAAAATAAACTTTATTGATCAATAGGGACTAAAAGCGTCAAAAAGTGCACAAGTTTGCATTTTCGCGCATATCTTACGTTCTGAATATATCCGGACATCCAAAAATTTATGTAAGCATTAAAATATTTTATCTTAATGTTTGGCATAAGAAAATTCCATTCGTCGCGTAATTTGGATCGTTTTTGCGTCCGTTACGACTTCCGTCGTAATTAACCGAACAACGCAACCGTACGACCAAACGAACTGACATCCGGCATATTTTTGAGCATGTTTCATGTTCCCCATGCTTTAACATCCTTATGGAGCTTAAAAATGGGTTTGACGGGTGTTAGAAGTGCCAAAACTCGACCATACGCGCACAGGGACCAAAACTGTCAAAATGCAAAAATGGCTGACCTGCAGGGTCCTTACGGACCGTATGGGAACTGCTTACGGTCCGTAAGCATGTCCCAGATCAGCAAAAGTTGTTTCCAGCTATTTCCAGCTTGATCCCACTTTTGCAAATGGTTTTGGGCAATTCTAGGGACTCCCAGGGTTTTGTAAATCTATGGGCACGAGGTGTACGGCCTAGATTAAAGCTCGGGAATCGAGGAACGATCCTAACGGTTCTAGACTTCCTATACATAGCCCACCCCATTCACTTGCAAAACCCACATTGATATGATTTTGGCCCTCTAAGTTGGAGTTTATACTTCATACCTGAGGGTAAATCAGATCAAAGCTTGCGGGGACCCCTTGTAAGTATTCCTTCGTTCTTTTCATTCGTTTTTATCGTAACAGTCAAACTGCGTTTGACTTTCTGCATTAACCAGTTTATGGTCAATGCGAAGTTTGGTTGAACTTCATAACGTGAGCGTAATCACGATGGTTATAGTCCCTAGTGACTATACCTACTGATTACCACGTTATCTAGGCTCAGTGACGAGTCGTAGTTTTGGCCAAAATGCGTTTTCTCGCATATTTTGTAACCAAACTACTTTTAGGTATCAAAACCATTTGTTTTGATACCAAACCTATTTTCTAACTTAACTAAACATGTTTTAGCATGTTTAGCTCGTCACTTTTTAGTTTAGTGCTTGTGTAGAGTCGTAAGTCAAGCGGACTAAACACCCGCTTAGACTTTCGAACACAACCCGTTTGGTCGATCATTAGGATCCGACCAAACATGTTAGTGACCATAGTTGCATAGGGAATAACCTTCCGAGGTTATACCTTATGGTCACCTAGTTTAAGTAGTTGTATGATAGGTAGTTTATATGCCTTAGGTAAATTACCAAAATGCCCTTTTCATGCGTAATTGGTAATTAAGCATATGTAACCTAAACTTTTGTCACGTAATTGATTATGTAACATATTTAAACATGTTTTGGCATATAATACTTGGAAAAGGGGCCTACAGACTCGAACTACCGGAGGAACTTAGTAATGTCCACCCAACTTTCCACGTTTCGAACCTCAGGAAGTGCTTAGCCGACCAGGAATTAGATGTCCCTCTCGAAGATTTACAAGTGGACGAAACATTACACTTCGTGGAAAAGCCTGTCGAGATCATGGGAGGAGAAACCAAGGTACTCAGACGCTCACGCATTCCCATTGTGAAAGTTCACTGGGAAGGCAAACGCGGCGCTGAGTTCACCTGGGAACTCGAAAGTGAAATGAAGGCGAAGTCCCCGCAACTGTTTGTTACGCCTACTTCTTAAATTTTGGGACGAAATTTCCTAAAGTAGGGGAGCCTATAACAACCCGCTTTTTGGAAAGTCAAAGTACAAGTCAGAGTCAAAGTCAAAGGAAGAAAAGATTGCTAATTGCGATCTGTCACTCCTTGCTTGACCATCAAATCATACTTTTGACTTGTAACCGAATTCTATTATTTATTTACTTTATTTGTATTATGTGGAGTATCTATTAATAATCGAGGTTTAATCGCATGTTTTATCGAAAATCGCATCGCTATCGCATTCGCAACCCGAATTATGTGTTCTGGATATTGTTTTATGTGTGTGTGCTATTATGTGTTACCTGTGCATGTTATGTTTATGTTGAGGTGTTTAATCGCAATCGTAATCTAATTGCAAACGCTAAACGGAAGTTATTTATAGTGATTGTATGTTAGATATAGTAGTTGAGTTATTTGTGTAACAATTGGATAATACTATCGTATCGCTCACTCGAATCGCACCGCAACGCTCAACACGCGAATCGAAATGACTAAACTCAACACGCCGGACACTTGGATCGAATGGCCAACCAATCGAGTGGCCATCCGATAGGATTGCCATCCAATCAAACCGCCATCTGATCGGTGGCCAATCCGACACTTGTGCACTTTCCTCTTTTGAAAACCCTATAAATACCTTCCTGCCACATCACTTGTGATGTGACAGCTCTACCATTCGACCAACAGCACTCAAGCCCTCTTTTCTCTCGATTTCTCACGATTCTTGCAAATTTTCAACTTAAATATTGTACTTCTATGATCTACACGCACTTCTTCATCATTTTCACCTTTGAATCTCAACTTTTAACCGTGAAATCCATGGATTTGAGGTGTTTTAGGATGATGTCATCATGGAGTTCTTATGAACTTTAAGTTTTGGCTTCACTCCACCAAGAACAACTCAGATCTGAAGGATTTCCACATGATTCAACATTATTTTCAACTAGATCTAAACATTTACTAAGTTAAGAGGATTGAAAGAAGCTTTTCCAACTTTCTTTCAACTCTTTTACACTCAATGCACTCAAAACTGATAGAATCGGAGCTCGACCTGACCTTCTACTCTTTCTTAGTGATGAGTTGGTTCAAGATCTGGTTTCCATCAGAGAGACAACCGATTTCGGGTTAAACAAGAACAACCGTCACGAACCAGTAGACTGATCAGATTTGGGTGATTCCTGCTCGATCGGACGACTTGGAACTTGACGAGGTTCCGTTATTTAGTACGACGTCAAACCGTCTCGAACAAACCACAGAACTTTCAAAACTTACCAAATCTTCAAGTTGCAAAACGATCAGAACGCGGGACGGATTGCCGTCCGATCAGATTGCCATCCGATCGAACCGCAATCCGATCGGATTGCACATAAAGTTCAACACTTAAAACAATTTTCAACATGTCCAATGCATAAGTTCGTTCCAACGGATTACCATCCGATCGGATTACTATCCGATCGAGTGACCATCTAGCTGTGAACTTGTTCTCAACTGAGAAGCCTTGCAATCGGATCATTATCCGATCGAACGACCGTTCGATCGATTGACCTGAAAGGTAGAGATACTTCTTTGGTTTCAAAATGCTACAATGAAAACTTCAAAGCCATCATACACAAACACATCCTTACCAAATGAATGTCAATCCGACCGAATGGCCATCCGATCGGATGACCATCCGAACGGATTGACATCCGATCGAGTGACCATCTGATCGGATTGCCATCCGATCGGATTACCGTTCGACACTTGGTCACTTTTCACCGATTTACGCACCGGTCTTCGCTTATGCTATCGTTAACTGTTCAGGCTAATAACTCTAGCTCTCCCTTCAATCCATTTCCATCGCTGTGAGTGTACTCAATCCCTTTTTTCTTTATGCACTTTTGGGTTTTACATATGTTAGTTATTCTAAATCACATCGACACACAACGCAAACACTATTTATACGCTGACCGTTATTGCATGTTACTTGTTATTCAATGAATGCTTGTATGTTATGTTAACACAGTGATTGTTGCCTGACGCCTTAGCAACGATAGTACTATTTGTTTGGACTAAGCACCTGTCGTGGACAGGGGTTGTTAAGGTTACCTCTCACATGTCACAGTGGTGATATGTGTTGCGCATTCTACAACTCGCAGTCTAGTCTGTGCATATTTCATTGACGATAACCTACTAGCTTCGCACTATACATGTTACATGCTGGTTATGGGTAAACGATTTCGAACTCTATTATATCTACTAAACTTGTATGCTCACATTTACACCGTGTGTATTGTCCTCTATTTTAACGTATGTGACAGGTGTTTGAAATGCTTAGGATGTTGTGCTCTTGCTTTTGTGGAAATAAAGTAGGAGAGAGTCTAGAAACGAACAAACTATTTATATTTGAGTTGTCAAAACAGAACTACTTGTCTTTGAATCGTCTGTAATAACTATGCTACTTGTTATGTCATTGTAAGGGACGTGATGCTTAAATAATTGGTAATCGTAGTTGTTATGGAAACTCTTGGACAATCTGTTTCGCTCAGTGTCGCGCCCTGATGTTTCCGTCAGCGGTTGGGGTGTGACAATACAACACCATAAATAAAGACCGTATACATTACAACGACGGAAGAACAAGCTACAGACACAAAACTTGTCACAGCCCTCGACCCCACCCTGAGAGCGGGAGCCGCGAACCAGTCAGATGGTATCAGTGTTTATTAATTTGGCAGCGGAAATTTTCATCAGGACCATAGTTAGGAAATATTTTTATCAGAGTTAAACACCAAAATGTTTAAAATTGATAAATGGGATAAAACCCAAGTTTTCTTTACAATACATTTATAGGGATAAATCCTAAGTATTGAAAATAAAATCTCCTTTTTATTTAGCTAACTTTTATTGCCACTTTTCTAAGCCTTCAGTGCCGTCCAGTTGGCTTCTATTTGGCTTTCATATTTTGTTACCTGAAACGCGTTTAAAACATTTTTGTCTGTGGGAAATACTGGTGAGTGAATCCCAGTTTAATCAAAACAGGTTTTATCAGTTACAGGATCTGAGGGCGATCTCGCAATTACATTTGTTTATATTTCTACTTTAATTACCACCCACGGTACTATCAACCCGACTTGTGGTCATGTTACTATTCACAGTGTAATAACAAATTTTGTATACAAAACCCCAACATACCGACGATAATTGTAGAATACAAATACTCAATCACTGTTAAATATAAATTAAAACAATTGAGGTTTTGTAAAAACAGTTTGCAAAAAGGAGGATTACTCACATTGCTACTTTAGATATTTCCTTTGTGTATTCCTGGTTATAATCTATTAATTGAACAATGCACACGTGTTACTATAATAACCAAATTTACATTAGTTATACCCTCCCCGAGACAGAAACTCCAACGACTACGTCGGGCAGAGCCTCGATAGCCGTTACGGAGCACTAGATCAATCGGGCAGCGTATCTAATACGTAACCGGGGGTTAAAATACTTACAACGAGGCAGAGCTTCGCTAATTAGGGGGTATAATGCCCGAGCAAAATTCTATTAATTCAGAATTGAGAGAGAGAATCGAGTTATGAGCGAATTGTGAACTGAAGCCGATCTCATCTACTTATAAGGCTGATCCGCCACTTTCTCGCGCCTCACGAGAGTTTTAGGTGGTGTTTGTTTTTTCAGACCCAAATGTCTGCAGTCTGCGGACCACATCTGCAGGCATCTGCAGGAGAAGAGGTGGACCAAAGGTCTGCAGTCTGCAAGGAGAAGAGGGTTTGTTTTTTTTCACTTCTACAAAACCTTTTTCTCTTCTCACAAGACACACACAGATAACATCTCCTGCTCAACCCACACCCCATTTCATCTCCCTCTTGTCGTCGATGACTGGTGGACCACCGGGAAGAGCCGCCGTAGCAACGACGGTGGTTTTCGAAATCCCGGTACCACACCCACCCTTCATCCTTTATACACACCCCACCCCCTTCTTCGATCAGTGCAAGCAGCCGACCACCACCACCGTCTGGTGGTGGTGCGATGACGAGACGAAGAGAGAGAGAGAGAGAGAGAGAGACAGAAAAGAGTAGAACCGAAGTGACGGCCGTGACAGAACTCCGACAACGGTAGAATCAGTAGTTTTTCCGGTAACTTTTCAAGCTCATTCCTTGTTCTCCTTCATTTCTGTTAGATCTTCTTAAGATCCGAGTGTTCACACCATAACCAGTAGTTTTTAAGGGGTGGTGACGGCTGAGGACGATACTGTGATGATGATGATGTTTCCGGCAAGAACCCGACGGCGGCGGCGGTGATTCCGGGAGCCGGGGTGTCAGAGGTGGAGGTGGAGGTGGGCGGCGGAGGAGGTGGTGTCAGAGGTGGAGGTGGTGGCAGAGGGGGTGGTGTCAGCTGGAGGGAGAAGAGGGAGAAGAGGAGAAAAGGGGGAAGAGGTTTGAAGAGGTTTGAAGACTTGGGTTGATGTCTGTGTGGGGAAGAGGTTGGGAAGATGTTTTTAGTGAGAAGCTCTTCAAGAAAACAAACAAGCTGTAGGACCCAAAGGTCTGCGTGCGTCTGCGCGACGCAAACATAAGTGCTCAAAAGAGCTTTTTGCCCAAAAAACAAACACCACCTTAGTGAGGGCTTTCGCGGCCCGCGAGGGCTTAGGGTAGGCCCTAGCCTCGGTTAGTCACCGGTATAGGCTTGCCGGGTGTCACGCCACGTGGCGGGCTGGGTGCGGCCTGGTGTCAAGGGGTCGTAGCCTGCGACAGACTCTCTTGTCTATGTCGCGCCCCGCGAGCGGCCATATATATATTTGTTTTTATTTAATTTTTGTAAAATAAAGGTATTTCAAGGCCGTTTTTCGTACACGGGGTATATTTTAGGACGTCTAGGGGTGTTAGGGGTGTTTTAGGAGGGTTGTTATACTATTTAATAAAATATATAATGCACTCGCGTTAAGCATAGTAACCCAATTCAACTTTATCAATATGTCACGAGATAGAACCCCAACGTACTTAGTCGGGCAGAGCCTTGACATGCGTTGGTGGGTCCTAAATCAATCGGACAGGGTATCGACTCAGTGATCAGGGGTTACAATACTTAAAGCGGGGCAAGGCTTTATAGGATTTACGGGTGAATAACTAAAGAAAATGGAGTAATCTATATCACAGAGAGAGCGAGAGAAAGTTCTGAACAAGATGGTAGGTTGGATATCACCACCTATTTATACCAAATTGAAACTTCGGGATAAGGTTCTACGTACACTTACATTAAATATGACATGCCACACGTCCATTTGCATTAGAATGTTGATTATTTTATTTATTTATTTATTATTTTTATTTAATATATATTATAATTAATTCAGCTGCTTCACTCATTTGGCGCTTATAACTTCTAAAATATGACGTTTTATAAAATGATGAATATGCCATTAGAACGAGAATAGTTTTGTTTACATTTTGGCCTAAGTTTCATTAAAAGTGGAGTAAGGTTAATTATAACGTGTTTTTATTATTATAATTATTAAACGGTTCCAACGTTCGCCAAAATACGTCATATTTCTTATGGTCAACTTACCCATGATGTATCCGTTTAATAACATAAGTTTTTATATACTTTATTTTAAACTTTATAAATAAAAATTTTGGAAAGTTTAATAACATAAGTTTTTATATACTTTGTTTTAAACTTTATAAATAATTTTTTTGGAAATGTTACATCCTCCCCACCTTGTTTTAAATCTCGTCCTCGAGATTCACTGGAATGTGGAGGAATATCTTTAGTTTGTCACTGATCCCAGTTCCTAAGTATATTATGGTCCTTGCTTTGATTTCCACTTTACTTTGGCCAGAACTATTCTCTGTGCTTTGAGACTCTTATCTTCTCAATAGTTCTTAATGAAGGTAAAATTACTATTAGCGTAAGTTTTTAGATGTTTGGTGTCTTAGCAAACTTTTTAGTTACAGGTTTCCTAATGCGTCAATAACTTAAAGTAACGCAAGGGGAATTCTTATACTTTTGATGGCGTCCAACTTAAAGAGTTCCTTCCGTTCATCTTGTCGTACGAATTACGAGACGGATGATCAAACGAAATAATGTTTGATATCGGAATTATAGATGTATACAAGAGATTCCTGATAAATAAATCTAAAATTATCATTGACACACCTGTTCGTGATTTATCCCTAAGTGTTAATCATTATGGTCTTTGGATTCCCTTATAGATATACATATCTATATATTTATATATAGTGTAATATACACAACATTCACAAGGTCGATGTATTTAACAGATTCATATTTCCAAAAATAGGTCAGACATCAGGTCATGGTACTATTTAGGGAATTCCATTATATACCCCATCTTACCCGATCTTGCCGGAGAGGTACCCCCATCTTACACGGACAAGCCGGAGAGTCTACCACATCATACCCAGTCTTGTCGGAGAGGTAATTATCATTGTATTTCCCATAAATAGATTTTATCAAATCATGATTAAAAATTCATCATTATTATGGCTTGCATCAAGAAATAAGGAAATTAGTATTCTCATGATGGATCATATTCAAGAACCGAGTAGTACTAATAAACAAGAAATAACAGTGGCCAGGTGTTATCGCTTATTTATCATACTTGCACTGTTCTAGTTATTATCCTCACAGCATACTAACACCCATCACACTTTATTTACACAAATAATTAGCTTATTTCGAAGCTTATACTAGGGCATTTTTCTTAGGTTCAAGTCTAAATACTATCTCGGTTGTTACCAGTAAAGATCAATCTCTTAACTCTTTTTGTTTAAGCATAGATATTATTATGGTTGTGGCTTTCTTTTGTTTGGAAAGTGGAGTTTTGATAAAAATATCACTGTCTTCATTAATTTTATGGCTAGGTTCAATGTGATGAGTATGTTTTATAGCTAATTCTATTTATGCTTGTACAACATTAGGTTCCTTTGTAAGGAATGTTTTATTGAGACATATGACATTTTCAAAACATAACACGTTTCCTGACTCATTTTTATAATGACTTCATGTTTTTATATGAATCACCAGTGATATTTTCTCTTATGTTTATCTTAATAAAGAAGATATTTGATTATTATATTATGTATACCATCAAGAAATTCTATTATGTATAAGCATATATGTATATATTTAGAAACATAAAATTTCAAATCTCTAGTTAATATTAAAACTTACATAGTATATATGTATACACACACATATATATATATAATACTAAATTATTTTGTAATTTATAAAAATACAACTATATATATCCGATAGTGCCAATCATCAAGCTTACTCCCATAACTTTATTTATCTTTTTTTATAATAATAAAAATGGTAATAGTATATTGAAATACTTCTGTTAAATTTATTGAATATAATATTTTGGATGTATAAATAAAATTTTAAAGAAATGAATTAATTAAAATATGAACTTTCTTGACTTATGGGAACAATTTCATTTTTAACTGGTGGGTTGAACCATATTGGTTTAAAATATTAAAACTTAACTCTTAACTTATTGTATATTATATTATTTATTCAAAGAAGTATTATAGTAAGTAATACAAAGTTTGACGTTTTTAAAATTGATTCTAAATATATTAAGTAATTAAGTAATATACATGTATTAGAATATGTATGTATATTTCAAACAATAGTAATAGTAATTTGTTTAAAGATATTATAATATTAACATTGTAATTGATTTTTTTTATAAAACTATATAAATGACAAGTGTATTAAACATACATTTGAGTCAATTATTTTTATGTGGGGTATCTATTTTAATTTTAGCTTGAAAATGAAAGAATAACTAGAACGTTTAGAAAAATTTAGCGTGCCAGGAAAAATAAAATACTAAATTAATTTAAGTCGAGTAACAAAAGAGGTTTTCATTTTGTAGTATCTTTTACTTCTAAAAATTAATTATCTAATCCTTTCTAAAAATTAATTATATAATCCCTATTATAAAAATTATTACTTTTATTAAATATAGTATTCTAAATGATAGAGAATGATTTTTTTATAATAATATATATAATAATCTCTTGAATATATACTATCTGATTTATTATTATACTAATATATTAGTATTTATATACAAAATATTTTTATATCTTTTTTTTACATAGATATATATTAGCATAACCTTTCGAACATATTTAAAAACGGGAAATAGTATAAAAAATATGATAGACAATAAAGTGAAATTCTAAAGTGTCTGTCTAGTTAAAATATAACACACGTGTTGTATTTTATTAGAACCGAGTGGACGTTAACCCGCGTGTTGTGGTGGGATGTTGATTATAAATGTGTTTAGTATCAATATATGAGATACGGAAATTATTAAGTCTATATTCGAAATTGCATAATGAGTATCGATACCGGTTAATGTTGAAACGGTTAAATAAAAACTATATGGAGACATATATAAAAATAAACACATCAAAACCGCATCTTCGGGATTTTTTTATAATATATCAGGTATTAGAAGAAAAACAATTGTTCGTTACCGACACGAAATTGTCAATCACTATAGCCTATTACGTTGAGGAACAAAAATTCAACATATCTATGTATTCAACTTTTATAAATATTAACGAACATAATTCTTAAAGAAAACAAAATTAAAACTGAATTGTTTTTTTTCATTGTACTGTAAGAACTTGTTATGATCTTACATTCTTGTATCCAAAAAGTTTAATAGCTCAGCTATATCTTCTTTTCTTCACGACTTATAATTAAAATATATCTCCTTAAAATAATCTATCTATATCTTATCTCTTTATATAACAAAAATTTATGAACATCTAATTTTCATAACTAGTCATTTATATCCTTTCATGACAACTTCTATTATCACTAGAAATTTAGATGTATTATTATGATCTTACCTCCTTTTATATATATCAACGCGACTTTAAATAGCATGGGTTGAACTTACTCAAGGTAACAACTTTTGTTATTATTTTAATAACATCTTTTCTTTTATCCACAATATAGACGTCTTAAATTTTTAACAACTTATATTTACTATAAGAATATGTATCACTATATCAGTAGTAGTTTAATATTTACCCGACTATTGAGAATACTTTGACCCTTAACTTTAGGATATATAATCCATTACTAATCTTTCGTATATTAGTTTTGACCCATGATAGTCCCACTATCCAACGTCTAAATTTTTTTTTTCATAGTCACTAGTATACTAAATCCTACAGTGATTTGTGTATATACTTTACATTTTAGGTGTAGGTTTTAAATAATGTAATTAAATGTTAAATGTATATAAAAGTATATATGCATAATATAAATGTATATTTAAATGTAATAATGTGTATATTTAATATATTGTTAAGTAGCACATTATATAAGATATACATTTGTATAAAATAATAGTGATATAAAGGTATTTACAATTGTACACTTGATAAGAGTGTTGTTAAAAACTATGTATTATTTTTTTTTTTTTTGGAGTGTACAATAAATTTGTATATAAATTTATTTCAAATTTGTCATATTTAAACAATACATTGAAATTGTAGTGTACCTACATATTTTATAAATGAAAAGTTCTACATTTTTAGCATCAATATGTTTAAGTCACTAAAGGTGGTAAATTATAGGGTGTTTATATTTACATTATCATTACGAGGCTAGATATGTAAGGGTGTTACGTTCTACATATATATAATGTGTTAAAAGTCAAATATGGTATTTGAAATACAATGTGCAATTTGGTATATATCCTGGTATTGGGCATTTAAATTTAAAAATACATAATTTAAAGATTATGTATATTTATCTGCGTGTTTAATTTCTTAACTAAAACTGAAACAGTTTCAATTTATAAAAATATTAAATTTTGATCTACATAGTAGCAGTACCAAACGTCTAATTTCATGTGTACATACTATGAACTCAGAATTTAAAATAACATAAAAATCATAATATACATATGAATATTTATCTACACAGAATATCGCATAAATTATAACATTAATTTCCTAACATAATGTTTAAGTTCTAGGTATTAAAAGAACACATAAATGGCTTAAACCAGTGGCTCTGATACCACCTTCTGTCACAGCCCCCGACCCCACCTTGAGAGTGGGAGCCGCAAACGAGTCAGATGGTATCGGTGTTTATTAATTTAGCAGCGGAAATTTTCATCCGAACCGTAGTTAGGAAATATTTTTATCAGAGTTAAACAGCAAAATGTTTAAAATTGATAAATGGGATAAAACCCAAGTTTTCTTTACAATGTATTTATAGGGATAAACCCTAAGTATTGAAAATAAAATCTCCTTTTTATTTAGGTAACTTTTATAGCCACTTTTCTAAGCCTTCAGTGCTCTCCAGCTAGCTTCTATTTGGCTTTCATATTTTGTTACCTGAAACGCGTTTAAAACATTTTTGTCAGTGGGAAATACTGGTGAGTGAATCCCAGTTTAATCAAACAGGTTTTATCAGTTACAGCATTGAGGGCGATCTCGCAATTACATTTGTTTATATTTCTACTTTAATTACCACCCACGGTACTGTCAACCCGACTTGTGGTCATGTTACTACTCACAGTGTAGTAACAAATTTTGTATACAAAACTCCAACATACCGACGATAATTGTAGAATACAAATACTCAATCACTGTTAAATATAAATTAAAACAATTGAGGTTTTGTAAAAACAGTTTGCAAAAAGGAAGATCACTCACATTGCTACTTTAGATATTTCCTTTGTGTATTCCTGGTTATAATATATTAATTGAACAATACACACGTGTTAGTATAATAACCCAATTTACATTAGTTATACCCTCTCCGAGACAGAAACTCCAACGACTACGTCTGGCAGAGCCTCGACAGCCGTTACGGAGCACTAGATCAATCGGGCAGCGTATCTAATACGTAACCAGGGGTTAAAATACTTACAACGAGGCAGAGCTTCGCTAATTAGGGGGGTATAATGCCCGAGCAGAATTCTATTAATTCAGAATTGAGAGAGAGAATCGAGTTATGAGCGAATTGTGAACTGAAGCCGATCTCATCTATTTATAGGGCTGATCCGCCACTTTCTCGCGCCCCGCGAGAGTTTTAGTGAGGGCTTTCGCGGCCCGCGAGGGCTTAGGGTAGGCCCTAGCCTCGGTTAGTCACTGGTATAGGCTTGCCGGGTGTCACTCCACGTGGCGGGCTGGGGTGCGGCCTGGTGTCAAGGGGTCGCGGACTGCGACAGACTCTCTTGTTTGTGTCGCGCCCCGCGAGCGGCCATATATATATATATATTTGTTTTTATTTCATTTTTGTAAAATAAAGGTATTTCAAGGTCGTTTTTCGTACATGGGGTATATTTTAGGACGTCTAGGGGTGTCAGGGGTGTTTTAGGAAGGTTGTTATACTATTTAATAAAATATATAATGCACTCGCGTTAAGCATAGTAACCCAATTCAACTTTATCAATATGTCACGAGACAGAACCCCAACGTACTTAGTCGGGCAGACCCTTAACATGCGTTGGTGGGTCCTAAATCAATAGGACAGGGTATCGACTCAGTGATCAGGGGTTACAATACTTAAAACGGGGCAGGGCTTTGTTTGATTTACGGGTGAATAAATAAAGAAAATGGAGTAATCTATATCACAGAGAGAGCGAGAGAAAGTTGTGATCAAGATGGTAGGTTGGATATCACCACCTATTTATACCAAACTAAAACTTCGGGATCAAGGTTCTACGTACACTTACATTAAATATGACATGCCATACGTCTATTTGCATTAGAATGTTGATTATTTTATTTATTTATTATTTTATTTAATATATATTATAATTAATTCAGCTGCTTCACTCATTTGGCGCTTATCACTTCTAAAATATGACGTTTTATAAAATGATGAATATGCCATTAAAACGAGAATAGTTTTATCTACATTTTGGCCTAAGTTTTATTAAAAGCGGAGTAAGGTTAATTATAACATATTTTTATTATTATAATTATTAAACGGTTCCTACGTTCGCCAAAATACCTCATATTTCTAACGGTCAACTTACCCATGATCTATCCGTTTAATAACATAAGTTTTTATATACTTTATTTTAAATTTTATAAATAAAAATTTTAGAAATGTTACAAAACTGCACCAACACCGTCATCACAACGTCACATTAGGTTTTTAGACTTTTTCTAAAAAACCTTTACTTTATCTATAATGTATAAACCTTCACAAACCATATTAAATATTAAAGAGTTAATAGCCTGGATGGTCCCTGTGGTTTGCCCTTTTTTTCACGTTTAGTCCCCACCTTTTCAAAATAGCATGTTTGTTACCTGTGGTTTGCTCGCTTGTTACTCATATGGTCCCTACACTGATTGGGAGTTAAGTTATTCAGTTAAGTGAATGTAAAGTTACATAAATACCCTTACCAATAAAAACTAAACAATAAAAAAGAAATTTAATTAAACTCATGTGGGGCCCACCCCACCCTCCCTTCTTCTTCCTTCCAAATAAACCACCACCTGCAAGTCTGCAACCATATATCACCAACCCTTTTCAGCCATTATCACCATAACACCACCATTCCCACCATAGCCCATCAAAATCACCTAACCATCATCTATTTCGCCCATCAAAATCACCCACCATCATCTGTTTCAAGACTTCAAACCTCACCCTAATCGTCACCAATTACCACCTTCTCCCTCCCTTCGTTTGAATCCATAATCAACAGTCCAACAACAATCACCATACCTGACACAATCACCACCGTCGCAACCAGCAGACTACCTCATCAACACTGATTACCTAATAGACTACCTTTTCTACCAGATTGCCAGACCACCTCTTGTGGCGACTACCACCACTAACAAGCTCCGGCAGCCGACACAACACCACATCTATACCTTCCATGAATCTAGTTCCAGCACCAGAAACGATGACTTGGAAAGCTGATATTCTGAACCTTCCATGAATCTAGCTCCTGAGCCAATCGAATGCGTAGCTGATATCCTGAATCACAGTCATCAATACTATCCATCCATTCCTTCGATTTGTTTACAAAAATCTTTTTAATCCATTCATTTTCGCTTCTAAATAAATATCCATCGGAGAAATGAATAATCTATTCATCCTTCATTTCCACTTCTGACGAAGTATCCATTGAGGAAATTAATTATCCATTCATTTCGCTTCTGAAGAAATATTCATTGGGAAACGAACAACCTATACATCTTTCATTGCCACTTTTGGCGAAGTATCCATTAAGGAAAATGAATTATCCATTCATTTTCGCTTCCGAAAAAAAATAACCATTGGGAAATGAACAACTTATACATTCCTTCATTTCCTTTTCTGATAAAAGTATCCATTGAAGAAAATAAATTATCCATTCATTTTTGCTTCCGAAGAAATATCCATCGGAGAAATAAATATTCTATTCATCCTTCATTTCCACTTTTGACGAAGTATCCATTGAGGGAATGAATTATCCATTCATTTCGCTTCTGCTTCTGAAGAAATATCCATTGGGAAATGAACAACCTATACATCTTTCATTTCCACTTCTGGCGAAGTATCCATTGAGGAAAATGAATTATCCATCCACTCATTTTCGCTTCCGAAGAAATAACCATTGGGAAATGAACAACTTATACGTTCCTTCATTTCCGTTTCTGATAAAAGTATCCATTGAAGAAAATGAATTATCCATTCATTTTCGTTTCTGAAGAAATATCCATTTGGAAATGAATAACCTATTCATCTTTCATTTCCACTTCTGACGAAGAATCCATTGAGGAAAATGAATTATCCATTCATTTTCGCTTCTGAAGAATATCCACTGGGGAAATGAACACAAATCCTTATAGAGTCTTTCTAACTTAATAGTTAGATTCTTAAAGGGACATTTGAAGTACTACTTTTAAATCCTTGATTTAATTTATAAGAATGCTTTACAAGACACTGAAACAAAGAGCCAAATCCTTACAAGATCTTTCCATCTTAATAGTTAGATTCTTAAAGGATACTCACAGAACTATTGGTTGATTTGATTTTACCATTAATCAATCCCTCATTCTAACTTCCTGCATTAATCGAGGAAGTATCCATTAGGGGATGAGCATCATGGGTATAACAGCCCATTCCCACTTCCTGCATAATCAGAGGGAGTACCCATTTGGGAATGATAAAGTTATGCCTTACGTGGAGATCCTTGATGGGTTATTTCATGCAAATGGATAAAACCCTAGATTCCATGCAAGTCATAGCCTGGCACAATTGATACAAACTGACTCCTACGAATAAATTTCGGGATGAATTTTCCTAAAGTAGGGGAGACTGTGACAACTGAGCCTTTAGTTATCATTATACAATCCCAAACAATATCATAATCATTGAAACCTTGCGTTTTATTTACGGGATTGTATAATTATCCATAACAATTACACAATATCAATCCTTGTTCAATTTTGAACTTTCAAACTCTTTCTGGAAAGTTATACGTAAACTGTTACGTAAACGTAATCAGTTTAACGCGATGTACACCCCGGAACAATGAAATATGCTAAACATACCCTAAATACCCTTGACATAACTTAGAAATAAGTTTTGGAGGTATGTGAAAAATATGCTTATTTGATCACAGGGACTAAATGCGTCAAAACTGCGAAAGTATGCCAATTCACGTTTATTCTGCATTCAAACCATATCTGTACATCCAACATTTTTTGTAATCATTAAAATATTATATTTAAGTGATGGGAATGCAAAATACCTTTCGTTACGCAATTTGGATCGTTTTCGCGTTCATTACAACTTTCGTCGTAATTAACCGAAAAACGCAACCGTACAGCCAAACGAACCGACATCCATGATATTTCCAAGCTAATTTCAACTCCCCTATCCTTTAAAATCCTTGTAAATCCTTAAAATTGGGTTAACGGGGGATAAATGCATCGAAACAAGTTTTGGAGGCTATAGGGACTAAAACTACCAAAATTGAAAACTGTTATGCATGCTCTCGCGCCATGCGACAACCCACATTATTCCTGATGCACCACGCGATAGCCCTCAGTTTTTAGAACTTTCTAAACAGCTTCCCAGCTGTTGCAAACTGATTTCCAACTTGGTTTTTGCAATCTTGTGGGCTATTTAAGTGTTCCCCAAGGCTTGCAACCTGGTCCAAACACTTGTAGGGATGAGATTAATCCTTGGGCAACTCATAAACACTTGTCATGATCCTATGATTCAAGGATAGTATAAATAGCCAACTTCATTCATTTAATAACTTGCTCAATTCTTTTCTTTCTCATCTATGCTCTGAGTTTGGAGTTGCTACCACTTGTGGATGCCTCCCATCTGAGCTTTCTTCTTCCTAGAACACAAGTAAGTGTTCTTCCTAGTCTTGTTTATTTATTTTAACTATTTCAAGCTAAAAGTCAAACAATGTTTAACTATCGGCTTTGACCATTAATTGGTCAAGTCAAAGTTCAATTAAACTTTGCAACGAGATCGTAATCACGATGGTTATAATTGCTTGCAATTATACCTACTGATTACCACGTTTACTAGTCAAAGTGATGAGTCAAAGTTTCGGTCAAAATGCACAATTATGTGCATTTTATGATGGAACTATTTTCGGGAATCAAAACACTTTGTTTTGATCCAACTCAGTTTTCTAACTTAGTTAAACATGTTTTGACATGTTTAACTCGTCACTTCTAGTTTAGTGCTTATTTAGGGTCGAAAGTCGAGCGGTCTTGACCACCGCTTTGACTTTCGAATCCGACCCGTTTAGTCGATCTTAGGATCTGACCAAACACATAATTGTGGCCATAGTTGTATAGGGAATAACCTACTGAGGTTATACTTATGGTCACTTCGTTTGGTTAGTTATATGATAAGTCGTTGTTATGCCCTTTTAAAATGACCAAAATGCTCTTTTTGTGCCTAAATTCATTTTAAGCATATGTAATCAAACTTTTGACATCTAAACTGTTATAATAACATTTTCAAACATAATTGGGCAAATAAGACTTATCATAGCTAATATCTAACCATCTGAACGCGTGTTTACGCAAACGATACGTTAAAGTAGCGTAAACTACCTTAACGGATCAAAACAGGTCAAAAGCACTTAGGATTACTTTCTAATTAGAATATTTAGTCTATTAAATTTTGCCACATGAGTTCCAATACTCATTTGATTTATAGAACTTCATTCTATCCTATCCACCGACTAGTGTCCCGATTTATTAACATAGTTATCCATACTAGGTGGCGTTTGATTCCTTGATTCCTCGAGCTTTATTTGATCTTTATTACAAGACTATTACGCAATCCAAAGTGAGTACATAGTCCCCTCTTTTACTTTTGCTAATCTTTTGGGGTGAAACATATTGTGCCTATTGTTACTTTCATGCTTTCATGACATATACATGCTATGTTCATCTAGTACACATATAGTACATGATTTCAATTGCATTTTGCTCCGTATGTTGACTTAGCATGCCTAGCACATTGAGTTCAAGGACCCATTTTGCTTCATATGTTGACTTAGCATATCTAGCACCTTGATTTCATGAACCTTTTACTTCGTATGTTGACTTAGCATACTTGGTACATGGTTTACAAAGACATTTTACATGACATGCTTACATTGATTATGACATTTGGTATGTTAACCGAGATAAGATACATTCATTAACATTATCCCGCCGACTGGTAGTAGGCATGGTTTACCATAGGTTTGATAACCTCATTCCCGCTTCCTAGTTTGTTTCGAAGTATCCATTTGGGGAATGACAGAATCCGATGAATATTTGATAAACCTTTGTCTTTATAAGGGTTTATCCGACAGACGACAAGGCTTGAATGTATTCGAATAACAAACCGCATAAATGTTCATAACAATAAAAGCAATGGTTTTCAAAACATAACTTTTGATTTAAACTTTTGTTTATTCAAAGACATTGTTTAGTACACGACATCTGGTTACACAAGACATTGGTTATTACTCAACATTTATTATGCAAGACATAGATTATACAAGACATTGTTACACATGACATTGGTTTGCACATGACACATTTTGTCCAACACTTTGGTTTATACATGACATTTGACATTGGTTTAAACAAGACATTGTTTGGTGGTTATTGGTAAGTGATTTAAATAATGAGACGTGTGTAATGTGATAAAAGCATGGTGGATACGCCGCTGGTACTTCCTATATATAAGTGCTTTTATTACATCACATATTGTAGCATTATCTAAACCACTTCAACAAAGACAAGATGTAACATTTTTAGACTAGACAAGACATGACATTTTATATAAGACACGACATCTTTTACACAAGACAAGATATTTTATTTCAAGACATGACATATTTTACGCAATTTATTATCATTTGGTTATTTATTTAACCATGCATTATTTCTTTTTAAATCATTTGATTTTCACATTGATTTTCATATGATTTTTCTAAAAGAAAACATTTTTACAAAGGTTCATGGCTACTTTTTAGTTAAACATTTCTTTTAACAAATCAAAGCCATGAATCCTCGTCACAAGACCTATGTTACTCACAAGCATTTTTATGCTAACGTACATATTTCATATATGTTTCAGGTGCTTGTGTTGATTTAGAGCAATGCTTCACATAGGGCGGACTTGGACCTTAGTGACTTTAAAACTTACAAGACAATTGTTGTGTATAAACTGCATTCTTTAAAACAATGTAAACATTCAACTCAATAACACAAAACTTTATGAGCCATGTGTTATGAAACAATTTGTAACGTGACTCCCCAATGTTTCCGCCACGTGTTGTTGTATTACGCGATTGGGGTATTACATGTTGGCAGACGGCAATGGGGGAGGGTGTAGCAACAATCCCAAAACATTCTCTCTCTCTCTCTCTTCACCTTTCTCTCTCTAGAAACCCTAGAGCACACTAAGTTCTTTCCTTCATCTTTGGGCTCGATATTAGCATTGTTTCCCTTTTGAAAGCAACTCAAGTTGGCCATTTTGGAGCATTCATTCCCTCTACACTTCACAATCTTATTTCCTATTAACCGGTAAGTCCACCACCCCCATTGTTGATGAAATGAAAAATAATAAAGATACAAGCTTGATAAATGATTTGTATGAAAAATGGTTATACGTGAATAATACTTGTTTTAGTGTTTAATGAATAAGGAATTTGAGTGACTGATGATTCTAGAGGTGATATTTCTGAAAATTGGTCATGAATGAAATGCTACATGCTGATAGTTGATAAAATCAGTTCATGAGGGGACTTGCTATGTCAAAATATAGGTTTTATGAATCTGAGATGATTGATAATTACTGCATGAATTGATTAATGATCTTCTAGCATGACCAAATTTGTTAATGAAGGGTTAGATATATATGAAAAGTGAAAGGAATCTGATGACATGAGGAGTTGTGGTATGACCCTTGAATTTAATGGCTGATGATTGTTAGGATTGTGAAATAGGATATATGCTTTTGTCTTATGTGAAATAATCTTATTTTGGTAACAAAAGGTGTTTGGATAAAGTGTTAGCCGCACAAAGATAAGGGGGTACAACACGGACAACGTGAGGTACAACTCTGCACCGCATGTCGGACACTCTGGTGTGTAAAGGTGTACTGCACACTTGTTATGTACCACTAATGGTGCTGATTGGGCCGCACACCAGCGAACACGCAGCACATTTTCCTGGTGGGCTGCACAGTCCCTAGTCCCTGATTGGGCTATTCAACTTAGTAGGCCACACCCACTAACAAGACTAATTATGGTTGCCTAGCCGCACAGTTAGTCACGAAACCACACACTAAAAGATATCGTAGTAATGGGCCTCCCGTACACTGTCCATTTCCTAAATGTTGATGTATGTATGAATGATTGTGCTACCATGAAGTTGTATGTTAATTGTTACATAAATAAGTACGTGTTATTAATTTCATTCAAACCTGACTACTATTTCGGTAACCATAAATAGGACGTGGTTGACCGAAACTCTAAAACAAGTAAAATAACCTGCCGAGCAAACCAATGTGAGTTCACACATTTTATTAAAGCATGCATTCCCGGTGGTTGGGAACAGAATAAACGAAATACATTATCCCCTTATGAGGGATACAGGTAACATCTTCCCCTTGTGTGGGATGCTCAGTTATAATATCATTTATATTGCATGAACTAGTCTACTAAACAGAACGCTATCATGAAGTCCCCACCTCACAGTACCGATTAGTCTCCTGGCATGGCGACAAGATATTAGTTAAATAGTGCTATTTAGGTCTCACTAACCTCACACTGTTCCTTGAGTGGATGGGCGTGAACTAATACGTCCTCAGCAATCGTCGATGATGATAGACATTGACAAACGGGGCACAGCAAAACAAGTGCGATAGTTTCGGTATATCATGACGTTTAGTGGCTTATGATATGGGGTAGCTCCCCATGGCATGGTATAAATGAGTTATTTAACGAACATAAGCTTTTGAAACTAAAACTGTATAACTTGTGAACTCGCCAATTTTATGTTGACACCCTATTGCATGGTTTGCAGGTAACAAGTGACGGCGAGAGCTTGCGGCTTGGGAAGTGTAGTGATTGCATTAACCCGTGTCGGGTTTTAAATAAATTTAAACTTTGGACTTTTGATTAAACTGTTGAACTATGCTTCCGCTATTTCCTTTAAACGTTGTTTTAAACTTAAGAATTTATTGTGGACTTTAGTGGTCACTAATCGTATTTTGATAAAGTGCTTTATTGGATATGATTGTTCAATATGATTGGTGGTTGGATCCTGATCACTCACACACCTCGCGGTAGTACTCCGCATGTGGAATTTGAGGATGTGACAATTACTATACCATCATTCTTGGTGGTTCCACCTTTTGTGTGACCTGTTTCATACTCGCGACCACACTCTTCGCTTAAAAACTTTCATTATCATATGCGCCTTTACGCGTCTTCTACTCCTATGTCTAGTATGGTGTTATATGATGTGTACTGAAGTTGCGCACATACAATCTAACCGAACTTAAAAGTTGATGTCAATTACTGTCATACCAAATTTGTTGGTTATAAGTTTGTTTTTTTAATTAAGAGACATTTTGATGGTCCTGTTAGCAAATATAAAGCCTGACTTGTCGCAGGAATTCCGGTATGTGCCTGACAATATCCAGATTGCAATTTTTTTTTACCAAAGGGTTGTTTCTACAAATCTAGCACCCTTGGGTCCAAGCTTCGCAACACTGCACGCATTTAGCTTGAGAGAGAATATTACAACAATTATTTTTACTAGTGATGTTGTTATGAATTTGTTTCAATAGCTTAGTAGTTTGTTCCATAGTCACATGGACCTCCCTTCGTGATTAAAAAACTACACTGGCATTAAGATTACTTAATTCGGCCAATAACTAGAGCGCTTTGATAATATAGATTAAACATTGTGTATAAAAGAGACTCTAAGATTACTTGGTAAGTGGTAGAGGAAGTGAGAAGTAGTAAGCGGGAGGATCCTATAAAGAAGGATGACATATGCTGTAACATAATAGAAGGCCAAAATATATATGCATATCATTCACAGCTGCATACCCAATTCGTTTGATGGGAAAAGGCAACAACACTTGTATCCACAAGACTCCGCGTTTGATAAACAATTGGTATAGCAGTTTGTTTACTTTTTGTAGAATCATAAGAGAGTCGTTCTAAGACACTAGTGATGATTTATATAGTATTGGAGCCTTGTCCACCAGTATCTCATGTATAAACATATAATTTTTCATTCGTACATCTTATGCATATCTTTTAAATATAATCTTTAAAATCTATAATTGTTGGAGTTCATTCGAATTCGCAGCGGATAAACAAGAATGTTGCATATCAGAATTCATGATAATGATCGATTTGGGAACTTGAATATGAATGTGATAAGTGAGAACGATTGAACACAAGAGAATGGACAGAAAACTTATGGAAATAATCTGTCTTGGTACCGGAATTGGTTACCGGACAAATCATATTTATACATTAGATTATGGCGGTTTATTTTGGCGGCAATAACTGTCGAATGACAGTTTAAACCTTACCCGCTAATTGTTCTTGATCCGCACATAATACTTGACCCATACATAATACATCATACGAATGTAACATATTTAATACATAAACATAATAATAATAAAGTTTAATTAACTTGTCTAACACCCTCCCGTAAACTTGATTATGGTTTCATCATGACACTGTTGTTGTCTTCATCGACCGCTTTTCGTGCTTCACTGAAATTGAATCTTCTTCTTTTCTTGTGAGTATTCCATGATCCATTCCAACTATTTCTCGTGAACAAAGCATAATGCTCAGTTGCACTATCATCCGGTGATAAATCAGCATCAGCACTTTTGCTTTTTCTTGATCTTCCGTATCCAGCCATGGTGGTTTCTTCTTGTTCCAGCATTTCCTTGTCTTGTGCCTTCTTTTGTACCGATTTGAACTTGTAATAGAATACTAGAACATCTAAATACATTGCATAGATAATTCTAATAAAATCCCCAACTTGATATTCGAAACCAAGGTCTTTTGCTATAGCCGGCCATAAATTATCCATAGTGACACTTTGATAGCCTCCATCCTTCTCGACCATAATGTATAGACTAAGCAAATCTATCTTCCTTCCATCATCCAACTGTGGTGGTATTGCCCGTGAAGTTATTTCCATCTTTTCTTTTAAAAACCAACCCACCATAGTTTCAAATTTTATTTCTAAGTCATGTTTGTACTTAAACACGAAATCCCGATCATCAATCATATCTAACAGGGCTTGACAGTCAGAGAATTCTTTGAATTCTAACGCCCGTATGATCATAAGACTCCAATCAAAATCATGTTCATTCGAAACATTTAATGTTTCGAAATATGAATTTAAGTAGTCTTGTTTATATTTTTCATTCACATCGTTCAGATTTAAAACTTTCTGTCTTTCTTTCAGCCCCAATTCTTCTTCTTTTGACAAACCAGAAACATCACTTATTGTGTTTAACACGGGTGTAGAGAACATCGGGTAGATTCTACAAGTATCACCACTTTTCTTGACAGTGAAACCTTGTAACGTTAGTTGATTCATGCTTAGAACATTTCTATTGAATTCGGGGGTATAAAAAACACTTTGTATCTTTACAGTTTCGTTGTTAGATTTAACATCTACATTTCTTATACCCCGGATGAACAAGAAATCATTTTCACCGGTTTTCGAATCAACACCAATTAAATGCTTAATCCTTTTAAAGACATTAATATTACCGGCGTAATGATGAGAGAACGAGTAACTGACATACCATATGTCATTCCACTGGCCACCATCCGTGCCAGTAACGATCATTTCACCCCGATCTCCTGCATCCATCCCTTGTTTTTGGATTCCGGCATTAACCGCTTGATTAATTAATTGTGTTGCTTCGTCGTTTTCTTTTGATTTGCAGCAATAAATCTGATGTTGATGCAGATTTTGTGTCCGATGCTTGTCGAATAGATTAGATTTATTTTACGCTGAATTTGTAATAGTTAGTGAAACGGTCTATCGAACGTGTATAGACCCGCTCGTTTGAAGTGGTCAAACGAGAGGGTTATTCGGTTGACCGTGTGTGTTTGCAAGACAAGGGGTGTGACTATAAATAGAAAACCCTTGCCATTTGCAACACAAGGAGATTTTAGGAGGTTTGAGACCTCACCGGGAGAGATCACCACTTGGTCTCTCCCCGGATGTATACTTCTTTGGTATTAGTTCGGTTATCATGTAATCGGGCCGATTTGTAATGTTTTACTACCGGATTAATACAAAGTTGTTTGTTTATCATCTCTAATCTCTCCCGTCTTGAACCGATCTCACACGAATCACGGTTTCGGTCACGAAACTCGGTCCTACAATTGGTATCAGAGCCATGGTGCCCGATTTAGTAAATCTAACCGTTTACTAAGTCACATGTGCTCTAGATCTGTGATTTTAGTGATTTTTGTTCAAGAAGAAAAGTTGGGTGAAAATGAGAAAAACTCAGATCTGGACCCGAATATTCAGATCTGTGCTGAAACGAGTGTGGGTTTTATGTTTCACACCAAAATCAACAAGTTTTCATCATCAGATATCATGTTTTTAAGGATTTTCGTCAAATCTGCAGTATAAACAGTGGCTGTGTTCTTGAGATGTTCTTGGCGGCTGCTTAAAGAAACTAGGGTTTCTTCATATCCCGAAAGATGAAAAAGGTGCTCGAAAGATGAGACTTTGGGTCGAAGGATCCAGATCTGGATCGAAAGATACCAGATATTTGTGGGAACCCTCAACAACTTTGAAAGATGATCCTCGAAGGATATCTTTCGACCTGATCCATCTTTCGAAAAGTCTGATCAGCTCGAAGCGCTGATCCTCGAAGGATGATCAAAGTTTAATCAGCTTCGAAGGATGATCAAAGCGCTGATCCTCGAAGGTGCCATTTCAAAGTCTGATCAGCTTCGAAAGATGATCCTCGAAGGATATCTTTCGACCTGATCCATCTTTTGGAAGAGAAGATGTCGGCTGGTAATTTGAAGTTAGTTGCTGTGAATTGTGGATGTCGGCTGTTTGTATGTTTGGTTTAGGATGTTTGATGTTGGTATCGAGAGATAAAAAAAAAAAAAAAAATTAATGGGAAATCTCTGGTTTTGGAGGTGGGTATCGAAGAGAGTGAAAGCTGTTTAAAGAAAGAAGATGATGTTGCAGCTTTAAAAGGTGGATGTCGACATGTTGTTGACTATTGGGTCATGTTGGATGAGTTACTGTACAACACAAGGAAGATGTCGGCTGACTTTGGCAGCTAGGTTTCATCTTTTTTTAAAACTCATGATTCACCTGATGGGCCCTCAAATTGACTTGGTTACAATTTTATGGCCATAAATATTGGTGTTATGGATTTGGTTTGAGATTTAATCATGTGGGCTTTTTGAAAGTTGTTTTGGATCAACAAAATTCTCTATAAGTTCAAATGTGGGCTTTGAGTTTTGTTGCAAATTCAGTTATTATATTCGTAAACAACTAGTTGGTCGGGTGTTCGCGAATTTTTGTTGAGCCGCGCTTCTAAATGTCAGCGTCAAATTTGTACGGGTTTGGGAGCGCGCGGGATGATGCGACATGATGAAAACAAGAGATGATGAAAACTTGATTTTTGAAAAATGTGGGGTAGTCACGGTTACCGATGCAAACGTCAAATTTTGGTGACTTGACTACTATGGGCCAAAAACAGAACGGTATGTTCACTTCCGCACGTCAATATTTATGATTGTTATCGGTTATTCGTAAATGTTCGAAAGCATTTTGTTTATTGTCATATTCTCGCATTTGAAAACGAACGTATGAACCTAGAATGTCAATACCGGTCCTAACGAGTTCACAAAGTCTTTGGAGGGATACAAGTCGGATCCTACGGGGTACTAGGCGAAATTTCTTTATCAACTAGAATATGCAACGAAGAAATCTTTTTGTTTATTGTCATATTCTCGCATTTGGTAACGAATGAATGAACCTAGAATGTCAATACCGGTCCTAACGAGTTCACAAAGTCTTTGGAGGGATACAAGTCGGATCCTACGGGGTACTAGGGGACGTTCTTATTCAACTAGAATATGCAAAGAAGAAAGTCGTTTTTGTGATTTTTCGGAACCGAGAATATTCAGTGAAGATTGATGACAGTTCCGCTCAGTGGAGGGAATTGGTGAACATTTGACGACAGTTTCTTTGAAGTGGAGAGAATCTGTTAAGGTTTAGAGATCTTACCAAAGAAATGGGGGAATAAAAATTTTCATATGTTGAATTTCTTCGGTAAATTTCTAAACGCAATCGCAGGGGTAGAGTTTGTGATTTTCTGGTGATACAAACGGTTCGGCGTGGAATGTTTTGCACAGACACATATTTGAGGATTTTAATTAATTCTCCAGCCAGCGTGAAGGGTTTTGCACGGAAAAATACAGGTTTCTAAAGTCTACAGTAGTTACAAAAGCGCTGTTCACTGAAGACCTGGGAAATCTTAATGAAAGCTGATAGTTCAAGGCTGAAGACCTGCAGGATTCGGTTTTGGGTTTGATGTTTCTTTGGGATTTTACAGGGATCTGGGGGTAACTCAATTCGTTGAGTTTGCAAACGATGTACTTGGTCTAGCTGACTTCCTGAGTACTGATGCCGAAGATCCGTAGTGCATTACGTGGTCAACTTCACAAAGGCGAGACAATGAGATCTGGATGTAGTTCAACTAAGCATGCTGGTTGAGCTTGCAAGGGATACACTTGGTCTAGCTGACTTTCCTGAGTGTTGATGCTGAAGATTAAAGTGCATTACTTGGTCGATTCCACAAAGACGGTTTACAGAAGACAGTTCACCAGAAATCTCTATCAATGTAGTATGCTTGTATGAAATAGAGTTCTTATGACAAGATCAAGACTTGATGCAGTTCTTAAAGATTGGAACCCTTATCAAATGCCGGTTGGAGTATTGGAAGATCAGCGGAAGATCGGTCAATTGAGGAAATTGCACAACACCCAACACGGATACGCGTACTTTAAGGGGGAACTATTATACAAGAAGCGTCAAGATACTACTTACCTGGATCATCGGTCAAGGGGGAATTTGTTAACACAGAGAAGATGAATACTTGATTGAAGATCGATTGCAGTTGCATTTTCGGCATTCGACAGCAACGGACAAGGGGGAATTTGTTGATGCAGATTTTGTGTCCGATGCTTGTCGAATAGATTAGATTTATTTTACGCTGAATTTGTAATAGTTAGTGAAACGGTCTATCGAACATGTATAGACCCGCTCGTTTGAAGTGGTCAAACGAGAGGGTTATTCGGTTGACCGTGTGTGTTTGCAAGACAAGGGGTGTGACTATAAATAGAAAACCCTTGCCATTTGCAACACAAGGAGATTTTAGGAGGTTTGAGACCTCACCGGGAGAGATCACCACTTGGTCTCTCCCCGGATGTATACTTCTTTGGTATTAGTTCGGTTATCATGTAATCGGGCCGATTTGTAATGTTTTACTACCGGATTAATACAAAGTTGTTTGTTTATCATCTCTAATCTCTCCCGTCTTGAACCGATCTCACACGAATCACGGTTTCGGTCACGAAACTCGGTCCTACATCTGATGCCCTGGCCGGTGACAATAGAAACATAATTTCACCCTTCGTTTGTTTTTCACCCCTTCATGTTGTTCGTCATTACAATGTTGGCATGGTAGTGTTGTAGATGATATTCTGATTTCTGCAGGGATTCTTGAAGTGGCTCTGATACCACTTTGTTGGAGTTCATTCGAATTCGCAGCGGATAAACAAGAATGTTGCATATCAGAATTCATGATAATGATCGATTTGGGAACTTGAATATGAATGTGATAAGTGAGAACGATTGAACACAAGAGAATGGACAGAAAACTTATGGAAATAATCTGTCTTGGTACCGGAATTGGTTACCGGACAAATCATATTTATACATTAGATTATGGCGGTTTATTTTGGCGGCAATAACTGTCGAATGACAGTTTAAACATTACCCGGTAATTGTTCTTGATCCGCACATAATAATAATATGATAGTGAAGTGCATTTTGCTTGGAAAAGCACATGAATAGAACTTTAAAAGAAACCTAATTACTTATATCCCCAAATGGACATCGACATGCACATATCTAAATTTCATCGAGGTTCTAACGATGTTATAGTGACCTCATTGACAGAGATCTGGTTAACATTAGGCACAATACCTTCAGCAAAAAATGCCGGTTGCTTAGGTGGAGGCAATGCACCATCTTGATCTAACATCAAAGCCACAGATAACATAGTCGGTCTATCCTTCGCATGATGTTGCACACATAAAAGACCAATATGTATTGACCGAAGTACTTCAGACTCGACACAAGACTCACGCATATGTTCACTAAGCAAATCAAGAGCCATACCTTCTTCATAGAGTCTCCATGCCTAAATTAAAAAAGGAAAAGAAATGAACGAAAAGAAATGAACAACTAGTGTCGTCTCGTTTACATACCAAAATTTATTTTGCCAGTTATTATATTAACTTACATGTGCAAGAAGGTTATCCTCATCTTTTTCCTCACGGGAGAATCCTCTATTTGTCTTCCCACTTACAATCTCTAGCACAAGAACCCCAAAACTGAATACATCTGATTTTTCAGAAAAAGTTCCGTCTACAGCATACTCTGGTGACATATAACCCCTAAAGAATTATAAAATTTGATCAAACTTATGACAAAATTAAATGTGAATTATATCTCACAAGTTTATGGGGTTATGAATTCTTACAAAGTCCCGACTACCCTCTTCGTGTTTGCTTCGTTTTCTTGATCTCTAAACATTCTAGCGAGACCGAAGTCGGATATCTTTGGATTCATGTTAGCATCCAACAAAATGTTGCTAGCTTTAAGATCTCGATGAACAATTTTAAACCTTGAATCGTGATGAAGATAAAGAAGCCCTCGAACAATTCCATGGATTATATGAAAACGATCAGACCAATCTAGTGTTAAACTTCTAATTTTATCTGATAAATATGAATTATTAATATAAGTAAGAAATAACATTGATAACTAATGAAAACATGGAAAACAAGACTATAATGTAAAAGAGTCATACCAAAAATTAATAAGTCAAGGCTTTTGTTTGGCATGTGTTCGTAAATCAACATTTTTTCATCTCCTTCATTACAGTATCCTAAAAGCTTTACAATATTTCGATGTTGAAGTTTAGCTATAAATTGAAGTTCATTTTTGAACTCAAAGACCCCTTGTCTGGAAGTTTTTAACAGCTTCTTCACCGCTATTTTTCGGCCATCATCCAACACACCCTGTGGATTCACGGGGCAGTAACCGTCAAAAAAGAACTAATATATGTTTCTAGTTCTAACACATTTGTTTAATTACCATGTAAACCGGACCAAAACCACCTTGCTCGAGTTTCTTGTCCTTTGAGAAATCCTCAGTTGACTTTGATATTTCAGCGAGGCTGTTAGTACAGTTCCTGCTGGGTAACTGTCGCTTATCAGTTCTGGTCAACCAAAACAGAAGTCCAAGTTAAAGTCAACGATAATGAAGAATTCAAGACCATATGAAGACCATGCACTGATCAAGGGGGAGTTTGTTAGTGCACTTTGGGTGATAAGTGCATGCTTTCCAATTTGTTAGGGTCTTTATTGTACAAGTCTTGAAACTTAGTCCAAGGTTTATCCTTGGACATTTTGTCCAAGTTTTATGTTTAGGAAAAAGGTCAGGGGTTTATGTTAGGGACAAAAGTCAGGGTTTTTGTGTAGAGTATTTTGTCCGAGTTTTAATTAGTCCCTAGTCTATATATATATGTTGTATAGGATTAGGGCAAGGATCAGAAAATCGATCAAGAAAGAAAGCTTTGTGCACCTCTAACAAGATCCCATCAATTCTCCATCACTGTGTGTATTCTAGAGAGAGAGGGAGACTATGTGTTAGAGAGAGAAAGCTAGGTTTAGATCTTTGTGATCTAAACCAGCTTGTAGATGATGTATACTCCTTTGGTTTGTGTAATCTGTGATGACTGATTTATCAATAAAGAGTTCATCTTCTACATCTTTCTATCTTTGGTGTTTATTTTGTTCTTCATGTCTTGAATCAAGTGCAATGTTTGATGTTCGTCATCGATCGGGTGCTTTAACAAATAAAATAAGAGGAGGAGAGAGCTCTCTGATTTACCAAATTCTACAAAAAATACTTTTAACCACTAACATAGCGGAATATATGTTTTTTTAACAGTGAATGTCACAATACCCTACTCCTACATTATACCAAATTATATCTAATCTGGCTTTTTGCTCTTCTCCCCAAAAAGCAAGAGTCTCTACCACTGAAACAAAGCTAGAATCGCCGTAGCGATACATTTATGTTGCCCACACACATGGATGTGTAGCGCATGAAAAACAAATGGATCGGATAAAAATCTAGTAAGCCAAAGTACATGTTTCAGATTCTAGTTGATCACTAATATAAAAAATCAAGGCAAACTTTTTTTTTTTTTTTCAAATTCAGGCGATTTTCCCAAACTGTATTTCTTTTGTCAACATATTAACTTTGTTGTTTTTACAAATAAAAGTCACTTGTTTTGAAACAAAGTATCCATACCTGGTGTTTTCCCTATGTATCTTCTCTTCTTGCTCCAAGCATACACGATTGCTAAAATCACGATCACCGTGACCAAACATGCTGAGATCAACATCGCAACTATGATTATTTCCCGCTTTTTATTGGAACTAGATTTGGAGCTAGATTCTGGGACTGATAGAGTAACAAATCATAAAGAAAACAAGTTAAAAACTAAACTATATATGAAAGTACGCAACCATTAAAATCAAAGAATCCATATGAAAAGACGCTTACTTGTTATGTCCGACTGTGCCATTCTTACGTATAGATCTTGGCTTTCTTCAACAGTTCTAACATCAACTAAATCATCAAACCACAACAAACATCCGCTTCCTCCGTTTGTGATAAATATATTTGCATACGCCATACACGAGCAATTGCTCTTGCAAGCACTTGCGCATTCGTCAAGTGTCATGTTCATATTGTACCACGAACGCCGAGTATCTGGAAGTTTAATGTTTTTAAATACTTGAAAACCATCCCCGCCGTTTGGGCAATCTAAGGGTGTTCTACGCCGACACCCGCTTGACCACTCAGATGCACTCCATTCGTCTAGTTTTCGTGGTTCAAACCCTTCCATAAAACTGCAAGAAGGTGAGTTGTGCGGGTTTCTGTAGGTCCCGTTTTTCCGGTTAGGATCGATAACGAACACCTATCCTTGTTTATCAAGAACACGGTAACGGGTGCGGAATCCCCGTGACGGTGCAAACCAAACAAAGTGTAAAACACACGTAACCAAAAGATTCAATATCTATTGATTAGGGATGAGTACAACCACAAACATATACAAACAATGTTTTAACAGACTCTCACTAAGTCTCTCTGTGCTCATCTATTTCACACAGAAACAAATGAGGGTATTTATACTAAACAGACACAGACCTTGACGAAACAGAAAATCATTTGACGAAACACCTTTGGGCCAGACATTGGGCCTGAAGAAGCCCAACAGGCAACGAAACAGGGACAATTCCACTACAAAGTTGACGAAACACAATTGTTTCGTCATTTGTTTTCACAAGATTCACAAAGTCAACAAATTGACTACATGACAAAACTAGTGACATCATCATGACATCACTAAGGTGATGTCATGGTGATGTGCTGGCGGGAAAGGCCGCGGTGCTTCGTGCTTCGCATGTCGAACTCTGGGGCGCACGACGGAGGAATGTCGTGACGTCGGGCTTGAGCCGGACCTAACCGTGTCGAAACCAAGTCGTACCGAGCCGAGTCGAACCGAGCCGAGTCACGTCCACATAAAGTGTACCAACAAACTCCCCCTTGGACGCTACTCGTGAGGTTCGTCTTCTGTGATGGTTCGTCTTCTGTGTCTTTCATGTCGGAGGATCTTCAAAGTCTTCACGCGTCGTAAGCAGAAAGTGTATCAACAAACTCCCCATTTAATTTAGGAAGTGTGTTAACAAACTCCCCCTTAGAATGAACTCTCCATTGAGTCATGCTTGTGAATCTTTTGAACTGTCAATTATTTAGATCCTTGTGGTGTTGATGAAGGGTCAGCGGCAACTCGATCATTTTATACTTTGAGTGCCTCCACTTCGTGTCTTCATTCCAAAGCTTGTCATCGAACATGTTCTCCTCGCCTTTATCATCTGCACATGCAAGAAAGCTAAACGCATAATGAGAACAACCGCTTGGAATATAGTTATCATTTAAACAAACGACACATATGAGATCAAATCTCAATCAAACACCGAGCGACAACATTTTGAAAGTTCAGAAAATGTTCAGTCTTAATCCTTTAACTTTCAAAACTTGTTAACTTCGACTGTTTATGAAGATGCAATTGTTTTCCGACTTACAATCAGGATTTTGGGTAGGATAGACTCGAGTTCCAACATCAGTCAATCAAAAATAAACTAGAAGCAAAATCTTTTTGGTTTTCATAAAGTTTATATTAAAACACACCTAAAATCTTTTTGGAATTTTTCATTTTTCAAATGTAAAGACGGAAAGCAATAAATAAATATATACAAAGATACAGAAACTGAAAGCAGTAAATAAATATTTACAGACATTCTTTTTGTGAGTTTCAAGGGTAAGAGAATCATATCAGTGTACGGTCATGTCAAAACGCTCTTGTTGTTCTTTTTGTTAACATTTAGATAAGCATCCTATAACAATTACCGGTATTGTTGTCCACATAAGCTCAACTTATCAGATGTAATCATGGCAAGGGGATACGTTAAGGTATGATTTATACTTACCGACCGGTGTTCATCCACATCACGACACATTCCCGTATCAAGGTATGCACGAGGGTTCATCTTACCGGTGAGTATACCGATTATCATCTGTTTGACCGTATATGAAAATGTGAGAAACTCACTTATTTTGATTGAAAACAAGCCCTATGTGATAGAATCACTTATTGATGAGGAACTTGATTTTCATATGCATGAGGGCACAGGAGCAAGTCCGTGAACAGGTCAGTACTTTCGAACAGTAGAGAGACGAACTTGACTCCCGGATAAATGTGATATATTATCACTTATTTGTTTGGACATGTGATTGTTGATCACTTATTGAGGTCGAATGCAATATGTACACGTATGTATAGTATCATGGAAGATCTTAGACTTCGTCTCCGTTATTTTTACGGTAAAAGATACAACCATGATACCCAGATGATAAGCAGCATAAAGACCGAATATCTCAGAACCTCGGCAATCTCTCAAACGAAATTTCGGTACCAAGACCATATGCCAATGAATGGTTCCCACCTGGTCTTCAGTCGATTAAGGTTTATATCACCCTGCACACTTTAAAATGACTGTGAGCCTACCGATACATCTTATATAGAGCTGCTTATCGTTTTTCATTTAAGGTTTCAGTTTAAAAAGGTTTCGACAAACCACTGATGTACTATCATTTTCTTTTCTTTTTTCTCGCCAGGAAACTCATTTTTGATTTTCTATGTTTTTGTGTTTTATAAATTTTGGATTTACTCCCCCTAAAATCAACAAACTAAGATAAAATTTAAAAGCACAATGGTATTTACAAAAACGATTTCCCGATGTTGGTTAACTCATGTTTTACCTCAATGTCGTTTACCAAAATTAATTTTGAATCAGAAATGATTTATCGAATTTTGGAAAAAATGAGTTGGCATGTCGGTAAGCGGTGCGGACCATGACAACATTGACGAGTTTCATAGTGAAACAATCACGTGTGAGGTGATATTCGAGTTCAACGTGTCTGGTCAAAGAGTGCTATACGAGATAATAATTCACAAAGCAGCTTAAATATCGACAAGTATAGGAGAGATTAGAAATTTAAAACCGTATCCTGCAACTGCCTCGTGCATTGCAAGGAATCTGAGCGCTCTCCCAAACTGGATATCCACCCGGTGTGGATTTCAAAGACGATTTTTGTAGCTACTAAGAAATCTCTTCACAGCAACAAGATCATAAACCTTTGGGTCCGGCTGGTATTCCACATTGCACCAGCGAAGGTCTTTGACTTTCTCTTTCAGAATTAGTGTGCGGTTGTTCAATCCACGCCAAGGCATCCGCACACCCGGTTGGTTTGTTCAACAAACACATTTTCTTCAATTACACCGCGAAGAAATGTACACTGCACGTTCATCTTGTTAAATTTTGAATCTTCAGACGTGCTGCAGGTGCGTACATTTTGATTTGAATCTACCCTGGGGACCCGATCAAAGCCTTTAACAATCACACTTTGAAATGATTTGCATTTTGTCGAAGTTATCAATTTCTTTCAACAGACAACTCTGTTTCCCTTTTCATTTTCTCTCCATCAAAGGCAACAATTTCTTCTGTCGCCTATTTTGTGCAAGGACGCTCCACTATCAACAATCTTACGACTATCGAAAGTTCCTCCTGGAACATCCTACACACTCACTCAGAGATTAGTTGGAGAGGGGGACCCAAGCCTTCATAGACTTAGGTTGCCCATGAGAATCAAGAAATGTAATTTCAATTTCCTGATGATTTTCAAACACAGCACCTCCCCCTGAACTTTCACCCGTTTTAGGTTTCCAAGTTTGTTTTTGTTTACCAGATTGTGTATTATGTACAGTTTCTGGTTTTAATGGTTGTGACAAACTAGGTTTCCTTTTAACCATTTTGACTTCAGATTTTAAAGCCTTTTCAACAGCTTTGATGTTATGACGTCGTTGTTTCGTTTCTTGTTCCTTAACAGTTCTTTTATCATGTTTTGGAGAAACAGGACGACGTTGTGAGTGACCTTGTTCAGAAGGGGTTCTTTCAACAAAATTTGGTTTAGGCGAGTTTGTGCAGTCTTTAATGATGTGCCCAAACTTCCCACATTTGAAACACGTTCTCCTTTCAACAAACTTAGGAGAATTTGATCGACTGGCAGATGTCGAACCTGTAGAACCTAAGATACTTGCTCTTTCATCACACCCGTTTGTGTGTTGGGTGTAATTGTTATCACTATTACGTTTCAAAATCTTGACTTGTTGTACAAAATCAGTGTTTGATTTGTTTTCAAAAGTCTCGATTTTATCCGTACCCTTTGATGCTACAAATTTAACATCCTTGCTTTTCTTCTGATAACGAGCTCCTTTTGTTTCAAATTTTGATTGAGAAATGTTAGGCTTTTGAGCTCGCCTTTTTGGTTGTTTACCCTTAGAGGCAATAGGTTGTTGCTTTGTCGGGGATTTCTGTTTTCCAAATTGTTTTCTGATTTCTGATTTTGGAACAGGATCACATTGTGTTACCACAACTCCGGGAATGCTCTTTCCCAAAAATTTATTCGTGTTGTCTTCAAACACTTTATCAATCAAAGATGGATTGACATTTTTAATTGGAAAATCATTGTCCGAATAAATTTTAGCATCACCGACCAAAGTATACAACACGCTATTGCTCTTAACAGCAAACACACATTCTTTGTCATCCTTGACATTCTTGACAGGATCTATCACTTGCTTGGCAACAGGTTGCACAGTAGGAGTAGGAGGATCACACAGAATATGATTCTCAATTGGAATTTCTACTCCTTTCGTCTCATCAAGTGATTCATCCTGGTCACTCACATCTGATTCATCATCTGAAGAATCATAGTCCTCAATGGTTGGAGGACTTTGATTTGAAGCACATGATGACTTTTCTTTGTTATCAGATGAGCCCTCTGATGAATTGTCCGTTTTGAACCCTAAGCCAGTTGTAACTTCCCCATAATCAAGAGGTACACTGGGTTCAAAACGAGGCATATACTCTTCATCGGGCGACTTGGTATAGTCGTGTCTCAAAGGGGGTGGACACTTCCAATAACCAATGCCTTTCACATTCCCTTTCAGCTGTTGAACATCAATGATGTGATCGAGCACATATCGGGAATTAGAATAACTCTCCAATTTGAGCTTGATCGCTTCATATTCACACTTGGCCACGGCTAGCTCTTTCTTGGTTTCCTCAATGATATTAATGTAATTATTAATACCAATTTGTTTGTTGAAAACAGTTTTTGTTAATTCGGAAACACTTTTCTTTTGGGTTTCAATAACTGTTTTAAATTCCTTTTCATTGCGAGCTAAGGCCATGTTTGCCTCTTTGCACTTTGACAGTTCAACAACTAAACTCTGATTGTGACTATGAATCGTATCACATTCAAGTTTCACTCTATCACATTCAAGTTTCATATCAGCACAATCACTACATATTCTAGGAGTTTCGGATTTTACCTGACTTGTAGAAGCTGTGACATTAGCCATAAAGGCAGTCTGAGAAGAGAAAGATCCATCTTCAGTGAGAATCTTCTCCATTTCTTTTGATGTAGCATCAGCTTTCTTGATCAAGTCAGAATTTTGACATTTCATCTCCTTGGCACCATTCGACAAACTATCATCTTCAGAATCAGTTCTTTCATTCAAATTCGATTCTTCATCCGAACTGCCACTGTATCCCGAACTATCATCTTTTCCTGAAGATTCACCATCATTGACATTCTTGACAATTTTAGCATTAAACACAGTTCCTCCTTGATTTCCACCTCCACATTGTACAGACCAGTCACACCTTTCATCAGTTTTATTTGAGTTGGACGTGGATGTACTTGTTTGATTTATGAAAGGATTTTGGTTGCCTTGTTGAGGTTGAGCTTGAGGTGTAGGTTGAAAAAGATAGGCACTTTGATTGAACTGTGGTTGAGTAGTGGTAGCTTGAGGTCGAGGTATGGATTTTGAAAGATAAGCACCTAGATCGAACTGTGGTTGAGTAGTGGTAGCTTGAGGTTGAGGTATTGATTTTGAAAGATAAGCACCTAGATCGAACTGTGGTTGAGTAGTTGTAACTTGAGGTCGAGGTATGGATTTCGACATATATTCTGCCATCGAAATCTGATTTTGAACTAGTTGTGAGTCCAGACTCGTACAACTCATGTTTAATAGATGTGAGTGAAAACCTGATCAAATACTTGAAAACACACTGATAAATTTGATTTGCAAAGCTTCTCAATTTTTAGTGAGCCCAAGTCTGAAAGTCCACGATACGATCTGGTAAGGACAAAAACCTTTTTTTTTTTTAATTTAAGAAACCTTATTTAAGTTTGGCGAAACTACTTTATGAAGAAAGTTTAAAGTTGTTTGGTGAAACTCATCATATGACGAAACTAACACTTGTGTTTTTTTTTTTTAATTAGCCGTAATGTTTGACCATATAAACACTTGTTGACAGACGACAAAACAATTTGGTTTTCACTAAATGACGAAACAGAAAATTTTGTTATCCGACGAAACTGATGTAGAGAAGGGTCGACGAGACAGATTTGTTAATTGTGATGTTTGACGAAACAGAATATATGCTGGTCAGACGAAACAGAATTCTGAACTATTTGCGACGAAACTGAATGCTGAATGGATAAGGTTCCACCTTTTTTTTTTTTAAACCAAGACTTATCTTTTCTGACAAGGGGTACACAATTTTCAAACTACTCAACAATTATCAGACTTTTTGTGTTTCGAGACTTCCTATTTTCAACAAATAACATCATCACAATGCACTATTTTCAAACAAACAAAATTATAATCAATTTTTAATTCACAAACAACTTGTACAGTTACTTCACAAATGATCAAAAGTGGAGAATATGAAGAACAAGCTTGAATATAAGATGAACTTGATGAAGATATGAATTTTCCGGTGGCCGACAAATTTTCGGAACACAAGATTTTCTAAAACTTTCAATAAAAACCCTCTAGTAACATGTAAACATTCAAACAAACAAGGTTTTTGAACAAACTTTTAGCAAAACAAAGGGATAAACACTGATTTTAGCCACTTTTTCCAGAAAATATATAATAATTTTTTTTTTTTTTTAAGAACACAAATCTGAAAAAAAAAAAAAAAATCACAATAAGACACTTGATAAAAACCCAAACTTGTTTGGTTTTAAACAAGGATTAGAGCCAATGCTCTGATACCAATTGTAGGTCCCGTTTTTCCGGTGAGGATCGATAACGAACACCTATCCTTGTTTATCAAGAACACGGTAACGGGTGCGGAATCCCCGTGACGGTGCAAACCAAACAAAGTGTAAAACACACGTAACCAAAAGATTCAATATCTATTGATTAGGGATGAGTACAACCACAAACATATACAAACAATGTTTTAACAGACTCTCACTAAGTCTCTCTGTGCTCATCTATTTCACACAGAAACAAATGAGGGTATTTATACTAAACAGACACAGACCTTGACGAAACAGAAAATCATTTGACGAAACACCTTTGGGCCAGACATTGGGCCTGAAGAAGCCCAACAGGCAACGAAACAGGGACAATTCCACTACAAAGTTGACGAAACACAATTGTTTCGTCATTTGTTTTCACAAGATTCACAAAGTCAACAAATTGACTACATGACAAAACTAGTGACATCATCATGACATCACTAAGGTGATGTCATGGTGATGTGCTGGCGGGAAAGGCCGCGGTGCTTCGTGCTTCGCGTGTCGAACTCTGGGGCGCACGACGGAGGAATGTCGTGACGTCGGGCTTGAGCCGGACCTAACCGTGTCGAAACCAAGTCGTACCGAGCCGAGTCGAACCGAGCCGAGTCACGTCCACATAAAGTGTACCAACAGTTGCACCTTCCATTTGGACCACATAGCCCAAATCGGGTACATATATCGATAAGTTCTTGCCAGGCTGTGGACCACTGCTGGGTTCGAACAATCCAGTTCGATCGAAAGAAGAAACCATCAGGATCTACGTGGATACGTGCGATAAATGAATTGTTAACAACTGTGTACGTGTAATACACCTCTTTATCATCGAAAACAAAATTGTGTTTGAGTAGGGAGCTCGATGTATGGTTAGGCAATCCGTTGAACGTATTACCGTTCCACGGTCCGTATCTGGTTAGCGGAACAGACCCGTGGATTGGTATCCATGAAGCCGACGAAATCACCTGGTGAAGGATCGTCGAGGCTCTTCCACGGCCTCCACCGCCTATCTAGTCCGGTGACTAGGTCCTTCCCGAATTTCATACCAGGAAGGAACGTGTCTCCAGGATAATCAAAACTTTGCCAGAAACTTTCCTCACCATATCTCCTCACAACCAGATTTCCCGAGTCTAAAAGTTGTGCCACGGGATTTGTAGTCGTGGGAGATACCAGGCTAGTGTTCGAGGACAAAACAACAGTGTTGTTGCTACCAGCGATAACCAATAAGGATCCGTTGGTGCCAACTCTAAACACACCAGACGAATCTGTTATTGGTGTTTCTCTGTTAGCAACCCACACCACTGTCTGTGGAGATATGTTCTTATACCATATCCCCAAAAACCGCTTAGTGGACTTTCCGGGGCTAAAAAACCCTAGTTCGTATATTTCACCAGCAGAAACAAGGGTATCTCCATCTCAAATGACTTGATCAACTGTCATGGTGTCCTGTATGGTACAGGTTGCCAAAATGGAAAACAGTACACCAAGGAGTAAGATCTTGTCCATTGATGTTCTATTGTGTTTTGTGTAACATCATTCAGAATTTATAGAACTTTCAAAACAAGGTTGTGCATGTGTGTGATAGGAGTGGAAACACTAGATGGGTTGACGCACTGTGGGTCCTTAGGGTTCCAGTTAACTTGCTTGTTACGTGGAGGACCAGAGGTAAACGAGGCTAGGCTAGAACATTTGTATTTTTGTACGTAGCACTGTATTATTAGGGGGGACGGGGTGGTGCGTTATACCACCCCACAACGCGTTGATTCATCACGGCACACCGCCGCCGACCAAGCCACCACGCGTGAACTTTGAAACGCGTTGAACCGAGCACGCGTTGAAGTTTGACGTTGTTCCATGTTGCCGCCGCCTCCATGTTGTTTGCAGAGATGAATTTTGTCTTTATCTATTGAACTTAAATAGAACTTTGATGAAAAGTTCAAATTTAGCCCCTCAACTTTCGAAGCTATTTAAATAGCTATTTTCTATCACTAGTGATACCACCCCGCCTACATTTCTATCACTAGTTATAGAAATTTGGTTGATGACATGGCACGATTTTATTGGACAATGAGAGTGATAAATCCTATCACTAGTGAACCACCCCTCCCCCCCTTATATATGTCGTCTACTTAAAAGAATCGGTCATAAGACTCTTGATAGAGATTAATGATACCTGATTAACAAAAAAAAAATTGTTGTTTTTCAAGAATTTGAATAATAATATTCTCTACTTTATGGTCCTTGTACCATACAAAATCTTAAATTGCCGTGTAAAATGAAAAAACTGAAAGAAGAGTAAGGTGATGCATTATATTTAAATAAAGGAAACTATAAAAAATCATATAAAATTATAAACTTCACATTGATTAGACTTATTTAGTGTGGGTGTTTCACAAACCTTTACAAACCGTCATCACAACTTCACATTAGGTTTTCAAACTTTTCTAAAAAACCTTTACTTTATCTATAATGTATAAACCTTCACACACCATATTAAATATTAAAGAGTTAATTGCCTGGATGGTCCATGTGGTTTGCCGTTTTTTCACATTTAGTCTCCACCTTTTCATAATAGCATGTTTGTTCCCTGTGATTTGCTCGTTTGTTACTCGTATGATCCCTACACTAGATGAGAGTTAAGTTATTCAGTTAAGTGAATATAAAGTTACATAAATACCCTTACCAATAAAAATAAAAATTAAACAATAAAAAAGAAATTTTATTAAACTCATGTGCCCCCCCCCCCCCCCCCCCCTTCTTCTTCCTTCCAAATAAACCACCACCTGCAAGTCTGCAACCGTATATCCCTACTAGAAAATTGCTACTATTCCTACCAAAATTTCCTACACATTTCCTAGGAACGAAAATGGTGACACTTTTCCCACGAAATTCCGACGAACAAGAAAGGGTCTTAGTTTTGTGACAAAAAACCACAAATTGTTATGCGTAGGAAAAGTGTCAGAAATTTCCCACGGATTTCCGACGGAATTCGTTTTCATTTTAACTATTAGTCGGAAATTCGTAGGAATCGGTATGCGTAAGAAATGTGTTGGAAATTTTAGACGGAATTCCGACAGAATTCGTTTTTATTTTAACGGTTAGTAGGAAATGCGTAGGAATCCAATTTATCGTAAAAAAAAATATTCATAATAAACAAAATTAACGATATTAAAATATAAATTTTATTATCTAATAAATATATATGTTATTTCTAAATTGATTTCATAGGATGTGTGTTGGAAATTCCGACAGATTACTCAAGGAATGTATAATTTTTTTTGTAATACACATATATGTTATTTTTAAAAAACATTTATATATATCCGTAGGAAATGTGTAGGAAAATACTGACGCAATTCCTACGATATTTATTTTCATTTTAATCATTAGTAGCAAATGCGTCGGAATCCAATTTATCATAAAAATATATTTATAATAAATAAAATTAACGATATTAAAATATAAAGTTTTATTATTTATTAAAAATATATGTCATTTCTAAATTAATTCCGTAGCAAGTGTGTTGGAATTCCGACAGATTACTCACGAAATGGATAATTTTTTTTTTGTAATACACATATATGTTATTTTTAAATCAAATTTATATATATCTGTAGGAAAATACTGACGCAATTCCTACGAAATACGTTTCCTTTTAACAATTCGTCAAAAATCCGTAGGAAAATAATGAATGTAATAGTTCTGTAGAAAAATCGTAGGAATCCATACAGGCCTTAATACGGTCTATTAGAGCATGTTTGACTTGCAATTGTTCGTTATGATATAATATCACTCAATACAAAGTGGTATAACCCTTCAACGTCGAATGTTACATTATAAAGGCCTTAATTGGGCCATTAAGATATATCAACGCCCACACGGTCTATTAGGGATTGTATGACTTGTTAGTGTCCATTACGATACAAGATCATTCAACATTACATGATATAACCCTCCAACATCGAATGTTACATAATAAAGACCTTAACCGACCATTAAGATATATCAAGGCCCAACACGCTCTATTAGGGCATATATGACTTGTAATATTTTGTTACGATATAATAGCACTCAATACAACGTGATGTAATCCTTCAACATCGAATGTTACATAATGAAGGTCTTAATGGGCTTTTAAGATATATCAAGGCCCAACATGGTTTATTAGGGCATGTATAACTTGTAAATATTCGTTACGATATAATAGCACTCAATACAACGTGTTGTAACCCTCCAACATCGAATGTTACATAATAAAGGCCTGAACGAGCCATTAAGTTATATCGAGGCTTAACACAGTCTATTAGGGCATGCATGACTTGTAATTGTTCGTTACGATATAATATCACTCAATACAACGTGGTATAACCCTTCAATGTCAAATTTTACATAATAAAGGCCTTAATTGGGCCATTAAGATATATCAATGCCCACACGGTTTATTAGGGCTTGTATGACCTGTTCGTGTCCATTACGATACAAGATTACTCAACATGACATGGTATAAACCTTCAACATCGAATATTACATAATAAAGGCCTTAACGGGCCATTAAGATATATCAAGGCCTAATACGTTCTATTAGGGCATATATGACATGTAATATTTTGTTACGATATAATAGCACCCAATACAACGTGATGTAATCCTTCAACATCGAATGTTACATAATGAAGGTCTTAATGGGCTTTTAAGATATATCAAGGCCCAACATGGTTTATTAGGGCATGTATAACTTGTAAATCTTCGTTACAATATAATAGCACTCAATACAACATGTTGTAACCCTCCAACATCGAATGTTACATAATAAAGGCCAGAGCGAGCCATTAAGTTATATCGAGGCTTAACACAGTCTATTAGGGCATGCATGACTTGTAATTATTCGTTGCGATATAATATAACTCAATACGACGTGGTATAACCCTTCAATGTCGAATTTTACATAATAAAGGCCTTAATTGGGCCATTAAGATATATCAAGGCCCACACGGTCTATTAGGGCTTGTATGACCTGTTCGTGTCTATTACGATACAAGATTACTCAACATCACATGATATAACCCTTCAACATCGAATATTACATAATAAAGGCCTTAACGGGCCCTTAAGATATATCAAGGCCCAACACGTTCTATTAGGGCATATATGACTTTTAATATTTTGTTACGATATAATAGCATTCAATACAAAGTGATGTAATCCTTCAACATCGAATGTTACATAATGAGGGTCTTAATGGGATTTTAAGATATATCAAGGCCCAACATGGTTTATTAGGGCACGCATGACTTGTAATAACACTCAATACAATGTGATGTAACCCTTCAACATCCAAAGTTACCTAATAAAGGCCTTAACTGTGACAACCTAATAAAGGCCTTAGCATGTTTGTTACCTGTGGTTTGCTCGCTTGTTACTCATATGGTCCCTACACTGATTGGGAGTTAAGTTATTCAATTAAGTGAATGTAAAGTTACATAAATACCCTTACTAATAAAAATTAAACAATAAAAAAGAAATTTAATTAAACTCATGTGGGGCCCACCCCACCCTCCCTTCTTCTTCCTTCCAAATAAACCACCACCTGCAAGTCTGCAACCATATATCACCAACCCTTTTCAGCCATTATCACCATAACACCACCATTCCCACCATAGCCCATCAAAATCACCTAACCATCATCTATTTCGCCCATCAAAATCACCCACCATCATCTGTTTCAAGACTTCAAACCTCACCCTAATCGTCACCAATTACCACCTTCTCCCTCCCTTCATTTGAATCCATAATCAACAGTCCAACAACAATCACCATACCTGACACAATCACCACCGTCGCAACCAGCAGACTACCTCATCAACACCGATTACCTAATAGACTACCTTTTCTACCAGATTGCCAGACCACCTCTTGTGGCGACCACCACCACTAACAAGCTCCGGCAGCCGACACAACACCACATCTATACCTTCCATGAATCTAGCTCCAGCACCAGAAACGATGACTTGGAAAGCTGATATTCTGAACCTTCCATGAATCTAGCTCCTGAGCCAATCGAATGCGTAGCTGATATCCTGAATCACAGTCATCAATACTATCCATCCATTCCTTCGATTTGTTTACAAAAATCTTTTTAATCCATTCATTTTCGCTTCTAAATAAATATCCATCGGACAAATGAATAATCTATTCATCCTTCATTTCCACTTCTGACGAAGTATCCATTGAGGAAATTAATTATCCATTCATTTCGCTTCTGAAGAAATATTCATTGGGAAACGAACAACCTATACATCTTTCATTGCCACTTCTGGCGAAGTATCCATTAAGGAAAATGAATTATCCATTCATTTTCGCTTCCGAAAAAAAATAACCATTGGGAAATGAACAACTTATACATTCCTTCATTTCCTTTTCTGATAAAAGTATCCATTGAAGAAAATAAATTATCCATTCATTTTTGCTTCCGAAGAAATATCCATCGGAGAAATAAATATTCTATTCATCCTTCATTTCCACTTTTGACGAAGTATCCATTGAGGGAATGAATTATCCATTCATTTCGCTTCTGCTTCTGAAGAAATATCCATTGGGAAATGAACAACCTATACATCTTTCATTTCCACTTCTGGCGAAGTATCCATTGAGGAAAATGAATTATCCATCCACTCATTTTCGCTTCTGAAGAAATAACCATTGGGAAATGAACAACTTATACGTTCCTTCATTTCCGTTTCTGATAAAAGTATCCATTGAAGAAAATGAATTATCCATTCATTTTCGTTTCTGAAGAAATATCCATTTGGAAATGAATAACCTATTCATCTTTCATTTCCACTTCTGACGAAGAATCCATTGAGGAAAATGAATTATCCATTCATTTTCGCTTCCGAAGAATATCCACTGGGGAAATGAACACAAATCCTTATAGAGTCTTTCTAACTTAATAGTTAGATTCTTAAAGGGACATTTGAAGTACTACTTTTAAATCCTTGATTTAATTTATAAGAATGCTTTACAAGACACTGAAACAAAGAGCCAAATCCTTACAAGATCTTTCCATCTTAATAGTTAGATTCTTAAAGGATACTCACAGAACTATTGGTTGATTTGATTTTACCATTAATCAATCCCTCATTCTAACTTCCTGCATTAATCGAGGAAGTATCCATTAGGGGATGAGCATCATGGGTATAACAGCCCATTCCCACTTCCTGCATAATCAGAGGGAGTACCCATTTGGGAATGATAAAGTTATGCCTTACGTGGAGATCCTTGATGGGTTATTTCATGCAAATGGATAAAACCCTAGATTCCATGCAAGACATAGCCTGGCACAATTGATACAAACCGACTCCTACGAATAAATTTCGGGATGAATTTTCCTAAAGTAGGGGAGACTGTGACAACTAAGCCGTCAGTTATCATTATACAATCCCAAACAATATCATAATCATTGAAACCTTGCGTTTATTTACGGGATTGTATAATTATCCATAACAATTACACAATATCAATCCTTGTTCAATTTTGAACTTTCAAACTCTTTCTGGAAAGTTATACGTAAACTGTTACGTAAACGTAATCAGTTTAACGCGATGTACACCCCGGAACAATGAAATATGCTAAACATACCCTAAATACCCTTGACATAACTTAGAAATAAGTTTTGGAGGTATGTGAAAAATATGCTTATTTGATCACAGGGACTAAATGCGTCAAAACTGCGAAAGTATGCCAATTCACGTATATTCTGCATTCAGACCATATCTGTACATCCAACATTTTTTGTAATCATTAAAATATTATATTTAAGTGATGGGAATGCAAAATACCTTTCGTTACGAAATTTGGATCGTTTTCGCGTTCATTACAACTTTCGTCGTAATTAACCGAAAAACGCAACCGTACAGCCAAACGAACCGACATCCATGATATTTCCAAGCTAATTTCAACTCCCCTATCCTTTAAAATCCTTGTAAATCCTTAAAATTGGGTTAACGGGGGATAAATGCATCGAAACAAGTTTTGGAGGCTATAGGGACTAAAACTACCAAAATTGAAAACTGTTATGCATGCTCTCGTGCCATGCGACAACCCACATTATTCCTGATGCACCACGCGATAGCCCTCAGTTTTTAGAACTTTCTAAACAGCTTCCCAGCTGTTGCAAACTGATTTCCAACTTGGTTTTTGCAATCTTGTGGGCTATTTAAGTGTTCCCCAAGGCTTGCAACCTGGTCCAAACACTTGTAGGGATGAGATTAATCCTTGGGCAACACATAAACACTTGTCATGATCCTATGATTCAAGGATAGTATAAATAGCCAACTTCATTCATTTAATAACTTGCTCAATTCTTTTCTTTCTCATCTATGCTCTGAGTTTGGAGTTGCTACCACTTGTGGATGCCTCCCATCTGAGCTTTCTTCTTCCTAGAACACAAGTAAGTGTTCTTCCTAGTCTTGTTTATTTATTTTTAGCTATTTCAAGCTAAAAGTCAAACAATGTTTAACTTTCGGCTTTGACCATTAATTGGTCAAGTCAAAGTTCAATTAAACTTTGCAACGAGATCGTAATCACGATGGTTATAATTGCTTGCAATTATACCTACTGATTACCACGTTTACTAGTCAAAGTGACGAGTCAAAGTTTCGGTCAAAATGCACAATTATCTGCATTTTATGATGGAACTATTTTCGGGTATCAAAACACTTTGTTTTGATCCAACTCAGTTTTCTAACTTAGTTAAACATGTTTTGACATGTTTAACTCGTCACTTCTAGTTTAGTGCTTATTTAGGGTCGAAAGTCGAGCGGTCTTGACCACCGCTTTGACTTTCGAATCCGACCCGTTTAGTCGATCTTAGGATCCGACCAAACACATAATTGTGGCCATAGTTGTATAGGGAATAACCTACTGAGGTTATACTTATGGTCACTTCATTTGGTTAGTTATATGATAAGTCGTTATGCCCTTTTAAAATGACCAAAATGCTCTTTTTGTGCCTAAATTCATTTTAAACATATGTAATCAAACTTTTGACATCCAAACTGTTATAATAACATTTTCAAACATAATTGGGCAAATAAGACTTATCATAGCTAATATCTAACCATCTGAACGCGTGTTTACGCAAACGATACCTTAAAGTAGCGTAAACTACCTTAACGGATCAAAACAGGTCAAAAGCACTTAGGATTACTTTCTAATTAGAATATTTAGTCTATTAAATTTTGCCACATGAGTTCCAATACTCATTTGATTTATAGAACTTCAATCTATCCTATCCACCGACTAGTGTCCCGATTTATTAACATAGTTATCCATACTAGGTGGCGTTTGATTCCTTGATTCCTCGAGCTTTATTTGATCTTTATTACAAGACTATTACGCAATCCAAAGTGAGTACATAGTACCCTCTTTTACTTTTGCTAATCTTTTGGGGTGAAACATATTGTGCCTATTGTTACTTTCATGCTTTCATGACATATACATGCTATGTTCATCTAGTACACATATAGTACATGATTTCAATTGCATTTTGCTCCGTATGTTGACTTAGCATGCCTAGCACATTGAGTTCAAGGACCCATTTTGCTTCATATGTTGACTTAGCATATCTAGCACCTTGATTTCATGAACCTTTTACTTCGTATGTTGACTTAGCATACTTGGTACATGGTTTACAAAGACATTTTACATGACATGCTTACATTGATTATGACATTTGGTATGTTAAACGAGACAAGATACATTCATTAACATTATCCCGCCGACTGGTAGTAGGCATGGTTTACCATAGGTTTGATAACCTCATTCCTACTTCCTAGTTTGTTTCGAAGTATCCATTTGGGGAATGACAGAATCCGATGAATATTTGATAAACCTTTGTCTTTATAAGGGTTTATCCGACAAACGACAAGGCTTGAATGTATTCGAATAACAAACCGCATAAATGTTCATAACAATAAAAGCAATGGTTTTCAAAACATAACTTTTGATTTAAACTTTTGTTTATTCAAAGACATTGTTTAGTACACGACATCTGGTTACACAAGACATTGGTTATTACTCAACATTTATTATGCAAGACATAGATTATACAAGACATTGTTACACATGACATTGGTTTGCACATGACACATTTTGTCCAACACTTTGGTTTATACATGACATTTGACATTGGTTTAAACAAGACATTGTTTGGTGGTTATTGGTAAGTGATTTAAATAATGAGACGTGTGTAATGTGATAAAAGCATGGTGGATACGCCGCTGGTACTTCCTATATATAAGTGCTTTTATTACATCACATATCGTAGCATTATCTAAACCACTTTAACAAAGACAAGACGTAACATTTTTAGACTAGACAAGACATGACATTTTATATAAGACACGACATCTTTTACACAAGACAAGATATTTTATTTCAAGACATGACATATTTTACGCAATTTATTATCATTTGGTTATTTATTTAACCATGCATTATTTCTTTTTAAATCATTTGATTTTCACATTGATTTTCATATGATTTTTCTAAAAGAAAACATTTTTACAAAGGTTCATGGCTACTTTTTAGTTAAACATTTCTTTTAACAAATCAAAGCCATGAATCCTCGTCACAAGACTTATGTCACTCACAAGCATTTTTATGCTAACGTACATATTTCATATATGTTTGAGGTGCTTATGTTGATTTAGAGCAATGCTTCACATAGGGCGGACTTGGACCTTAGTGACTTTAAAACTTGCAAGACAATTGTTGTGTATAAACTGCATTCTTTAAAACAATGTAAACATTCAACTCAGTAACACAAAACTTTATGAGCCATGTGTTATGAAACAATTTGTAACGTGACTCCCCAATGTTTCCGCCACGTGTTGTTGTATTACGCGATTGGGGTATTACATGTTGGCAGACGGCAATGGGGGAGGGTGTAGCAACAATCCCAAAACATTCTCTCTCTCTCTCTCTTCACCTTTCTCTCTCTAGAAACCCTAGAGCACACTAAGTTCTTTCCTTCATCTTTGGGCTCGATATTAGCATTGTTTCCCTTTTGAAAGCAACTCAAGTTGGCCATTTTGGAGCATTCATTCCCTCTACACTTCACAATCTTATTTCCTATTAACCGGTAAGACCACCACCCCCATTGTTGATGAAATGAAAAATAATAAAGATACAAGCTTGATAAATGATTTGTATGAAAAATGGTTATACGTGAATAATACTTGTTTTAGTGTTTAATGAATAAGGAATTTGAGTGACTGATGATTCTAGAGGTGATATTTCTGAAAATTGGTCATGAATGAAATGCTACATGCTGATAGTTGATAAAATCAGTTCATGAGGGGACTTGCTACGTCAAAATATAGGTTTTATGAATCTGAGATGATTGATAATTACTGCATGAATTGATTAATGATCTTCAAGCATGACCAAATTTGTTAATGAAGGGTTTGATATATATGAAAAGTGAAAGGAATCTGATGACATGAGGAGTTGTGGTATGACCCTTGAATTTAATGGCTGATGATTGTTAGGATTGTGAAATAGGATATATGCTTTTGTCTTATGTGAAATAATCTTATTTTGGTAACAAAAGGTGTTTGGATAAAGTGTTAGCCGCACAAAGATAAGGGGGTACAACACGGACAACGTGAGGTACAACTCTGCACCGCATGTCGGACACTCTGGTGTGTAAAGGTGTACCGCACACTTGTTATGTACCACTAATGGTGCTGCTTGGGCCGCACACCAGCGAACACGCAGCACATTTTCCTGGTGGGCCGCACAGTCCCTAGTCCCTGATTGGGCTATTCAACTTAGTAGGCCACACCCACTAACAAGACTAATTATGGTTGCCTAGCCGCACAGTTAGTCACGAAACCACACACTAAAAGATATCGTAGTAATGGGCCTCCCGTACACTGTCCATTTACTAAATGTTGATGTATGTATGAATGATTGTGCTACCATGAAGTTGTATGTTAATTGTTACATAAATAAGTACGTGTTATTAATTTCATTCAAACCTGACTACTATTTCGGTAACCATAAATAGGACGTGGTTGACCGAAACTCTAAAACAAGTAAAATAACCTGCCGAGCAAACCAATGTGAGTTCACACATTTTATTAAAGCATGCATTCCCGGTGGTTGGGAACAGAATAAACGAAATACATTATCCCCTTATGAGGGATACAGGTAACTTCTTCCCCTTGTGTGGGACGCTCAGTTTTAATATCATTTATATTGCATGAACTAGTCTACTAAACAGAACGCTATCATGAAGTCCCCACCTCACAGTACCGATTAGTCTCCTGGCATGGCGACAAGATATTAGTTAAATAGTGCTATTTAGGTCTCACTAACCTCACACTGTTCCTTGAGTGGATGGGCGTGAACTAATACGTCCTCAGCAATCGTCGATGATGATAGACATTGACAAACGGGGCACCAGCAAAACAAGTGCGATAGTTTCGGTATATCATGACGTTTAGTGGCTTATAATATGGGGTAGCTCCCCATGGCATGGTATAAATGAGTTATTTAACGAACATAAGCTTTTGAAACTAAAACTGTATAACTTGTGAACTCGCCAATTTTATGTTGACACCCTATTGCATGGTTTGCAGGTAATAAGTGACGGCGAGAGCTTGCGGCTTGGGAAGTGTAGTGATTGCATTAACCCGTGTCGGGTTTTAAATAAATTTAAACTTTGGACTTTTGATTAAACTGTTGAACTATGCTTCCGCTATTTCCTTTAAACGTTGTTTTAAACTTAAGAATTTATTGTGGACTTTAGTGGTCACTAATCGTATTTTGATAAAGTGCTTTATTGGATATGATTGTTCAATATGATTGGTGGTTGGATCCTGATCACTCACACACCTCGCGGTAGTACTCCGCATGTGGAATTTGAGGATGTGACAATTACTATACCATCATTCTTGGTGGTTCCACCTTTTGTGTGACCTGTTTCTACTCCTCCGTTGCCACCAACTCAGTTTCTATATTCTTGCCATTCTAGTTTGATGGTCACTCGTTCTCGCGACCACACTCTTCGCTTAAAAACTTTCATTATCATATGCGCCTTTACGCGTCTTCTACTCCTATGTCTAGTATGGTGTTATATGATGTGTACTGAAGTTGCGCACATACAATCTAACCGAACTTAAAAGTTGATGTCAATTACTGTCATACCAAATTTGTTGGTTATAAGTTTGTTTTTTTAATTAAGAGACATTTTGATGGTCCTGTTAGCAAATATAAAGCCTGACATGTCGCAGGAATTCCGGTATGTGCCTGACAATATCCAGATTGCAATTTTTTTTACCAAAGGGTTGTTTCTACAAATCTAGCACCCTTGGGTCCAAGCTTCGCAACACTGCACGCATTTAGCTTGAGAGAGAATATTACAACAATTATTTTTACTAGTGATGTTGTTATGAATTTGTTTCAATAGCTTAGTAGTTTGTTCCATAGTCACATGGACCTCCCTTCGAGATTAAAAAACTACACTGGCATTAAGATTACTTAATTCGGCCAATAACTAGAGCGCTTTGATAATATAGATTAAACATTGTGTATAAAAGAGACTCTAAGATTACTTGGTAAGTGGTAGAGGAAGTGAGAAGTAGTAAGCGGGAGGATCCTATAAAGAAGGATGACATATGCTGTAACATAATAGAAGGCCAAAATATATATGCATATCATTCACAGCTGCATACCCAATTCGTTTGATGGGAAAAGGCAACAACACTTGTATCCACAAGACTCCGCGTTTGATAAACAATTGGTATAGCAGTTTGTTTACTTTTTGTAGAATCATAAGAGAGTCGTTCTAAGACACTAGTGATGATTTATATAGTATTGGAGCCTTGTCCACCAGTATCTCATGTATAAACATATAATTTTTCATTCGTACATCTTATGCATATCTTTTAAATATAATCTTTAAAATCTATAATTGTTGGAGTTCATTCGAATTCGCAGCGGATAAACAAGAATGTTGCATATCAGAATTCATGATAATGATCGATTTGGGAACTTGAATATGAATGTGATAAGTGAGAACGATTGAACACAAGAGAATGGACAGAAAACTTATGGAAATAATCTGTCTTGGTACCTGTAGGACCGAGTTTCATGACCGAAACCGTGATTCGTGTGAGATCGGTTCAAGACGGGAGAGATTAGAGATGATAAACAAACAACTTTGTATTAATCCGGTAGTAAAACATTACAAATCGGCCCGATTACATGATAACCGAACTAATACCAAAGAAGTATACATCCGGGGAGAGACCAAGTGGTGATCTCTCCCGGTGAGGTCTCAAACCTCCTAAAATCTCCTTATGTTGCAAATGGCAAGGGTTTTCTATTTATAGTCACACCCCTTGTCTTGCAAACACACACGGTCAACCGAATAACCCTCTCGTTTGACCACTTCAAACGAGCGGGTCTATACACGTTCGATAGACCGTTTCACTAACTATTACAAATTCAGCGTAAAATAAAACTAATCTATTCGATAAGCATCGGACACAAAATCTGCATCAACAAATTCCCCCTTGTCCGTTGCTGTCGAATGCTGAAAATGCAACTGCAATCGATCTTCAGTCAAGTATTCATCTTCTCTGTGTTAACAAATTCCCCCTTGACCGATGATCCAGGTAAGTAGTATCTTGACGCTCCTTGTAAAATATTTCCCCCTTAAAGTAGGCGTATCCGTGTTGGGTGTTGTGCAATTTCCTCAATTGACCGATCTTCCGCTGATCTTCCAATACTCCAACCGGCATTTGATAAGGGTTCCAATCTTTAAGAACTGCATCAAGTCTTGATCTTGTAATAAGAACTCTATTTCATACAAGCATACTACATTGATAGAGATTTCTGGTGAACTGTCTTCTGTAAACCGTCTTTGTGGAATCGACCAAGTAATGCACTTTAATCTTCAGCATCAACACTCAGGAAAGTCAGCTAGACCAAGTGTATCCCTTGCAAGCTCAACCAGCATGCTTAGTTGAACTACATCCAGATCTCATTGTCTCGCCTTTGTGAAGTTGACCACGTAATGCACTACGGATCTTCAGCATCAGTACTCAGGAAGTCAGCTAGACCAAGTACATCGTTTGCAAACTCAACGAATTGAGTTACCCCCAGATCCCTGTAAAATCCCAAAGAAACATCAAACCCAAAACCGAATCCTGCAGGTCTTCAGTCTTGAACTATCAGCTTTCATAAAGATTCCCCAGGTCTTCAGTGAACAGCGCTTTTGTAACTACTGTAGACTTTAGAAACCTGTATTTTTCTGTGCAAAACCCTTCACGCTGGCTGGAGAATTAATTAAAATCCTCAAATATGTGTATGTGCAAAACATTCCACGCCGAACCGTTTGTATCACCAGAAAATCACAAACTCTACCACCTGTGATTGCGTTTAGAAATTTACCGAAGAAATTCAACATACGAAAATTTTTATCCCCCCATTTCTTTGGTAAAATCTCTAAACCTTAACAGATTCTTTCCACTTCAAAGAAACTGTCGTCAAATGTTCACCAATTCCCTCCACTAAGCGGAACTGTCGTCAATCTTCATTGAATGTTCTCGGTTCCGAAAAATCACGAAAACGACTTTCTTCTTTGCATATTCTAGTTGAATAAGAACGTCCCCTAGTACCCCGTAGGATCCGACTTGTATCCCTCCAAAGACTTTGTGAACTCGTTAGGACCGGTATTGACATTCTAGGTTCATTCATTCGTTATTAAATGCGAGAATATGACAATAAACAAAAAGATTTCTTCGTTGCATATTCTAGTTGATAAAGAAATTTCGCCTAGTACCCCGTAGGATCCGACTTGTATCCCTCCAAAGACTTTGTGAACTCGTTAGGACCGGTATTGACGTTCAAGGTTCATACGTTCGTTTTCAAATGCGAGAATATGACAATAAACAAAATGCTTTCGAACATTTACGAATAACCGATAACAATCATAAACATTGACGTGCAGAAGTGAACATACCGTTCTGTTTTTGGCCCATAATAGTCGCGTCACCATTTTTGACATTTGCATCGGTAACCGTGACTACCCCACATTTTTCACTCAAAAATATCATCATCTTTTGTTTTCATCATACCGCATCATCCCGCGTGCTCCCGAACCCCGTGCAAATTTGACGTTGAATTATAGAAGCACGATTCAAATCAATTCGCGAAAACCCGACCAAAACTGATCAACATTCCATCACCACTAATAATTTTTTTTTTTTTTTTTTTTTTTTTTTAATAATACCCTGATAAAGAATAGGCCCAAGTGTTGTGGTGCTATGAATGTCTAATTTCTACAAGCATAACCATACGTCATCCATGTGCATATCCTTAAATCATGAAGTGTAATGTAAATTGAATAAGTTGAAGTTGGCCCACCAAACATGCACCAAACCCTATCTTCAATATTACCCAAAAGTCAATTCATTTCACTTTCAATTATGCCGACATATTGTGTCTCTCTCCTTTTTTCTGCGATAACCAAACATCCACAGCCCCAATTTCATTCCCCCAAAATCTCTTCCTTCTTCATCGATTACCCAGCAACACCAAATCAAAACTTTCACACAGCAAACTCTTCTTCTTCGATGATGAACAATCAGCAGCAGCAACATTCATCAGCAGCAGCAACATTCATCTTTCAAGTCTCTTTCTGCGATAATCAGCCATCAACATCAGACTTTCAACTCTTATTCTGGTACAACTAACCCGAGCGGTGGATGATGACGGAAGTCGCCGGAGAAGTGAAACTAACATCGTCTTCCACCTTCTGTCTCCTGTTTCAGATCGACAGATGTATCCTTCGATGATGTTTCTTAACCTCGAAAGATGGACTGCAAAATATCCTTCGAACTGAGACTCGAAGGATACCAAGCTTTTCGAAGGATCATCCTTCGGTTGATCAGATCTTTCGATCGATCAAAATATCTTTCAAAATTTATGATCTTTCGTAAGTTGATCCTTCGATAAGGCCTTTCATCTTTCGAGGAAAATAACATCTTTCGATCAAATTGTCATCCTTCGAATCTTTAAGCAGCCGCCAAGAACATCAAGAACACAGCCTCTGTTCAATTTTGTAGATTTGACGAAAACACTTTGTATACAATTTTTGATGATGATAACTTGAATATTTAGGTGAAAAACATAAAACCCACACTCGTTTCAGCACAGATCTGAATATTCGGGTCCAGATCTGAGTTTTTCTCATTTTCACCCAACTTTTCTTCTTGAACAAAAATCACTAAAATCACAGATCTAGAGCACATGTGACCTAGTAAACGGTTAGATTTACTAAATCGGGCACCATGGCTCTGATACCAATTGTAGGACCGAGTTTCGTGACTGAAACCGTGATTATCATGATTATGTTCATAGACGGGAAGATTAGAGACGGATGAAATACTTGCTTGTATTGATTTTGTAACATAACATAACAAGCCGGCCCGATTAACAAGCTAACCGAGCCATACCAAAGGAGTACACATCCGGGGAGAGACCAAGTGGTGATCTCTCCCGGTGAGGTCTCAAACCTCCTAAAACTTCCAAGTGTTGCAAATGGCAAGGGTTTTCTATTTATAGTCACACCCCTTGTCTTGCAAACACACACGGTCAACCGAATAACCCTCTCGTTTGACCACTTCAAACGAGCGGGTCTATACACGTTCGATAGACCGTTTCACTAACTATTACAAATTCAGCGTAAAATAAAACTAATCTATTCGACAAGCATCGGACACAAAATCTGCATCAACAGTACCGGAATTGGTTACCGGACAAATCATATTTATACATTAGATTATGGCGGTTTATTTTGGCGGCAATAACTGTCGAATGACAGTTTAAACATTACCCGCTAATTGTTCTTGATCTGCACATAATACTTGACCCATACATAATACATCATACGAATGTAACATATTTAATACATAAACATAATAATAATAAAGTTTAATTAACTTGTCTAACACCCTCCCGTAAACTTGATTATGGTTTCATCATGACACTTTTGTTGGCTTCATCGACCGCTTTTCGTGCTTCACTGAAATTGAATCTTCTTCTTTTCTTGTGAGTATTCCATGATCCATTCCAACTATTTCTCGTGAACAAAGCATAATGCTCAGTTGCACTATCATCCGGTGATAAATCAGCATCAGCACTTTTGGTTTTTCTTGATCTTCCGTATCCAGCCATGGTGGTTTCTTCTTGTTCCAGCATTTCCTTGTCTTGTGCCTTCTTTTGTACCGATTTGAACTTGTAATAGAATACTAGAACATCTAAATACATTGCATAGATAATTCTAATAAAATCCCCATCTTGATATTCGAAACCAAGGTCTTTTGCTATAGCCGGCCATAAATTATCCATAGTGACACTTTGATAGCCTCCATCCTTCTCGACCATAATGTATAGACTAAGCAAATCTATCTTCCTTCCATCATCCAACTGTGGTGGTATTGCCCGTGAAGTTATTTCCATCTTTTCTTTTAAAAACCAACCCGCCATAGTTTCAAATTTTATTTCTAAGTCATGTTTGTACTTAAACACGAAATCCCGATCATCAATCATATCTAACAGGGCTTGACAGTCAGAGAATTCTTTGAATTCTAACGCCCGTATGATCATAAGACTCCAATCAAAATCATGTTCATTCGAAACATTTAATGTTTCGAAATATGAATTTAAGTAGTCTTGTTTATATTTTTCATTCACATCGTTCAGATTTAAAACTTTCTGTCTTTCTTTCAGCCCCAATTCTTCTTCTTTTGACAAACCAGAAACATCACTTATTGTGTTTAACACGGGTGTAGAGAACATCGGGTAGATTCTACAAGTATCACCACTTTTCTTGACAATGAAACCTTGTAACGTTAGTTGATTCATGCTTAGAACATTTCTATTGAATTCGGGGGTATAAAAAACACTTTGTATCTTTACAGTTTCGTTGTTAGATTTAACATCTACATTTCTTATACCCCGGATGAACAAGAAATCATTTTCACCGGTTTTCGAATCAACACCAATTAAATGCTTAATCCTTTTAAAGACATTAATATTACCGGCGTAATGATGAGAGAACGAGTAACTGACATACCATATGTCATTCCACTGGCCACCATCCGTGCCAGTAACGATCATTTCACCCCGATCTCCTGCATCCATCCCTTGTTTTTGGATTCCGGCATTAACCGCTTGATTAATTAATTGTGTTGCTTCGTCGTTTTCTTTCGATTTGCAGCAATAAATCTGATGCCCTGGCCGGTGACAATAGAAACATAATTTCACCCTTCGTTTGTTTTTCACCCCTTCATGTTGTTCGTCATTACAATGTTGGCATGGTAGTGTTGTAGATGGTATTCTGATTTCTGCAGGGATTCTTGAAGTGGCTCTGATACCACTTTGTTGGAGTTCATTCGAATTCGCAGCGGATAAACAAGAATGTTGCATATCAGAATTCATGATTATGATCGATTTGGGAACTTGAATATGAATGTGATAAGTGAGAACGATTGAACACAAGAGAATGGACAGAAAACTTATGGAAATAATCTGTCTTGGTACCGGAATTGGTTACCGGACAAATCATATTTATACATTAGATTATGGCGGTTTATTTTAGCGGCAATAACTGTCGAATGACAGTTTAAACATTACCCGCTAATTGTTCTTGATCCGCACATAATAATAATATGATAGTGAAGTGCATTTTGCTTGGAAAAGCACATGAATAGAACTTTAAAAGAAACCTAATTACTTATATCCCCAAATGGACATCGACATGCACATATCTAAATTTCATCGAGGTTCTAACGATGTTATAGTGACCTCATTGACAGAGATCTGGTTAACATTAGGCACAATACCTTCAGCAAAAAATGCCGGTTGCTTAGGTGGAGGCAATGCACCATCTTGATCTAACATCAAAGCCACAGATAACATAGTCGGTCTATCCTTCGCATGATGTTGCACACATAAAAGACCAATATGTATTGACCGAAGTACTTCAGACTCGACACAAGACTCACGCATATGTTCACTAAGCAAATCAAGAGCCATACCTTCTTCATAGAGTCTCCATGCCTAAATTAAAAAAGGAAAAGAAATGAACGAAAAGAAATGAACAACTAGTGTCGTCTCGTTTACATACCAAAATTTATTTTGCCAGTTATTATATTAACTTACATGTGCAAGAAGGTTATCCTCATCTTTTTCCTCACGGGAGAATCCTCTATTTGTCTTCCCACTTACAATCTCTAGCACAAGAACCCCAAAACTGAATACATCTGATTTTACAGAAAAAGTTCCGTCTACAGCATACTCTGGTGACATATAACCCCTAAAGAATTATAAAATTTGATCAAACTTATGACTAAATTAAATGTGAATTATATCTCACAAGTTTATGGGGTTATGAATTCTTACAAAGTCCCGACTACCCTCTTCGTGTTTGCTTCGTTTTCTTGATCTCTAAACATTCTAGCGAGACCGAAGTCGGATATCTTTGGATTCATGTTAGCATCCAACAAAATGTTGCTAGCTTTAAGATCTCGAGGAACAATTTTAAACCTTGAATCGTGATGAAGATAAAGAAGCCCTCGAACAATTCCATGGATTATGTGAAAACGATCAGACCAATCTAGTGTTAAACTTCTAATTTTATCTGATAAATATGAATTATTAATATAAGTAAGAAATAGCATTGATAACTAATGAAAACATGGAAAACAAGACTATAATGTAAAAGAGTCATACCAAAAATTAATAAGTCAAGGCTTTTGTTTGGCATGTGTTCGTAAATCAACATTTTTTCATCTCCTTCATTACAGTATCCTAAAAGCTTTACAAGATTTCGATGTTGAAGTTTAGCTATAAATTGAAGTTCATTTTTGAACTCAAAGACCCCTTGTCATGAAGTTTTTAACAGCTTCTTCACCGCTATTTTTCGGCCATCATCCAACACACCCTGTGGATTCACGGGGCAGTACCCGTCAAAAAAGAACTAATATATGTTTCTAGTTCTAACACATTTGTTTAATTACCATGTAAACCGGACCAAAACCACCTTGCCCGAGTTTCTTGTCCTTTGAGAAATCCTCAGTTGACTTTGATATTTCAGCGAGGCTGTTAGTACAGTTCCTGCTGGGTAACTGTCGCTTATCAGTTCTGGTCAACCAAAACAGAAGTCCAAGTTAAAGTCAACGATAATGAAGAATTCAAGACCACATGAAGACCATGCACTGATCAAGGGGGAGTTTGTTAGTGCACTTTGGGTGATAAGTGCATGCTTTCCAATTTGTTAGGGTCTTTATTGTACAAGTCTTGAAACTTAGTCCAAGGTTTATCCTTGGACATTTTGTCCAAGTTTTATGTTTAGGAAAAAGGTCAGGGGTTTATGTTAGGGACAAAAGTCAGGGTTTTTGTGTAGAGTATTTTGTCCGAGTTTTATTTCCTAGTCTATATATATATGTTGTATAGGATTAGGGCAAGGATCAGAAAATCGATCAAGAAAGAAAGCTTTGTGCACCTCTAACAAGATCCCATCAATTCTCCATCACTGTGTGTATTCTAGAGAGAGAGAGGGAGACTATGTGTTAGAGAGAGAAAGCTAGGTTTAGATCTTTGTGATCTAAACCAGCTTGTAGATGATGTATACTCCTTTGGTTTGTGTAATCTGTGATGACTGATTTATCAATAAAGAGTTCATCTTCTACATCTTTCTATCTTTGGTGTTTATTTTGTTCTTCATGTCTTGAATCAAGTGCAATGTTTGATGTTCGTCATCGATCGGGTGCTTTAACAAATAAAATAAGAGGAGGAGAGAGCTCTCTGATTTACCAAATTCTACAAAAAATACTTTTAACCACTAACATAGCGGAATATATGTTTTTTTAATAGTGAATGTCACAATACCCTACTCCTACATTATACCAAATTATATCTAATCTGGCTTTTTGCTCTTCTCCCCAAAAAGCAAGAGTCTCTACCACTGAAACAAAGCTAGAATCGCCGTAGCTATACATTTATATTGCCCACACACATGGATGTGTAGCGCATGAAAAACAAATGGATCGGATAAAAATCTAGTAAGCCAAAGTACATGTTTCAGATTCTAGTTGATCACTAATATAAAAAATCAAGGCAAACTTGTGAAAGCACCGGATCGATGACGAACATCAAACATTGCACTTGATTCAAGACATGAAGAACAATCATATGAACAAGATAGAAATACGTAGAAGATGAATCCTTTATATTGAATCAGTCATCACAGATTACATACCAAAGGAGTAAACATCATCTACAAGCTGGTTTAGATCACAAAGATCTAAACCCTAGCTTTCTCTCACTAACACATAGTCTCTCTGGAGAGGTGCACAAAGCTTCAAGGGTTTATCTTGGTTCTGCCTCTGCCCTAATCCTATACAACACATATATATAGACTAGGGACAAAACTCAGACAAAAACCAAACCCCTGACCAAAGTTCTAGAACAAAACTTGGACAAATTGTCCATGGATAAACCTTGGACTAAGTTTCAAGACTTGTTCAATAAAGACCCTAACAATTGGAAAGCATGCACTTATCACCCAAAGTGCACTAACAAACTCCCCCTTGATCAGTGCATGGTCTTCATGTGGTCTTGAATTCTTCATTATCGTTGACTTTAACTTGGACTTCTGCTTTGGTTGACCAGAACTGATAAGCGACACTTACCCTGCAGGAACTGCACTTACAGTCTCCCCCTTAACTGTTGCTATCAGTTCTATCTGACATTGATATTTTCAGTCACCGGATACTGCACTTACAGACTCCCCCTTGACTGATGATATCATGCATGCTTTCAACTTTAGCTGAGACTTGATCTTTTAGGTAGAGCACAGCGATGTTCAACCCTTCTAATTAAAGACTTGTTGACGATCACTTAAGGCCGCTTTGAGAAACCCGAAGCATCCAACACCAGACGTTGTAGATCCTCCCCCTCAAACTACTCCCGAATCAAGTTAACGCGAACCGACCTACAACCACATGTAGGAATATCGCTCGATACATTAATCTTCAAACCTAACCGGTAGCAGAAAGAAACATTGGATTTCCAATGCCCAACCTTGAACACTTCAAATTTCGCAAAGACATGAAGCTCAGTTCGATAAGTTAATAACAAACTGAACTTTGTAAAAGTACATCCACCATCTTGATCAGAGTCTTCAACCGAGTGTCTGAAATCATTTCATCTCGAATCTTCAAGATCCAATCTCGTATCTTCACGAATCCACCAATTACCCGATGACTTTCGTCTCCAATCTCCCCCTCAATGTAAGAACCCCTATTTCGAGAATCCGATCAGTCACCAACTTGGAAGAGAGATCAAGAAGACTAATCATCTCTACTCTAACCGGCATACGATAAAGGCTTGACCTTCAACTAGTTGCCAAAAGAACAATTTGCTTCATCACGTCAACACTTGATTAAACCTCGAACAAACTTGACAAAACTCAATCATACACTAGCTCTAGCTTGCTTCATGTTATAAACACTTCGCCACCGGTAAGATTAACACTAAGTTAATCTCAAGGATAGTAAACATGAACGTGTTTCGATGTAGCACCACGAGCTTTTCGTTTACAAAGAAAACAGGAATTTCAAAAATTTTTACTCCCCCTTTTTCTTTGTAAACAATACAAAATTCCAAGCAAGTCGTATTCTCTTCGCACCACAAATCAACGAGCCAAACAACTGTCCGTTATAAAGCTCGTTCAAACAAACCGATTTCAACGAATTCGCAGCCGCGCCAACACCAATCGGCTCGGCTGAGCCGTCGTTAACATATCGTAGCCGCTTAACCGAAAGCTCCTCAAGTGAATAACTGTATTCAAGCAGCGCGTTGATCCCTTTCGCTCCAAACAAACAAGTCTCCACCGACCGTAAACACTGCTCCCTCGTCTCCTCTCGCTGGCTCCTCGTCGAAGGTCACATAACTCGGAACAAGGAGAAAATCAGAGACACACACAAAACTCTCAAGACTCGGAGCCTGTTTTAAAAATCGGAGACTGTTTCTAGATCAGAACTCGGAACAACCGAACTTCAAAACTCGGACCTGTTTGACTGTTTAAACTCAAAAACTCGGACAACAAAACTCGGAGTATATTGAACCTTTTTCGACTGTTTTAAAAGAACTCGGACTCGGAACAAATAAAACACTCAGAACAAACAGTCGTAAGGACAAACATCGGAGTGTTAACTTGTTTCAAAACTCGGACATTGTGATACTCGGACAACAAAAAGTAAAGAAAACTCGAAAAAACTACTAGGAACATCAGATGTTGAACAGTTTAAAAAAGTTGGAACAAATACCGAAACTCAGACTCTTGATAAACTCGGAGTACAGACTTTTAACTACTCTAAAACTCAGAATACATAATCAATCAAAACATCGGAACCACAAAACTCGGACTTTTAAGAACATAACTCAGAACTAATACTAATAAGAAAACTGAGAGTTCTGAAGTTGTGTCCGAGTTTTCTTGATGAATAAGAACTCGGACTAATAAGAACTAGGACATAAAACTCAGAACTATCGAAGTTGTGTCCGAGTTTTCTTGATGAATCAGAACTCGGGCAAGTAAAACTCCACAAAGAGATTCTAAAACTAACAAAGAAACTCAGACTTAATGTAAAACTCGGACCTGAATGGAGATTTTAAAACTAACAAAGAAACTCAGACTTTAAAACTCAGACTTTATAGAAATATGAAGAAAACTCGGACTCAATGGAAATATGAAGAAAACTCGGACTCAATGGAATATAAGGAAACTCGGATAAAAAGACATAGGCTCAAACTCGGACCTAGTACTTAAACTCAGACCAAAGGAGGTTCTAAAACTCTGACCCTTGTTTCCAAAACTCTGACCTTTTGTAGTTTCCAAACCTCTGACCTTTGTTTCCAAAACTCTGACCTTTTGTAGTTTTCAAACCTCTGACCTTTTTGAAGTTTCCAAAACTCTGACCTTTTGAAGGTTATAAAACTCTGACCTTTTTGGAGATTCTAAAACTCGGACCTACCAACCTCTAAAGTTGAAACCTCTGAACTATTCATAATTCCAAATTGTAAAGCTCGGACAAGCTTCAGTAATTAGTCTCCGGACTATCTCCCCAGTGTGACTTCACACTGGTTCAAAAACCCCGGAAACACAAACATAGAGTTTTAAACTCAGACAATCCTTTTTGGATCAAAACCCTAGATCTCCAAAAACCCAGCAGTTCTCTCCAACACAGATCGAATATCTTCATATCTGGACCAAAATCTTCACATCTTCAAGATGTTTGGCGGAAACAAACATCAAATCAAGAGCAATGGTGATTCGGAAGGCGGTTAGACCATTCCAAATCGGTAACCATGCTCTGATACCACTGTGAAAGCACCGGATCGATGACGAACATCAAACATTGCACTTGATTCAAGACATGAAAAACAATCATATGAACAAGATAGAAATACGTAGAAGATGAATCCTTTATATTGAATCAGTCATCACAGATTACATACCAAAGGAGTAAACATCATCTACAAGCTGGTTTAGATCACAAAGATCTAAACCCTAGCTTTCTCTCACTAACACATAGTCTCTCTGGAGAGGTGCACAAAGCTTCAAGGGTTTATCTTGGTTCTGCCTCTGCCCTACTCCTATACAACACATATATATAGACTAGGGACAAAACTCAGACAAAAACCAAACCCCTGACCAAAGTTCTAGACCAAAACTTGGACAAATTGTCCATGGATAAACCTTGGACTAAGTTTCAAGACTTGTTCAATAAAGACCCTAACAATTGGAAAGCATGCACTTATCACCCAAAGTGCACTAACAAACTCCCCCTTGATCAGTGCATGGTCTTCATGTGGTCTTGAATTCTTCATTATCGTTGACTTTAACTTGGACTTCTGCTTTGGTTGACCAGAACTGATAAGCGACAGTTACCCTGCAGGAACTGCACTTACAAAACTTTTTTTTTTTTCAAATTCAGGCGATTTTCCCAAACCGTATTTCTTTTGTCAACATATTAACTTTGTTGTTTTTACAAATAAAAGTCACTTGTTTTGAAACAAAGTATCCATACCTGGTGTTTTCCCTATGTATCTTCTCTTCTTGCTCCAAGCATACACGATTGCTAAAATCACGATCACCGTGACCAAACATGCTGAGATCAACATCGCAACTATGATTATTTCCCGCTTTTTATTGGAACTAGATTTGGAGCTAGATTCTGGGACTGATAGAGTAACAAATCATAAAGAAAACAAGTTAAAAACTAAACTATATATGAAAGTACGCAACCATTAAAATCAAAGAATCCATATGAAAATACGCTTACTTGTTATGTCCGACTGTGCCATTCTTACGTATAGATCTTGGCTTTCTTCAACAGTTCTAACATCAACTAAATCATCAAACCACAACAAACATCCGCTTCCTCCGTTTGTGATAAATATATTTGCATACGCCATACACGAGCAATTGCTCTTGCACCACGAACGCCGAGTATCTGGAAGTTTAATGTTTTTAAATACTTGAAAACCATCCCCGCCGTTTGGGCAATCTAAGGGTGTTCTACGCCGACACCCGCTTGACCACTCAGATGCACTCCATTCGTCTAGTTTTCGTGGTTCAAACCCTTCCATACAACTGCAAGAAGGTGAGTTGTGCGGGTTGCACCTTCCATTTGGACCACATAGCCCAAATCGGGTACATATATCGATAAGTTCTTGCCAGGCTGTGGACCACTGCTGGGTTCGAACAATCCAGTTCGATCGAAAGAAGAAACCATCAGGATCTACGTGGATACGTGCGATAAATGAATTGTTAACAACTGTGTACGTGTAATACACCTCTTTATCATCGAAAACAAAATTGTGTTTGAGTAGGGAGCTCGATGTATGGTTAGGCAATCCGTTGAACGTATTACCGTTCCACGGTCCGTATCTGGTTAGCGGAACAGACCCGTGGTCTTCGATCAACTGAGGAAACCCATTGGTATCCATGAAGCCGACGAAATCACCTGGTGAAGGATCGTCGAGGCTCTTCCACGGCCTCCACCGCCTATCTAGTCCGGTGACTAGGTCCTTCCCGAATTTCATACCGGGAAGGAACGTGTCTCCAGGATAATCAAAACTTTGCCATACGAAACTTTCCTCACCATATCTCCTCACAACCAGATTTCCCGAGTCTAAAAGTTGTGCCACGGGATTTGTAGTCGTGGGAGATACTAGGCTAGTGTTCGAGGACCAAACAACAGTGTTGTTGCTACCAGCGATAACCAATAAGGATCCGTTGGTGCCAACTCTAAACACACCAGACGAATCTGTTATTGGTGTTTCTCTCTTAGCAACCCACACCACTGTCTGTGGAGATATGTTCTTATACCATATCCCCAAAAACCGCTTAGTGGACTTTCCGGGGCTAAAAAACCCTAGTTCGTATATTTCACCAGCAGAAACAAGGGTATCTCCATCTCGAATGACTTGATCAACTGTCATGGTGTCCTGTATGGTACAGGTTGCCAAAATGGAAAACAGTACACCAAAGAGTAAGATCTTGTCCATTGATGTTCTATTGTGTTTTGTGTAACATCATTCAGAATTTATAGAACTTTCAAAACAAGGTTGTGCATGTGTGTGATAGGAGTGGAAACACTAGATGGGTTGACGCACTGTGGGTCCTTAGGGTTCCAGTTAACTTGCTTGTTACGTGGAGGACCAGAGGTAAACGAGGCTAGGCTAGAACATTTGTATTTTTGTACGTAGCACTTTATTATTATATATGTCGTCTACTTAAAAGAATCGGTCATAAAACTCTTGATAGAGATTAATGATACCTGATTAACAAAAAAAAAATTTGTTGTTTTTCAAGAATTTGAATAATAATATTCTCTACTTTATGGTCCTTGTACCATACAAAATCTTAAATTGCCGTGTAAAATGAAAAAACTGAAAGAAGAGTAAGGTGATGCATTATATTTAAATAAAGGAAACTATAAAAAATCATATAAAATTATAAACTTCACATTGATTAGACTTATTTAGTGTGGGTGTTTCACAAACCTTTACAAACCGTCATCACAACTTCACATTAGGTTTTCAAACTTTTCTAAAAAACCTTTACTTTATCTATAATGTATAAACCTTCACACACCATATTAAATATTAAAGAGTTAATTGCCTGGATGGTCCATGTGGTTTGCCGTTTTTTCACATTTAGTCTCCACCTTTTCATAATAGCATGTTTGTTCCCTGTGATTTGCTCGTTTGTTACTCGTATGATCCCTACACTAGATGAGAGTTAAATTATTCAGTTAAGTGAATATAAAGTTACATAAATACCCTTACCAATAAAAATAAAAATTAAACATTAAAAAAGAAATTTTATTAAACTCATGTGCCCCCCCCCCCCCCCCCTTCTTCTTCCTTCCAAATAAACCACCACCTGCAAGTCTGCAACCGTATATCACTACTAGAAAATTGCTACTATTCCTACCAAAATTTCCTACACATTTCCTACGAACGAAAATGGTGACACTTTTCCCACGAAATTCCGACGAACAAGAAAGGGTCTTAGTTTTGTGACAAAAAACCACAAATTGTTATGCGTAGGAAAAGTGTCAGAAATTTCCCACGGATTTCCGACGGAATTCGTTTTCATTTTAACTATTAGTCGGAAATTCGTAGGAATCGGTATGCGTAAGAAATGTGTTGGAAATTTTAGACGGAATTCCGACAGAATTCGTTTTTATTTTAACGGTTAGTAGGAAATGCGTAGAAATCCAATTTATCGTAAAAAAAAATATTCATAATAAACAAAATTAACGATATTAAAATATAAATTTTATTATCTAATAAATATATATGTTATTTCTAAATTGATTTCATAGGATGTGTGTTGGAAATTCCGACAGATTACTCAAGGAATGTATAATTTTTTTTGTAATACACATATATGTTATTTTTAAAAAACGTTTATATATATCCGTAGGAAATGTGTAGGAAAATACTGACGCAATTCCTACGATATTCATTTTCATTTTAATCATTAGTAGCAAATGCGTCGGAATCCAATTTATCATAAAAATATATTTATAATAAATAAAATTAACGATATTAAAATATAAATTTTTATTATTTATTAAAAATATATGTCATTTCTAAATTAATTCCGTAGCAAGTGTGTTGGAATTCCGACAGATTACTCACGGAATGGATAATTTTTTTTTTGTAATACACATATATGTTATTTTTAAATCAAATTTATATATATCTGTAGGAAATGTGTAGGAAAATACTGACGCAATTCCTACGAAATACGTTTCCTTTTAACAATTCGTCAAAAATCCGTAGGAAAATAATGAATGTAATAGTTCTGTAGAAAAATCGTAGGAATCCATACAGGCCTTAATACGGTCTATTAGAGCATGTTTGACTTGCAATTGTTCGTTATGATATAATATCACTCAATACAAAGTGGTATAACCCTTCAACGTCGAATGTTACATTATAAAGGCCTTAATTGGGCCATTAAGATATATCAACGCCCACACGGTCTATTAGGGATTGTATGACTTGTTAGTGTCCATTACGATACAAGATCATTCAACATTACATGATATAACCCTCCAACATCGAATGTTACATAATAAAGACCTTAACCGACCATTAAGATATATCAAGGCCCAACACGCTCTATTAGGGCATATATGACTTGTAATATTTTGTTACGATATAATAGCACTCAATACAACGTGATGTAATCCTTCAACATCGAATGTTACATAATGAAGGTCTTAATGGGCTTTTAAGATATATCAAGGCCCAACATGGTTTATTAGGGCATGTATAACTTGTAAATATTCGTTACGATATAATAGCACTCAATACAACGTGTTGTAACCCTCCAACATCGAATGTTACATAATAAAGGCCTGAACGAGCCATTAAGTTATATCGAGGCTTAACACAGTCTATTAGGGCATGCATGACTTGTAATTGTTCGTTACGATATAATATCACTCAATACAACGTGGTATAACCCTTCAATGTAAAATTTTACATAATAAAGGCCTTAATTGGGCCATTAAGATATATCAATGCCCACACGGTTTATTAGGGCTTGTATGACCTGTTCGTGTCCATTACGATACAAGATTACTCAACATGACATGGTATAAACCTTCAACATCGAAAATTACATAATAAAGGCCTTAACGGGCCATTAAGATATATCAAGGCCTAATACGTTCTATTAGGGCATATATGACATGTAATATTTTGTTACGATATAATAGCACCCAATACAACGTGATGTAATCCTTCAACATCGAATGTTACATAATGAAGGTCTTAATGGGCTTTTAAGATATATCAAGGCCCAACATGGTTTATTAGGGCATGTATAACTTGTAAATCTTCGTTACAATATAATAGCACTCAATACAACATGTTGTAACCCTCCAACATCGAATGTTACATAATAAAGGCCAGAGCGAGCCATTAAGTTATATCGACGCTTAACACAGTCTATTAGGGCATGCATGACTTGTAATTATTCGTTGCGATATAATATAACTCAATACAACGTGGTATAACCCTTCAATGTCGAATTTTACATAATAAAGGCCTTAATTGGGCCATTAAGATATATCAAGGCCCACACGGTCTATTAGGGCTTGTATGACCTGTTCGTGTCTATTACGATACAAGATTACTCAACATCACATGATATAACCCTTCAACATCGAATATTACATAATAAAGGCCTTAACGGGCCCTTAAGATATATCAAGGCCCAACATGTTCTATTAGGGCATATATGACTTTTAATATTTTGTTACGATATAATAGCATTCAATACAAAGTGATGTAATCCTTCAACATCGAATGTTACATAATGATGGTCTTAATGGGATTTTAAGATATATCAAGGCCCAACATGGTTTATTAGGGCACGCATGACTTGTAATAACACTCAATACAATGTGAAGTAACCCTTGAACATCCAAAGTTACCTAATAAAGGCCTTAACTGTGACAACCAGTAAATTACGTCTTTTAATTACGTGATTAACAAACGTTTAAGACAATAATAAATAGTGTTTAAGGCACAAATTAATTTAATTAGGCTTTTGGAATGCCTAGGAACGCCCATCTAAATTTACAGTGCGCGTATGGTGATTTTCGGGAAATCTGCTGAGCGTTAAGCGGTAACGAACTGACAACAGACAAAATACTGACAACGCCGACAAATACAAAGTTGATACATATAACTTATACATATGAATGTGGTTTTGCGAAAATATCATGCTTTCGAAAAGCACAAAACGCAAACGTGAACGGAAAACGCGGAAACAATAACACACCGACAATCAACAACAAAATGGAAGCATCGGACTCGATTTATGTCTCGATATTAATACAATACGATATATTTGGCTTCGTTTTCAAATTTTAATGTTCGTAGTTTAAATCGGATCGAAAAATGAACAAGAAACGACAACCGAAGTGTTTGACGCGATTTAACGCGACCGACGAGCATACGCGTCTATTAACGACTTACAACGTAATTTTAAGTGTATTTGACCAAAAAATAATATTCTACGACATTTTATGACAATCAGGAGTGAAAAAGGGTTTCAGAAATGTGATTGGACCGCTCAAAACAACTAGAACTGCGCTAACGGGCCGGGCCGCCGGGCCCAAACCCACTTATTTACCCTAGCTATATAAGGCACCTTAATTTTTTTTCTTTTTCTTCATTCGAACCCTACTCTAAAACTCATATGCAGCCGACACACACTTACCTCTCCCTCTCTCTAAAATAATTTCCCTTTCTTCTTCATTCTCTCCTCTCTAAAACAAAACCCTAGCCCCTTACCCCTCAAGACTCACACCCCTCGTCTCTCTCTGATTCGGCTCCGGCAACCGGAGAAGCTCCGTCCGGCGACGGTTTGGGTTTATGGCGGCGATAACATGGAGGAGTGAGAGAGAGTTAGAAGGAGAGAAGTGACGGAGCGAGAGAGAAAAGGGCGACGGCGACTGACGGCGGAGCCGTCAGTCCGACGAGTAGCAGCGGCAACGATAACCTCCAGGTAAGCTTTGAACACCTATCTTGATTTTTTTTCGATCGGTAAATGGTTTCCGTTAAGGTTTCATCTTCTGATTAATAACTAATAGTTGATCGATTTTAGTAGATGCCTTAGATCATAATTGGAGCACTAAATCAGATTTGATGTAGGGTGGCTATGAATCAAAGCACTTCAAAAGTTTATAGTAAAGCTTTAATTTGAGATTACAGAGAGAAAGAGGGAAATAGATGAAATGCAGATATTACGTTTTAGGGTTTGATAGGTGTGTTAGGGTTATTTGTGAGTGTAATCTAGTGAGTTGGGCTAAAGCCTAATATGTTTTAAAATGATTGAAATGGTCCACAAGATTAGTTGGGATTTAAGGGTCTGTTTCAATAGACTGAATAAGATATCTGATAACTGATATGATAGTAATGTTTGAATTTTATAATTATGGTATAAGTGAAAACAATGATTGGATTGTTTGGACTTGTTTCCTTGCTTCATAAAAATCCAAATCGAAGCATCAAGCATTAATATAAAGAAAACATAAGAAAAATGAAGTCAAAGGTTTTTACACATGTTTGCTTAATGCGGCAGAAGATACAAGTGTGAAGACTAAGGTTTTTACATTGTCATGAAACTGCAATCTTGTTGTATGATTTAAATTTACTCTTGCTTATTAAACATTTTTAATTTATGTGTAACTAACTTTGATAAATATAATTAGCTATATATTAGAGTTCTTTCTTAAGTTTTAAGAACAAAGTAATATTTATTTTCATTTTCTCGTGTAACTAACTTTGATAAATATAATTAGCTATAAATTAGAATTCTTTCTTAGCAGCATTGGTAGCACCTGGCCTTGGAATGGTTTTTACATAGTTATTTTTAACAGGTAGCTACAGTCCTGGATTAAGTCGAGGAAACGCTCTCTCACGACAATAGTTCAGATCATTGGCCGAAGACCCCAGCTCCAAAAACAAGTACAATCTTGTCTTCTTCTCCATTGCCAGCTGGCAGTCATGCAGCCACCCCTGTTGCTGCTGCTGCATCATCAATCCTTACAGGTAATGCGCTTTTAAAGATAGAAAACAATTTGATAATGATATGTTATCTTGGATGCTAATTTTAAGTTGTTAAAACTCTACATGCTATATTAAAGAATTGCACCGAAGCTGTAAAGGATTCGCGCATGCTGGATTTTGGAGGAGCATCGATTAGCATTCATTAGTGAATAATGACGATTTTGTAATTTAAACGTGCTTCGAATTTATGTTATTTGTTTTTGTTAAATTTATGTACCGAATCATATTTATCATTATGCATTTTTCAGCAAGAAAAAGCAAGTATTTTTTGTTTTTTTAGTTGTTTTTAAATGTATCCGTAGGAAACATGTAGGAAAAAAATAAACAGGTTTCGTCACATTCCGTTGGAATTGTGTTTGAAACAACGATAAATTCGTAGGAAATGTGTGGGAAAAAAATAATACATTCTGTTGGAATTGCGTAGGAAAAAAACTAATTTTGTAGAAATTGTGTAGGAATCAAGAACACATTTCGTTGAAATAGTGTAGGAAAAAAAGTATTTCCGTAGGAACTATGTAGGAAAAACGAATACATTCCGTTGGAATTGTTAGGAAGAAAAAAAAAATTCCGTAGGAATTGTGTAACAAAAATAAAATATATAAAATATATTTAATAAAAATAAATATATTTGATTTAAACACAAAATTTTAAAAAAGTAATGTTTCGTGGGAAATGCGTTGGAAAATTAAGAAAATTAATTCCGTGAGAAATGTGTAGGAGAATTCTAACGAAACATTTGTGTGGGAAATGAGTAGGAGAATTTGTAGGAAATGCGCCAGAAAAAAATTACCCACGAGCAAAATTTCCACAGCCCATTTTCGTGGGAAATCTGTGGGTAAACGCAGTTACCCACGGATTTCCCACGGAAATTGATGTGGGAATAGTAGCAGTTTTCTAGTAGTGTATCACCACCACACTTCAGCCATTATCACCATAACACCACCGTTCCCACCATAGCCCATCAAAATCACCTAACCATCATCTGTTTCGCCCATCAAAATCACCTACCATCATCTGTTTCAAGACTTCAAACCTCACCCTAATCGTCACCGATTACCACCTTCTCCCTCCCTTCGTTTGAATCCATAATCAACAGTCCAACAACAATCACCATACCTGACAAAATCACCACCGTCGCAACCAGCAGACTACCTCATCAACACCGATTACCTAATAGACTACCTTTTCTACCAGACTGCCAGACCACCTCTTGTAGCGACCACCACCACTAACAAGTAAGGGTGTTCATGAGCCGATCTGATCCGATCGAGGGTCTGCTCGTGCTCGGATTGAATTACAACCGATCCGATCCGATCGGATCAAATTTGCAAAACCGAGCACAAAAGTGATGCTCATGCTCGGATTGAATTTGAATCGAGTGGATCGTCTTCGCTCAGTTGCTCGTTTTTGTAAAATCCTAACTAAAATCGAGTGGATCGTTTTCGCTCGGTTTCATTCGATTGAATTATAAGGCTGCATTCAACAAAAACAAATCCTAACTTTATTAAAACATGTCCAACAACTTACTAACAAAAGCAATACATAACTAAAATCATGATATTTGATATATGATTGTGTGGCAGACTCGCATCGGCGATATGCAGATGAGATCGAACAATCAGATTATGACATTGTTTTAGGAATTTGGAATTTAGGGTTAGATTTTGGTGTGTGGCAGCGGCGATATGCAGATGGAACGTTTGAACAATCAGTTTATGACTATGTGATTGTTTTAGGAATTAGAGATTTAGGGTTAGATTTTGGTATTAACTATTAAGTTGGGCTAGTATATTTTTAGGCTTTTATTCTTTAAAATCTATAATATATGTATATACATATTGTGACAACCCTCACTAAACCAGGTATCCGTACGACTTAATTAATAATTAATTACTTCTTAATTACTGTGCTTACTTGAACTTGTGGATAAACTGCTACTTGAATGCTGATACATGTACTTACTTGCATCATACTTTACTTGCTGTCACTCCATGTTTTGCTTACAGCACCTTTGTGACAACCTTGATGCACCAAAAGCACAGTAGCATAATGAACGGATAACCTATTAAACGTGCTGTCATAACTAGCACCAGGCAGGTACTGCCTCTAAGGCCTGTAAGAGCCTGAGATAGTTTGCTACACTAGTGGTGAGTGTAGGGATATATGGGTTGTAGAACTGCGTCACTAGGAATGAGATTACAGTGACCGGATGTGCCTAAAACGTACTTTAAGTACAAAATTCAACACTTTAATTAAAATTCAGCATCTAGCTAACTAATAAGTGCCAAAACATGAGAAAAACATTACTAGACAATTTCCAAAGTGTCGGGAATAAGTTGGGTCACTAGAAATAGTAGTAACGACACTTTAAAGCTTTGTTAAGCGCTTTAACGGATTATTATCCAACCGAACAACCGGACTTTACCCGGAACATAAAAATATTGCCATTCACATTGTTTTTCTTTTTCTTAACCAATTAGGGTCCCCGGATACCCTAACACCCGTCACAATGCATAACATGCTAGTAAATGGTTACACCTTCTAATTACTTAACTAAATGGCTAACTAATGGTTGAAATGGAACCGGATAACCCCCCCCCCCCCCCTCAACCGAACTCGTCCCCTAGGGGGACACCCTTGTCCTTTGTTGATTATAATAATCTTATGTGTTTAATATCTAGTAGACACTAAAACCATTGGTTAATTGTGAAAGGTTTTGTCTATAAGTAACCATCTTAAACCATCATGTTCATTTCATCACAACACTTAACCACAAAACACTCTCTCCCTCTCTCTTGGTTCTCGGCCGAACACCACCCACAACCATCCATCCATTTTCGATTTCCTTTAACCCATTCCAAGTGCATACAAGTGTTAAGGATCTCATACAAAGGAGCTCGGTGCATTCGGAACGCGAAGGACCTCACCTCATTGCTTTTACCCACTCGATTTTCGACTAGTTTCTTCCCTAGCCTCGAGCTAGTAGTAAGTGACTTCAAACACACTCTTGATCTATTCTAAAGTGGTTAATATGAACTTTGTCGGGTGAAAATCATGAACATACTAAATCACATACTAAAAGTTTACAAGAATGAGAAATAAGTTGGATAAAAGCTATAGAGTTGTGTAAAACTTGTAAGACTTGTTTTGTTGTGATTATTTAGTGTTGATCTATGATTGTAGTAGCTCGGATCATCATCTAACCCGGATTAGTCATGATCAAGAATCATGGCATAGAGTTTGTTTAAGTGTACAAAGGGGTTAAATGATGAACACTACTACACATTAAGCATGAACTTGTGTAAAATCAATATTTCTTATGAAATAGAGTTGTAAACTAGTAGATCTACGGATCTACAAGCGGTATTTTCAAAGGACCAAGTGTCAAGGAAATCTTATTTTCTAAAACCGGATTTTACTTGAACAAGAGTGATTTTTGTAAACACACAAGTGTGTAGACACTTGTGTAACACAAAGTTTTGACAAGAGAACTATTTTTGTAAATGTTGACAAGAAGTTGTAAAGATGTAACTTCTTTAAAAGCAAGATTTTCAAGAAACCAAATTGATCTATACAAAAATCCACTAAAAATAATGGAAAGATACTACATATTTTGGAAAAACCACAAGTTCATGTATTTCTGTGATTATATCTATTTTAACTAGTTGAATATTGTTTATTGTTGATTGAGGAAATTGTTGATTTGGATTTTAAAAGAAAATGATACGCTTGAAAGCGTGGCCACCTCCAGTTACAGGGGAAACTCTGGCGAAATTTTTCCAAAAACCTAACACTTGAAAATATTTTCATCACAAGTGTTAGAAATACATTTTTAACTTGTTTTCAAGGACGCAAATTTCGCCATGATTCTGTTTACAAAATTTCTAAGTGTCGGAGGTGGGATTTTCACAAAATAAAACCTGAAATATATATATTTAGAATATATGTTTTTCATAACAACACTTGTGAATTTCTATGATTATTTTGTGAACTATACAAATATTATTTTTAGGGTAAAAATAATATTACCGAATGTTAACGATTCAAAAAATAATACAAACACCTTCATAATAAATAATAAGTTACAACGGTATAATTATTACCACCTGATCTTTAAAACGTAACTTACGCATTTTAAGAAAATATTTATGAGCGCGTGTTTTTGGCAAAGTATTATTTTGGGAAGAATATTTATATTTTGAAGTAAGAAATAAAATATATTAAGTGAGACTTAATAATGTATTTCGAATTTTACGAACACGCATGTATTAAATCCCCCATCCTTGGGAAGGAGAATAATTACCAAGTATTTACAAAAATATAAACACCAAATAGTTGTCTAACTATTTCCCAAAAACTTAAACCCTAAGCTAAGGCACGGCCGTCCGTCTAATAGATTTAGTACGTGTAGGTCGTCGCACAGTTGCTTGATCAGGAGATATACTTGGTAGAGACGCACCACTGTGAGTTCATGTCCCCCTTTTCTCTAACTGTTTTCAGTTTTCTAAACTGAGGGGTGGAAATACATGTTACTATGATTACGAATAATTCTTACATGGTATGGTTAGCGTAAGGAGGGTTATTATTCAGATCATGTGAGTGGGTAGGCGGAAACTTGAGGCCATTAATCCTCAAGGTAGGACCGAGGGGCAGGAGCGGTAGATCTATCTGGGTGTAGCGAGCCCAGCCCCAGGCTCAAACAGAACGGACCTCGGGGTGACTTTGTACCCAACGCATAAATCAGCTAGGTTTGAGTCTTCCTACTTGCACTTCACACATATCAATGGCTTTGCAAACCATTGGTGATCTCTTTTTCCTTATTTGCTACATACCAGGGTTTTTATACATACAAAGGTTTATTTACTCACTCACACATGAACTCGCCTAACATTATTGTTGATTTTTCAACTTACATGTATTTCAGGGAATTAAAGGATCTGGCGCGGTATGACACGTTTTCCCGCTGCATTAGTCTCGAGGTCATCCGAGTTTAAGGGATGTGACTTTTTCCTGGACGAGTCACAGTTCTTAAACTGTGTTTATTTCTTGTTGGTGTTGTGTCTTTTGAACACTGTTTATGTTTGTTAGTATGTGATATCCGTTAAGACAATGTTGTGGTTCTTTACTCTTCAAACTTATTTTAATGGATGATCTTGCATGGTTTTTATTTCATATAGCTTGTTATGATTAAGCTATGGTATTAAGAAGTCACACCAAAATAACCACGCTTCCGCAAAGCCAGGGTGTGACACATATATATATATATTATTTAATAAAAATAATTCAAGCGAAACCAAGCGATCGACGAGCGAGCGGGCCTTTGCTCATGCTTGGATTAAATTTGAATCAAACCGATCCGAGCGTCTCATTTACAAACTGAGCGGAAATCGAACGAGCATTTTTCGGGCATTTTTTGAGTGATCGTCGAGTGATCCTAGATCGTTGAGCAGTTTGGACAACTCTACTAACAAGCTCCGGCAGCCAACACAACACCACATCTATACCTTCCATGAATCTAGCTCCGGCACCGGAAACAATGACTTGGAAAGCTGATATTCTGAACCTTCCATGAATCTAGCTCCTGACTCAATTGAATACGTAGCTGATATCCTGAATCACAGTCATCAATACTATCCATCTATTCCTCCGATTTGTTTAAAAAAATCTTTTTAATTGACGCACGTAGCTATGGTGGAGTAGGTTGATGTTGATCCGGAACGCCTCATATGTAGTCAATTATGTTAGCCGGAAAAACGCCTATAGCTATGGTAGTAATGATGCTCGGAGCTTGGCCGGAGAAGAAAGCAGGGTGGCAGGGGTGGGTTGGGTTGGGCTTGCGTTTAAGTAATTATATATTATATTTAAATTAAAAAGGTGGGGTCGACTTTAGTTATTAAACAATAAAATATATTTGTTTTAATGTTTTTAGGTTATTATTTTTTATAGCGAGGGTAGTTTAGTCATTTCACACCAATTTAACTGGAAAAACTAATTGTTATCCACTGAGGGAAACATACGAGCAACACAAGCGAGCAAACCACATGGAACAAACATGCTATTTTAAAAAGGTGAGGACTAAACGTGAAAAAATGGCAAACCACAGGGACTATCCGAGCAATTAACTCAATATTAAATATACTTCAACTATATAGGGGAAGGATAAATGAAAACTCAATTGAGTTGAAAAAACTGAAGAAACCCTTGTAAAAACCCTATGTAACATTTTTATTTTTTTCTAAAAAAAATAGGGAATATAACTTGCATATATTTTAACATTTTTGTGAAAAATAAAAATAAAAACATGCTGAGTAGTTTTTTTTTAAGTTAAAAATTCCATGTTACATTATACACATGTCAAAAAAAAAATATAACATACAGATTTTGAACATTTAAAAAAAAAAACTAGCCGGAGCTTTTTACACTTTTTTATAAAAATGTTCAAAAATATATATATATATATATGTGTATATATATATATATATGTATATCATATATGTATATATATGTGTGTGTGTGTGTGTTACATTCCTTATTTTTTTTAAAAAATGGTTTTCTTGAGTTTTTTCAACTCAAGTGAGTTTTCTTCCTCTACTTCATATATATATATATATATATATAGGGAGCCGCTAAAATGAAAACCACCTACAGTTGTAAGAACTACGAGAACCACTCTCAACCAATCATAATATGACAACCCAAAGGGTATTTTGGTTATTTAACCCAAATGTCAAATCCCTCATCTCTCTTCATTTAAATCACTTAATTTTTAATTAACTCTCTCCTCTCTCATTTAAATCTCATCTCTCTGTCTCTTTTTGAGCAAATTTTGAAATCCTCTAATCTGGATCTCAACTAAACAAGATAGAGAGCATATTGTAAACCCTAGCCCCCCAACTAAACAAAACACACACATAACTTGCATTTTATAGAAAGAAAGATAGAGAGCCCAAGGAGAGAGAGAGTCGAGATGCAGGCTGGTGGTTTCTGGCCACTTGGTTACGAAGGTGCCACATCAGCGGCTTATGGCGGCGGCGATAGGGCGTGGAGCAGTGATGGTGAGGCTTTGATGGCGGCGGTAGTTCAGGTATGGTGGTGTTGGTGTCACCGACGACCAACGCCGTTCACGGCGGCGGAGTTGTGGTGGTGGTGGGTTTCAAGTCGGCGATAGGCGGTGTTGTGGTGGTGGTGGGTTTTGACGGCGAAGGCGGTGAGGGTTTGAGCTATGACGTGATTTGTGTTTGGGTTTTGCGTGAGCTGATGTCGCCGGTAACCCCTCAGATCAAGACTCGCATTTCCTTTTTTCTTCATGGATTTTGTGGTGGTGGCGAGGGTTTGAGCAATGACGTTGATGGTGACGACGGCAGCCGGCCGGCGCCGGAGCTGCACCGGAGACGATTGCAGTAGAGGTGAGTGTGTTTGGTTCAAGTTCGGCTAAGATTTGGTGCTCAGATTCTGATGTGGTTTGAGTTTTGGTTCGTGTTAGGTTTAGGTTCACTTCAGATTTTGTCAGGTTGTCGGCTCGGTTTCGGGTCTCGGTCAAAGCTGGTCAGCCACGATTCGGGTGTGGTTCGACGGGTCGGATTGTGGTTCGTAACAATTTGGGTCAACTAGTCAAACCCAGTCAACTCGGTTCGATGTCGGGTCAACTCAGTCAACTGCAGTCAAAGGCTCGGTCAACGAACGTCAAAGTCAGTCAACTGGTCAAAGCCAGTCAACCACGGTCAAAACCAGGGGAAACTCTGCCCGATTTTCGAAAAATCCGTTATACATAAACTTAAAACGTAAAACGTAAAAATTTTAACGTAAAACAATAAAATTTTTACGTAAAACGTAAACTTTTAAGTAAAAACTTTTTAACGTAAAACGTAAACATAAAACGTAAAACGTAAACTTTTTAACGTAAAACGTAAACGTTTTAACGTAAAACGTAAAGCGTTAACTTTTTAACGTAAAACGTAAAATGTAAACTTTTTAACGTAAAATGTAAAACGAAAACTTTTATGTAAAAACTTTTAAACATAAAACTTTTAAACATAAAACTTTTTTATGTAAAAACTTTTTGACGTAAAACATAAAAAAAAAAATTATGTAACCTGTAGAACGTACAACGTAAAACGTAAAATTTATACGTAAAACGTAAATGGTAAACTTCTATGTAAAACGTAAAACTTTTTTATGTCAATTGTAAAACGTAAACGTTTTTATGTAAATTGTAAAACGTAAAACCTTATTATGTAAAACGTAAAACATTGTGTTATGTAAATTGTAAAACGTAAAACGTCAAAAAAGTTTTCGTAAAAAAAATTAAAACCGTAAAAAAAAGTTTTCGTAAAAGAAAAAGTTTAAAACCGTAAAAAAAAGTTTAAAAACGCATGTGTAAGAAAGGGGACGCAAAAAACGACGCGCAAAAAAATGACGCGTGACAACGGGGAGTAAAAAATGGCTCTTAAAAACCGGTGATAAAATGGCGCGTAAAAACGGGACGTAAAAAACGGCGCGGTATAAAACAGCGCGTAAAAACACGGTCACAAAAACGGCGTGAAAAAACGGGGCGTAAAACGGGTCGTAAAAAAACGGCGTTTAAAACGGTTCGTAAAAATGGTGCGTAAAAAAATGGTGCGTATAACGGGCCGTATAAACGGCGCGGCAAAAAACGATGCGTAAAACCGGGCATAAAAAACGGCACTTAAAAACCCGATCGCAAAAACGACGTGAAAAAACATAGCGTAAAACGGGTCGTAAAAAACGCGCGTAAAAAACGGGTCGTAAAAAAATGCGAGTAAAATTTTTTTATCAAAAAATCAGATTTCAAAATGTTGTTTAATAAAAAAAATCTGATTTAGAAAAAAAAAACAATTAATGCAATAGGACAAAAATGTAATAAAAACAATAAAATTAATAAGACAAAAAAAACAAAATTACTTAAATACCCTTTTAGATTAAAATATTAAAAACATAATAAGACAAAAGCAATTTAATATTACTTTTAACTACTTTTAATCTCATCCATCCATTTTGAAGATCTAATTGCCAGAAAGTTGTTTCCGCGGTTCTTACAACTAGAGATAGTTTTTATTTTAGCGGTCTCCTATATATATATATATATATATAGGGTTAAGGTAAAATGAAAACTTATACGAGTTTTGAGAATTTACCGAACTCGGTTTTACTAAAAGTTTTTTCAAAAAAAAATTAACCAATATATATATATATATATACATACATACTAGTCGTTTACCCGCGCGATGCGGCGGGAAACATATCACTTAGGTTGGTGAGTTTAGGGTTATGTATGGGGCGGTTCGGTTTTGAGCCATAACCAAAACCAAATTCGCGATATAGCGGAAAACACAACACTTGTTAGTAATTTTAAGGGTGAAACTTTGCAATACCATACTCTTTTTTTTTTTAGTTTATTGATATTCTCTTGATACAATGCAGGACTTGTGGCGGCGACAATTTACAATGCAGAACTTGTTTCTTGTTAGTTTGTTAATCCTGTCGTGATATATTGTATAGTACGTCTATTAGTTTTCTTATTCGTAGAAGCGATCTAGTCTATCTATGCCATAAGGTTCTCAGCTAAATAATAAAAAAATTAGATTGGGAACAATCCCTATCTATGCCATAGGAATCATTACTGACCTTAGATCTTTCTACAATGTGTGATTGAGATTGAATTTTAATAAACATGTGTCATATATTGTTTCTCTTTTGTGAAAAGTATTAACCATTGATAATAAACATGTCAGAAGCCTTTTAATTGTTTTTGACTCTACAATCAAACCATCAAATCTTTTTATTATTTTTTGTCTATTTTTTTAATGTGAAAAACAACCCTTTTATTACATTTTTAAACAAAAGTAAAAAAAATTGAAAACATAGACCAATTTTTAACATCCCAAGCTTCTCTATATTTTTTACGTTTGATGGTTTATGTCGGCGCGAACGGTTACATTTTACGTTCAACCAAAATAAACCGCCCTTTTATTTTAATATTTCTCTTATTACATTTTTTACGTTTAACTTTTACGTCGGTGTGTTTTTTACATTTGTTGTTTTACGTTGGAATGAAAGGTGCGACACCAACCTGCAATTCTTTTACACAACAAAATAAAAAATAAAAACGTTCCTAAAAACTATTTTACGTGTTACGTTTTTACTTTCGAAAATAGATTTAAGCGTAACATTAAGAGGAGCTTGGACCAACGATCAGAGGTGTAAAAAACATTTTTTACACACGTTGTCAAACATTTTTTTCGGTAAGTTGTCGAATGTAAAACATATTTTTCGCACCAGCTGACGGATGGTGTCGGAAGGTTTTTTTAATGCACGTTGTCGAATGTTTTTAACGCACGTTGTCGATTGTTTTTTACGCGCGTTGTCTTTGTCAAACGTAAATGTTTTTGTTTATTTTTTACACAGTGGTGTATTGCGTAAAGACGTTTTTTATACATGTTGTCAAACATTTTTTACGCACGTTGTCAAAGTCCATACCTTGATTTATTTACACACATAAGAAATTGACAAAACCCCCGCTTGTCGAAAGGTTTTTTTAACGCACATTTTTCGAATGTTTTTTATGTACGATGTCAAATGTTTTTTTTTAAGTACGCTGTCGAGTGTTTTTTTTCCGCGCGTTGTCTTTGACTAAAGTACACAAGAACATTTTTACATATGCAAGCATTTTCAAAAAAAAAAAAAAAAAACTTTTACATTTGAAATCGACAAAATAGTTTTATCTACATTTTGGTCTAAGTTTCATTAAAAGCGGAGTAAGGTTAATTATAACGTATTTTTATTATTATAATTATTAAACGGTTCCTACGCTCGCCAAAATACCTCATATTTCTAACGGTCAACTTACCCATAATGTATCCGTTTAATAACATAAGTTTTTATATACTTTATTTTAAACTTTATAAATAAAAATTTTGGAAAGTTTAATAACATTAGTTTTTATATACTGTATTTTAAACTTTATAAATAAAAATTTTGGAAATGTTACATCCTCCCCACCTTGTTTTAAATCTCATCCTCGAGATTCACTGGAATGTGGAGGAATATCTTTAGTTTGTCACTGATCCCAGTTCCTAAGCATATTATGGTCCTTGCTTTGAATTCCGCTTTACTTTGGCCAGAACTATTCTCTATGCTTTGAGACTCTTATCTTCTCAATAGTTCTTAATGAAGGTAAAATTACTATTAGCGTAAGTTTTTAGATGTTTGGTGTCTTAGCAAACTTTTTGGTTACAGGTTTCCTAATGCGTCAATAACTTAAAGTAACGCAAGGGGAATTCTTATACTTTTGATGGCGTCCAACTTAAAGAGTTCATTCCGTTCATCTTGTCGCACGAATTACGAGACGGATGATCAAACGAAATAATGTTTGATACCAGAATTATAGATGTATACGAGAGATTCCTGATAAATAAATCTAAAATTATCATTGACACACCTGTTCGTGATTTATCCCTAATTGTTAATCATTATGGTCTTTAGATTCCCTTATAGATATACATATCTATATATTTATATATACTACAATATACACAACATTCATAAGGTCAATGTATTTAACAGATTCATATTTCCAAAAAAAGCTATCAGACATCAGGTCATTATACTCTTTAGGGAATTCCATTATATACCCCATCTTACCCTATCTTGCCGGAGAGGTTCCCCCATCTTACACGGACAAGCCAGAGAGTCTACCATATCATACCCAGTCTTGTCGGAGAGGTAATTATCATTGTATTTCCCACAAATAGATTTTATCAAATCATGATTAAAAGTTCATCATTTATTATGGCTTGCATCAAGAAATAAGGAAATTAGTATTCTCATGATGGATCATATTCTAGAACCGAGTAGTACTAATAAACAAGAAATAACAGTGGCCAGGTGTTATCGCTTATTTATCATACTTGCACTGTTCTAGTTATTATCCTCACAGCATGCTAACACCCATCACATTTTATTTACACAAATAACTAGCTTATTTCAAAGCTTATACTAGGGCATTTTTCTTAGGTTCAAGTCTAAATACTATCTCGGTTGTTACCAGTAAAGATCAATCTCTTAACTCTTTTTGTTTAAGCATAGATATTATTATGGTTGTGGCTTTCTTTTGTTTGGAAAGTGGAGTTTTGGCAAAAGTATCACTGTCTTCATTAATTTTACGGCTAGGTTCAATGTGATGAGTATGTTTTTTAGCTAATTCTATTTATGCTTGTACAACAGTAGGTTCCTTTGTAAGGAATGTTTTATTGAGACAGATGACATTTTCAAAACATAACACGTTTCCTGACTCATTTTTATAATGACTTTATGTTTTTATATGAATCACTAGTGATATTTTCTCTTATGTTTATCTTAAAGAAGATATTTGATTGTTATATTATGTATACCATCAAGAAATTTTATTATGTATAAGCATATATGTATATATTTAGAAACATAAAATTTTAAATCTCTAGTTAATATTAAAACTTACATAGTATATATGTATACACACACATATATATATATATAATACTAAATTATTTTGTAATTTATAAAAATACAACTATATATATCCGATAGTGCCAATCATCAAGCTTACTCCCATAACTTTATTTATCCTTTTTTATAATAATAAAAATGGTAATAGTATATTGAAATACTTCTGTTAGATTTATTGAATATAATATTTTAGATGGATAAATAAAATTTTAAAGAAATGAATTAATTACAATACGAACTTTCTTGACTTATGGTAACAATTTCATTTTTAACTAATGGGTTGAACCATATTGGTTTAAAATATTAAAATTTAACTCTTAATTTATTGTATATTATATTATTTATTCAAAGAAGTATTATAGTAAGTAATACAAAGTTTGACATTTCTAAAATTGATTCTAAATATATTAAGTAATTAAGTAATATACATGTATTAGAATATGTATGTATATTTCAAACAATAGTAATAGTAATTTGTTTAAAGATATTATAATATTAACATTGTAATTGATATTTTTTATAAAACTATATAAAGGACAAGTGTATTAAACATACATTTGAGTCAATTATTTTTATGTGGGGTATCTATTTTAATTCTAGCTTGAAAAAGAAACAATAACTAGAACGTTTAGAAAAATTTAGCGTGCCAGGAAAAATAAAATACTAAATTAATTTAAGTCGAGTAAGAAAAGAGGTTTTCATTTTGTAGTATCTTTTACTTCTAAAAATTAATTATCTAATCTTTTCTAAAAATTAATTATCTAATCCCTATTGTAAAAATTATTACTTTTATTAAATATAGTATTCTAAATGATAGAGAATGATTTTTTTATAATAATATATATAATAATCTCTTGAACATATACTATCTGATGTATTATTATACTAATATATTAGTATTTATATACAAAATATTTTTATATCTTTTTTTACATAGATATATATTAGCATAACCTTTCGAACATATTTAAAAACGGGAAATAGTATAAAAAAATATGATAGACAATAAAGTGAAATTCTAAAGTGTCTGCCTAGATAAAATATAACACACATGTTATATTTTATTAGAACCGAGTGGACGTTAACCCACGCGTTGTGGTGGGATGTTGATTATAAATGTGTTTAGTATCAATATATGAGATACGGAAATTATCAAGTCTATATTCGAAATTTTATAATGAGTATCGATACCGGTTAATGTTGAAACGGTTTTAAATAAAAACTATATCAAGACATATATAAAAATAAACACATCAAAACCGCATCTTTGGGATTTTTTTATAATATATCTGGTATTAGAAGAAACACAATTGTTCGTTACCGACACGAAATTGTCAATCACTATAGCCTATTACGTTGAGGAAAAAAATTAAACATATCTATGTATTCAACTTTTATAAATATTAACGAACATAATTCTTAAAGAAAACAAAATAAAAACTGAATTTGTTTTTTCATTGTACTGTAAGAACTTGTTATGATCTTATATTCTTCTATCCAAAAAGTTTAATAGCTCAGCTATATCTTCTTTTCTTCACGACTTATAATTAAAATATATCTCCTTAAAATTATCTATCTATATCTTATCTATTTATATAACAAAAATTTATGAACATCTAATTTTCATAACTAGTCATTTATATCCTTTCATAACAACTTCTATTATCACTAGAAATTTAGATGTATTACTATGATCTTACCTCCTTTTATATATATCAACGTGACTTTAAATAGCATGGGTTGAACTTACTCAAGATAACAACTTTTGTTATTATTTTAATAACATCTTTTTTTATCCACAATATAGACGTCTTAAATTTTTAACAACTTATATTTACTATAAGAATATGTATCACTATATCAGTAGTGGTTTAATATTTACCTTACTATTGAGAATACTTTGACCCTTAACTTTAGGATATATAATCCATTACTAATCTTTCGTATATTAGTTTTGACCCATGATAGTCCCACTATCCAACGTCTAAATTTTTTTTTTCATAGTCACTAGTATACTAAATCCTACAGTGATTAGTGTATATACTTTACATTTTAGGTGTAGGTTTTAAATAATGTAATTAAATGTTAAATGTATATAAAAGTATATATGCATAATATAAATGTATATTTAAATGTAATAATGTGTATATTTAATATATTGTTAAGTAGCACATTATATAAGATATACATTTGTATAAAATAATAGTGATATAAAGGTATTTATAATTGTACACGTGATAAGAGTGTTGTTAAAAACTATGTATTATTATTTATTTATTTTTTTGGAGTGTACAATAAATTTGTATATAAATTTATTTCAAATTTGTCATATTTAAACAATACATTGAAATTGTAGTGTACCTACATATTTTATAAATGAAAAGGTCTACATTTTTAGCATCAATATGTTTAAGTCACTAAAGGTGGTAAATTATAGGGTGCTTATATTTACATTATCATTACGAGGCTATATATGTAAGAGTGTTACGTTCTACATATATATAATGAGTTAAAAGTCAAATATGGTATTTGAAATACAATGTGCAATTTGGTATATATCCTGGTATTGGGCATTTAAATTTAAAAATACATAATTTAAAGATTATGTATATTTATCTACGTGTTTAATTTCTTAACTAAAACTGAAACAGTTTCAAGTTATAAAAATGTTAAATTTTGATCTACATAGTAGTAGTACCAAACGTCTAATTTCATGTGTACATACTATGAACTCAGAATTTAAAATAACATAAAAATCATAACATACATCTGAATATTTATCTACCCAGAATATCACATAAATTATAACATTAATTTCCTAACATAATGTTTAAGTTCTAGGTATTAAAAGAACACCTAAATGGCTTAAACCAGTGGCTCTGATACCACCTTCTATCACAGCCCCCGACCCCACCCTAAGAGTGGGAGCCGCGAACTAGTCAGATAGTATCGGTGTTTATTAATTTGGCAGCGGAAATTTTCATCCGAACCGTAGTTAGGAAATATTTTTACTAGAGTTAAACACCAAAATGTTTAAAATTGATAAATGGGATAAAACCCAAGTTTTCTTTACAATATATTTATAGGGATAAACCCTAAGTATTGAAAATAAAATCTCCTTTTTATTTAGGTAACTTTTATAGCCATTTTTCTAAGCCTTCAGTGCTCGCCAGCTGGCTTGTATTTGGCTTTCATATTTTGTTACCTGAAACGCATTTAAAACATTTTTGTCAGTGGGAAATACTGGTGAGTGAATCCCAGTTTAATCAAAACAGGTTTTATCAGTTACAGCATTGAGAGCAATCTCGCAATTACATTTGTTTATATTTCTACTTTAATTACCACCCACGGTACTGTCAACCCGACTTGTGGTTATGTTACTACTCACAGTGTAGTAACAATTTTGTATACAAAACTCCAACATATCGACGATAATTGTAGAATACAAATACTCAATCATTGTTAAATATAAATTAAAACATTTGAGCTTTTGTATAAACAATTTGCAAAAAGGAGGATCACACACATTGCTACTTTAGATATTTCCTTTGTGTATTACTGGTTAAAATCTATTAATTGAACAATACACACGTGTTTTAGTATAATAACCCAATTTACATTAGTTATACCCTCCCCGAGACAGAAACTCCAACGACTACGTCGGGCAGAGCCTCGACAGCCGTTACGGAGCACTAGATCAATCGGGCAGCGTATCTAATACGTAACCAGGGGTTAAAATACTTACAACGAGGCAGAGCTTCGTTAATTAGGGGGGTATAATGCCCGAGCAGAATTCTATTAATTCAGAATTGAGAGAGAGAATCGAGTTATGAGCGAATTGTGAACTGAAGCCGATCTCATCTATTTATAGGGCTGATCCGCCACTTTCTCGCGCCCCACGAGAGTTTTAGTGAGGGCTTTCGCGGCTCGCGGGGGCTTAGGGTAGGCCCTAGCCTCGGTTAGTCACCGGTATAGGCTTGCCGGGTGTCACGCCACGTGGCGGGCTGGGATGCGGCGTGGTGTCAAGGGGTCACGGCCTGCAACAGACTCTCTTGTCTGTGTCGCCCCCCGCGGTAATGTTTGTAAAATAAAGGTATTTCAAGGCCGTTTTTCGTACATGGGGTATATTTTAGGACGTCTAGGGGTGTCATGGGTGTTTTAGGAAGGTTATTATACTATTTAATAAAATATATAATGCACTCGCGTTAAGCATAGTAACCCAATTCAACTTTATCAATATGTCACGAGACAGAACCCCAACGTACTTAGTCGGGCAGAGCCTTGACATGCGTTGGTGGGTCCTAAATCAATCGGACAGGGTATCGACTCAGCGATCAGGGGTTACAATACTTAAAACGTGGCAGGGCTTTGTATGATTTACGGGTGAATAACTAAAGAAAATGGAGTAATCTATATCATAGAGAGAGCGAGAGAAAGTCGTGAACAAGATGGTAGGTTGGATATCACCACCTATTTATACCAAACTGAAACTTCGGGATCAAGGTTCTACGTACACTTACATTAAATATGACATGCCATACGTCTATTTGCATTAGAATGTTGATTATTTTATTTTTTTATTATTTTTATTTAATATATATTATAATTAATTCAGTTGCTTCACTCATTTGGCGCTTATAACTTCTAAAATATGACGTTTTATAAAATGATGAATATGCCATTAGAACGAGAATAGATTTATCTACATTTTGGCCTAAGTTTCATTAAAAGCGGAGTAAGGTTAATTATAACATATTTTTATTATTATAATTATTAAACGGTTCCTACGTTCGCCAAAATACCTCATATTTCTAACGGTCAACTAACCCATGATCTATCCGTTTAATAACATAAGTTTTTATAAACTTTATTTTAAATTTTATAACTAAAAATTTTGGAAATGTTACAAAACTGCACCAACACCGTCGTCACATTAGGTTTTCAGACTTTTCTAAAAAACCTTTACTTTATCTATAATGTATAAACCTTCACAAACCATATTAAATATTAAAGAGTTAATTGCCTGGATGGTCCCTGTGGTTTGCCCTTTTTTCACGTTTAGTCCCCACCTTTTCAAAATAGCATGTTTGTTCCCTGTGGTTTGCTCGCTTGTTACTCGTATGGTCCATAAACTGATTGGGAGTTAAGTTATTCAGTTAAGTGAATGTAAAGTTACATAAATACCCTTACCAATAAAAATTAAACAATAAAAAAGAAATTTAATTAAACTCATGTGGGGCCCACCCCACCCTCCCTTCTTCTTCCTTCCAAATAAACCACCACCTGCAAGTCTGCAATCATATATCACCAACCCTCTTCAGCCATTATCACCATAACACCACCGTTCCCACCATAGCCCATCAAAATCACCTAACCATCATCTGTTTCGCCCATCAAAATCACCTACCATCATCTGTTTCAAGACTTCAAACCTCACCCTAATCGTCACCAATTACCACCTTCTCCCTCCCTTCGTTTGAATCCATAATCAACAGTCCAACGACAATCACCATACCTGACACAATCACCACCGTCGGAACCAGCAGACTACCTCATCAACGCCGATTACCTAATAGACTACCTTTTCTACCAGATTGCCAGACCACCTCTTGTGGCGACCACCACCACTAACAAGCTCCGGCAGCCGACACAACACCACATCTATACCTTCCATGAATCTAGCTCCAGCACCGGAAACGATGACTTGGAAAGCTGATATTCTGAACCTTCCATGAATCTAGCTCCTAAGCCAATCGAATGCGTAGCTGATATCCTGAATCACAGTCATCAATACTATCCATCCATTCCTTCGATTTGTTTACAAAAATCTTTTTAATCCATTCATTTTCGCTTCCAAATAAATATCCAGCGGAGAAATGAATAATCTATTCATTCTTCATTTCCACTTCTGACGAAGTATCCATTGAGGAAATGAATTATCCATTCATTTCGCTTCTGAAGAAATATCCATTGGGAAATGAACAACCTATACATCTTTCATTTCCACTTCTGGCGAAGTATCCGTTAAGGAAAATGAATTATCTATCCAGTTTCGCTTCCAAAGAAATAACCATTGGGAAATGAACAACTTATACATTCCTTCATTTCCGTTTCTGATAAAAGTATCCATTGAAGAAAATAAATTATCCATTCATTTTCACTTCCGAAGAAATATCCATCGGAGAAATGAATATTCTATTCATCCTTCATTTCCACTTCTGACAAAGTATCCATTGAGGGAATGAATTATCCATTCATTTCGCTTCTGAAGAAATATCCATTGGGAAATGAACAACATATACATCTTTCATTTCCACTTCTGGCGAAGTATCCATTGAGGAAAATGAATTATCCATCCATTCATTTTCGCTTCCGAAGAAATAACCATTGGGAAATGAACAACTTATACGTTCCTTCGTTTCTGTTTATGATAAAAGTATCCATTGAAGAAAATGAATTATCCATTCATTTTTGTTTCTGAAGAAATATCCATTTGGAAATGAATAACCTATTCATCTTTCATTTCCACTTCTGACGAAGAATCCATTGAGGAAAATGAATTATCCATTTATTTTCGCTTCCGAAGAATATCCACTGGGGAAATGAAACACAAATCCTTATAGAGTCTTTCAAACTTAATAGTTAGATTCTTAAAGGGACACTTGAAGTACTACTTTTAAATCCTTGATTTAATTTATAAGAATGCTTTACAAGACACTGAAACAAAGAGCCAAATCCTTACAAGATCTTTCTATCTTAATAGTTAGATTCTTAAAGGATACTCACAGAACTACTGGTTGATTTGATTTTACCATTAATCAATCCCTCATTCCCACTTCCTGCATTAATCGACGAAGTATCCATTAGGGGATGAGCATCATAGGTATAACAGCCCATTCCCACTTCCTGCATAATCAGATGGAGTACCCATTAGGAAATGATAAAGTTATGCCTTACGTGGAGATCCTTGATGGGTTATTTCATGCAAATGGATAAAACCCTAGATTCCATGCAAGACATAGCCTGGCACAATTGATACAAACAGACTCCTACGAATAAATTTCGGGATGAAATTTCCTAAAGTAGGGGAGACTATGACAACTGAGCCTTCGGTTATCATTATACAATCCTAAACAATATCATAATCAATGAAACCTTGCGTTTTATTTACGGGATTGTATAATTATCCATAACAATTACACAATATCAATCCTTGTTCAATTTTGAACTTTCAAACTCTTTCTGGAAAGTTATACGTAAACTGTTACCCTAAATAATGAAATATGCTAAACATACCCTAAATACCCTTAACATAACTTAGAAATAGGTTTTGGAGGTATGTAAAAAATATGCTTATTTGATCACAGAGACTAAATGCGTCAAAACTGCGAAAGTATGCCAATTCACGTATATTCTGCATTAAGACCATATATGTACATCCAACAAATTTTGTAATCATTAAAATATTATATTTAAGTGATGGGAATGCAAAAATACCTTTCGTTACGCAATTTGGATCGTTTTCGCGTTCATTACAACTTTCGTCATAATTAACCAAAAAACGCAACCGTACAACCAAACGAACTGACATCCATGATATTTCCAAGCTAATTTCAAGTCCCATATCCTTTAAAATCCTTGTAAAGCCTTAAAATTTGGTTAACGGGGGATAAATGCATCGAAAACAAGTTTTAGAGGCTATAGGGACTAAAACTGCCAAAATTGAAAACTGTTATGCATGCTCTCGCGCCATGCGACAGCCCACATTATTCCTGGTGCACCACGCGATAGCCTCAGTTTTCAGAACTTTCTAAACAGCTTCCCAGCTGTTACAAACTGATTTCCAACTTGGTTTTTGCAATCTTGTGGGCTATTTAAGTGTTCCCCAAGGCTTGCAACCTGGTCCAAACACTTGTAGGGATGAGATTAATCCTTGGGCAACACATAAACACTTGTCATGATCCTATGATTCAAGGATAGTATAAATAGCCAACTTCATTCATTCAATAATTTGCTCAATTCTTTTCTTTCTCATCTATGCTCTGAGTTTGGAGTTGCTACCACTTGTGGATGCCTCCCATCTGAGCTTTCTTCTTCCTAGAACACAAGTAAGTGTTCTTCCTAGTCTTGTTTATTTATTTTTAGCTATTTCAAGCTAAAAGTCAAACAGTGTTTGACTTTCCGCTTTGACCATTAATTGGTCAAGTCAAAGTTCAATTAAACTTTGCAACGTGATCGTAATCACGATGGTTATAATCCCTTGCAATTATACCTACTGATTACCACGTTTACGAGTCAAAGTGATGAGTCAAAGTTTCGGTCAAAATGCACAATTATGTGCATTTTACGATGGAACTATTTTCGGGTATCAAAACATTTTGTTTTGATCCAAATCAGTTTTCTAACTTTGTTAAACATGTTTTGACATGTTTAACTCGTCACTTCTAGTTTAGTGCTTATTTAGGGTCGTAAGTCGAGCGGTCTTGACCACCGCTTTGACTTTCGAATCCTATCCGTTTAGTCGATCTTAGGATCCGACCAAACACATAATTGTGGCCATAGTTGTATAGGGAATAACCTACTGAGTTTATACCTTATGGTCACTTCGTTTGGTTAGTTATATGATAAGTCGTTGTTATGCCCTTTTAAAATGACCAAAATGCCCTTTTTTGCGCCTAAATTCATTTTAAGCATATGTAATCAAACTTTTGACATCTAAACTTGTATAATAACATTTTCAAACATAATTGGGAAAATAAGACTTATCATAGCTAATATCTAACCATCCGAACGCGTGTTTACGCAAACGATACGTTAAAGTAGCGTAAACTACCTTAACGGGTCAAAACGGGTCAAAAGCACTTAGGATTACTTTCTAATTAGAATATTTAGTCTATTAAATTGTGCCACATGAGTTCCAATACTCATTTGATTTATAGAACTTCATTCTATCCTATCCACCGACTAGTGTCCCGATTTATTAACATAGTTATCCATACTAGGTGTCGTTTGATTCCTTGATTCCTCGAGCTTTATTTGATCTTTATTACAAGACTATTACGCAATCCAAAGTGAGTACATAGTCCCCTCTTTTACTTTTGATAATCTTTTGGGGTGAAACATATTGTGCCTATTGTTACTTTCATGCTTTCATGACATATACATGCTATGTTCATCTTGTACACATATAGTACATGATTTCAATTGCATTTTGCTCTGTATGTTGACTTAGCATGCCTAGCACATTGAGTTCAAGGACCCATTTTGCTTCATATGTTGACTTAGCATATCTAGCACCTTGATTTCATGAACCTTTTACTTCGTATGTTGACTTAGCATACTTAGAACATGGTTTACAAGACATTTTACATGACATGCTTACACTGATTATGACATTTGGTATGTTAAACGAGACAAGATACATTCATTAACATTATCCCGCCGACCGGTAGTAGGCATGGTTTACCATAGGTTTGATAACCTCATTCCGGCTTCCTAGTTTGTTTCGAAGTATCCATTTGGGGAATGACAGAATCCGATGAATATTTTATAAACCTTTGTCTTTATAAGGGTTTATCCGACAGACGACAAGGCTTGAATGTATTCGAATAACAAACCACATAAATGTTCATAACAATAAAAGCAATGGTTTTCAAAACATAACTTTTGATTTAAACTTTTGTTTATTCAAAGACATTGTTTTGTACACGACATCTAGTTACACAAGACATTGGTTATTACTCAACATTTATTATACAAGACATAGATTATACATGACATTGTTACACATGACATTGGTTTGCACATGACACATTTTGTCCAAGACTTTGGTTTATACATGACATTTGACATTGGTTTAAACAAGACATTGTTTGGTGGTTATTGCTAAGTGATTTAAATAACGAGACGTGTGTAATGTGATAAAAGCATAGTGGATACGCCGCTGGTACTTCCTATATATAAGTGTTTTTATTACATCACATATGGTGGCCTTATCTAAACCACTTCAACAAAGACAAGACGTGACATTTTTAGACTAGACAAGACATGACGTTTTATATAAGACACCACATCTTTTACACAAGACAAGATATTTTATTTCAAGACATGACATATTTTACGCAATTTATTATCATTTGGTTATTTATTTAACCATGCATTATTTCTTTTTAAATCATTTGATTTTCACATTGATTTTCATATGATATTTCTAAAAGAAAACATTTTTACAAAGGTTCATGGCTACTTTTTAGTTAAACATTTCTTTTAACAAATCAAAGCCATGAATCCTCGTCACAAGACCTATGTTACTCACAAGCATTTTTATGCTAACGTACCTATTTTCATATATATATATATATATATATATTTGTTTCAGGTGCTTATGTTGATTTAGAGCAATGCTTCACATAGGGCGGACTTGGACCTTAGTGACTTTAAAACTTGCAAGACAATTGTTGTGTATAAACTGCATTCTTTAAAACAATGTAAACATTCAACTCAATAAAACAAAACTTTATGAGCCATGTGTTATGAAATAATTTGTAACGTGACTCCCTGTAGGATCGAGAATCAATCTGAACGAGTCTTCAGAAGAGCTCTAAACTGATTCAAAGGCGGAATTCAATGAATCAGAGTTTGTTTCAGCTTGATATTCACTAATAACTATCTCTTATATTGATTATAACGTGATTACAAGTCTGGAGATACCTCGGCAGAGCTTCGCTACCGGAAATGCCAAAGTTACAAATGAAAACAACAAGTCACCTATTTATACTATTTCCAGTTCGTTTGAACAGGCATTTCTAGTTCGTTTGAACAGTCCACTTCGTTTGAATTGTCCACTTCGTTTGAACAGTCCACTTCGTTTGAGCTGTCCACTTCGTTTGAACTGGCTTGTTCACCTTTGTTTCCTATTTAACTCGAACTGCGTGACTTAATCTTTCATTACTAATCTAAGACTCGAACGAAGATGAAGTCGACAGACAACTGCACTAACAGACTCCCCCTTGAATGTTGACGGAATCTTCAGTGAGAGTCTTCAACATGACGACTCTTCAATCTTGATCGATCTTCTTTTTTTCTTAGCATGTACCAGGATATTTTCTTTGGCTCTAACCTCGTCAGACTCCCCCTCTCATCATGATGGGATCGCCATCTGGAATTAGCTATCACCTTGAGATCAAATCCTGGCTTTAACTCTTGTTCAGCACATCTCCTGCACACTTCTCACCAAAACATAAGTTTTTACTTAAATCAATAAGAAAAACTTACTAGAAATAGTTACACCAAGTTCAAATTAATGACCCTGATTAACTAATCTCAACTTCTTTCTTAATTCAAAATTTTTCAATTCAGCACTCAAACCCAACCCTGTCCATCATGTTTAGCACTTGAAATTTCGAAAATCAGCTTATCAACATCAGTTGTCGAAAATCTTTTTAGATTTTATCAAAATTTATGCTAAAACACTCCGAAAATCTTTTTGGATTTTTGATTTAAATGAAATGCATTAAAGAAATATTTACAAACAATATTTTTGTGAGTTTGTGTAAGAGGATCATATCAGTTTCTGAGACAAATCACCAGCACCGTTAAGCTTTAAACATTTTATGTTCTAAACAATTCACCTAGATTGTCAGTATACTGATCCACTTAAATTTTCACACAAAGTTCAACTGTTTCGAGATACGATATTAATGTCTTAAGCACTTAAACTTAATCGAGTGTCCCACCTCAGAATATACTCCCGTATCCAGATCGCAATATTCAGTCTTACAGGTAATTATGACACAAATGATATCTGTACATAAATTAGGTAATGCGAGGGCTGAGGGATCTCAGGTCGATACTTCCGTATACGCAGAGAGATATCAGCTTCGACTTTACGGTATGTCCCCTTTAGAGGATCTTTTAGCTACAACAGCAGCGACTATCAATTTTATTGTTTCATCTGCATGCTGAGGGTTTATGCTATATTTCAAGCATTTGCGGAAAGTATTATCCAAGGACTAGGTCAGAACCACCGTTCAGCAGAAGTCCCGGAATAATACCCCAGATATCATTGAGTATAAAAACCTAGTATATCAGAATACGAGACCTTTCAAACGAGATTTCGGGGGTTACCCATATATCCGAGAGATGTTTCCCCACGATATAAGCAAGTTTGAAATTTAGATTTATATCTCGTCACAATCTACTAAATGTGCAAAAATCTACTGGCACATCATCAGTGAGACCGTTTATCACTTTTAACTTTCCAATTCTTTAGCATGTTGTGATAGTCCACTGATTTACTATCATTTCCTCTTCTATACAACAAAACTCATTTTTCATTTTATCATGTTTTTGGCTTTTTCAAATTTTCAAATGTTTTTGGATTTTCTAAAAATTCTTACTCCCCCTAAAATGCAAACACATTTTAGGAAATTTGAAAACAAACTGTACAAGAAATGTGACAACATGATGAGAATCACTTCAATTCTCCATTCACTTGGCTTGAACAATCAGAACTCCCCCTGACAACAAAACATTTTCCCATAGTGATTTCAAAACACTTAAGTTTGTTTTAACCAAAATGGTTTTTCCGGAAAATAAGTTTTGTGAGTTATTTCTCAAATATGGGGATCATTCATCACCTTGTTCTTCTTCAATCACTTTTAAAAATTTAACATTTACCAACTTTTCAATACAATCACTCGTAGAAAATCAAGTACAACTTAATGTCCCTGATTTACCACTTGTAAGTCAAAATATCACTTTCATAAATTTCTCAAGAAAGATGCCGATTCATGTTCCACGCTTACCAACCTGGGAACTCCGGCAAGTCAGGTTTTTCTATTTAAACAGACTCACCCAAGTCTTACTGTCCTTGGGTGATTTTGAATTCTTGTTCAACAATGGTGGAAAATTTGCATCATCCATTGTTAGACCAGAATTCTCATTTTTTACCTCAACACATGGCTCTTCTGGTTTTACCATACCAGAATCATTGCCTGAACTTGGCTTGTCTGACTTTGAAGAGCCAGATTCATCACCAGCAACTTTCTTCTTCTTATTCTTCTCTTCTGTCCTCAGATTTGTATCTGATGTATTCGTTTTGCTTGATTTGTCATTCTTTGGCGAGCAAGACGATTTACCAGAACTTTTATCTGTTTTACCAGTTGTATCCGAGGACAAAATCTTCTCTAGATACTCTCTGGCCTTCTTCCTCTTCTTCCTCAGTCTGTCTTTTTGTCCCTGAGAAAGTTTCACTTTCTTTTCTTGAACTTTAGGTTCTTGAACCTTCTGTTCTCTAGGCTTGACATTGACTGATTTCTTCACCTGCCTCTGAGATTCAACCCTCGATCTTCTCATTGATCTCATTAAGCAATCTCTAGCAATATGGCCAATGATGTTGCAGTTAAAGCATCTCCTCGTCTCATAACTCCAACTCTGGCAGTTAACAGCAATGTGTCCTTGATAGCCACATCGGTAACACACTCTGTTATCGTACCAATCACCATTCTCATTCCAAACATTCAGATCATAGCACTGTTTGGCTTGGTGATAATCCTTGCTCCTCTTGTTTGCTGGATTTGGCTTTTGCGCACTATGGTCAAACCTGCACCACTTATTACCAACAATTTTTGAGTTTTGATTTTTCAATTTTTTTGATTTTTGATTACGATTGGATGATTGATCTGATGAACTTTTATTTTCTTTTTGAACATTTTTCAAAATTTTCTCTTTTTGTTTTTGTTCCACTTTCTTCTTCAAAGGTTTTTGCTTAGAGCATTCTCCCTTTTCAGTTGATTGTGGAACAGTTTCTTGAAACTTTTCTTTTAATTTCAAAAACAATTTTTGTTTTTCGAATTTTTTATTTTCATCATCAGATTTCTCATCACAATCTTCAACTTTAACTTTGTCAAAGTTTGTGACATTGTCACTTATTGGATCCCAATGTTTCCTAAACTTATTGTGACTCATTGTTATAAATGAAGTTTTTGAACAATGTTTCCGCCACGTGTTGTTATATAACGCGATTGGGGTGTTACATGTTAGCAGCCGGTAGTGGGGGAGGGTGTAGCAACAATCCCAAAACATTCTCTCTCTCTCTCTCTCTCTCTCTCTCTTCACCTTTCTCTCTCTAGAAACCCTAGAGCACACTAAGTTCTTTCCTTCATCTTTGGGCTCGATATCAACATTGTTTCCCTTTTGAAAGCAGCTCAAGTTGGCCATTTTGGAGCATTCATTCCGTCTACACTTAACAATCTTATTTCCTATTAACCGGTAAGTCCACCACCCCCATTGTTGCTGAAATGAAAAATAATAAAGATACAAGCTTGATAAATGATCTGTATGAAAAATGGTTATAAATGAATAATACTTGCTTTTGTGTTTAATGAATAAGGAATTTGAATGAAAATTGGTCATGAATGAAATGCTACATGCTGATAGTTGATAAAATCAGTTCATGAGGGGACCTGCTACATCAAAATATAGGTTTTATGAATCTGAAATGATTGATAATTACTGCATAAATTGATTAATGATCTTCAAGCATGACCAAATTTGTTAATGAAGGGTTAGATATATATGAAAAGAAAGGAATCTGATGACATGAGGAGTTGTGATATGACCCTTGAATTTAATGGCTGATGATTGTTAGGATTGTGAAATAGGATATATGCTTTTGTCTTATGTGAAATAATCGTATTTTGGTGACAAAAGGTGTTTGGATAAAGTGTTAGCCGCACAAAGATAAGGGGGTACAACACGGACAACGTGAGGTACAACTCTGCACTGCATGTCGCAAACTCTGGTGTGTAAAGGTGTACCGAACACTTGTTATGTACCACTAATGGTGCTGATTGGGCCGCACACCAGCGAACACGCAACACATTTTCCTGGTGGGCCGCATAGTCCCTAGTCCCTGATTGGGCCATTCAACTTAGTAGGCCACACCCACTAACAAGACTAATTATGGTTGCCTAGCCGCACAGTTAGTCACGAAACCACATACTAAAAGATATCGTAGTAATGGGCCTCCCGTACACTGTCCATTTACTAAATGTTGATGTATGTATGAATGATTGTGCTACCATGAAGTTGTATGTTAATTGTTACATAAATAAGTACGTGTTATTAATTTTATTCAAACCTGACTGCTATTTCGGTAACCATAAATAGGACGTGGTTGACTGAAACTCTAAAACAAGTAAAATAACCTGCCTAGCAAACCAAGGTGAGTTCACACATTTTACTAAAGCATGCATTCCCGGTGGTTGGGAACAGAATAAACGAAATACATTATCCCCTTATGAGGGATACGGGTAACATCTTCCCCTTGTGTGGGACGCTCAGTTGTAATATCATTTATATTGCATGAACTAGTCTACTAAACAGAACGCTATCATGAAGTCCCCACCTCATAGTACCAATTAGTCGCCTGGCCTGGCTACAAGATATTAGTTAAATAGCGCTATTTAGGTCTCACTAACCTCACACCGTGCCTTGAGTGGATGGGCGTGAACTAATGCGTCCTCGGCAACCGTCGATGATGATAGACATTGACAAACGGGGCACCAGCAAAACAAGTGCGATAGTTTCGGTATGTCATGACGTTTAGTGGCTTGTAATATGGGGTAGCTCCCCATGGCATGATATAAATGAGTTATTTAAGGAACATAAGCTGTTGAAACTAAAACTGTATAACTTGTGAACTCGCCAACTTTATGTTGACGCCCTATTGCATGCTTTGCAGGTAATCAGTGACGGCGAGAGCTTGCGGCTTGGGAAGTGTAGTGGTTGCATTAACCCGTGTCGGGTTTTAAATAAATTTAAACTTTGGACTTTTGATTAAACTGTTGAACTATGCTTCCGCTATTTCCTTTAAACGTTGTTTTAAACTTAAGAATTTATTGTGGACTTTCGTGGTCACTAATCGTATTTTGATAAAGTGCTTTATTGGATATGATTGTTCAATATGATTGGTGGCTGGATCCTGATCACTCACACACCTCGCGGTGGTACTCCGCATGTGGAATTTGAGGATGTGACAATTACTATACCATCATTCTTGGTGGTTCCACCTTTTGTGTGACATGTTTCTATTCCTCCGTTGCCACCAACTCAGTTTCTATGTTCTTGCCATTCTAGTTTGATGGTCACTCGTTCTCGCGACCACACTCTTCGCTTAAAAACTTTCATTATCATATGCGCCTTTATGCGTCTTCTACTCCTATGTCTAGTATGGTGTTATATGATGTGTACTGAAGTTGCGCACATACAATCTAACCGAACTTAAAAGTTGATGTCAATTACTGTCATACCAAATTTGTTGGTTATATGTTTGTTTTTTTTAACTAAGAGACATTTTGATGGTCCTGTTAGCAAATATAAAGCCTGACTTGTCGCAGGAATTTCGGTATGTGCCTGACAATATCCAGATTGCAATTTTTTTACCAAAGGGTTGTTTCTACAAATCTAGCACCCTTGGATCCAAGCTTCGCAACACTGCATGCATTTAGCCTGAGAGAGAATATTACAACAATTATTTTGACTAGTGATGTTGTTATGAATTTGTTTCAATAGCTTAGTAGCTAGTTTGTTCCATAGTCACATGGACCTCCCTTCGAGATTAAAAAACTACACTGGCTTTAAGATTACTTAATTCGGCCAATAACTAGAGTGCTTTGATAATACAGATTAAACATTGTGTATAAAAGAGACTCTAAGATTACTTGGTAAGTGGTTGAGGAAGTGAGAAGTAGTAAGCGGGAGGATCCTATAAAGAAGGATGACATATGCTGTAACAGAATAGAAGGCCAAAATATATCCACAAGACTCCGCGTTTGATAAACAATTGGTATAGCAGTTTGTTTACTTTTTGTAGAATCATAAGAGAGTCGTTCTAAGACACTAGTGATGATTTATATAGTATTGGGGCCTTGTCCACCAGTATCTCATGTATAAACATATAATTTTTCGTTCGTACATCTTATGCATATCTTTTAAATATAATCTTTAAAATCTATAATATGATAGTGAAGTGATTTTGCTAGGAAAAGCACATGCATAGAACTTTAAAAGAAACCTAATTACTTATATCCCCAAATGGACATCGACATGCACATATCTAAATTTCATCGAGGTTCTAAAGATGTCACAGTGACATCATTGACAGAGATCTGGTTAACATTAGGCACAATACCTTCAGCAAAAAATGCAGGTTGCTTAGGTGGAGGCAATGCACCATCTTGATCTAACATCAAAGCCACAGATAACATAGTCGGTCTATCCTTCGCGTGATGTTGCACACATAAAAGACCGATATGTATTGACCGAAGTACTTCAGAGTCGACACAGGACTCGCGCATATGTTCACTAAGCAAATCAAGAGCCATACCTTCTTCATAGAGTCTCCATGCCTAAATTAAAAAAGGAAAAGAAGTGAACAACTAGTGTGATCTCGTTTACAAACCAAAATTTATTTTGCCAGTTATTATATTAACTTACATGTGCAAGAAGGTTATCCTCATCTTTTTCCTTTCGGGAGAATCCTCTATTAGTCTTCCCACTTACAATCTCTAGCACAAGAACCCCAAAACTGAATACATCTGATTTTTCAGAAAAAGTTCCGTCTACAGCATACTCTGGTGATATATAACCCCTAAAGAATTATAAAATTTTATCAAACTTATGACTAAATTAAATGTGAATTATAACTCACAAGTTTATGGGGTTATGAGTTCTTACAAAGTCCCGACGACCCTGTTAGTGTTTGCTTCGTTTTCTTGATCTCTAAACATTCTAGCAAGACCGAAGTCGGATATCTTTGGATTCATGTTAGCATCCAACAAAATGTTGCTAGCTTTAAGATCTCGATGAACAATTTTAAACCTTGAATCGTGATGAAGATGAAGAAGCCCTCGAACAATTCCATGGATTATGTGAAAACGATCAGACCAATCTAGTGTTAAACTTCTAATTTTATCTGGTAAATATGAATTATTAATATAAGTCAGTAATAGCATTGATAACTAATGAAAACGTGGAAAACAAGACTATAATGTAAAAGAGTCGTACCAAAAATTAACAAGTCAAGGCTCTTGTTTGGCATGTGTTCGTAAATCAACATTCTTTCATCTCCTTCATTACAGTATCCCAAAAGCTTTACAAGATTTCGATGTTGAAGTTTTGCTATAAATTGAAGTTCATTTTTGAACTCATTGACCCCTTGTCTTGAAGTTTTTAACAGCTTCTTCACCGCTATTTTTCGTCCATCATCCAACACACCCTGTGGATTCCACGGGACAGTAACCGTCAAAAAAGAACTAATATTTGTTTCTAGTTCTAAGACATCTGTTTAACATTGTTACCATGTAAACCGGACCAAAACCTCCTTGCCCGAGTTTCTTTTCCTTTGAGAAATCCTCAGTTGACTTTGATATTTCAGCGAGGCTAAAATGTGATAATTCGGTATCATCTTCATGTTGGCTCATCACGCTATACTCTTCGTCAATGGTTTTAACCGGTTCATCTACAAGCATACATGAAAAATCAAAGCGCTATGAGTTAAAGAACAATTAGCTAGCATCTCAACTTATTATATATGCTTCCACACTTTCTTGATAAATTACTTAGATCAAGCCTTGTATTGTGTGATTAGCACAGGCCAGTGAAAACCAGAAACTATATGAGAAAATTGCGAAGAGGGCCATCTTGACTATTAGGTTTGACAAAAATGTCATTTAACTTTATTCTTTTATATAGAAAATACTTAAACCACTAACGTAGCGGTATATATGTTTTTAACAGTGAATGTCACAATACCCTAATCCTAAATTATACAAAATTGTATCTAATCTAGCTTATGGTCTTCTCCCCAAGAAGCAAGAGCCTCTACCACTCAAACAAAGCTAGAATCGCCGTAGCTATACATATATGTTGCCCACACGCATGGATGTGTAGCGCATGAAAAACAAATGGATTGTATAAAAATCTAGTAAGCGAAAGTACATGTTTCAGATTCTAGTGATCACTAATTTAAAAAATCAACGCAAACTTTTTTTTTTCAAATTCAGGCAATTTTCCCAAACCGTATTTCTTTTGCCAACATATTAACTTTGTTGTTTTTATAAGTAAAAGTCACTTGTTCTGAAACAAAGTCTCCATACCTGGTGTTTTCCCTATATATCTTCTCTTCTTGCTCCAAGCATACACGATTGCTAAAATCACGATCACCGTGACCAAACATGCTGAGATCAACACCGCAGCTATGATTATTTCCCGCTTTTTGTTGGAACTAGATTTGGAGCTAGATTCTGGGACTGATAGAGTAACAAATCGTAAGGAAAACAAGTTAAAAACTAAACTATATATGTAAGTATGAAACCATTAAAACCAAAGAATCCATATGAAAATACGCTTACTTGTTATGTCAGATTGTGCCATTCTTACGTATAGATCTTGGCTTTCTTCAACAGTTCTAACATCAACTAAATCATTGAACCACAACAAACATCCGGTTCCTCCGTTTGTGATAAATATATTTGCATACGCCATACACGAGCAATTGTTCTTGCAAGCACTTGCGCATTCGTCAAGTGTCATGTTCATATTGTACCACGAACGCCGAGTATCTGGAAGTTTAATGTTTTTAAATACTTGAAAACCATCCCCGCCGTTTGGGCAATCTAAGTGTGTTCTACGCCGACACCCGCTTGACCACTCAGATGCACTCCATTCGTCTGGTTTTCGTGGTTCAAACCCTTCCATACAACTGCAAGAAGGTGAGTTGTGCGGGTTGCACATTCCATTTGGACCACATAGCCCAAATCGGGTACATATATCGATAGGTTCTTGCCAGGCTGTGGACCACTGCCGGGTTCGAACAATCCAGTTCGATCGAAAGAAGAAACCATCAGGATCTACGTGGATACGTGCGATAAATGAATTGTTAACAACTGTGTACGTGTAATACACCTCTTTATCATCGAAAACAAAATTGTGTTTGAGTAGGGAGCTCGATGTATGCTTAGGCAATCCGTTGAACGTATTACCGTTCCACGGTCCGTATCTGGTTAGCGGAACAGACCCGTGGTCTTCGATCAACTGAGGAAACCCATTGGTATCCATGAAGCCGACGAAATCACCTGGTGACGGATCGTCGAGACTCTTCCACGGCCTCCACCGCCTATCTAGTCCAGTGACTAGGTCCTTCCCGAATTTCATACCGGGAAGGAACGTGTCTCCAGGATAATCAAAACTTTGCCATACGAAACTTTCCTCACCATATCTCCTCACAACCAGATTTCCCGAGTCTAAAAGTTGTGCCACGGGATTTGTAGTCGTGGGAGATACCAGGCTAGTGTTCGAGGACCAAACAATAGTGTTGTTGCTACCAGTGATAACCAATAAGGATCCGTTGGTGGCAACTCTAAACTCACCAGACGAATCTGTTATTGGTGTTTCTCTGTTAGCAACCCACACCACTGTCTGTGGAGATATGTTGTAATACCATATCCCCAAAAACCGCTTAGTGGACTTTCCGGGGCTAAAAAACCCTAGTTCGTATATTTCACCAGCCGAAACAAGGGTATCTCCATCTCGAATGAGTTGATCAACTGTCATGGTGTCCTGTATGGTACAGGTTGCCAAAATGGAAAACAGTACACCAAAGAGTAAGATCTTGTCCATTGATGTTCTATTGTGTTTTGTGTAACATCATTCAGAATTTATAAAACTTTCAAAACAAGGTTGTGCATGTGTGTGATAGGAGTGGAAACACTAGATGGGTTGACGCACTGTGGGTCCTTAGGGTTCCAGTTAACTTGCTTGTTACGTGGAGGACCAGAGGTAAACGAGGCTAGGCTAGAACATTTGTATTTTTGTACGTAGCACTGTATTATTATATATGTCGTCTACTTAAAAGAATCGGTCATAAGACTCTTGATAGAGATTAATGATACCTGATTAACAAAAAAAAAATTGTTGTTTTTCAAGAATTTGAATAATAATATTCTCTACTTTATGGTCCTTGTACCATACAAAATCTTAAATTGCCGTGTAAAATGAAAAAACTGAAAGAAGAGTAAGGTGATGCATTATATTTAAATAAAGGAAACTATAAAAAATCATATAAAATTATAAACTTCACATTGATTAGACTTATTTAGTGTGGGTGTTTCACAAACCTTTACAAACCGTCATCACAACTTCACATTAGGTTTTCAATTTTTTCTAAAAAACCTTTACTTTATCTATAATGTATAAACCTTCACACACCATATTAAATATTAAAGAGTTAATTGCCTGGATGGTCCATGTGGTTTGCCGTTTTTTCACATTTAGTCCCCTCCTTTTCATAATAGCATGTTTGTTCCCTGTGATTTGCTCGTTTGTTACTCGTATGGTCCCTACACTAGATGAGAGTTAAGTTATTCAGTTAAGTGAATATAAAGTTACATAAATACCCTTACCAATAAAAATAAAAATTAAACAATAAAAAAGAAATTTTATTAAACTCATGTGCCCCCCCCCCCCCCCCCCGCCCCCCCTTCTTCTTCCTTCCAAATAAACCACCACCTGCATGTCTGCAAGTCTGCAACCGTATATCACCACCACACTTCAGCCATTATCACCATAACACCACCGTTCCCACCATAGCCCATCAAAATCACCTAACCATCATCTGTTTCGCCCATCAAAATCACCTACCATCATCTGTTTCAAGACTTCAAACCTCACCCTAATCGTCACCGATTACCACCTTCTCCCTCCCTTCGTTTGAATCCATAATCAACAGTCCAACAACAATCACCATACCTGACAAAATCACCACCGTCGCAACCAGCAGACTACCTCATCAACACCGATTACCTAATAGACTACCTTTTCTACCAGACTGCCAGACCACCTCTTGTAGCGACCACCACCACTAACAAGTAAGGGTGTTCATGAGCCGATCTGATCCGATCGAGGGTCTGCTCGTGCTCGGATTGAATTACAACCGATCCGATCCGATCGGATCAAATTTGCAAAACCGAGCACAAAAGTGATGCTCATGCTCGGATTGAATTTGAATCGAGTGGATCGTCTTCGCTCAGTTTTGCTGGTTTTTGTAAAATCCTAACTAAAATCGAGTGGATCGTTTTCGCTCGGTTTCATTCGATTGAATTATAAGGCTGCATTCAACAAAAACAAATCCTAACTTTATTAAAACATGTCCAACACCTTACTAACAAAAGCAATACATAACTAAAATCATGATATGTGATATATGATTGTGTGGCAGACTCGCATCGGCGATATGCAGATGAGATCGGACAATCAGATTATGACATTGTTTTAGGAATTTGGAATTTAGGGTTAGATTTTGGTGTGTGGCAGCGGCGATATGCAGATGGAACGTTTGAACAATCAGTTTATGACTATGTGATTGTTTTAGGAATTAGAGATTTAGGGTTAGATTTTGGTATTAACTATTAAGTTGGGCTAGTATATTTTTAGGCTTTTAATCTTTAAAATCTATAATATATGTATATACATATATATATATTATTTAATAAAAATAATTCAAGCGAAACCAAGCGATCGACGAGCGAGCGGGCCTTTGCTCATGCTTGGATTGAATTTGAATCAAACCGATCCGAGCGTCTCATTTACAAACTGAGCGGAAATCGAACGAGCATTTTTCGGGCATTTTTTGAGTGATCGTCGAGTGATCCTAGATCGTTGAGCAGTTTGGACAGCTCTACTAACAAGCTCCGGCAGCCGACACAACACCACATCTATACCTTCCATGAATCTAGCTCCGGCACCGGAAACAATGACTTGGAAAGCTGATATTCTGAACCTTCCATGAATCTAGCTCCTGACTCAATTGAATACGTAGCTGATATCCTGAATCACAGTCATCAATACTATCCATCTATTCCTCCGATTTGTTTAAAAAAATCTTTTTAATTGACGCACGTAGCTATGGTGGAGTAGGTTGATGTTGATCCGGAACGCCTCATATGTAGTCAATTATGTTAGCCGGAAAAACGCCTATAGCTATGGTAGTAATGATATATTATATTTAAATTAAAAAGGTGGGGTCGACTTTAGTTATTAAACAATAAAATATATTTGTTTTAATGTTTTTAGGTTATTATTTTTTTATAGCGAGGGTAGTTTAGTCATTTCACACCAATTTAACTGGAAAAACTAATTGTTATCCACTCAGGGAAACATACGAGCAACACAAGCGAGCAAACCACATGGAACAAACATGCTATTTTAAAAAGGTGAGGACTAAACGTGAAAAAATGGCAAACCACAGGGACTATCCGAGCAATTAACTGAATATTAAATATACTTCAACTATATAGGGGAAGGATAAATGAAAACTCAATTGAGTTGAAAAAACTGAAGAAACCCTTGTAAAAACCCTATGTAACATTTTTATTTTTTTCTAAAAAAATAGGGAATATAACTTGCATATATTTTAACATTTTTGTGAAAAAAAAAATAAAAAAATGCTGAGTAGTTTTTTTTTTAAGTTAAAAATTCCATGTTACATTATACACATGTCAAAAAAAAATATAACATACAGATTTTGAACATTTAAAAAAAAAACTAGCCTGAGCTTTTTACACTTTTTTATAAAAATGTTCAAATATATATATATATATAGGGAGAAGATCATGCGAGAACCACCACTTATTGTGAGAACCGCGAGAACCAATGTGAACACAACAAAAAATGACTAAAAATAGCTAAAACTCACACAAAAAAATTCTTTTTTATTTTTTTAATATTTTTTAGGTTAAAATCGCTACTTTTCGAAGCAAAAAAAAAAAAATTTAAATTTATTTTTTTTTTTTAAATTTTTTTTTTTTTGCTTCGAAAAGTAGCGATTTTAACTTAAAAAATATTAAAAAAATCAAAAAAAAAATTTTAGATTTTTATTTTGATTTTTTTAGGTTTTTTGGGGGTGGGGGGGTGGGGTTGGGTTTTTTTTTTAGGTTTTTTTTTAGCATTTACCTTGGGGGGGGTGGTTTAGGTTTTTTTTTTGGGGGGGGGGGGGGGGTTAGGTTTTTTTTTGGGGGGTGGGGGTTAGGTTTTTTTAGGTTTTTTTAGCTATTTTAGGTTGTGTTCACATTGGTTCTCAAGGTTCTCACAATAAGGGTGGTTCTCACATGAGCCCCTCCCTATATATATATACATATTTATATATATATATGTATATATATATATATATATATATATATATATATATATATATGTATATCATATATGTATATATATGTGTGTGTGTGTGTTACATTCCTTATTTTTTTTTAAAATGGTTTTCTTGAGTTTTTTCAACTCAAGTGAGTTTTCTTCCTCTACTTCATATATATATATATAGGGAGCCGCTAAAATGAAAACCACCTACAGTTGTAAGAACTACGAGAACCACTCTCAACCAATCAGAATATGACAACCCAAAGGGTATTTTGGTTATTTAACCCAAATGTCAAATCCCTCATCTCTCTTCATTTAAATCACTTAATTTTTAATTAACTCTCTCCTCTCTCATTTAAATCTCATCTCTCTGTCTCTTTTTGAGCAACTTTTGAAATCCTCTAATATGGATCTCAACTAAACAAGATAGAGAGCATATTGTAAACCCTAGCTCCCCAACTAAACAAAACACACACATAACTTGCATTTTATAGAAAGAAAGATAGAGAGCCCAAGGAGAGAGAGAGTCGAGATGCAGGCTAGTGGTTTCTGGCCACTTGGTTACGAAGGTGCTGCATCAGCGGCTTATGGCGGCGGCGATAGGGCGTGGAGCAGTGATGGTGAGGCTTTGATGGCGGCGGTAGTTCAGGTATGGTGGTGTTGGTGTCACCGACGACCAACGCCGTTCACGGCGGCGGAGTTGTGGTGGTGGTGGGTTTCAAGTCGGCGATAGGCGGTGTTGTGGTGGTGGTGGGTTTTGACGGCGAAGGCAGTGAGGGTTTGAGCTATGACGTGATTTGTGTTTGGGTTTTGCGTGAGCTGATGTCGCTGGTAAACCCTCATATCAAGACTCGCATTTCCTTTTTTCTTCATGGATTTTGTGGTGGTGGCGAGGGTTTGAGCAATGACGTTGATGGTGAGGACGGCAGCCGGCCGGCGCCGGAGCTGCACCGGCGACGATTGCAGTAGAGGTGTGTGTGTTTGGTTCAAGTTCGGCTAAGATTTGGTGCTCAGATTTTGATGTGGTTTGAGTTTTGGTTCGTGTTAGGTTTAGGTTCACTTCAGATTTTGTCAGGTTGTCGGCTCGGTTTCGGGTCTCGGTCAAAGCTGGTCAGCCACGATTCGGGTGTGGTTCGACGGGTCCGATTGTGGTTCGTGACAATTTGGGTCAACTAGTCAAACCCAGTCAACTCGGTTTGATGTCGGGTCAACTCAGTCAACTGCAGTCAAAGGCTCGGTCAACGAACGTCAAAGTCAGTCAACTGGTCAAAGCCAGTCAACCACGGTCAAAACCAGGGGAAACTCTGCCCGATTTTCGAAAAATCCGTTATACATAAACTTAAAACGTAAAACGTAAAAATTTTAACGTAAAACAATAAAATTTTTACGTAAAACGTAAACTTTTAAGTAAAAACTTTTTAACGTAAAACGTAAACATAAAACGTAAAACGTAAACTTTTTAACGTAAAACGTAAACGTTTTAACGTAAAACGTAAAACGTAAATCGTTAACTTTTTAACGTAAAACGTAAAATGTAAACTTTTTAACGTAAAATGTAAAACGAAAACTTTTATGTAAAAACTTTTAAACATAAAACTTTTTTATGTAAAAACTTTTTAACGTAAAACATAAAAAAAAAATTATGTAACCTGTAGAACGTACAACGTAAAACGTAAACTTTAAACGTAAAACGTAAAATGTAAACTTCTATGTAAAACGTAAAACTTTTTTATGTCAATTGTAAAACGTAAACGTTTTTTATGTAAATTGTAAAACGTAAAACCTTATTATGTAAAACGTAAAACATTGTGTTATGTAAATTGTAAAACGTAAAACGTCAAAAAAGTTTTCGTTAAAAAAAAATTAAAACCGTAAAAAAAAGTTTTCGTAAAAGAAAAAGTTTAAAACCGTAAAAAAAGTTTAAAAACGCATGTATAAGAAAGGGGGCGCAAAAAAACGACGCGCAAAAAAATGACGCGTGACAACGGGGAGTAAAAAATGGCTCTTAAAAACCGGTGATAAAACGGCGCGTAAAAAACAGGACGTAAAAATGGCGCGGTATAAAACAGCGCGTAAAAACATGGTCACAAAAAACGGCGTGAAAAAAACGGGGCGTAAAACGGGTCGTAAAAAAATGCACGTAAAAACGGGGGCGTAAAAAAAACGGCGTTTAAAACGGTTCGTAAAAATGGTGCATAAAAAAATGGTGCGTAAAACGGGCCGTATAAACGGCGTGGCAAAAAAACAATGCGTAAAACCGGGCATAAAAAACGGCACTTAAAAAACCCGATCGCAAAAACGACGTGAAAAAACGTAGCGTAAAACGGGTCGTAAAAAAACGCGCGTAAAAAAACGGGTCGTAAAAAAATGCGCATAAAATTTTTTTATCAAAAAATCTGATTTCAAAATGTTGTTTAATAAAAAAAATCTGATTTAGAAAAAAAAAAACAATTAATGCAATAGGACAAAAATGTAATAAAAAACAATATAATTAATAAGACAAAAAAAATTACTTAAATACCCTTTTAGATTAAAATATTAAAAACATAATAAGACAAAAGCAATTTAATATTACTTTTAACTACTTTTAATCTCATCCATCCATTTTGAAGATCTAATTGCCAGAAAGTTGTTTCCGCGGTTCTTACAATTAGAGATAGTTTTTATTTTAGCGGTCTCCTATATATATATATATATATATATATATATATATAGGGTTAACGTGAAATGAAAACTTATACGAGTTTTGAGAATTTAGAGAACTCGGTTTTACTAAAAGTTTTTTCAAAAAAAAAATTAACCAAAATATATATATATATATATATACATACATACTAGTCGTTTACCCACTCGATGCGGCGGGAAACATATCACTTAGGTTGGTGAGTTTAGGGTTATGTATGGGGCGGTTCGGTTTTGAGCCATAACCAAAACCAAATTCGCGATACAACGGAAAACACAACACTTGTTAGTAATTTTAAGGGTGAAACTTTGCAATACGATACTCGGTTTTTTTTAGTTTATTGATATTCTCTTGATACAATGCAGGACTTGTGGCGGCGACAATTTACAATGCAGAACTTGTTTCTTGTTAGTTTGTTAATCCTGTCGTGATATATTGTATAGTACGTCTATTAGTTTTCTTATTCGTAGAAGCGATCTAGTCTATCTATGCCATAAGGTTCTCAGCTAAATAATAAAAAACTTAGATTGGGAACAATCCCTATACCATCATATTAAAAAACTTAGATAACTATTGAAATACAATATATTAAAAAACTTAACCTAACCCTTAATATCTACACTAAAAAATCATATTCATCACACTTCTCAACATAATCTCCCAACTCCCAACACCGGCGATTATCATCATCATCATCTTCATCGACATCCAACAGATCATCTTCATCATCTTCATCGAATCGAGCACTCATTCATCTTCATCGAACAGATCATCTTCATCATCTTCATCAGGTTCATCTTCAAAACAGAGGTTTGGTTTTGTTTGATTCTATAGTTTCATATCTCAAGTATTCATTTGGCTGATTAGAGTACAGATGTAGGTTGTTTATTGAAAATATGATAGTTGGTTGTTTGAGAACTGTTTAAAAAGAACTGATCGGATCAGTTTCGGATTGATGTGTTCCTCATTGATTTTTGGTTTGATTCGATGATTTGAATGTGTTATTTGGGTATTTTTGGTTTGATTCGATGATTTGGATGTGTTCCTCATTTTGATTTATGGTTTGATTCGATGAAAAAACAGAGGGTTTCATCATGTAATTTGGGTATTTGGGTATTTTGGGTTCTTAATGTTTGTTTTTCTTGTGAAAAAACTGAAGGTTCTTCATGTTTGTTTTGCTTTGAAAAAAACATAGTGTGTTTATTGGTCATTTGAATGTGTTTGATTCGATGATAATCAGTTAGTATTTGGGTATTTTGGGTACCTCATGTTTGTTTTGCTTGTGAAAAAAACAGAGAGTTCTTCATGTTTGTTTTGCTTTGAAAAAACAGAGTGTGTTTATTGGTCATTTGAATGTGTTTGATTCGATGATAATTAGTTAGTATTTGGGTATTTTGGGTACTTCATGTTTGTTTTGCTTGTGAAAAAACAGAGGGTTCTTCATGTTTGTTTTGCTTTGAAAAAACAGAGTGTGTTTATTGGTCATTTGAATGTGTTTGATTCGATGATAATCAGTTAGTATTTGGGTATTTTGGGTACTTCATGTTTGTTTTTTTTTGTTAAAAAACAGAGGGTTCTTCATGTTTGTTTTGCTTTGAAAAAACAGAGTGTGTTTATTGGTCATTTGAATGTGTTTAATTCGATGATAATCAGTTATTTGGGTATTTTGGGTACTTCATGTTTGTTTTGCTTAACAGAGGGTTCTTCATGTTTGTTTTGCTTTGAAAAAACAGAGTGTGTTTATTGGTCATTTGAATGTGTTTGATTCTATGATAATCAGTTATTTGGGTATTTTGGGTACTTCATGTTTGTTTTGCTTGTGAAAAAACATGGGGTTGATTTGTTTTGCTTTGTTCAGGTTTGTTTGTAAAGAATGGCTGCGGATGTAAAGATACGCAAAACACCAACTACGAAGGCGAGAACACTTGACAACCTCTTAGAAGATGGTGCGGTGCACTCCAGGAAGTGATTGATTTGAATGAATATAACCCCAGTGTAGCTCTTGGATTTTCCTTGAAATTCCAGAGCTCACTAATTACATATCTACCACTGGGGTTATATTCATTCATATTTGCTACATTCCGAAGAGCACCCATCAGCAAAGATCCACAATTGCGTGTCTATGATGCATAACTTAAGCTGAGCTTGTGTTCTTAATATGTCTGAACTGAAAGTGTTGAGGCTATGATGCATAAGCTAAGCCTGTGAGGTTACATATGTGTTTCTTGTGCTTAAAACACTTGTACATCATGCTTTAAAGGTTGTTTAAGTTTAGTGGCAAATTACTCTTGTACGCCATGCTTTAAAGCGAGGTTACATAACACAATAGACTGTGATGATGATTGTATTTTGAGGGTACATAGAAGATCCGAGTAGCATCTTGGCGGGGCAATATCCAGGTTGCATAGTTCTCACTCTGCATCCGTGTGTTACAGCCATGGCTTTACCCGTAGTTGTGTTCATCTCTCAATTACATGTCTGAGTCTTCCAGATGTTTTGAAAGAAAGTATATATTGGATCCATTTGATTAAAACGGGTTAAATGCATCCGGTTAGTTTATATGAGCTGGTCCGCGTGTTGTTGAAGGATTTTTCAACACCTTTGTGCTTTAAAGGTTGTACAATGGGCTTCAAATGGTTGTAAAGTGGCAAATGACCATTTCTGTCCTTCCTATATGCTTATTAAAGTAGAGTATAGAGTATAGATATAGATATAGATATAGATATAGATATAGATATAGATATAGATATAGATATAGATATAGATATAGATATAGATATAGATAGATAGATAGATAGATAATGTGCTTAAAATGATTTTAGGCTTTATGTTTGTTACAGATCTGGTATGTTTGTAGCTGATTTACAAGCTTATGTTACTGAAGGTTTTAGTATCTAAGTTGAGTGCTTGTAGAGTTGTGATGAATGTAGTTGAATTTATAGACTTCCAAGCATGCTTCCTTTCTGACAAATCCGAACAGTATTTGCTTTTACAGCTGTATTTGAGCAGTCATCGTCAGTAAAAAAGTTCAAAAAGGATAGCAGTAAAATATTTTGGATTCTGAAAGGTTGTCAACTGTTCAACTGTTCAACTGTAAAATCAGGAGTTAGGTTTCTGAAAAAGGTTTCGAAAGTCTTTCTGACAGGTTACTGTTCAATTTTTTTGTCATAAAAAAAAACTAAATCAATTTTTACTTTAAATTCAAAACGTTTATTACAAAGAGTTATAATTTGATGCAAGTGCAAAGCAGTTTAGAGTTTTAACCTGATTCATTACTTTAAATCAATTGTTACTTTAAATTCAAAAAGTTTATTAAAAGGAGTTATAATTTGATGCGAGTGCAAAGTTGTTTAGAGTTTTAACCTGATTCGTTACTTTAAATCAATTGTTACTTTAAATTCAAAAAGTTTATTAAAAAGAATTATAATGTGATGCAAAAGCTGAGCTTGTGTTCTTAATCTGTCTGAATTGAAAGTGTTGAGTCTATGATGCATAAGCTGAGCTTGTGTTCTTAATATGTCTGAACTGAAAGTGTTTGAGGCTGTGATGCAAAAGTTGAGCTTGTGTTCTTAATCTGTCTGAACTGAAAGTGTTTGAGGCTGTGATGCAAAAGCTGAGCTTGTGTTCTTAATATGTCTGAACTGAAAGTGTTGAGGCTATGATGCATAAGCTGAGCCTGTGAGGTTACATATGTGTTTCTTGTGCTTAAAACACTTGTACATCCTGCTTTAAAGGTTGTTTAAGTTTAGTGGAAAATTACTCTTGTGCATCATGCTTTAAAGCGAGGTTACATAACACAATAGACTGTGATGATGATTGTATTTTGAGGGTACATAGAAGATCCGAGTAGCATCTTGGCGGGGCAATATCCAGGTTGCATAGTTCTCACTCTGCAACCGTGTGTTGTAGCCATGGCTTTACCCGTAGTTGTGTTCATCTCTCAATTACATGTCTGAGTCTTCCAGATGTTTTGATAAGCAAATGAGCAGGTGGTGTATCGAAATCAATCAGCTATAGTTTGATGTTTATTGTGATGTTTTGCTTACACAACATATATTGAACCGATTTGGAGTTGCTAGGGTTTCAGTATGAAAGAAAAACAGAGAACAAATAGAGTATTTAGTCTGAGTGAAAGAAAGTATATATCCGGAGGGTTCTTCATGTTTGTTTTTCTATGAAAAAAACAGAGTGTGTTTATTGGTCATTTGAATGTGTTAAAGAGTTAATTGCCTGGATGGTCCATGTGGTTTGCCGTTTTTTCACATTTAGCCCCCACCTTTTCATAATAGCATGTTTGTTCCCTGTGATTTGCTCGTTTGTTACTCGTATGGTCCCTACACTAGATGAGAGTTAAGTTATTCAGTTAAGTGAATATAAAGTTACATAAATACCCTTACCAATAAAAATAAAAATTAAACAATAAAAAAGAAATTTTATTAAACTCATGTGCCCCCCCCCCCTTCTTCTTCCTTCCAAATAAACCACCACCTGCAAGTCTGCAACCGTATATCACCACCACACTTCAGCCATTATCACCATAACACCACCGTTCCCACCATAGCCCATCAAAATCACCTAACCATCATCTGTTTAGCCCATCAAAATCACCTACCATCATCTGTTTCAAGACTTCAAACCTCACCCTAATCGTCACCGATTACCACCTTCTCCCTCCCTTCGTTTGAATCCATAATCAACAGTCCAACAACAATCACCATACCTGACAAAATCACCACCGTCGCAACCAGCAGACTACCTCATCAACACCGATTACCTAATAGACTACCTTTTCTACCAGACTGCCAGACCACCTCTTGTAGCGACCACCACCACTAACAAGTAAGGGTGTTCATGAGCCGATCTGATCCGATCGAGGGTCTGCTCGTGCTCGGATTGAATTACAACCGATCTGATCCGATCGGATCAAATTTGCAAAACCGAGCACAAAAGTGATGCTCATGCTCGGATTGAATTTGAATCGAGTGGATCGTCTTCGCTCCGTTTTGCTGGTTTTTGTAAAATCCTAACTAAAATCGAGTGGATCGTTTTCGCTCGGTTTTCATTCGATTGAATTATAAGGCTGCATTCAACAAAAACAAATCCTAACTTTATTAAAACATGTCCAACACCTTACTAACAAAAGCAATACATAACTAAAATCATGATATGTGATATATGATTGTGTGGCAGACTCGCATCGGCGATATGCAGATGAGATCGAACAATCAGATTATGACATTGTTTTAGGAATTTGGAATTTAGGGTTAGATTTTGGTGTGTGGCAGCGGCGATATGCAGATGGAACGTTTGAACAATCAGTTTTATGACTATGTGATTGTTTTAGGAATTAGAGATTTAGGGTTAGATTTTGGTATTAACTATTAAGTTGGGCTAGTATATTTTTTAGGCTTTTAATCTTTAAAATCTATAATATATGTATATACATATATATATATTATTTAATAAAAATAATTCAAGCGAAACCAAGCGATCGACGAGCGAGCGGGCCTTTGCTCATGCTTGGATTGAATTTGAATCAAACCGATCCGAGCGTCTCATTTACAAACTGAGCGGAAATCGAACGAGCATTTTTCGGGCATTTTTTTGAGTGATCGTCGAGTGATCCTAGATCGTTGAGCAGTTTGGACAGCTCTACTAACAAGCTCCGGCAGCCGACACAACACCACATCTATACCTTCCATGAATCTAGCTCCGGCACCGGAAACAATGACTTGGAAAGCTGATATTCTGAACCTTCCATGAATCTAGCTCCTGACTCAATTGAATACGTAGCTGATATCCTGAATCACAGTCATCAATACTATCCATCTATTCCTCCGATTTGTTTAAAAAATCTTTTTAATTGACGCACGTAGCTATGGTGGAGTAGGTTGATGTTGATCCGGAACGCCTCATATGTAGTCAATTATGTTAGCCGGAAAAACGCCTATAGCTATGGTAGTAATGATGCTCAGAGCTTGGCCGGAGAAGAAAGCAGGGTGGCAGGGGTGGGTTGGGTTGGGCTTGCGTTTAAGTAATTATATATTTATATTTAAATTAAAAAGGTGGGGTCGACTTTAGTTATTAAACAATAAAATATATTTGTTTTAATGTTTTTAGGTTATTATTTTCTTATAGCGAGGGTAGTTTAGTCATTTCACACCAATTTAACTGAAAAACTAATTGTTATCCACTCAGGGAAACATACGAGCAACACAAGCGAGCAAACCACATGGAACAAACATGCTATTTTAAAAAAGGTGAGGACTAAACGTGAAAAAAATGGCAAACCACAGGGACTATCCGAGCAATTAACTGAATATTAAATATACTTCAACTATATAGGGGAAGGATAAATGAAAAACTCAATTGAGTTGAAAAAAACTGAAGAAACCCTTGTAAAAACCCTATGTAACATTTTTATTTTTTTCTAAAAAAAATAGGGAATATAACTTGCATATATTTTTAACATTTTTGTGAAAAAAAAAATAAAAAACATGCTGAGTAGTTTTTTTTTTTTTAAGTTAAAAATTCCATGTTACATTATACACATGTCAAAAAAAAATATAACATACAGATTTTGAACATTTAAAAAAAAAACTAGCCGGAGCTTTTTACACTTTTTTATAAAAATGTTCAAATATATATATATATATATATATATATATATATAGGGAGAAGATCATGCGAGAACCACCACTTATTGTGAGAACCGCGAGAACCAATGTGAACACAACAAAAAATGACTAAAAATAGCTAAAAAATCACACAAAAAAATATTTTTTTGATTTTTTTAATATTTTTTAGGTTAAAATCGCTACTTTTCGAAGCTAAAAAAAAATAAAATTTAAATTTATTTTAAAAATTTTTTTTTTTTTGCTTCGAAAAGTAGCGATTTTAACCTAAAAAATATTTAAAAAATCAAAAAAAAAATTTAGATTTTTGTTTTGATTTTTTTAGGTTTTTTGGGGGTTTAGTTTTTTAGCATTTTAGCTTGAGGGGGGGGGGGGCTTAGGTTTTTGGGGGGGTGGGGGGGGTGGGGTTAGGTTTTTTTTTAGGTTTTTTTAAGGTTTTTTTTAGCATTTACCTTGGGGGGGGGGGGGGTTAGGTTTTTTTTTTGGGGGGGGGGGGGGGGGGTGGGGGGGTTTAGGTTTTTGGGGGTCAGGGGGTGGGGGTTAGGTTTTTTTAGCTATTTTAGGTTGTGTTCACATTGGTTTCTCAAGGTTCTCACAATAAGGGTGGTTCTCGCATGAGCCCCTCCCTATATATATATATATATATATATATATATATATATATATATATATATATATATATATATATATATATATATGTATATCATATATGTATATATATGTGTGTGTGTTACATTCCTTATTTTTTTTAAAATGGTTTTCTTGAGTTTTTTTCAACTCAAGTGAGTTTTCTTCCTCTACTTCATATATATATATAGGGGAGCCGCTAAAATGAAAACCACCTACAGTTGTAAGAACTACGAGAAACCACTCTCAACCAATCAGAATATGACAACCCAAAGGGTATTTTGGTTATTTAACCCAAATGTCAAATCCCTCATCTCTCTTCATTTAAATCACTTAATTTTTAATTAACTCTCTCCTCTCTCATTTAAATCTCATCTCTCTGTCTCTTTTTGAGCAACTTTTGAAATCCTCTAATATGGA